>CM070549.1:13285981-13891900 GCA_036346405.1 Phyllostachys edulis
CGCGCTCCATCTTGGAACAAGAACAGCCACGGCAAGTTCCTAAATCGCAATTTCTAATGCCAATTCCGAATAACGCGCAGGATGCGGTACTACAAAGATCAGAATTAGAGATACCCAGGAACACAAGAAAGGGGGGAATCGGCAAGAAAGAACGGGAGAGAGGAGAAGCGGCAATTACTTGTCCCAGTTGATCTCCGTCTGGTGGTGGAGGGAGGGGATCTTGGCCCTGGTAGTAGTATCCATTGCCTCCCAATCCCTCCGCTAACCCGCGATCCCCGAGGCAAGAAGGAAGAAGGGGGCGCCGCCGGAGAGCCGCCGCGGCCGGAAGCGGAGACTCGGCAAGAATGGCTGCCTGGTGCTTTGCTTACCCTTTTCCCTCCTTTTTTTAGCTTGCGTGCTCTTTTGCCAACAGCTCAACTAGGAGAGGAGAGGGAGGAGAGAGAGCATGTGTTCCTTGCCTCTAGAGCTGGCCAAATTGGTCAGGTCTATCGGTCCGATACGAAGCATGACACTATAGATTTAGCTCAAACATGGTATGATCTGTACTGTTTATAGACCGTGTTGGCTCAGTACGAGACCCTAGGTTGCGTCTGGCCGCCACCTAAGACGGTGGTGCGTCAAGACCAAGACAAAGACGGCCGGAGGCACGCAGCATGGAAGCGGAGCGGAGGCCAGAGCCGGTGCAGTCTTCTTGCCACGAGCTAAGGAGGAGGAGGCGTCATGGGCTGCAGTCTTTTGTCGGAGCGGAGGAGGAGGAGGCGGGCTGGCGGCAGCGCGGTGCAGTCTTTGCACCGGAGTGGACAAGGAGGAGGTGGCGGGGTCATCGAGGCAACAAGAATGGACCTGCAGTGTCGTCAGGCTGGCGCCTGTGAGGCGAGCGAGGAGGCGGTCATGAGAGGCGAGGAGGCCGTGCCGGCTTCTTCTTGCACTGCACAAGGCGAGAGAGGGGTTGGGTGGGGAGAAGAAGACGGGCGCAGGGCGAGTCGAGCCGTGTTGTGCCTATGGGCTATGCCCGGCACGGCACGGCCCGAAAAATTCGGCCATTAGGGGGGTTTGACCGTTGGGGACTTTAAAAATAGCAAAAAAATTCAAAAAAATCTGATTTTTTTTCTATAAATAGCCACCATACCCCCCCCTCATTCAACATCCCTTCATTCTCCATTCTCTCTTTAAAATTGTGTTGTGCAAATTCAAATACGTGTTAAGCTAATTTGGCAAAATTCAAAAAAATTATGCCAAAATTTGGAAATTTCAATTTTCGTCAGCGAGTCAGCGAAAGAGGTACAATACTATTTTTTGTAATACTTTTATTGTTAGTTATTTTTATGCCAAGATGAAAGTAGTAATAGTGTTAGTTTCGATTTTGCAGTTTTCGTTATGGATAGTCCTTACGACAGCTTTGCTCTTGGTGAGTACGGACTTTCATCAGAGGAAATTGCGTCTATGGAGGTGGCTGTGGCTGCCTCAAACCAACCGGAGGTTTCACCGGAGGAGCAAGGTGGAGTTCGTCATCGGGTTCCACGTCAAGATCGAGGCTCAGCAGCAGCCGAGCAAAGAGGTCGAGGCCGTCTACATCGGGAGTGTGGGAGAATTTTGACAGAACAACCAAGCAAGACGCAGCGAAAAATGAGGTACCATATGCTATTTGTAAAATTTGTCGCCATAAATTGTCTACAAAGTCTACTGGTAGAACGGGGCACTTGATTAGACATGCTACAAGATGTCGAATCAAGCAAGGATTGACGATGAGACAGACGTAGCTATAATACAACCCTGATGGTACGGTATCTAGCTGGGACTACGATCCTCAGGTAGCCCGCCAATCTCTCTGTCGTTTAATTGCTTCTGAGGATTTACCGTTAGGCTTTGGCGAGTCTGCTTCTTTCCAAAATTACATTAGGACTACGCATAATCCTAAATTTTCTTCCGTTTCTAGACAGACAACAACTAGGGATCTAGTGAAATACTATAATGAACGTCGTAATAAAATAAAGGAACTATTTAGTACGTGCACATTTTCGGTGGCCCTGACCACAGACATATGAAGTGGTCGGGTTAGGGAGGATTACCTTAGTGTAGTTGCGCATTATATTAATGACGACTGGGTAATAGAGAAAAGGATTATAGCTTTGAAATTAATTGATGTAGCACACATGGGGGAGAATATTGCGAACTGTATTATCAAAGTCGTGGAAGACTTTGGTCTTACAGACAAAATATTCGCAATTACTTTAGACAACGCCACTTCAAACTCTAGGTCCATGGACATTCTTATTCCAGTGTTGAGTACAAATGCTGATTCCTTCTTGCTACATCAACGATGCGTTTGTCATATTATCAACCTTATAGTTAAATGTGGTTTGAAGAGGTTGAGTTTGTATATTAAAGCTTTTCGCAATGCGATTTCTTTCTTGAATAATTCTAACGTAAGAATAGCACAATATAAGAACTTCTGCAGGGCGATGGGTGTACGTCCAAGAAAGTTCGGTTTGGACATGGAGGTAAGGTAGAACTCTACTTACCTCATGCTTAAGAATCTTTTACCATACAAGAGCACTTTTCTGTATTTATTCAAACGCACTATCCTAGCATTGACGGTACTATACTATTAACTAAGCAACATTGGTTCGTTGCTGAGAAGATACTGTCATTTTTAGAAATTTTTTATGAGGCAACTGTTGCTTTGTCTGCTGTCTACTATCCAACATCTCCTATCATTGTGCATACTATTTTACGGATTGCTACTCAATTAAAAATGTTTGAAAATGACATGGTTTTACGTGATTTGTTGTTTCCATGAAATCTAAATACCTTAAATATTGAGAGAAATCCCTTACGTATGCATTTGCATTTCTTTTAGATCCTAGGGCTAAAATTGATGCATTTGGTAATCTGTACTTGATCTTCTTAGTGATGCTAAGGGCTAGACTATCTTGACTATTTTGCGAAGTTAGTTCTCGGTTATCTGAGGTTTACCAAAGGTATGAAAATAGGTTCCGGGGAGTCCGTTCGCAACGACCTCCAGTAGCCACCACCTCAAGTGGGAAGACAAATATGTGGGCGCGATCTTCGGTGCCTCTTCCTCTAGGTCCAGGTCCAGGGCTTCTTCTTCTTCTACACCAACGTCTGCTCAACCAAGATACACAAGAAGCGGAGAACTATCCACCTATCTGGATAGTGATACGATGGATTTCAACTCAGAAGGCTTCGACATCTTGCAATGGTGGCAAGCCCATAAGTTAACATATCCCGTGCTATCCATACTTGCACGTGATGTGTTAACTGTTCCTGTCTCTACGGTTTCCTCCGAGTCTACTTTCAGTCTTTCTGGAAGAATATTGGAGGAGAGAAGAACAAGTCTCACAAGTGAGACGGTGGAGATCCTTCTAACTGTGAAGGACTGGGAACAAGCTGATTCACAAACACAACACTCTGTGGAAAATCCAGAGTTGTCGGAGGTGTTCGAAAATTTGTACTTAGACAATGACACCGACACATACAACAAAGATGCATCATGTATGTAGAATTGTAGAGCTATAGGATGCACTCTTTTTTCCTTTGCCAAGGTTTTCTCATTTTGAGTTTTTACTTGGCGAAGGTTTTAACGAGACAGCCAGTTGGATATTAATAAAGCTCTTTATTACATTTTCAATATGATTGTCTCATTTTTTTAATTTTCATGTCTATTTTTGAATTCTACACATTTTTCTAATTTTTCTGGATTTTTTTTCGATTTTTGTTACGATGGCCCAAACAGGCCACATCCGCTCGACAGCCAAGCGGCTCAGCCGGCCTAAGACAAAGACGAATGCTGACAGGCCGTGCCTGGGCCGCCACCTTGGCTCAGTGTGGGCCAAGACGCACACGAATAGTACACGGTCGAAATGGGTCAGTGCCTAGCCAAGACCGTCTTTGGTAGGGGCCTGTTGGCCAACCCTACTGGCCTCCTTTATTTGGGGGGGGGGGCGTCATGGCGTCCCGGAGAATTTTTTAAAATAATATTATTTTAAAAGATAATTAAAATTTAAATAGTCGTTCCAAAAAAATGATAAAAATGGGTTCTTGTCACTAGAACTAGCGACAGGATCCTATCTATAAAACCCCCAAAAAATCAGTCCAAAACTCATTTTAATTCTAGAAAAAAAAACAGAAGAGAGGAGGAGAGGGAGAGAAGAAAGGTAGCGAAGCTCTGCCGGTTTGTCGCGGAGGAGTGAGTGACGGAGCATCAGATCCGGTTGGCCATCTTGTAGGTATATTTTTTGCAACTTTGTACATTATGTCAAAACATTGTCGGTTAGTAAACCAAAATAGCGACATAGAATAAAGTAGATTAGAAAATTATAGCCAAATTGTGTAGTACATCATTTGAGCTGTGTGTAGTCTAGTTCATCGTGCACACGTTATGAATGGTCCAGCATTCCAATGATTAAGGATAAATCTGCAGAAATAGGAAGACACCTATTACTAATCTGTAAAAAATGTAGAGTAGCTGAGTAGGGTAGGTAGAGTGTAATCAAAATAATCTCAGCTTTATTTAGCTTCTCATTTGTAAGAAATGTAGAGTAGCTAACTAGAAAAAATAATTAGATTTCCATTTGTGCGTGTTAATTATATTGGTAGTGTCAAAAATTAATTAGAAATTAGGAAAATAGCATGAAACATTTTAAAATTCGAAAAAAAATACGGAGTTGCTACATAGGGTACGTATAGCAGAATGATAAAATTATGAACTTTGTTTATTGTTTTTATTTGCACTCGGATAATATTTTTAAATTTTGTTGAAATCGGAAGACCCTATTACAAATCTGTTTAAATTGCTGAGTAGCTTAGTATAATTACTGCGTAGCGTAAATTTGGTTTACAATTGTGTGTGGTAATTATTCTAGTAACGCTGGAAATTCTTTTTAAAGTAGGAAAATAGCTACATTCCTAAAAAATATGTAGCAACTACAGAGTAGGTTAGTGCAGTTTGTGTTGCTTAACAAAACTAATCCCATCTTAAATTTGCTTTCTATTTGTGGCTGGTAATTAATGTTGCTTCCTATTATGGTATGTACATGTCTCGTAGTCTTTACAATGTATGCACGAAATGTTCAGGTATGGCGGACGCAAGCCACTGCGGGTTGCTTGACCCAGTGAATGACGCGCATCATTGTAGCCGCCTCAGTATCATCCTCCCCCAGGAGGGCGAGGCGTCGATTGAGCTTGGCATTTTGCGGCTGCGCACGCCCATCAGGGCATGGAGGGTGCACCCAGACTTGGTTCCGAGGTACTTCTAGTTGTGACCTACATGTACTCAATTGCAGTCTAACTGCTTTGGGTGGACTCACGTTTGTTCTTAGTCATTTCGACGCAGGTTGAGAGCGGCAGGACTCCTTCCACTAATGAGGATGGTGGAGGCAACGTAGGAGGACGACTAGGACGGTGGTCCTGGTCGTACGTTCAGGCGTTTTCTATATGACCGGGCCCTACTGACGGCCCTGGTTGACCGTTGGAGGCCAGAGACGCACATGTTCCACCTTCCGTGCAGGGAGTTGGCACCGACGGTGCAAAACATGAGCTTCCTAACCGAGTTGTGCCCTGCACAGGCTTCTCCATGATGGCATACGACATCCCGGTCACGTGGCGCACGGACCTCCTGGCGAGGTTCCAGGATGTGCTGCCACCAGGCAGCGGGTACAGGGAGTTCAGCAGCCCCCACAGGGCCGACGCTGAGTTGGATCTGCCAGTTCTATGTAAGCATTCGTAACAACTGTTCTCTCGCATTAATTCATTTCTGAACCTTGCTGACGTGTACATGTCTTCTTGCAGCCCGAGCGTATGGCGGAGGACGCACCTGACCACATTGTTAGGAGGCACTTTGAGGCCTACCTACTGTGGCTGTTCGGGTGGGTCATATTTCTAGGGTCCCACGACGACAATGTCGACAAGCACTGCGTCCGGTACACACGTCAGCTGGCTTGGGACTGGGCGGTGGACGAGATCCAGCCTTACGCTTAGGGTCCGGCCGTGCTGTGCGCAACGTACCGCGCACTATGCAACGCGTGCCACCAGGCCCAGGACAGCTCCATCCTGTCTGGATGCCCGCTACTTCTGCAGCTATGGTGCTTCGAGTGCTTCCAGATCGGATGACCACAGTTGGACTTGGGAGCGTACACGGTCAACTTGTTCACAGAGGACGATGACGTGGACATGCTGACCATAGGCACGGTGTGGTGCCGCCGACGAGTTAGTTCCATGACCATTTAATATTTTTCATAATGTAATCAGAATTTCGTGTGCTAAGTTTTCGTTGTTCTATTCCACATGTCACCTACACGCTGATCACTTCGCAGGGGTCCTACCTAGAGTACGTTGTGATGTTCGATCAGCTGACGGATGACCGCATCATCTGGAGATCGTGCACTCAGGAGAGGGTGTACACGCACGTGCCGAGAGAACTGTTAATCTTGTGCACGCGAGACTACGCGTACTGGTACACGCAGAGGGCCTTGGTGCACGACGTCTTTGTAGAGGAGTACCAGGTGGGGTGGGTCATGCACCAGTTCAGTCTGCGACAGGAGGTCCCAGCCCCCTGGGGGCAGCGGATGCCGGCCCACATCCATGGGTAAGTTCACGCTATACTTCTTTCATATGATCTGTGTTGCGTACCGATCTAATAATTTTCTTGCCGTCCATAGGTACACTAGGAAAGGAGTACATACTACTACCTCCTCGGTGCAAAAGATGTTCCCTTGGATTGAGGGCTGGATCGGCACCTATAGTGACGTTGTCTTGGAGGATGCTGACTACGACCCTAAGGAGTACGCATAGTACATGGAGTGTTACGCCAGTCGGACGAGGCTTCGTTGCGTCTGGGTCGTGGACGACCCACCACAACACGAGGCTTCGATGTCCGACACGTACCCCACCTAGCTAGACTCCACATTCCACCACGTGGTACGTATTGAATGGTCCGTACTTCATATTTATTTATGAAGATTTATGTTTCTAACTCGTTGATTACGTGTATAGGTGGATCTACACTGGAAGGCCCTCGAGTTGACAGCCTCCGCATAGCAGATGATGCTCGGGGACACCATAGGGGTCCTACAGCGGATCGCGGAGAGGGCGAGGCAAGCGATCCAGATCGCGACTTGTTGCAGGCCGAGGGACCCAGTGGACACACCAGTGCGTGGAGGAGGGGTCAGCTATGGTGGTTCACGCCCACGGCCTTCTCCCCTGGGCGTGGCGGGCGCGTCTGACTGGCATCGTGCTGGGAGCACCGCGCGATAGTTTGCAAGTTAGCATGATATATTCACCTCCGCTTCTTTATTTCGAACCCCACTAGCTACTAATGGTAATCTTCTCTTGCAGGTCCTGAGCTCCACCAGTACGTGGGGCAGGAGTACGCGTCATCAGCAGCGCCAGCCTTCGTGCCACTAGGTTTGACTACGTTGCTTGCTTGCGTAACGTCTTTTTCCGTGGTTTTCACCATGATTATATGTGTAACGTAATGATTCACAGATGAACCACCACTTTGGGAGGGTGATTTCTTGGTGCACGACGAGGCACACAACGAGGACTACTACTTGGACCAGCGTGGCACCCAGGTCTCCGTGGGGGCCTCACAGCTTCACGATGCCCCAGTTCCGACCCACCCGACACAGGATAACGTGGCGAAACCACCTCCGGCTACTCACGCTTGCCGAGTACTTTGGCGCTGAGCCTCGACGATACTCGCACCAAAGACCGAGGCGGCTACCGCCAAGGGCGACATGTGAAACGCCCAGAGAGGGCCGCCAGTAGATATTTGTTCATCTATATTTCAGTCATACCATGTAAATATTATTTTCTGTACAACTATTATTATGTTAGTCTCATTTTTAGATGTCTCTTTTTTTGCGTGCACACCTCGACCACGTGAGGGAGTCTGCATCGAGACCCCATCACCGCCCTCTTTCTACACCTTGACTCCCCCACGCGACCTTTACGCACTGTGACAAGAACGTGACGCGACGAGGCAGCTTTGCGCAGCGACGTGACCTGACGAGGCAGCTTTGCACAGCGACATGACCCGACAAGGCAACTTTGCAGAGCGACGTGACCCGACGATGCAGCTTTGTGCAGCGACATGACCCGACAAGTCTACTTCGAAGGACGCGTCGCACGAACGCGAAACACATCCGTACCTCATCGCAATGGAGCCGATACAGCTGCGTCTGCTCCCGCTATAAAAACCGCGCTACTCTGCCAGGAACCCCACACCAACAATACTACCTAGATAACATGGACAAGGAGAAGGAATGGGAGCTCATCTGCGAGCATTTGAAGGACTAGGAGGCTTCCCATGAAACCACCGCTCGCCACAGGGCGTTTAGTCAACAGCCTTGCACACACCATCCGGAGCTCGTTGATCTAAGTAGGCTGCCTCGCAGTACGGTCCACGATTCTAGGCCGAGCCGCGACCCCTCTCCCATGCCCGCTGAACGTCCTCTGGAAGGGCCCCCAATGGGGGTGGAGCCACCCCTTTGCTGGTGCCGAGACGCCTGCAAGTGCGTAAAATCAACCGATGAGTGGACCATTGGGCATCGCTATTGGTGCTGCCCAAACTACTGCGCGGACTACCCCAACCGTTGGTTTGACACGCCGAGCCACAGGTAGCCGGTAATGAAATCTTATTTCGTGCACATCACTATTTTTGCTTCCCGTTACGCTGTAACCACGTCTATCGTCCCATCGCAGTCTTCGCCCCACCTATGCGACTTCAGCCAGTGGATCGATGACAAGATCCACCCCTATGACATGTGGATGCTACTGACACGAAAGAGCTGGGCCAAGGAAGACTACGAGGGTCGTGAAAGGCGCCTCAAAGAGGTGCAAGCTGAGATAGAGGAGAAGAAGAGGCGGGAGAGGCTGCATGAGGAGCAGGAGCGTGAGCATGCCAGGCGACGCAAGGTTGAGAGGGCGCAGAAGAGGGCCATCGCGGCAAAAGCTAAGGAGCAAGGCGAGGAGTACAATGTCGAGCTGAGTCGCAAGGGCAAATGGCCACATTCTACGCAGTAGTTCGGCCCTCTTCATCGGCATGTCGCATGTATTTCTAATTCCCTAAAGGCATGTATGTACCGTTCTTGGTTCATTAGCCTGCGTGCCATGTAACCGACTTGTCGGATCAACTGTCGTGTTGTTATCGTTGTGTCATTTCTCCAGAGTTCTCCACTGTGTATGAATTTCTTGAAGTATAGCGTATTTGGAATATCCCACAACCTCCTCTAGACCGCTAATATACCTTGTTGTCAAGACATGTGTATCACTAAAATATAACCCATGATGTTTATATACAAGCACGTCTCCATAAAGCAACTAAAATAACCAAATTTCGTCTTCTCATATAGGAAATTGGACTTCGTGACGATGTGGAAATCAATGATCCAAACCTTATCACGCCTCGCACAAACAGTACAATTATATGAAATTGCGAGAAAAGTTCCAAACTACTTAAATTATGGCAAATTTACACAAGCAAGGACACTATGTCGGGAGGCTCCACAAAAAATATCATAAATTTTGGAACTCATTTGCCATATCTCCATTGTGTATAAATTCCCTAGCGCATCATAATACCACTTACCTTCCTACTTACGAATCATTGATACTGCAATCGTCCTTAGAAAATTCACCAAAAATTTACCGTACTACAACATACGATGATCATAAGATGTTATTGCGAGCCTAGCAGATTTCGTACCATAGAGAATCTACGAAAATCACAAACGGACCAACCAACCTTGCACCACCCTTTTATTTCCTAAAAAAATAACAACCTACAAACAAGATTTATTTTGTAGATTCTGACACTGCAAATGAAGTTAAAATTTTCAATTACGATACAATTAGTTCCACAGTGCATACAACAAGAAAAGTACTAATTGCAGTACAAGTTACAACATGCTAGCATTTCTAATCTTAGTACCACTACACACACAACATTGGCAATCACATATTATAACTATCTTTGCTTTCTCGTGGCCATGACCTCAACGTCCCCCGTGTGGACTGCCTCGAGTCGGACGGCCGGATGAGGTCCCTGCGACGATGTTCAGAGTGTCGATGTCTTCTTCGTCCTGAGGATTTCTCGTGGGGCATTTCTTGAAGGTGTGCCCAGACTCCCTGCAAATGGAGCACTTCTTCGTACGTCGTCCGGCTTCTGCTTCATCCATGTTATTCCTGATGCGCCGTACCTGTCATCGGCCAACCTCCCCCTCCAGCCTTTTAATGTTCGCGACCTAGATAAGTTGCTCCCAAGTCGGATGGCCGGTGAAATGGCCAACCACGGCGTAGCCATACATCTCTGCACTTCAGGTTTGCATCACCTCCTCCTTGTTGAAATAATGAGAGAGGTACTGCCCATGATGCTACGCCACTATCGAACATGCGGCCATGACATGGGAGCAGGGCCTAAGTAGAAGAAGGGGCTTGTTGCAAGTGCATACGCAACTAGCACGATGTAGCGTGCACTCGTGGGTGATCCTCTCGCGGTTTGTCTTGCGGCGTCCTTTATCCCTGCACATGATCTCGAAGCGAAGCTCCCTTGTGCCCATCTTGAATGCCCGGTGCATCTCACCCTTCTTGCTCTTCTCCTCCATGTACTTGGTGATCATGGCGGAGTAGAGGACTCTGTCATTTTCCATGGCGAGCGACGCATTGTTGCTTCTATCAACAAACTAGTTTGTGGTACCGCAGAGAATTGCCTCCACAATACCAACCAAATGGAGGCACCTTGCACCGTGCATGATCCAGTTGTACACCTCGGCTAGATTCATTGTCATGACACCATATCGAGCACCACCCCCTGTTATGTAGCAGCGACCACTTGTCCTTAGGCTCATGCTCAATCCAATCCGAGAAGCATTTCACCTGCACCCCAGTCCTCCTCGTCATACTAGGACCATCTGTGGGTAGCTATGGCAATACTTCGGGTGCCTGATTAGCACTTGGGGCAGCCCTTCTCGTTGCCTCCCTTCTGTGCGTCTAGGTCCGCTCATCCAGAATCTTCCAAAGTGCGTCAAACTTCTGCTGCTGATTCTGGTTTCACAACCGCTTGAACATGTTCATCAAGTCCTTGTTGTGGAACTGCTTGTAGAAGTTTGCACCCAAATGTCTCATGCACCACCTGCTCTGCAGATCCGTCCGTGGTAGTGCTTCGTTCTCTCCTTGCTGTAGTTGGGTTATTACCCTCAGCAGACCCGCATGCCGATCATGTATGACGCATACGTTGGGACGACCCTGTACAACTCCAGTCCTCACATTCTTCAGGAACCACAACCAGTTGTCCGTGTTCTCGCTTTCAACGAAAGCGAATGCCACGGGAAGAACTTGATTGTTCCCGTTCGTCGCTATTGCAGTCAGTATCTGGCCCTTATATTTCCCGGTCAGGAATGTGCTATCCACATACAAGATTGGACGGCAGTGTCGGAATGCATTGATTCATGGACCAAAGGCGAAGAATGCTCGCTATATGACCCTCTTGTCGAGCCACTTCGGATGTGTGGAATCTTGAATGTCGATATGAGTGCCGGAATTCCGGTCTTGTATAACTCGGAGTAGCTCGGGGAGGTTGGGGTAGGAATCCTCAAACGTGTCGAACCTTGATTCCAGCGCATTCTGTTTTGCCCTCCAAGCTTTGGCATAGCTGATTGTGTATTGGAACCTTGCCTCAATCGCCCGAATGATACATTGTGGCTCAAAATCTAGATTATCCACGATCTCACCATACATGAGGTTAGTGATGAAGCCTGATAACAGGTTCCGGTGGGACTGCACTGACTCAGCGACGACACATGTGTGAGAGACCACTATAGAGCACTTTCAGTAGGTGTCCCACTTAGGCTAAAATGCAAGCACTCGCCAAGGGCATCCCTCTATGCTGCACTTTACGTCGTAGAATCTTGGGTTAGACTTGACGACTGTGAATGTGTGCCGCACTGACAAGACCTAGAATCTGACCACCTCCTACACGACCTCCTTGCATTTGTAAATAGCTCCTTGCCTAACCTTGCTCTGGTCGTATTCCCATGGCACATGGGAGCCTTTGTTGACGACGAGGTTCTCGAACTGGTATGTGTTCCACTCGGATGGAATCGCATGCTGGTCCACATCATCCTCGTCATCGGGTCCTTCATCTTCTAACAATGCCATGTAATCCCGGTCTTCGGAATCCATCCTTTGCACTACGGCTTCCACCTCCTCTCCCTCGTCAACAAGCCCAGTAGCTTGCCTGACCGAAGGAGCTACTTCCACAAGGTCTTCATCGACATCAACAGCAACTCCGGGAGCTTCGGCCATTGTGTGCGCCGCGCTGTGGCTGGAGTCCCCGACTTCTTCTTCCGCATCAGCACCCCCTTCTTGTTCAGCCGTGGATGTAGGACTGGGCTTGGGATATGCCTAGACTAGAAGGACTAAATCCCACCCTCCCTCATTTGCCATGCGTATATATGACTATCATAACCTTGTTCTCTTGAGCTCCACTAACTCCCAATATGTTGGTTGTGCTGCTCGGGGGGCAAGATAACTCAATCTCAGATCATACACATCATGGTCCACTTGGAATGAGTAACACAACCAACGCATCATAGCACCCTATGTACGCCCCTCTGCTCTTGGCAGCTACACGGTCGATGATGGGAAATAACGCAAATCAATCCTTTCGGGACCCTCCATAATAGTCCTCGAACCGTAGTAAAATTCGAAATTACTGATGTCTGATATATTTGGCGCACTGCACCATAAAGAACATTTATAAGATTAGCAACATATCTAAGGCCCTGTTTGGTAGTGCTCCAGATTTTCATTTTCCAAATTCTGCTCCTGATTCTTCGAGAATCAACTTCTCTGAGAATCTGGAATTGTCTGTTGAAAGTGTTTGGCTGGTAAGTTGGCTCCAAAAACCATATTAGAGACGATTAGAGGCAAATAGACCATGTTATCCCTGGTTGTAATAATTCAATTGTATTTGTGTCTTTCTCCTATGTATTTGTACACAAATTATAGAATTTTTCCCCTAAATTTGTTTAGACCATGTGAATGTATATACGTTGTATCTATACACAATGTCAGGTTACATTACATTCACACTTCATGATGGATTACAACTGTGTATAAGCAAATTTTGTACTGTTCACGCTACGATAGATGAAGCTAGAGATACAACATTCATATCGTATAAGTGTTCAAATGATATTACGTACAAGTATTGAAGTGACAAATGAGTCGTAACAAAAGACCACAAAAATTCACAAGTAGTGTGTCTATCATCCTGAATGAGCAATTGCACTTGCAAGGTCATCACGGAAACTATCCATGGATGTAGCACTTGTTTGCGATGTTGATGCATCCGATGCATCCTGAGAAATGACATATTTGGCATATCTTGATGGTATTGTGGGCACATAATTAGGATCCCGATCGAACCTACGAAAATGCATGTCCGGCGAAGCATGTTCACGTATGAAGTTGTGGATTCCCATGGTTGTTGCAACAATAATCTTTTGCTTGGACATGGGAAAGCTCGGCATCTTAAGAAGAATTCTCTATTTCATCTTCCATACACCAAAGGACCTCTCAATTACGTTGCGAACACTCGAGTGCAAATGGTTGAATTTCTCTTTCTCACCACTAGGAGCAACACCTCTCTAAAAATCTGGAACATGATACCTTTGTCCTTGTATGGCGCTAAATACACAGGCCTGTTCGGATAACCGGCATCGACAAGATAATATTTACCTGCAACATAACACAGAAAATTCATGTATATCAACATCCAATGCATGAACATTGCAAGTAAATACTTTTGTAAATGATACCAAACAAAGAAAATTACCCTGTGGAGGATGTGGAAAGACTTCCCTGTCTACATCCAATGCATGATAAAGCACACTAGTATCGTGCATAGCTCCTGGTTGTCCAATAGATGCGTATGTGAAGCGCATGTCAAAATCACATACCGCCATGACATTCTGTGTTGCACTTCCTGATCTACCAATATATCTAATTAGATCTTCTGTAGCAATAGTTGCAAGAATGTGTGTACCATCGATAGCTCCAATACGGTCTTTGAAATGTGGCCACATCCTTCGATTATTTCTAATTCTACTGTGAACCATAGAGAAGTTTGGATCCTTTAGCCTCACAAAATCTTTAGACATTATGACCACACACTACAGAACCTCATCAAACTTCCTGCTAATTGTCTCACCAAAATGCTTGAACCGATCCTGCGTTCATTGGTTAGATTCACAGCCACCACATATGTATAGAAAAAGAGCTAGTGCTTCAATTGAACTTGTATGCGTAGTTGATTTCAAACCATATGTACTCACCAAAAGATCATGTAGACTGTGAAAGATTATATCATTCAAACAAAACATGTGGCAGCTTTCTCTCGGAGTGGTCAAAGTTCCTTTCACCCAACCCATTCCACTAAGCCGTGAAGTCCTAGGCTCATTCTTGTCCAAGTAGGTTGAGTGATAATTCTCCACAATAATTGCAGTAGCAGCGAGGTGACTTGACGTGTCTTACCACAGACGTATTGTAACATCCCAAATATGGGTTTGTGTTTCAAATGTAACCAATTATGGGTGTGTGTTTCAAATGTAATTAAAGGGGTAGAAATTAAAACTTTTCTCACATCTTGAAACTCTCGAACTTTTCTATAATTCTTGTCAAGAGTTGTGGAGTTCAAAACACAAATCTCCTGTTGACTGAAGTCAAGCCCTTATTCAACTTTATCACAAATCTTGTGCCAAACTTTAGAAATAATTTTCCTTGGTTCTAGAGATGCTTTGTGACCCCTCTGAAAAATTTCATAATTTTTAGAAATTATTTGATAAATTTTGGAGACAAGTCAAACCAATTTATCAATTGGTCAAACCCTAGAACATAACCTTGCAGGATTTTTGGAGAAAAATTCTGTTCATAAAAACCCCTAAAAATTTTATGCAAGGTTAATCCTGGAGTGAGGAAGCTCCAGTAAAAATTTTAGAATTGTTGGAGTTAGTTTGCTACCTCTAAAAATTCTTTCAAACTCAACTTTCAAATTTAAACCCTAACTGGTTTGCACTGTTCCTCGGGCGCGAGTCAGACTCGGGCTCGAGCCATCTGACTCAGTCGAGCCAACTAATTGCACTCGGCGCGATCGATTTGGCGCGCCGTTTGTCAGCCATTAGATCTTGGTCTAACCGCCAGGATGCTTTCAATCGTGGCCATCCATCTCTGATCCAACGCCGGACGCGTCGTCCCCTACCTTGGTCTCGCGCGACGCAGCGCCAGCGTGGTCGCCATGGCAGAGAGCAGCGTGGGCGTGCAGCGTCGCGTCCACTCCGTGTCCTCGCCAACGGGACGTAGCATTAAATGCGCAACGTGCGTCCGCCCTCAAAGTCACAGCTCTCACCTGCTCCCGTCGCTCAAGTCGCGCAAGGGAGAACGTGGACCGCAGCTCCTTCCCGAGCATCCGTCCGTTCCCTCCTTCGCCCTCTCCGCTACTTAAGCACCTCAAGCTCTTCCTTGCCTTCCTTTCAACCACCCTGAGCTTTGCCGAGCACCCCCGTTGCTTGGTTGAGCTCAATTCGCCAAAACCCCCCTGCTGCCATTACTGGCCCGTGAAGCTCCTCGGTGAAGCCCGCACTCCAGTGGCCCTCTTGCTCAATCAATTGCTCCGGCTTATTCCTTTAACCTCCTGGAGTATTAACCCTCACTCAATTTTGGTTTGCCTCTTTAGGGAGCAGCTGAATTTGGTTTTCCCCCTTTTCGGCCGAGTTCATCCAATTTCGTCCTCATCTCTGGTAAACGTTCTTGTTCTCCAATTGGTTGATCAGAGACCATCTCTAAGCTTTAATGGAGCTAACCTTACCATTCTTTGGGCTTCTTTTTGCTTAGACCGTCACCTCCTCGGTTTCTTCTTCGGCGACGGCAAGGCTTTTCGTCGCCAGAGCAGCTCAGCCCTCCTCGGTGCTTCCCAGCGCTAAGGTAACCTCCCTTGTAGCCCCTAGTTGCTCGGGAACCTGCTTGAATGGCCTGTTGCAGAGCTTTCCTTCGTGTTTGCTTTTGGCCGTGTGTTCTGGGTTTCTGCATGGCTCTCCTCGGCTCATGGTGTGTTCTGGCCACCTCCGTCGGAGTGGGTGGTACCGTTAGACGCGCATGGTTATTGCCGACCTCGGACTGGCTTTGGGTCACGCCGCCGTGCCCTAGGTCGCTGGCGGTGACCATTTCTTCGCCGTCGGGTGCGTTGTCGGACGGAGCCGACAACTGTAGCAGCTCGTTAGGACCGTCCATTTCTAGATCTGCATGCGAGATTTCACGGGGCCTGCGCATGTGCACTGTGTCACGTTGATTGTGAGTCGTCCATCTCGCGATCGACGGTCCACAGTCGCTGCCCCCGTTCGCGCGCGCAAGTTCCAAACGCGCCGCGCGCGATTCAACCTGGACCGTCGGATGCAACATCGACGGCCCACGTTTGTCGATCTCAGCGGGCGTGAGCGCGTTGCGCCATTCATCTTGGGCCGTGCGATGCGATATCGACGGTCCACAGCTTTCCACGTCGATTTGGAATTTAGGGATTCCCGGGGGAATTATTTGTTAACTTGAAAAGGTAATAAACTTCAAAAATGCATAACTATTTCATTTTAGCTCCTTTTGAGTTGATTCAAAATTTTTTAGCTCTGGTTTGAAGTCAGATTTAATCTAAAAATAGTTGTAAGCTTAGTTCGGCTCCAGAAAATGGAATGGTAAATTAGTTTAGAAATAGGCTTTAATTGTTATTCTAAAAAGTGCATTTAACTTGTAAATTGCATAAGTAATTCTCTATAGATCCTTTTTGAGTGAATCCAATTGTGTTGGCTTCCTCTGTTAGCGTACTAAATGGTGGAATAGGTTTTAGGCATGTCACTATTCTCAAAATCTTTGTGGGTGCATTTTGTTTTGTTCTAATGTGTAGGTCTTTGAAAAATCATAGAAAATGCATACTAGCTCCAAATGAGGTGAACTCAATTGTGTTATTCATCTCATGAGGTGCTTTACTTACCATAAAAATCCTAGGTGCAACACCTCTTTGGAAAATTATGCTTGAGAATTTAATTCGGATGAACAGTAATCGATTTGAATTTTCCAGCAATTTCCAGACTGAGCAGATTTGTTTTGGCCATAACTTTTTGCATTGAGAATCCAAATCAATTGGTTCTTGTTGCTAAATTTCTTAAAAATCATGCTCTTGTTGCTGTAAAAATGTCAAAGCTTTTGGGGAAATTTTTCTGTGGAGTCTTTTCGGTTTTCCTCGTTCTTATCGGTTCTTTTTCGTTTTTTCGTTAGGTGCCGACGAGTGCGTTGATCCCGTGAGTGACCCTTTGCAGCATAGTGAGCAGCTCCAGCAAGGCAAGCAGTTTGATCATGTTTGATCCCATTACTTTCAAAGTCTAATATATAGTTTGCAAAGTGTATGTATGCATGCTCTATTTTGTTATTAAAGTATTGTCGATTAGTCGATCCTATAGATGCACACTCTGTAGGTAAATGTTCAATCTCTACTACTAAGCCTAGAAATATCTTGCTATGATTTAGAGTTCGTTGGATGAGCTCTTGTCACTTAGTAGATTACGTGTTGATGTTGCTTAGAAATGCTTAGCTTACGGTAGAATTGGGCGGTTATCGACTTAGTCGATAACTTTGATCACACAAAAATTATTATTCCATTATGTCCAGCACTTGTGCTTTGTTACTTTGTAAAGAAATAAAATTGAAAACAAAACTATTATTGACTTGGGCACAATGGATGTTGGTGTGATCTCATGGTGTGTGGAATGGTGCCTAAGTCCCCAAGGACCGAATTACTTGCGCCATTGATCCGAGCAATATTTCGTGCTAACCACACGAGGGGGATATGGGACCTCTCTTGGCTAAGTACTTTGGGAGGTGTTAATTATGAGTCGATGGTGGTTAAAATGTTTTTATAGGGATTGGGAGCACCCGCAGTTGCTTAGGCTGGGCCGATGTATCCTACCCTTTGGGTTGTCGCAGCTCTTAATTAGCATCCTCCATTGGAAATGTCTCGTAGGACTTAGCCGTACCGGCATACCAAAGGAAGTGTGCTTAATCATGCGGCGAAAAGGCGGTCTGGCGTGTGGGTACATTGGTACACCCCTGCGGGGTTAAATCTATTCGAATAGCCTCGTCCTAGGTTATGGACAAGCTTGATTATTTCCCGCAAGAATTAGACTACAAACTTTAATTAAAACTTGACATGGGTGGTATGAATGGGTAATTCATGCTATTGTTGTGGTGACTATTGGGTTAGTCACTTCCAGGATTGTTGTTGTCATCTATCTATTGTTATTATGTTGTTGTCTCGTTGTTAATTGCAAATTAAAAAGCGAATTGTAAACGCTTTGAATCTATTTAATTATTGCAAATGAAAACTTGCTTTATCTTTGAAAATAACCTCTGACCTCCACTTAAATGAGCTTGCATGTAGCATATGTATAGGTCATTACTCTACGTAAGTCTTGCAGTACATTTTGTACTCATTTGCTTTGCTTAATTAATTTGTTGCAGAGGAGGTTGAGCCCTAGGGGCCCTACTTTTGTGAGATGCGCGGTGGATGGGACGACTAAGTTGGCGGCCCGGTTGGTTGCCTTGTGGGTTAAAGGCACACTAATTGGCTTTTGTTTATCGCCATCTTATGGCTTTTGCTTCCGCTGTTTATTTAACTCTTTTTGTTGTATTTGGCCGGTCGGCCCCTTTTGTAATAACTCTCTATTATGTATGTCTTTTGTTTAATCTAGTTCGTGCTTTGGTTCTATGTCTTGAATGGAATTGATGCATGATTTTGTAAAGGGGTGTGTATACTGCATTTTTGGAAAGTATACATATCTCGAAGACACGGGTTATTTTGTTTGTGATGCTAGGGTCAATGGATGACTAAGCATTACAAGCCAAATAAGCTGGGGTCCTCACACATATCATCTGCACATCACACTTATGTTCCTCATCTGATATATTACTCCCTTCACTATCGTTTTTAGAAGACAACATCTGTACAATAACATACAAAAACACAACAACATAAATGGCAATTTAGAAATACATGAGTACGCAGTAGGTCTAAATGACAATATATAACTAGTGAAAATATATCTTATAATCTAGAAAAGGTATTACAACCAATAGAGAAATAAAGAATAATAAAGGTGAATATAAGACAAACTACTTGTAGAAATGTCTCCAGAATCATCCTAATGTTACAATCAATTTTCTATTTGCCACACTTGGCATCGTACTTCCTTTTGAGCTATTCAAATCGTGCTTTACTACTACACAAGGTCATAAACATTTCCCTTTGCTCCTTCTTTAAAAAAATTTCAGATGCAATGAAGTGCTCATTACTCTCATTAATAGCACCACACTCTTCAACCGAATGCATTACATCCTTGATGCTACACGCCGAGTTTTTCTTTCTTTTATGTGCAAACGCTTCAAAAGATGCATGCGACTTCTCATTCAACTCAAGAATTTTTCTCAGTTGATCTTGCATGACCACTGAACCACTCTTTGGTTGCTTCCCCTTATCATTGCTAGGGCCGCAAGCTCTCTTTCCTTTCCTACCAATTGGTGATTCATCTTCACAATCACTATTATATTTGTCATCATTTTCATCTTCAAGCTCTTCAATATCAATAGCTGTCGATGCACGCACAGGACTTTGAGGCAATGTTCCCATTGCAGGAGACCACCGGTGTTGCGAATGTCGTCAAACATCTTGGACAACAACTTCTCATTTTGAAGTCCACCCTTCTCAAACTTGGAACATCCTTTATATTCCTGTCAATGCCAAATGTTACACGTTAAACCTTCACTAATAATAGAGCTAGGAGTGTACATTAATGCATTTCAAAAATAGATAATGAGTAATGACTTACTTTTTTAAATTTCTTTCACCGTTCGGGGGTGGCCTTTATTGTCTTCTTTTCGTGATCCCAACCTAAGCCCGTCTCCTTTGTCCTCAATTTCCTCCAAATATTGTAATTGTTCTTTAATTTATCCCATTTGTTCTTCAATTGCATCTTTTTGTATTGTAGCCCAGTCTTCTCTGCAAATTTTGCAATCACTAGAGGATACCCCTGGGTTGTTCAAATGGGTATTCGGGCGATTGCGTGCCTCTACTTGTTCAACGAACAATTCACACACTATCCTAGTGTTCTCTTCATTCCACTCAGCGTTATCAACTATCTGCATTTTTTGGCCCATAAATCCAATCAATCAAAGTGACATCGACAACAAGATATGGTCACCTAGACTTTCGGACTATCAAGTGTTCAAAAACTAGCTACTGCTCATAACTTTCAGGTTCTTTATTACTGAACTATCAAGTTCTTTGTTACTGAAGTTCAATGTTCACCAGCTCTGAACAAATTAGAAATATGGGCATACAAGCATACAAAGCCTTGTGCCCTCACTTGAGGGCATATGCTACTACTACTCACAATCCAATATGTACATTTGATAACAGAAAAAAATAGACATGAAAAAAATCCTCAACTACGCCAATTGACCATCATACATCATTTGGTACTAGTACTAACATACCATTATTTACTTTTGACATTAAAAAATAATGAACAACAACTTCTTGACATACACATGTTTTTTTGCTTGAAGTCCACCAAGTTTCATGACAATCAATTCACAGATGTTAATTTGTGCCTACTACATTCACAGATGCATGAAAAAAAAATCCTCAATCACTCGTTTCATGACAAATCAGAGGCATTCACAGATGCATTAATAAAATCATTCACATATGCCTGAATAAAATCATTCACAGATGCATTGTCACTCATTGGAAATCAGTTCAGGTTCAGGTAAACTATTATTTGCATCTTAGCCCAACACCCAGAAAAAAAGGCAAAGAACATTGACATCAAGCAAAGCTATCAGGTTCAGGTAAACTATTATTTGCATTGTCACTCATTGGAAATCAGTCAGGTTCAGGATCCCACCAGATTAGTTTAGGTTCAGGTCAGGTTCACTATACTAAAAGCATGAAAAAAATTGCTATACTACTAGTTCATGTTCAGGTCAAGTTCAGGTTCAGGTAAGCATGAAATTTTTTATCAAGCATCCCACCAGTTCAGGTTCACTATACTAGAAGCATGAAAAAATTTGCAGAAGCATCATCAATCATCATCAATTCTCCACTAGGTCAATTACCAACATACACTTTTATTCTTTGAATTATATATTTACAGCAGTATCATCAATCACAGAAGCATCAGAGAACCAAACAGTTGACTGATCATATAAAAACAACAAAGAATAATCAATTTGCATTTAATTGCAATTGACTGATTAAAACAAAATTTCACATCAGACAATATAACCTATCTTGCAGTTAAATGATAATATCAGAGAACATAATCTGAAGTTCAATACCGACATTAAAAAAAACTATTGATTTCTACAGCAAGATCACAAATGACAATATTCATCCCAAAACTAGCAAGAATTCAAGATGATGAACAGTCTGAAGATGCTAAAGCTCAAACCATAACTTGAATATGCCAGAAACAACAAGAATTGACCTTATTAACTCATTACTGAGATTAATTGAAGAGGTACATTAACAGAGCACATAAACAATAAGCACTACAGAGAACATCACATGGAATAATTTGAAGCTTTATCGCAAATGTTCTCAGATTGATTCAATCACATATTGGAAATCAACAACAATCATCATCAATCACAGAACATCATATGGATTAATCTGAAGCTTTATCGCAAATGTTCTCAGATTGATTCAATTACAGATTGGAAATCAATAACAATCATCAATCACTTACATCATAGGAAGGGGACTAAGCAATGTTCTATTACAACTCAAAGGACAAAGCCTTAAGCCTCAATTCACAGATAACTGTCCCATGAAAAAATCATGACAATCAATTCACAGATGTTAATTTGTGCCTACTACATTCACAGATGCATGGGAAAAAAAATCATCAATCACTCATTTCATGACAAATCAGAGGCATTCACAGATCATTCACAGATGCATTAATAAAATCATTCACATATGCATGAATAAAATCATTCACAGATGCATGAATAAAATCATTCATAGATCATTCACAAAGGCACGGATAAAATCATTCACAGAACATTGACATCAAGCAAAGCTATCAGGGCAAAGAACATTGGCATTTCAGATCGATCCACCCTGGCTCTCGTGCAGGTGGCAACGCAGTCCGGGGCCTGCGGCGGAGCAATTGACGATTGGAGGTGGTGCAATCGAGGACTCGAGGCGGTGCAGTCGAGGACCCGAGGCAGCGCACAAGCGGGTCAAGGTGATTTTTTGCCTTGTCGCAAGAGCACCGAGAGGAGACGAGGAAGCGAGGGATAGGCGAAGGGGTACGGGAAAGGGGTCGCGCGGTGGGATTTGCTGGGGGGGGTAGTTGGATGGCATTTTGCGGGTAAAAACTTTAAACTTCAATGGGTATTTTTGTTTATGCAAGTTGGATTTTCACGAGAATCTGCGGGAATGCTACTCCTCGTTGCTAGTTCATTTTTGAGACAGCTCAAGAATCAGGATCTGGTCGTTTTGAGGAGTTGGGTGTTTGGCATGGCTCCACGAGATTCGATTGAGAAGTTGGGAGTAGGAGTTGTACCAAACAGGGCCTAAAACTAGACTACCCACCGAAAAGTATTATATGCAGTATACTGCACTACGTAACTGCATATCTAAAACTATGTAATGCATTCGGTTCAAAAAATTACTTGACAAATTTTTGAACCAGACGGGCAGCGCTTCGCTAGCTTCTCTCCTCCCCTCTCCTCCTCTCCCTTCCCTCCTTTTCTTTTTTCTGACTAAAAGTGAGTCCTGTGCCGAATTTTAAGGTTTGAATGGTCTTTTATAGACTGTTTAGGCTCCTGTCGCCTGTTGAACTGACGATAACTTTCCGACGCTAGTTCAACTGACGACAGACAGGAAGTTGGCCCGACGACAGAGAGCAACATGGCTCGTATCGCCAGTTCAACTGGCGACACGTACCTGTACAAGAGCCTATTTTTGTAATTTTTTGGGACGACCATTTATTTTTGTAATTATCTTTTAAAGGAATATTATTATTTTTTTAAAAAAAAATCGCGTCGCGGATAGGGGCTCCTCTTCTTTCGTTGCCGTTTTTATTTTCTTTTTTCTTGAGCCCAGAGAAAAACGCGTGGCTCGGCCGCGAAGCCAATTTGCAATATTAGGGGGGAGTAAATGGGCCATATGGCCCATCTAGATTTTGTCACGTTGTTCTTTGTTTCTCTTTTGCGTGGTGATTGAATTGATGAGCAAACAAACCTGTGGGTTTTTCTAACCTTAATGATGTTGCTAATATTAGGGAAAACAGCTGAACAGGACGTAATTGTGTATGTACCCAAGCGGAAAGAAAATGCTTACACGGTTTAGCGATCTATGTTAATTTCACTGAAATTATGAAGTATAGCTAGCCTTTCAAATACATGGCGGCTTCATACAGTTGTCCTAGAATAAGAATTGAACTTTTTTTATTATTAATTAACCTTTTTTTTGAATTTCATTTTAAAGTTAACCCCCGACGTACTTTATTTTCAATTCTAACTCATTTGGTCACGCCACGGGTGGTGACGTGACAAAACAACACTGTCACGTGTCAGGATAAGTCCCTAAAATAGAACTTTTTGTCACGCCACTGGTTGTGGCGTGACCAAATAACACTGTCACATCATTTCCAGTGGCGTGACAAGAGTTTGATTAGAAATGGGCTGGAGTGATATTGTTGTTTTGTCACGCTAAGGATGACGGCGTGACCAAAGATGTCAGAATTAGAAATAAAGTGCGTCGAGGATTAACTTTAAAATAAAATTCAAAAAAAATTAATTAATAAAAAAATTCTAAGGAATCCTAGTTGTATCGTCCAATTGTCCTAAGAACGTGCCGTCGTTTATTACTAGCCCCGTGTGAAGTTAGTGCTGCTAGTGTAAAAAAATGCAAATAGATTATAACCTTAACATTATGGTCCTAGAATAGGGAATCCTAATTGTATCGTACAATTGTTCTAAGAACGTGCCGTCGTTTGTTACTAGCCCTGTGCAAAGTAAGTGCTGCTAGTGTAAAAAAATGCAAATGGATTATAACCGTACTCGTACTGATCCAGCGTCTTGAATTACAAGTTCGTAATCTCGTGTTTTGATACAAGTTCTCACATGATACAATATACAAAACCCTTCCCTATACGAAGTTACGAAGTATGAACAATCACCTAACCGGTAGGAGGAACTTTTCTTAGGATGCACTTGGTTATCTGTATGTTCTTAGTTTGATCTGTATGTATCATTCAGGTTGAACTTAATCAGTCTAAGTGGATACAATGATGAGTTGTTTGATTGTCTGTTTCTGTTGGGCCAGACTGTGCTGAGATGTTATTTGGTTGTCTGTATCTAGCGCGGGAGAAAGTGAACGGACTCACGAGCGCTGGCCAGTCTGCATGCGCTCAGCCCGACTGAGGAGGGAAGAACGAATCGAGCATTTTCCTTAAGCCTAGTCTAAGAGGAAATCTTACATCCACTCAGTCAAGTTTATCCACCTAACCAGTCAACCAAACATTTAAAAACTTACATCTACTCATACGGACTAACCCATTCAGACAACCAAACACACTCTTACATATCCCCATCGTGTTAGTAGTTCGCACACGTGCTCACGTAGTGCTAGTGTCTCCAACTCCAGGCCTCCATTCCCCCTCGTGGTTAACGTGTTCCGCGGGCGACACGGCGAAGGGCCTGATTTGGTTCCACAGCTAGGGAAGAAAGCCTCTTCTTTTGCCACACAAGAAAATTGTGGAAATGATAAGTTGGCACGAGCAAAAATCAATGGCATTTCAAAACAAAAAGGGGAAAGAAAGGGAATGTCTAGAAAGAAAGAAAAAAACAATTCTCTTGCCTCAAATAATTGGGTGTCTCTTAGCCATTTAGTCATGAATCATTTAACAACCAGTAGGCACGTACTAGCGACGAATTTGAGAGGGATTCAAACTTTTCCCGTTGGTACATCAAGTCATGAAGATAGCATGTTTTGCACTTAAGAGTCAAATTTGGTGCTGAAGAGAACTGAACAAGTGAGCATAGCTCAGTTGGCACAGGGATGTCGGGTCTATCCGTCCGTGTTTAAACGCTGCTCAGTGCGCGTGCTCATTTCTTCTTTAATGCAGTCAGAGGTCTTAACTACTAAAAAAATTGGTGTTGAACCTTCGCAAGAAAACAAATTGAACTGATGCCGGACATTGCGAGGAGATTTCTATTTGCAGGCATATGGCGCACCCTTTAAATGTGATCACTTCGTTATATATAAAAAAACCTATGCACAAACTATCTCCTAAAGTCCTGAGCTACTCAACCATGCGGACGTTTAAACAACCTAAACTTTCCGTTCCTTTCGTTCACTGAGGCCAGACAATTAGTTTTCTCGGCTACAATAAGCTCCAATCATTTCATGCCCCTCGTAAGAAAGAAAAAAAACAGACACGTAAGGTAGTTAGAGCGAGTATTTGGCTAAATTGACACGCTTTTTATTCATAGTAGCAAAAATAGTCCATCAGTCGCACACAATTACAAAAATGACACCGCAGAGTCTAGAAATGACACCTACCGTGCTCTCGGACCACGGTAAGAAGGTGGCAGGACATCTACCGTGCTCCCAGTGCGCATCATGTCGGGAGCACTGTTTTGCACTATTTAGTACCGTAGTGCATCACTACTCCGCGGACCGGATGCGCGGTAGGAACCTTCCACGGTACCATTTTGCAATTGTGTGCGTTAAAGCTAGGCTATAGACTACACACGTACATCTGGAGATCTTGATGGTTGATACTATTTACTCTATCCATTTTTTTTACTTGATCTACTAGAATCCGTGCAGTCAGACTTTCTAAAGTTTGATCGTTAATAGATTTAAAACTATCTAGATTGGCTATATGAAAATTATATCATTAGATTTGTCGTTAAAAATATTTTCATGATATTACAGTTTTATTAGTACATCTTAATGATTTTTTTAAAATGTAATAGTCAAAGTCGTATCCAGAATACCGCAAAAGTAAAAAATGTCAAATAAAAAAGAAACAGGTGGAGTATAATTAACAACAAAACGAGAGAGAGAAAATAATGTTAATAGCGTGATCACTCCCAATGGGTGGTTGGTACGTTTAGTCCAGATACTGGAACCAACCAGTGCGATGGCGATGGGGTCCTACGGCGTTAGTTGGTGGACCGAGCTCACTCTCCCGCCGCGCTCGCGTGTTAAGCTGCAATTTGTGTTCATCGCTGCAATTAGTGGCGTTGCTAATGGACTCGGTTTTTTCTCTTTGCCCGCCGACAGAAAGACGGAGGAGAGGCTCTTATCACCCCGCTTTTCTTTATTCCCCGCAGTGTCGACTTACATGTGTGGTTTAGGTTTAGCCTCTCTCATGGTGTCATCACCCTCTGTCATTATTTTAACAAACTCATAAATCTCGGTCGTGATTGAGTGTTTCCGGTTTTGCCCCTGACGACTGGACTCGCAGGCCGCAGCTGACTGAAAACTACTTCGTGACCTTAAAAAAAGTCATTTGGGACATTGGTACCGTCTATAAAACACAATTTTGACTACTAATGACTATTATAATATATTTATAAAACTCAATAAAATTACAATATTATAAAAGTATCGAGATGAATCTATACATGATTTCTACTTATCTAATCTAAATATTCAAAGACATCGATAGTCGAAGTTTCTAAAATTTAACTGCACGCATTCCAAAATAACTTGTTTTTGTGAATTGGAGAGGTAAGTCTTCTGGCATGATTGTCTCAAAAGGACGTTTAAGGGTAGAATATTAGTTACCGTTGATCGACAAAAAGGTTCCCGTAAATGACGAGGGACACCCTATTCGGAACATATGAACTTTAGAGAAATTACACAAGAGATAGTTTAATTTTCGTAGAAACCTAGGAAAAAAATCATAGTTCTAGACAAGGCCTAAGCGGTCATGAATAAAAGAGCGGTACATTAGAGCTCACCGTCCATGGTGCATCGCTACTATTGGTATATATTTAGAGAGGCATTCCCTCTTATAAAAATAAGTCGTTTTGGAATACATGCAATTAAAATTTAGTAACTTTGACTACCAATGTCTTTTTTAATATTGAGAAACTTTATAAACTGTGACTATCGGGATTTAGTGAAATCTTAATAGGCCAATCACGTGGCCGACTTGTAGAATTATTTTCACTGACTATCAATCACCAAGTAATTACTGGAGTAGCTGATTCACCTCGAGCATGAACTCGGTGGTTGTGTCCCTGTCGGAAATCAGACATCACCAACAGCTGTATGAACAAGGGCGTTTTAGGCGAAACACCCCGGCGATTGGGGTGTCACATCTACTCCCTTGCGGCAAGAGACGTCCCCTTCCCCCGCAATATAATTCCACCGAGGCGCGGGGAAGCGTCCGGGAGCAGACTCAGAGGCCGACAGACAGTGCGCGTTCCGTCTCGTCGCAGTAAAAACAGGGGAGACGGCAGCTGCCGCACATGCTTTAAACTCCCACCACCTCGCCTCGCTCAGTCGCCTCCCCACCACCACCCCGCCCAGATCCCCTCCAATTCCGCTCTCATCCCGGCGGACGGACACCACCGCGGCCGCATCCGTCCTGAGAGAAGCAGAGAGGTCTGTGGGTGTAGTAGTTATTGTCTGCGGGAGAGCGTGTCGGTGGAGTAGGGGAGGAATGGCGGTGGGTGGCGGCGCCGGGGGCTCCAGATCTGCCGCATGCTGCGCCGCGCTGCTGGCGGCGGTTCTGCTCTTCTCCGCACCGGCCACCACAGGTTCGCCTCCTTCTCTCTTCCCCCTCTCGTCCTGCTTGCTCGTGACGTGTCGTGCGGAGGAGCTGCGGGTTGGTTTAGATCCGCGCGCCCAATCGCGTAGGGGTGTGATGCGACGAGGCGGCCACGAGATTCTGCTGCGTGTTGGTCAATGCGACCCCCGTTTCGTTGGCCCTGCCAGTGTTGGTGGCTACAGTTCGGTGTCGGTGGCTTCTGATTCTGATCCAACTGGGTTCCATTTCAGTTCGTGCCTTTCGTGTTTGTCCGAATTCTGATGCCAAATTTGGTAGGCAGCTTTCCATAGCTGGGAGAAGATCGCATTTCAAGCTTCCGTCACACACCATCTAGTGCCACCATTGCCTGCTGATTCTTGTTCTAAACTTCCTTGTGTCGAGCTCCGCGACGATAGATCTGTTCAGGAGGCAAGCGAATTAGAAAACTATCTCAATCAATTGTAATTCTCCAGCGGTGAACTTAAGTGGGTAGATCTTGCAAATTGGAATTAGGATGTAGCATAGAGTGCTTCTATTGTGTCAATTCACCCATGTTTTTTGGGGGGATATGTATCTCTGTATCTGATTCTGATATGCACCTTTTGATTGCTCTTGCAGAGGCTTATGATTCGCTGGATCCAAACGGGAACATCACGATAAAATGGGATATCATGCAGTGGACTCCGGATGGTTATGTTGTAAGTAGCACCTCCCACATCAACGGCTGTCTTTCATCTCAACCAATTAGGCCATGATTTTGTTTTACTGAATAGACGTTGACTTGTAGTATGCCAATGACTGATTAGAAACATATGTTACAATTAACGATGCAAGCAACCAAGTTGTATATCAACATATTATGGATATATGGTTATCCCGTATGTGTGTCATGATTTCCCCCCGAACGTCTCATGTGCAGGCTGTTGTCACAATGTACAACTATCAACAATTCCGACACATCCAGGCACCTGGGTGGCAGCTAGGGTGGACGTGGGCCAAGAAGGAGGTCATTTGGTCTATGGTTGGGGCACAGACGACCGAGCAGGGTGATTGCTCAAAGTTCAAGGGCAACGCTCCCCACTGCTGCAAGAGAGATCCCACGATTGTCGATCTACTGCCGGGCACCCCGTACAACATGCAAATTGCCAATTGCTGCAAGGCAGGAGTTATAAATACATTTAATCAGGACCCATCAAATGCTGCTTCCTCCTTCCAGATTAGTGTAGGTCTTGCTGGGACTACGAACAAGACGGTTAAGGTGCCGAAAAACTTCACTCTTAAGGCCCCAGGTCCAGGTTACACGTGCGGACGTGCTATGGTTGGTAGGCCTACGAAGTTTTGGACCCAGGATGGGCGCAGGGCAACCCAAGCTCTTAGTAAGTTGCCCATCTATTGCTGTTTGCTGCTTGCTATCAATTGCTTGTATACTTTTTGGAAATGCATTAGCAAGCTAAACTCGTCATAATAGTTTTAGCTTGTTCCTGTTCCCTAATTATGATTTCTGAATGCTAGGTTGCATTATGTGTAGTAGTAGTGAAAAGAATGAAAACAATTGAAATGGAAAGGGATTCATTCTCGAAGGGAGACGAGTTCATCACCTAGAATCTATGTTAGTTGATATTTGTTGAAAATAAGTTACTGCTGGGCCTAATAAAATGTATTAATGTAGCCCATTTCAGTTATTTTTGTTCTCTAGAAAATAATGTATGTCAAATGCAGTCAGCATCGGAATGGTTCCAGTTTCACACAAGTTGTTGTATTGTTTAAATTTATTGCACATAGTTTTGTTTATTTAATGGTTCTTAACAAAGATGTTCTATGTTCGCAGTGACATGGAATGTGACCTGCACATACTCCCAATTTCTTGCTCAGAAGACTCCAACCTGCTGTGTATCTCTCTCATCGTTTTATAATGACACAATTGTGAACTGCCCAACATGCTCGTGTGGCTGCCAAAACAATCGAACTAGTCCAGGAAGCTGTGTAAAGTGAGTTAACATAACTGTTACTCTTACTATGCTTCCTCCTAATGTTCTAGCTTTGTGCAGAAGCTCTAACAAAATCTGTTCATTTCACAGTGAGAATTCACCTTATCTACAATCTGCCATTGATGGCCCTGGCAAAGCGACCGGCCAGCCTCTTGTCCAATGCACTTCCCACATGTGCCCAATAAGAATCCACTGGCACGTGAAGCTCAACTACAAGGAATACTGGAGAGTGAAAGTCACTATCACAAACTTCAACTACCGCATGAATTACACACAGTGGAACCTAGTCGTTCAGCATCCTAATTTCGATAATATCACCAAGCTGTTCAGCTTCAACTACAAGCCACTCACCCCATATGGAGGCCGCATAAGTAAGCCAATTTGCTAACTGTTTACTTGATTTTTAATCAAAAGGCGCCTGCAACCATCTCTCTCTGTGTGTGTGTGTGTGTGTGTGTGTGTGTGATGGAGTTTATTCCTTCCATTTCAGATGATACCGCAATGTTCTGGGGAGTAAAGTTCTACAACGATTTGCTCATGCAAGCTGGTCCACTTGGAAATGCCCAATCAGAACTACTTCTGCGGAAGGACTCCACGACTTTCACCTTTGATAAGGGATGGGCGTTCCCACGCCGTGTGTACTTCAATGGTGATAACTGTGTCATGCCGCCTCCCGATGCATACCCATGGTTGCCCAATGCAAGCCCTCTAACAAAACAACCATTGATGCTCCCACTCTTGGTATTCTGGATTGTGTTGGCTACTTTGCTGGCTTATGTGTGATGAATGAGATCAAGAGATTGAGTGAGCTTCAAGTAGTTGTCAGGTTCCATGGGGTGCGCTGCAGCAGGTCATTTGTCCATTCAATTCCACGGTTGCATAGAAGAGATGAGTGTCGCCCTCAGGAAAGCTGATACATGTGTGTTCTGTAAGTTAAAAGGGCCAAAATGTATTTCTTGTTTGGTATATACTGGCCACAGCACTTTGGTGAACTTAGTTACTGCAAATGAGGTAATTAGTAATTACAGTTACACCTTTTGTATTTTATAGCAAATCCATAATTTTTAATTGAATTATATGACCGCCTTTCTTGTAGTAAATGTATGGATTCCATAATAATGTTTTGTAAAAATTGTGAACAGAAAGGATGCTGTTGATTGAGATCATCTAGTTCTGTTTTCTTGCTTCCTCTACTCTTTGAGGCAAGTTATTGAGCTGATTGATGTTTGTATTCAGTTTGTCAGATAACAAGAAGCAAATGAAGGGGAAAAAAGAACTGAACGGTTGAAAGAAAACGCAACTCATAACAGAAAACAATAATGTACAACAGAAAACATGAAAATTTTAAATACAGTTCTTGTCTATTTGCACATTTTAGCAACTTGAAATGCAAACATGTGGCAACAAGCGCTGTGCTTGTTGTGTTTCTAGTACCAGGTTCCTACTAATGACAGGCTTAATGAGTTGTTTCTGAACTCAAAGAGCTAAGCTGCTCATATGCTGCGCGCTACCAGTTGCTACAAAATAACACCATCTCGCAAAGCAGCTTTCAGGCTCATCTCTGCAGCTAGTTTGAGAATGGACTGAAGGGCGCTATATAATCTGTTTTGTTGGGATTTGAGAGTAAGCACATATTGTGAAAGTCTGAGAGGGAAAGATCTTTCCTAAATGACCTTCAATGAGACTCATTGCGGATTTCTACATCGGATGTTGAAATTATAATCTTCAGGCAACATAAGGAAAGATTTAACAAACCAGAGGAACTGGCACTGTCGAAATTGAAAACCAAACCACTACAAGAAACATAACACTCTCGTTGCAAATGCATCACAATATCATAGCAGCATATGAATTCCTTGAAACACTTCACCTTAGAGGTTAGAGCTGATGCTGGATCCAATTCCTTCGATACATCCTCTGCAAAGAAGCATACAAGGCCTTCTGAATCCTTCATAGGAAACCATGCTTTGGCTTGTGCCCAGCTAACTTCATGGTGGTGGTGGTGGTGCAGCTCTGAACCCTCGGAGATCAGAGGAGATCATACGCTGTCCATGGTCTGGTATAAATATCCACGAGAAGGGGAAGATGCAGTGCAATGGAAGGATGGATGGATGGTTCGCCCGTAGCTTTTGGTTTGTTGGCTAGTTGCAGTTCCAAGCAAACCCCAGCTTGAAGCTCAGCATCCTCACCTTCCACATGTTAGTTTTTGCTCTGCCTTTAAGCAATGCCATCCAGTTCGAGTGAGACCTCTGCACACTAAATCAGGAGACTCAGGACACACGGAAATTCTCCAACTCTTACCTAGTGACGGTGAAACTGAAACACTTCGAAGGGAGAAAAGATCAAAAGAGGGACCGACAAAAGTTACCTGATATCTTTCTGAAGACTACCGCCCAGCTATCTGCACCTTATTCAAGATTTAGACTGTTCAGGAGAGGGGATAAACTGGAAGAAGAGGGAGGAAGCAATAAGGGAAATATGTGGTGTTTGTTTGATAATTAACAAACACAAGAAAGCTTTTAAAAACCTCAACCTATATGGAATGACAGCAAAGTCCTGTAATTTCGGTTTTGCGTCTTGACTATTGTGAAAAGAACAAGAACACAAAAATCTTCAGGGATTCAGATAGAAAACAAGAAAGACTGAAAAGTCACGATATTCAAAAGCAGCAGTCATCATATTGAATAGAGTAATGAATCCATAAATTGGTCATCATATTGATGAAATAGTGCCATAAATTTATGCCAGCATCTGCCTCATTAAGGTCTACATTACACGGATGGTATGAATAGAGTAATGAATCCATAAATTGGTCATCATATTGATGAAATAGTGCCATAAATTTTAGACAAATATTTGATTCAGTGTACCTAAGAACTCAATATCGTAATGTTCTTTTTGGTTGTGGACAGAAGTACATATCTCCATCCATGACCAGCTAAAAATGGTGTTGGTTCCCCTCAAATGGTTCTTCAATTGATGTCACAATAGTTCATCACTTCCTGCGCGCATACAATATGGCAACAACGACCGGTATCCCGACAATTGCCGCTGGAATGGCCCAGTACTGCACCACGTTGGCCACCAGCTTGCTTGTAAAGTCCGCGTCCTGCTCCTTCCTGAAAACCTCCATCTCAGGGATGTCGGGTGTCGTGTCCAACTCCCCAATGAAGTAATCTTGCATTAGCTCCTTAGCACTCTTGCTGTGCCCCACATCATCAAATTCCTCCGTGGCATCCTTACCTTTAAACAAATTATCATATATGATTAAAACGCCTAAGGAAACTAATATTACTGAAACAAGAATACGAAAACAGGAGGAGAGTAGCAGTACCAGTCGCCTCGAGCAGAACGTCAGCACCCCCGGGATGGTCATCCAAATACTTGGTCACATCATAGATCTGCAGTGCATTCATCAGCAAGGTGTGAGTTTGCCGAGTAATTACTCAGAACAATGAATCATATCGTCAATAGTTGTATCTCTGCGGACACTAATTCTATTTGTCCCAAAGCTTTCAATAGAGGCAATTGTGATAGCTGTCAGAGAGAAACAAAAACCCACCACAAAGAAGATATCCCAGCACAATTACTCCGCAAGATTTGATCACTGGTCCTGACTAGCTAACAACAAGCACTGCTACCGCGCCGTAATGGTGCCTAGATAGGCATTGGCACGCCACGCACAGAGACTCGCTTCAAGCGTGCACCTTTTGCACAGAGAAAGCGGGCGCAGGATCTCCTAGGCATTCAGTCGAACACGTTACGGGCGGTGTCTTCATCGAACAAGTAGCGAACGCCCTACGCCCATGCATCTCTCTACCTACCTACCGATCTCACGCGTATGGTTTCAGCAGCAGCGAGGAGGTGAGGAGGAGGGGGAGACGCTGGCGCTAGTAGTGATACCTTGCCGTCGATGACGACCCAGCAGTCGTCGGGGGTGTTGTGGAGGGCGGTCTCCTCCATGCTGTACAGCTTCGTCAGCGTCGGCATCTCCTTCTCCCTCCTCGCCGACCTCTCTCCCTCTCGCTATCCAATCGGCGACGGCCAAGAACGAAGTACTATATGAAGTGGATGAATCTACCACGTCTTGCCGCGGAAGAAGAAGAAGAGCAGTAGGAATCGGTTCTTGAATCTACTGCGGAGACGAAACGTTAGGGTTCATGTCCGTCATGGCCCAGTGCAACCAAATCGGAGACGAAATGATTGCCCAGCCACCAATGTAGTACCATATTGAAGCCTGCCAGGCCCAAGTATATGCCTCCGGGCCTCAAATACATTTCTCTTCAGAATCTCCTGGCCATTTAGCAGTGTCCTATGTAAGTTAAGTTGTAAGAAAATGTCTTAACAACCGAGCTATGATATGATGATCTAGACCCCTATAATAAAACATGGCTACGCATACAATTTAGCATCAGCTAGTTGTTGCAAAATCAAAGAGAAAGCAAATGTCGATTTAATTATCCAGAAGGGCCAGAACAAACCAGACAAATAATACATTGAGGCAACGAATGAACTAGGGTGTAGAAATACTTGCCCGTAGCTTTTGTATACAGTAAGGAATAAGTATATTTTAACTCCCTAAAACTTTGCAAAAAGTCAATTGAACTAGTGAACTACAAAATTATACTCGAACTTACAAAACCAGGTCAACTTACACCCCTGGCAATTGTGGAGGGCGGTTTTGTTGACCTGCCATATTTTACACATATCACCAGTTTTTTCTAAAGGAGATCCAACTTAGAGGAGAGAGTAAGAAAGGAAGAAACACAATGGAGAGAAAGGAGGAAGAAAGACAGATGGTGATGTGGCCATCGACATCCTAAGTTGATTCCCCGCCAGTAAAAATTGGTGATGTGGCTACTAATGATAACAACCAATCTAAGTAGGACTTCGTCACCAAAACCACCTCACGGTGTAAGTTGAACTAGTTTTTTTTAAAAAAAGTTTAGGGTTAAACTTAAATACCTGGATTTACAGTTCAGAGTTTAATGTGCTTTTTGTAAAGTTGAAAAGTATAATGGACTTGTTCCTACCATTAATGATATGCAACTCTCAACAAAGCTTAATCAGCTCTTGTTTTCTTCATCCATACCATTGCTGGGCCGAGCCCGTACAGGCATAACATGCCATGTACACGGGTAGATCCAGGCTTCGGACTAGGTGGACTATATGTAACATTCCAAAATTTGAGCTCATGGTCAAAATGTGTGAAAATGTGAACCTTTTAAAACTTTTGAAGTATTTTATCGATATTCGATTTTCTGGATCTTTATGCAATATTTCTTGTCTAATCGAGATATTTAAGAATCAAATTCTTGAAGTACAAACCTAATTGAGAATTAAAATAAATTGAAATAAAAGATGATAATTAAAAATACAAAACTTGGTGCAATTATACTGGCTAATATAATGGGGAAATATTTAAAGCGTGTTTTGAAAACTTTCCTCAAATCAAGTAATAAAAAATGCATGCAAACTGAAACCTGTAAGGATTTTTGAGAAAAGTTCAGAACAAATAAAACCCTAGAAAAATTTCATAATAATCTACACTGTGTCAGGAGCCTCCCCTAAAAATTTCATAAATTTTGGAGTTATAATTCTATGTCTAAAAATTCCCTAAAACCCTCAACCAATTCTTTTCAAAATCCTGAAATTATCTCTCTCTCCTCTCACTGACGTGTGGGACCCACACGCCAGAGTCTTTCTTCCACCTTGCGCTGCCATCCCCTCCACCCTGTAGCAACGCAAGACCTCGCCCATGTCGACGCTGTCGCATCCTCACGCGCCCATGGGAGGTGACCACGTTCGCCTGGTCTCACCTGCCCTACCCACCAATTCTCTCCGCATGGGACTCGTCGCTGTGCGAGATAATCGCTAGAACCTGAGCCACCTGCATTTGTCTCGTCGTCGTTCTTGTCTCCATCTCACTACTTGAAGCTCTCCCTGGCGCGTCAAAACACTCCACTTTCATTGCCATGTTCATTTCTCCCCTCCTCGGTAAGCTTCATCCACCATAGCACCTGGAACACTTCGTTGTCCCGAGCTCCGGTGCGCACACTCCGCCAAGGCACCACTGTGTCCCGGAGCGCCAAGCCCTCGGCGTACACGTCATCTTGCGCCATTTGGCCCACTCAACCACCCCCTCACTCCCGTGCTCTTCTTTTGTAGTGTAGCACTACAATCGGGCTTTCTTCCTCACCTCCGGCACCGAAGTAGCCGCGAAGGATCCTCAAGCTCAGTGAGTCCTGATCGACTTCGTGCCTAGTTTGAACATCACCTCGTCTTACTGAACCTTATTGCACCACCCATTTCAGCTATCGTCGCACACATGGAGCTACCATCGTGAGTCTCGTTGTCTCCGCTGTTGCCATCGACGACTATGCCTCTCTAGTGAGCCTTTGATCCCACCGAGGCAAAATTCTCCATCTATACGCCCCCTGAATCTATGCATGCGTTTCATTTCAGTTGATTTCCACCAGGGCAGTTCGTCATCGTGAAGCCTACTACCGTTGTCCTTGTCCATCGCTGTCAAGCCGTCCTAGCCACTACTACAGAAAAGGCCTTCACAGACGGTTCAAAAACGCAATCACAGACGGTTTCGCGAACCATCTGAGTCTATGGGTCAGTAATGACATGAGGTCATCACAGACGGTTTTCGAACCGTCTGTGATGCATACTTTCACAGACGGTTATTAACTCAGAACCGTTTGTGATATACGACTATCATAGACGGTTTGTATCTAGAACCATCTGTGATAATTATCTATCACAGACGGTTCTAACACCGAACCGTCTGTGATAATTATCTATCACAGACGGTTCTAACACCGAACCGTCTGTGATAACTATCTATCACAGACTGTTCTAAACATGAACTGTCTATGTTTAGAACCGTCTGTGATATATAAATAAAACCTCCAAGCAATGGCTGCTTGTGCCTTTAAAACCGGCTTCATATATATATATATATATATATATATATATATATATATATATATATATATATATATATATATAATAATATCGTTTGTAGTCTGACCACTTTGGGGTCGTGAGGGAGGATGACATAGCTGCCACATGCAACCTTATCGAGCCCCTGCAAATTCAAGAAGTAAGGCTGCAAGAGAAAGCTCATGGACATACAATTACCTGGATGTCGTCGATAGGTAATTGGACATGACATTAAGGAATGGTTGGTTGCTGATACATGAAGCCAGTGGCTTTCCCTTGTAGCCGTACTTCTTGAACTTGCATGCTCGATGAGATTGCCCGTGGCAGCTGTCTCATCCTCCTCACGACCCACCGAAAGGGCTGGGGACTACAAACGATGTGTGTGTGTGTGTGTGTGTGTGTGTGTGTGTGTGTGTGTGTGTGTGTGAAGCCAGTTTTAAAGGGACAAGCAGCCACTGCTTAGAGGTTTTATAGAGAAGAGATGAGGAATAGAATGGTAGGACGTATTCGTACTTGGGACACAAATATGAAAAGTTAATTGCAGCCAAGCCCCATCTGAACCACATCGATCCCATGTAAGCTAACCAAGCACAAAGAACCGGCATCAATTACCCTCAGTACCCATCAGAGAGCATTAACCAAACCCACCATTTTGCCCCATTCATTTTTGTTAATCTGAACCCACAGCATGAACTAAGCAAGATGCACAGAATTAATGCACATACACCAATAGCCCCCAGTTTACATCATAGAGCAAGGGACTATTAATATGAAATAATTATCAATTCAATTTCAGCATAAGACTATTAACATCATTGAGCAGTTCAACAGCTAGCAAGGTGCCACTAGCCAACAAGCATCTACATGATCATTGCATTCATTTATACTTATGATTTCTCTACTTCTCTCTATATGTATGTATTACACATTTACACTTCTCTGCAATGATGCACTTCTCATCATGTATGTATGTATTACACATTTAGCATCTGGGCTCTGGCCAATGGCCATCATCATCAGCATCAACCAACAACCAGACAACATCAAGAAGACAAGAAGGGGACTTACGCGTTTGTGGGAAAGCCGGAGAGGTTGGAGGCGCGAGGGAGGTCTGAGGTAGCGCAACGAGCCGACGGCGAGAGGGAGGAGGAGCTAGAGCTACGGCGTAGGGAGGAGGAGCTAGGGCCGACGGCGCAGTGAGGGGGGACTGGGAGTTTGATCTGGCGGCGCAGGGAGGAGGGAACTTGATCCGGAGGTGCGGGAGCTGGCGGCGAGGGAGGAGGAGCTTGGTTCACATGAATACCAACAGCACAAACCAATAAGTGATAGATCTGTCTTACCTCGATATTGCCGGTGGAGAGGTAGCCGGGGTCGCGTACGCCGGGGGGGGAGGAGGAAGAGGGGAAGGCGCGTAGCGTCACCGTAGTTGTGGCACAACGGTGACACTGCAAAAGACACTCTTATCGTACGAGTGTCTTGTGTAGTGAACCGTGGTGTCATAACCGTCAGTGACGGGAAGAATGCATGGCGGCGTCGACGATAGGATCACTCGGGTGGGGAGGGGAATAGACGAGAGTAAGGGCGCCGTTGGGGAGTGACGAGTTAGAGTGCAAACCCTAGCGGGCTCCTACTAATAAAGAGACTTATTATAGTCGGTTCTATTATGGAACCGTCAGTGATACTTATCACGAGCAGTTCCGGTTCATGATACTTATCACAGACGGTTCCACAATGGAACCGTCCGTGATATGGTCTCATATCACTGACGGTTCATTATTAAAACCGTATGTGAAGTATCACAGACAGTTGTTTGTTGAAACCATCTGTGATACTTAGTAATATCACAGACGATTCTTGTTCAGAACCATCTGTGATAGTTCACAAATGGTTTTCAATATGAACCGTCTGTGATATTATCTCTTCACAGACGGTTTTTAGCGCAGCCAGTAACACAGACGGTATCTAAACCAAAACCGTCTATGATTGCATATAATACAGACAGTTTTGGTCAACTGTCTATGATGAGGCGTCCAATATTAGCCTTTTGTAGTAGTGAGCCCTTCTCCAACCTCATTATCAGCCTCCTCATGATCGTGGTGAGCTACCGGAGCATAAGCCTCATCTAATTTGAGTAATGTAGAGTGTTTGCGCCGTAATTATTAGCAAGGCCTATAGCGCCACTGTAGGACATTGCTGCCGGCTCGGCTCAGGCGACCCTAGTGCCCTGAGCCACGCCTAAAACCCTTACGACAACATCCTAAGCCGGTTTGAACCCCACGGGCACCTAGTGTTAGCCCCTAGCACGAGTACCATGATCGCCCATAGCTCCTCGGCGCCACTTGTCACCGCGCTACCGTTTTTGCCCACCTCTCCAGCCACCTCCACCTCCCCTAGCATCGCCTTAGACCCCCTCTACCCATTTTCGGGCTCCCCCGAGCATTTCTGTGCATGCCTCGCCGCCGGCGAGCTTCCCCTCATCGCGGCCACACGCATGCGCATTGCTCACTTCGCTCTCTCTCTGCCAGTAGGACCCACAGGTTTGAAAGGTTGATTAGTGCTTAATAACAATAGTTAAAAGCACTAAGTCAATGACAGGTGGGACCGACTGCAAAAGTAATCAGAAATCTAATTTTAAACATGTTTAATAATTGAGTCACTAACATGTGGGACCGCTCCCGTTTTATAAATAAAAATTAGTAAAAGAAAAGAATGAGTCACTAACAAGTAGGCCCTACATGTAAGTTAATAAAAATCCAGAAAAATGAGAAAGTCGTCTTTAATTTTGAGGAAAATATGCTTTCTCTATTGGAAAGCGTAAACCTCAGTAGAACTCAGAGAAGAATACGCTTTCTCTGCTGGAAAGCGTAAACTTCGGAAAATACGCTTTCGACGTCACCTTTTCTATTTCTCTGGAATTTTCAAACCGAAACAAATTGAAACCTTAATAACTTTTGCATACAAACTCCAAATGAGATGAATCTTTTTTCTAAATTCATATAAAATCATGATCTACTTGAATATGCAAAAATATTTGAAAATTGTTGCTGTTGAAATTATTTTACTATATTTAATTTGCTTCCATCTCTTTTTAGACGTCGATTGTTCGGACGATTTTTACAACGATACTTCATCCTCATATTCAAAGCAACTAAAGCAAGCCAAGCAACCCCTTTGATCATTTTGATCCTACTATTTTAATTATTGTACTTCTTTTTGCTAAATTTATTATGCATGTGTGTATGTTTGTTATAAAATTGCTATGTTTGGGATAACGGTAGTTGTAAATCCTATTCGATGCATGAGTCTCCTTGAAATGTTGATACCCTTACTATTGTAGCCAATATGATTATGGTTTAGACAATGAATGATGTCAGCTTGGGTTTTCGAATGCAAATCTCGCATAGCTTAGTCAGGCATTAGTCTTTACAAAAATTTGCTAAAATGGATGACATGATAACTATGAGTTTGAGAGTTTTTGAAAAGAAAGTCCAGAGGGGTTTACCTCTGTTATTTTGTATAAAAATAAAAAAAGGTAAGATAAGTTTACGACGCGGGCGAGTTATATTATATTATGAGAAGTGTGAGAGATGAGTCTCACTAGTAGATAGGGGGAGATCCTCGTCTAGGTCAATTAAGGACCAAACGCCAGCAACTCCAATCTAAGCCTAAGCGTACAACCACATGTGGGGCGACATTAGCTAATTAAGTCATTGAAAACTAGCCTTGCACGTTAATATGCCGTATTAGTGCCATCATAACCGGTGTAGGCATGTTCGAAGGGGCTTCCTTCACCACGGTGTTGGGCTCAAAGTTTACCGACATAACGACGAATGCCTCACTTGACGGGGGTGTTCTCGGGCGAAGTGAGGGTGTTCATTCGCCAGACTAGTGCAAGGATATGAATAGATGATGCAAAGGCTTCGATATGTGCTCTAGACTACTTACCGAAGGTAGTGAGCGGTGATATCGACGGATGCCAAACAAACTAGAGAATTCATGTGCTATGGGTAAAGTTATACACATCTACAGAGTGTAAATCTATTTAATTAGCCGTACTCACGGTCATGAGCGTGCTTAGTGCAGACTTAATGGGTATAGTACGTCTTGGTTTTCATAAAAACTGTTTCGTTGAAAAATGTAGAAATTGCTTTGTTGGTTTATAATTGAGTTTTTTGCCATGACTATGGCTGAAAAATGAAATGTGCTCGCAGTCAAGGAGGGTTGCGAGTTGTTGTTTACTTGATCATATAATTGTTGTCCTTTTACCTATGTAAATGCTCTTAAAATCTCATTGCAAAGTACTACATATCGTAATTGCAAAAAAAAAACTTGATTGATGGTGAAAATAACTTGTAGCTTAGAGCCTTTTCCTTTGTCAGCCATCCATGTATATAAACTTTACGATACACTACAAGTCTTGCTGAGTACGCAATGTACTCAATCTTGCTTAAATTGTTATTCAGGTCTAGATGATGAACCTACGCCAGACGATGTCTTCTTTGCACCCGAAATTGGAGGATTTGGTTACGGGTATTTCTAGGACTTGTCTCTAGTCGGTTGCCTGAGGGTTTGGATGGGCATACCGCTGGAACTTTGGACTCGTACTACCTTTTGCTTTCGCTATTATATTTGCTATCTCTGACACTTAAGCTTTTATTTGGCCGGTCGGCCCTTGTGATGTAAATATTGTAATCGCTTAAGTTATGTGACAGTTTTGCTTTACTTTGGTATATATGAATGTATGAATGTGATATCAATGTTGGAGTTATGTGTACTAGCCCTTATCACGGGACTAGTACGGTACACAGACGAAGTCTTCGGGTATTCAAAATCTGGGATCTGATACTATAGCTTGAGGCCTGGAAATGTTACCAGTTTTAAAGCCTATGAAAATCTCTTAAAAAATCACTAAACATTCGAGTTCAGCCAAAAAATAGCTTGCTCAGCCCGAGACTTAGACCGTGACTACCTTTGTCCCAGCGTGTACAAAAGAAAGAACAAAAAAGAGAGAGAAAGAACTCACCAAGTTAGGGCTTATTTGCTTTGATGCCTGGCTGGTTTTTGCCTGGTCGAAAGTGATCCTGGCTGCTGCCGGTTGGGTGTTTGCTTGGTTTCCTACGTAAGCTCTCAGGCCAGGCGAGCAGCGAATGTGAGGCGTTCAAAAACAGTGCCTGGCTCTAGGCAGCTCCGATCCACCGTTCATAGTTTTGATCCAACATTCTATTTTTCATTCATCAATTTCAGGCACACGCTTCTAATTAAACAACTCATCTTCAGGTTTGCCTGGCCAAGCAAAAATTATTTACTTTTCAGACTACCTTCAGGTATAATTTTTTCTTAGATATGAAATTCAGGACACCAACCAAACAAGTCCTTACAAACTGGGGAAAAACCCTTGGACTGAGGTGGCCACAGGGCAGCGGCAGCTTGGAGCCTGGAGGCAATTCCGAACTTCCGATGCAGGCTCCTGACACAGTGCCACGTTTCGAGCTCGGGAGCCGCCGAGCACGGTACGGGTCCCTGGAGGCCACAGGTTGGGAAAATGGAAAGCGCGGCCAGGACGGACGGACGCAAACGAGGCCGACCCGGCCGCCTGCTCCATGCCGCTGCAGCGCAGCGCAGCAGTGCCCACTGCTCAGTGACCGGCCGGCCGGCCTCGGCGCGGAGGGAGAGAGTAATAGCTAGTGAAGGTGACGGACGGACGGACGGAGACGGCCGTGAGTTGCTGCAAAAATGGGCACGCGAGGCCGACCGCGCCAAGGCCCGACATGTCGCCCCCCTACACGATGCCGACCGCATCAAGGTCCGACATGTCGCCCCCCTACACGATGAATACTACGCCTGCATGCACATCTTCGTCTTTTCGGACGCCTCTCTCCTCTGTCTAGTACGCACCAAGGTCCGACATGTCGCCCCCCTACACGGTGAATACTACGCCTGAACGCACACGTCTTCGTCTTTTCTGGCGCCTCTACTCTGTCTAGTACGCACCAAGGCCTGACATGTCGCCCCCCTATACGGTGAATACAATGCCTGAATGCACATGTCTTCGTCTTTTCTGGCGCTGTAGGGGTGTGTGTGCGCATATATATGGCCTCCTGTTTGCTGGCTAACATGGGTAGCATATCAGGTGCACAAAGCTCATTTGGTGCACATATGAAAATTTTTTTAGTTTGGGTATCAAATTAGCATAAAAATTTTTAAAAAAAATTCTAGATGTAATTTATGGTGTTTTGTTCCACCCTTTAAAATTTGAAGTTCAAACTCAAAGTATGTTAGAAGAAACAAAAAAGAGAAATTTCTGACATATGATAGATCAAATGGTGCTGAAAAAAAAGGCAAATGTTACTATTCACAGTAAACTTCTCTTTTTTGTTTATTCTAACATACTTTGAGTTTGAACTTCAAATTTTAAAAGGTGGAAAAAAACACCATAAATTACATCTAGAATTTTTTTCAGAATTTTTTATGCTAATTTGATACCAAAACTAAAAGTTTTTTCATATGTATACCAAGTGGGCTTTGTGCATCTGATATGCAGCCGCTAACATGGTCGTCTCCTTTTGATCGATCTTTTCCTTCTTTCTGTCTTCACTAGACACCGTTTCATCCTCTGAGAAGAAAGAAAGAAAATGAGTCGATACCATTTCTGTAGTAGTGCCGAAAATACTTCTAGTTTACTGTTCTTCTAAGCTCTAACTAATGCAGTCCTTGATCCACGTAATAAGTTGAAGTGACACTGAGATTCTGAGAATAATGGGCATTGATTTTTCAGAACTACTACTACAATGTAAAATGATGGTATCTACACCAAATAATTTAAAGAGAATCCAAGAACAAGGAGAACATGCAAAAGAGACATTGGCCCGTGCATGCTCGCCTATATATTCTCGGACAACGTAAAGAGACTACATTTCGAAGTAGGTGCAACACTTAATGCTGCATACGTACCACTACTAGAAGTACCTCTGATCAGAGCAAAAGTAAAATTCAGATGTGCCTTCCATAGTCTGATTTTTTTATAAAAAAAATGGCCGAGTCGCCGAGAACTCTCGCATTGACTTAAGTCTGGTTTTCAGAACCGTATCCTAAGTCGAATCGGATACGCTCCAGAGCATTGTATTTTAGGATAGTATTTTAGAATTGCAGAGTAGAATCTAACAATCTATCTGATTCTACCAAAAATATTTTTTTTTTCATCCTACCATGTACTACAAGAGTGGTATGATATTTATTTGATCATTTGACACCTATTTTGATTAATTATGTATACCTTATTCATAACTATAATGGTGGTTTTGATTCCACGTCATTCAAAGTTACGACTAGAATAGCTATTTTAATAACATTGCTATTACCCTACACTTTTACACTAAACAAAAAAAAATCAAATTAATTTCTATTCTTCCTATAACCTCTGGATCTTAATGTTTAAACTATTAACCACTTAGTACTTATCATACAACTTGAATTGAGGGCTAGGATACCACAATTCTATTGTGATTCTACATGATTCTACGATTTGGATCGTGATTCTACCACGATCCTACCAGATACGACTCAAGATACAATTTAAGTCGTATTGGTGTAGGTGGGATCGTACGATTATCGTGATTTTAACAACTTTGCACCCAGGCGAATCCTAAGATTCAAACTCAGGTAAACGAGGTGACGACACTACCTTTTTACCAACCAGCCACAGGCTGGTTCCTTATTTGTGCAAATTAAAGGCAAAACTAATCGAACATAGCAATGAGTTAGCAGTTGCTAGGACTAAACGATCTCGATCACCTGTAATCTCGTATAGGAAAAAAAATCCTGCCTTATTTGAAACAACTAGGATTCCAAATAAGAGTGAACCTCAGGCCCTCCTGGAGCCACCATTTCGATGGATAGTGGATTTGTGGATTACAATTTTATTCATCAAAATTCAAATCCTGGTACTCACCTTTACGCATACGTGAATACGGCTCAAATAAGAGCTATGTGAAGTCGGATTTAGTTGTGCTTACTGTGCTGATGCGCTCATCACTCCCCCCTCAATCTGACATGCCAGACTGGGGAGGCGAGAGGCGAAGGACGCGGTCACGTGAGCGCGACGATCCATCGGAGTCGGAGTAGACGTGCACTGTGCTGTATCCCTGCGTGCGTAGCATGCAGCTGCTGATTCCTACCCGGTCCTATCGGCGTTCGGCAACGGCCGGCCGGGCGCGAGGCTGCACCTGCACGCACCAACGTACGGCGCACGCGGAGTGGCCGTCAGATCAGACAAAACCGACGCAGCCGCGCGCGGGGTTGGGTGGTGGAGTAAATAGTAGCAGCCGCAATGAATGCTTGCGTTGTCTTGCCAGGGGGAGAAGCTAGGCGCTGAGCTTTTGGGCATAAAGGTGCGGCACCAGCGGCCGCTCGACACGTCCGCGATTCGTGCGCTGTGCGCGGCAGCGACCCGGCTCCCCGCCTCCGATTTGCCGCGTCCCTCCCCGCGCATCGGGCGCCTCCCACCCCGTCACTCGATGGCTCTCACGTCCTCGCCTCACGCACCGCGCGCGCGTCTCGATCGCAATCTCGCGCGCCTCTCCTACCCGGCGCGCCGTCGCTCGCGTACATGCACCGTCCATCGATCAAACACACATCGCCGGTAACTAACGAGAATTTTTACCCCTGCAGGCGCATCTCCTACCCGGCGCGCCGTCGCTCGCGTACATCCACCGTCCATCGATCAAAAACACATCGCCGGTAACTAACGAGAAATTTTACCCCTGCAGGTTCGTTAATCGGGCCAGTGGCTATCTAGACTGGTGCATGGGTGTGAGAACGTTTGTATGTGTGCTGCGTGCCGCAGTGTTGTTGCCTGGCCGGTTGAGACCTGACCTAGCCTAGCCTAGTGGTCTAGCTCTGCTACAATAGCAACCCAATTAAGCTAGGGTGAGAATGCGAGGTGAGATCCAATCTGCATCCCACGAAAGAAAAGATTCTTACTTGTGTTGCTCTCGTTCTCTTTCTTTCTCAGTCTCAGTTAGAGCTGGGTATTAGGCCGTACCGGTCCGGTCTAGGTCCATCGTGCTTCAGGCCGCGTCGTACCGTACCGGCTCGGTCCGGTCACCTCGCCTCTGGCCAGGTCCAGGCACAGCCTAAAGCCCGTTGTGCCGGGATCGTGCCGTGCCAGCCTAAGTTCAGCCCAAAATAACTATAGACAGCGAAGGCGGCGATAGCGGTGGCAACCGCCATCTTCATTCCCCTCGACTAGAGGACAGCCGGAGAGGGAGGAAGGCGGCGTGTGGGGAGGAGAGAGCCGGAGAGGGAGGGAGGAAAGCTGTGCTTGGGGAGGGGAGGAACTGAGGGTGGAGGGCTGGAGGCGGTGTGTGGGATTGGGGATATGAATTAGCCGGGATGGGTGTTAGGGTTGGGCCAGGCCGTGGGGGGGAAGAACGGGATTAGGCCAGGCTACCAGGCTAGGGAGGGATAGGATTGGGCCAGGCCGGGAAAGGGATTGGAGGATTAGGCTTTTTTCGTGCCGTGCCGGCCCAAGCACGGCCCAAACGGTCGTGCCGTGCCGTGCCGCCCAACGGGCCTCATTCTCGAGCCCAGCCAGACGTCTTGTGCGTCTGAGTGCTTAGACCGTGCCGTCTTGACTGTGCTTGAGCCAACCAGAAAAGCCGGTCAAGTCCCAGCTCTAGTCTCAGCGAAGCTAGCCCACCACCACAGGGCGCTGCAGCTTGGCCAGGCTCCTCGGGCAATTGAGTAGGAGCTAGAAAAGCTAGAGCTTAGCCTTGTGTGAGAGTGAGGAATTGAGAATTTGAGACTAAGAGCATCTACAATAGTTTATTTCTTAGCTTGTTACTAAGAAGAGAGAGAGTACTCAATCTAATAAAAAGAAACAAGCATTCTAATAGATTGTTTCTTAAGTTTGTATCTAAGACTTTAATTGCTACAAGTGTGCATGATTCTTGATGATCAACAATGGGGTACAACTTTGTGGCCTATATGTTTTGGCTTATTTATCATATCATTTGCGGGAGAAGCCAAGAAGACGGGCTGCACAAGATCCGGTAGATTTTTGTTCGTAGGCAGTGGGACCCACAAAATGAGTATTTAGGTAACAACTAAGCCTTCAATAGAGTTTTTTTGTTGTTTCTTATGTCTTGGTATTAACAATCTGATAGTTTCTTCATGTAGAAACAGCTTCACTTTCTCTCCTCATCTTCTCTCCTCCATATCATCTAAAAGCTAATATGACAACCTCTTAGTAACAGCTGAGATGGATTGTTGTAGATGCTCTAAGTTTATGTAATCCTAGCTAGCGCGAGCAGATACAGATCGTGTAGATGCATGGAGCGGCGCCACTAGTGCTAGTTTGCTGAATTGGGAAGGCTTCAATTTGCTGGTGTTGAGATCGATTTGGAGAGAGAGAGGAAAGATATCTAGGAGATGGGTCGCGGCAAGGTGGTGCTGCAGCGGATCGAGAACAAGATCAGCCGGCAGGTGACGTTCGCCAAGCGCCGGAACGGCCTGCTCAAGAAGGCCTACGAGGTCGCGCTCGTCCTCTTCTCCCACGCCGGCCGCCTGTACCAGTTCTCCTCCAACTCCAAGTAATCCGATCCCGTCCCACCATGCATCTTGATTCTTGAATCGTGCGTCTTCTATCTCTGATTTGGCGCATCCATTAATTTGCACTCCCAAATCCACAATTTTGAACACGTAATTGCCCGTATATTCTCAACGATCGATCCGAATTCTCGTGTGTTTGTCCGTCCGTGCATGAACTTATGGGGGGTGGTTTCGTACGTGTTCTTTTGCGCCTGTTCCTTTCATAAAAGGCTAAAACAAACAAGGCAAAAGCGCGCTCATCTCCTCAGCAGGAGGTCGACACATGTATGCGTATACCATGTATGTACGCGTCACTCACAGAAAAAGAAAACGGTTTCATTTGATGTGCGTGTTAACACTAGGCTAATTACGATTAGTCCATATATGCTTGGTAGCTACTAGCTAGTTTATGCTATGGTACTTCAGGTTATGGATGATTTTAAGCAGTTTTGACTGAATTTCACCTTTTCTTAGGTAAAACACACACTCCTACTATACATTCTTACAATATTTTCCAAGGGAAAAATGCAAAAACAGCCAGTATCGTATTGCATGTATAATAAATCGGTCAAACCGACTTTGTCTGGTTGTTCTTTTTTTGTTGGTTTCTGGTCAATTAAGTCTTCACTAGCATTAGTACCATATGATCAATGTAGTTAAAATCACGATCTTACTTGTAGAATCTTACGATTCTATGAATCCACGACAGCTTGTCGATCCAGATCGCACTGTGAATCGGAATCAGGTAAAATTATGATAGAGTCGCGATCCAAAAAGTAGAATCGTGTAGAATCGCAGAGTAGAGTCGTTAGAGAATTAGGGCATTTTTTGCAATTTTTTTTAGAGGTCAGGCTTTACTGATATTTTATTTTAGAGCAAAATATGTTGATATTAATTTTCTGAGAATGAAACTATAAATAAACAAGGAGCATGCAAAATATTATATCAGTATGCTAATACTAGTACAAATATCTATATTATGACATAAGCAATATTGAGCTTGATAATGATAAGCTATTTTTATTCCCGGAGTATGTCTAGCTATTTTTAAGGAACATGCAAGCGTTGCAATTAGATATTGATTTACAAAAGTTGTGAACATTTCTCATGTAATTGTAGTAAACTAGTAATGGTCATTGGCTGTTCTCTTGTAGTTCAAAACTATATCACCCATCATGTCAGTACCATTATGCTTTTCTGTTGTGTGATAAAAAAAATACTTTATCCGTTTTTCGGTTATAAGTAAGTGGTAAACCATATAAGAATCAAACAAACTTATAGTATAGATGTTAAATATGTATATTTTTACAATCATGTAGAATCGCCGATTCTACGATTCGATACTATGATTCAATCCTACCGGAGGCAAATTGACCCAACTTAGAATCTCAACTCTGACTACCTTGCATATGATGGTTAAACAAGTTTTTATCCTTGTTAATTGTTATAAGTGATACTTTTCATCTAGTAAAAAAAATTCAAATTAAAGCTTTTCTATAATGCTACCCAGAATGCTACCGTATCTTCATAGATATATACAATTTCACTGCATCTTTTATTCTCTTTCATGCTCAGTAAAGAGGATGTCGGATTGAGCTAGGACTGCTATGGTAATCAAGCCACCTTTTGTCCCATAAAAACTGAGGGGAGCTAACAAATTCTCTCCTAAGAGTCAAGGCGACTTGTAATTTCTTCAACCTTGCAACAGCCAAAAGTGTGTGAGATCATTAGAGTCCTTGATGGTTGAAGGACTGGACTGTCTATGTTATTAACATCTATACCAATTGTAAGCTAATTTTTCTTTCATATGATCTGCTTTGCAACCTCCTTTTAACGTCTGTAGAATTGATTTTCTGCTTGCATATATGGAAGCACCTAGTAAATCAACTAAGAAGCTAGGGGCATGATTTGTCGATCTAGGTTGATATTACGATGTTGGCCCTGTTCTAAGAAGACACAAATAGAAGTTCCATATTTAATGGATAGGAACTAGGAAGGCATAATTAACAGTACAATCTTAATTTGCCCTCTAATTAATTTCTAGTAGATCTCATGCATTTGAATTTATGTTCTTACCATATATATAACCGCATCAGTTAATTGTCATTTTTCTTAAAAAAAATCATATCACAGTATGCTTAAGACCCTCGAGAGGTACCAGAGGTACATTTATGCTTCGCAAGATGCTGCTGTGCCGCCTAGCGATAAGATGGAGGTTTGAGGATTTTATTCAGTTTATGACATGAATCTAGATGTTACTATTTTCCCTATCATTTTTATCTAAACAACCTTCTTTTCCTAACATTATTCAGTTTTTAAATCTATCTGATTATTGTTACAAGTTTAATCAACTGCACTAGCTAGCTAGCGTTCCTCATCGACAATGCCCTTACTAACATATGCTAAATATTGATTTGTTTCGGTTTTTAGCGAAAACATGCTCAATTCATGGAATTACTTTAAGAAGTTTTATTTAAATAACATTATGAAACAATATATTTTCATGGAATAGTGAGAAACTTGGCTTATATTTATGTGGCTGGCCCATAGCTCAAATATAACTTGGTGAAAATTTGGAATCTCAATTTAACTAATCCGGTAAAATCAAAATTGGCGTCAGCTTACCACAGAAGTCAAATAAGGGTGACTGGATTATGCTCATTTGGTCTATCGATGATTGAGCGAGGATGAAAAATGTATATCTTTCCGTATATTGTTAGGTGTACTACGGGGGCTGATCCACTACATTTTCTTGAGAGAATAATGTGGAATAGTATGTTTTGCCAAAATCATACCAATTTATTTCACCTTCAGAGATTACATTATTCAAATGTACTAATGCCAGCCTTTGAAAATCGAATAGAGAACTATGGCACCTGTACATTGCTGAATTTGAGTAAGTTGAACTAGTTTAGACAGTTTAGTTATAGAACAACGAAAAATTAGAGAAATAAACTGCAATATGAGCTATAACACTGAAGAAATCAAGGAAACAAGCAGTACGCTCATCGATCAGTCTCACCTTCAACAATGAACCAATTTAAAGGAAATTAAAAACGACACAACACATGAGGGAAATTACTGCAACACTCTTTTCTCACGCAAACTAAACACTCTTTTTTTCCTTTCTCTTTTATGAAATACTCGTAAACGATTTTTGTGGATATAGCCATTCTCTCTCACTCTCGGACAAAAGAGACTTTTAGATTTTCCCAGAGAGTTCTTTTTATTTTTTAATCCTTTTTTAAAAAAATATTTTAAAGATAATATCTCTCTAACTTTATTTTCAATTCTGACTCCTTTGGTTACGCCACAACACGTGGTGTGACAAAAACGCCATAGACCTCAGCGTGGCAAATGAGTGCTGTCACGCCACTATTCTTGGCGTGACAGAACTTAGCTAAAAAATAGACGCTTGTTGGCTCAGTAGTGGCGTAACAGCACAGTTTGATCAAACCATGATCGGTGGCGTGATAGTACAGTTTGGTCACGCTACGGGTCATAGCGTGACCAAAAAGATCAGAATTGAAAATAAAGTTACGAAGAGTCTATCTTTAAAATAATTTTTAAAAAAGAATTAAAAAATAAAAGGCTTTTTTCCAGAGCCGTGGGCGTCCAGCTCAACGGCTCATCCCAAAGTTTCATTGGAGCTTTTTCTTGAGCCGATCTTGTCTCGATTTTTTTTATTTAATCCTTTTTTAATTATATTTTAAAGTTAACCCCTTGCCAACTTTATTTTCAAATCTGACCCTTTTGGTCACGCCACCTCCCGTGACGTGACCAAATAGAACTATCACGCCACCAGTGGTGGCGTGGCCAAAGGTGCCACGCAAGCCCTCAGCCGCGCGCCGTGCCAGCGTGGAGGGCTTCCGTGGCATTTGTCACGCCAAATGACATGGCGTGACAAAGCTTCCTGCCACGCCGCTGTATATGGCGTGACACTGGGCACTTAAAAGTCCCGGCGCAGCCCATTTTCCCCATCTCTTCATCCGGCTCTCTACCTCCCGCGCTCGCGCCTCTCTACCTCCCGCCGCCGCCGCCCCTCCACACCGCCTGTTCCTCCATGTGGCGCCCTCCTGCCGCCGGTTCCTCTCGCTTGAGCCACCCGTCATGCGGTTCCTCCATGACCGCCGCCCGTCGCGTCAGTTCCTCCCGCCCTGCGCCCCTCGCCGCCGCTGTGCCCATCCTCGCCGGGTCCTCCCCTGGTCAAGGCCGCGCCGCTGCCCTCCCGCCATCAGTACATCTCCTCCTTCTCCCTACTCTCCTACCCATCGCTCTGCAATGACACTGATGGATGCTGAGAGCTTGTGGTCATCTGGGTTAGCTTATATGGGTATTTTGGATGTGCGAGGAAATGACTGTGATAAAAGAAAATATGACGATGCATGAATGTATTTGGTTGGCTCAAAATGATGTGTTCTTGATTGAGCACAATGGTGTATGAATCGTTTATATCTTTGGATATGTTTGGTACTTCAATTAGAGAAAATGGAGCTCTGTTGATTGGCAAGATATGCTCTAACATTGTGTGCAGAGGAGCTTTATGTTCTTGATTTAGCACAACAACGGTGGGGGAAAAAGGGTGGGCTACCTTAGTCGTTCTTGATTGGCTTTGGAAAATGGCCGACATGATGGTGGGTTGATAATTCTGTGTATTCAGGTTTAATTGTCTTATATGTTTACATCTATGTGCTGTTGATATATGTGCACATTTGTGAATTTGCAGATTCATATTATACAAGCCTTCTCGTGTAGCTCATGTTGATAATTAGTTATTGCATAGTTACTGGACTAAACTATCATTTGGCATAGAAACAAAATAATGAACGGATACATTTGTTGTTTGCATTAAAATAGTTCAATTTGAAGTTACCTACTGGGCCTAGTTGCACAATAATTACTAAATTCTAATTGGCGTTCTCCATGTGTTCAAGAATTTCAGTGGTCAAATCTGTAGAAATAAGTCATTTTCATGCATCTTTAATTGTCAAATTGTTACTATAGACAGGCTTATCTTGAGAATGTTCTCATGAAGGTCGAACCCACAATGTGGTTCATTCCATTACCCTTTCACATGTTTTACATCACAGTAAGGATTTGTTTCATGCATGCACAAGACATTCTACATGAGCGCTAATTGATATCTGTGGATATTGATGTGTCATAGAGTTTTCTCCGGATAGAACATCAGGAGGGATATAGACTCTTTGCACGCTTGAAATCATAATTCGCTTTATTTTAGTGATGTGTTATATCCTTCTAGGAGATAAAAAATGGTTGATATAGCTGAGTATTATAGCTCTACAAAGTGACATATTATTAGAGAAAGCCTTTCAGCTATATAGAGAACTCATGTGGTTTTGACTCTTGATTTTAATAGTAGTTATCATCTTTCTTCATCATTGTCATACTAGTTAACATGACCCATGTTGCTAATTGCTCATTCTAATCATGTCTTATGGTATCAAAATATAGGATGCCAAAAGGCATTCTTGCCAAAACATGATGTTCCGGTTAGAAACAATTCAGGATTGTATAATTAAAATAACCCGTCAGCGTTCTGAAAATAATCAAGTCCTGGGCGTACTCAGGAATGAGCCCTGAGCGGTCCCAAACATGTGGTTTGGGCGGTCTCGAGAACGGGATCTCGAGCGTACCTAGGCACGTGGATCCAGGGTAGTGTAGGTCGCACTCAGAGACAAGCTCTGAGCGGTTCTAAAGACGTGGTTTGGGCGGTCTCGAGAACGGGATCTCGAGCGTGACTGAGCACGAGAGACTCAGGTAGTGTAGGTTTTGGATCCTTTTGCATCTCCTTGTTTCTTGGTGTTATTCGTCCACTGTGTATGACCTAACACACCTGAAGTCATTATGAAACGACCCGTCAATTATGCATATGTTTGTACCGTCAAACTGCTAACATGTCTTAGGAAATTGAGCTTTTGTTATGTCCAATGTTGATTGTGATATTTCGTACTTGCGGTATTTCGTTTATATGGCATGCAGTACTGAGTTTGCAATATTTTGTTGGATGTAGATGGACAAAGTTGTATGTGTATTTACTGGTGGGGCCATTAGCCAAACTGAAAGTTCTGTCGACTTCGGTGGCATGGAAGCGACCGTCCTTTTCTTTCGCGAATCGCCGGACTTTGAAACTCTTGTGACTAGGATTAAGTCGAAATTTGGATGGGATGAGCCCGGGATCGTTGTCGGAATGCAAGGACGATATGACACAGGGCTGGGTTCTAAGATGCACGCCTTTTTGGTGCCAATCCTGTCCGCCGATGATTTGGACATGTACAAGGAAATTGTGCAAGCATCTCAGGTCCGGGCGTTGGAGGTGGCGGTGGAAAGGACAATCGTTGTTGAGGATTTGCCAGACAATTTGGATGTGGTGAATGGCAACACGGAGGAACAAGACCCCGCTGCCCATCATTCGCGAGGCCCCCCAATGGAAGAGCGACTTTCTGAAGAGTTCGTTAGCGTGAGTCGTACCAACCATGGCCCCCTATCGGTGGATCTGTTTGTATCTTCCCCGCAACGTGTTATTGACCCTGTGACTGATTCAATGGTGATGTAATGAACAACGAGCTTGAGGAGGAGTTGTTTCGCGATGGAACAACCCGTGAAGTGGAGTCTGACGAAGGATGGAGCTCGATCAGAAGATGAGGCTCCGCACCTCTTTTCTCCTCGAGAGGAAGGCATGGTTCTTCGCAGTGTAATGGGTGAGGTCCCGTTGGCGCATTCTTTCGATGATGTCAGTATGGTTGATAAGGCGGTTTGTGCTAATGGGTTGAGGAGTAGGGATGGCATTGCGGACCCGGAGAATGATATAATACGGAAGAACTTGTTGTTTCCAACCATGGAGGACATGAATGTTTAGCTGCAAGAATACTCAGTGCGGCACCATCGTCCGTTCATAGTGCAACACTCCGATGTGAATAAAAGGTACACTGTGAGGTGCGAAAGGGGGTGCGGATGGACGGTATGGGGCTGCAAAACAAGGGACAACCAATGGAAAATAGTGAATGTGAAGCAGCCTCACACTTGTGGGACCGCACAAGTGTCCGGGGAGCACCTCCAGGCGACCGCAAATTTCATTGCTAGGCGTATTATGGCGGTTGTGTCTGTCGATCCTGATGTGTCCGTCGCCACCCTTATCGAGGTTATCTATGGGTTCATTAAGTACCGTGTGAAGTACGAGAAAGCATGGAGGGCAAAACAGAGAGCGATGCAGTTATTGTGGGGTGATTGGAATGAGGCTTACGGTTTGCTTCCTCGATTCCTAACTGCTATGCAGGCCAAGAATCCGGGCATGGTGTTTCACCCTTGGCACGGCAACCGTATGGAACTCGATGGAGGGGTTATGAAACATGTCCTTCGGCGGGTGTATTGGTCATTTGGGCAATGCATAGAGGCCTTCAAATATTGCAGACCTGTCTTATCTGTTGACGCTACATTCTTGACGGGGAAGTACTATGGTGCCTTGATGCTCGCCGTGGGTATTGATGCGGAGGACTAGCTGATTCCATTAGCATTCTCATTGACAGAGGGTGAGAACAATGCAAGCTGGGAATGGTTCTTGGATATAGTTCGTCTACGCCTCGTTGGGCCTGGACGACAGGTTGCATAGTCTCAGACAGGCACCGCGGCATTCTGAACGCTGTGAAGAGCAGACTTGATGGACACCCGGATGTGTTGTATAGGTGGTGCATGCGTCATTTAGCGGCTAATTTCTTTAAGCAATGCAGCAGGGAAGATCTCACCAAAAAGTTCAAACTATTGTGCGGATGCTTGGAGAAGAGGGAATTCAAGGTCAAGTTGACGGAGCTGAGGGGATTGACCAACGAACGGGGTAAGTCGTGGTTGGACGAGATCTTGCAGCGGAAGGAGAAGTGGGCACAAGCATACGATAAAGATGGCTGTCGGTATGGAATGATAACAACTAACATCTCGGAGGTGTTCAACAACGTTATTAAGGGCATCCGTGCGATGCCAGTATCTGCTATCTTGGAGTACTCGTTTCGAAAGACCAACAAGTACTTTCGATGCACGTGGATATATTGTGGAACCGAATCTTTGATTTGGAGGCGCAAATTGAAGATCTCAAGGAGCAAAATGATGACCTCCGCCAACAGATGCAGCGCAAGAGGGGCAACGAGGAGGTCGTGAACATAGGAAGTTCCTATGATCCCACATGCTACTACGCCAACCCTAGCTGCATATGTCCGTGCCATTACAACGACGGCCAGCCACGTCCGAGACGCCCAGCTGGAGAACACTCTATGTGGGTAGTACGAGGCACCTTTCCGTACTAGTTCCCGGAAGGTCTAATTTATTTCCATTCAAAAAAGGCGCATATGCATTGTAGGAGAACTTCGGTTTATTGCATCGTGCATGATGTTGTTTCTTATGCATGTAACCAAACCCTGTGCGCCATGTTATTCCAAGCTTTGTTATGAAGTCTATTTTAGTTCGCAACTTTAAATCTCGTCGTCTTTTCGCTTTCAATTCTTCGCGTAGTAAGGCATCCAACAACATGAAAAAAATGAGTTCCGGAAGTTTACGGTTTGGTCTACGACCACAAACTTATGATTCCAGTAGGATGTCTACGCACCACCTATCATTCCACTAGGATGTCTCGCATCTTTCATCGTGATCTTGTCTAGCATATGTGCATAATTGTGCCTCATGTTGTACCACACAATCGACATATTACTCATTTTTTTCGGGATGCATTATGTATCACTTCGAGACCATACGAAAATATTGTAAAGTGTTTAAGGTTTTCAAAGCACAAAAGATTACAGTCCATATATCTATTTACTCTCGGTTAAAAAGGATGGTGTTATATTTGGTTACGAGAGAGGTCTCTATTTTCAAGTTGTGAATTGTTAAATGTTATATGTACATGGCGTTATGTATCACCGTATCTTCAATTGTTTTTGATATTTCAAAATGAAGTACTTGTTGGCTACAAATCTATAAATCCAAATGGAATCCAAACAAACTGGAATATCCTCTGTCACACTGTGATAAATAGCGTGACAATTGCGATCTGTCATGCCAAGAAAGAAGGCGTGACAATCGGGCTCTGTCACGCCAAACAAAAAGGCGTGACAGGTGCCACGCAAGCCCTCCACGCTGGCGCAGCACGCGGCTGAAGGCTTGCGTGGTGCCTTTGGCCATGCCGCCACTGGTGGCGTGACAGTTCTATTTGGTCACGCCACGGGAGGTGGCATGACCAAAAGGGTCAGATTTGGAAATAAAGTTGGCGATGGATTAACTTTAAAATATAATTAAAAAAAGTATTAAATAAAAAAAATTCTCTTGTCTCAGAGGCTCACGAGCTATCTAAAACAAGAAACAACAATTCTGACCATTTTTGGCCACTGCAAAGCATTAAGGACATAACTAAACCCTGAAAATTAGGAACATGTGTTGGAATGAGGCTTCATATCTATTTCAATGGACTAAAAGATCAATATATAATGTGTACAGGGTTGTCAATATACAAAGAACACCCTAGGCTATATACATATCTAACACCCCCTTCAAACTCATGGTGGATCAACAACACTGAGTTTAGAGAGGTAGAAGATATGTTGAAATCTAGTCTGTGCCTTGGTGAAGAAATCTGCTAACTAAAGCTCCGAAGGCACATACTGAAGATCAATAACTTAGTCTTGCATCTGTGATCGCATGTACGAAGCATCCACTCCAATGTGTTTTGTGAGCTCATGTTTCATGGGATCTTGAGCAATGCTGATCGCACCAGTACTATCTGATAAGAGAGGAGCCGGTGCAGAAGCGGATACACCGAAATCCTCAAGTAGCCAACGAAACCAGGTGATCACAGCTGTCAACGATGACATGGCTCTCAACTCAGCCTCAGCGCTCGAACGGGAAACGACAGTATGCTTCTTGGTCTTTCAGACAATCAAGGAAGAACCAAGAAAAGCACAATAGGCAGAAAGAGACTGCGATCAAAATGATCGTTAGTCCAGGTCGTATCAGAGTACGCCTGAAGCTGCAAAGAACTAGAGGGAGAAAATAAAAGGCGACAAGTGATGGTCCTACGAAGATATCGCAGAACACGAAGAAGGTGAGATTGTAGTGGACTTGAGTGGGAGCAGGGACGAACTAACTCAAGATGTGAACTGGGTGAGAGATGTCAGGACGAGTGATCCCAAGGTAGACAAGGTTCTCGACAAGATGGCGATAGCGAATGGGATCCTTAAGATGCTCACTATCGTTAGGCTGAAGGTGAACACCAAGCTCCATAGGAGTATCCACCACACGCTGATTAGTGAGACAAGCGCGAATAACGATATCCTGAATGTAATGCTCCTAGGAGAGATAGTAGCATTCGGGCGTAGAAGTGATCTCAATCCTAAGGAAGTAACAAAGAGGATCCAAATCAGACATTAAGAACTACTCACTGAGATGCTCCTTCACAAAGGCAATGTACTGAGAGTCATCTCCAATAATGATCATACTATCTACATATAGAAGGAGGAGCATCTGACCCCAAGGAGAGGTGTGTACAAAGAGGGCAGGGTCATGATCACTGGTAGAGAAGCTGGCAGCAGTGACAATAGAGGAGAAGCGGTCAAACCAAGCATGAGGGGCTTGTTTGAGCCCATAGAGAGAGCGGCGAAGGTGACAAACCATACTATCAGGGATAGAATACCCAGGGGCGGCTGCATGTCGACCTCACGCAGCTCGCCATTGAGAAATGCATTTTTAACATCCAACTGAGATATGGGCCACTGTCGAATAGAGGCCACAACAAGGAGAGTGCGAACAATGGTCATGTGAGCAACAGGAGCGAATGTTTCATCGTAGTCACGACTATGCTCCTGCTGAAAACCACGCGCCACAAGACGAGCCTTGTAGCACTCAAGGGAACCATCTGAACGGGTTTTGATCTTGCACACCCACTTGCATGTGATGGGCATGACACGCGCATGTAGGGGCACAAGATCCCAAGTGCCAGTACGCTCTAAAGCAGCAATCTTCTCAGACATCACGAGCTGCCACTCAGGGTGAGCAGCAGCCTCACGGTAGGTCTAGGCTCAGAAGGAGCAGCGGCTACAAAACCGTAGCACTCAGGTGGCCTGACAGTGTGACGACCACGAAGATCGTATCTGAGAGGAGAAGGTGGAGCGGGACCTAGTAAGAATAGAGAAGACGAGCTGGGAGCAGGGCCCAGCAAAGACGGAGGCTCAACTAGAGAAGGAGTAGGCCGAGGACGACGAGAGTAGTGCAGAGGAAAGGGTGGAATCTCAACAAAAGAGCGGGGAGGAAACTCTGGTGAAGGTGGAACAGGTGCATCTGGAGGAGAGGGAGGCGAAGAAGGTGGAGGATGAAGCAAAACAGTAGTGGAAGACAGAGAGTCCGGAAAAGTCATAAAGGAGATCAACTCAAAAAGATAATCTTACGTGATTGTGGGGGAACGGGGGTAGTAAGTTCGGGACTCGTCAAAAGTGACATCCCGAGAGATCCTCATCCTACGAGCAACAGGGTTGTAGCAATGATAACCCTTATGCTCAAGACTATAGTCAAGAAAAACACACTCAACTGACTGAGCAGTCAGCTTGGTGCGCTCACGAGGTGGAAGAAGGACGAAACAGACACAACCAAAACTATGAAGGTGGCCATACTCTAGGGCTCAACCATAGGGACGCTCGACAAGCGTAGAACCCTGGAGAGCAGTGGAAGGTTACATGTTGATGAGAAAAGCAACAGTGGAAACAACCCCAGTACAAAAGTGAGGGGGAACAGAAAAGGCAAGCATGAGAGCGTGAGCGATCTCAAGCAAGTGACGATGCTTACGCTTAGAGACACCGTTCTGAGCGTGAGCAACAGGACAAAATACCGGGAAGAGTACCTTTCGGTGAAAGTGACGCAAAAGCAGCGAGATAGATACTCACCAAACAGAAGTCGAAGACGAAACACATGAATGGCTGAATCAAACTGAGTGCGAACCATGGTGGCGAACATCTGGTAAATAGAGAGAATCGGACTGCGAGAGGACATGAAGTAGATCCAAGTATGATGAGAATAATAATTAATAAAGATCACATAGTATCAATGACCCCCTTTCGAAACGAAGGGAGCCGGACCCCAAATATCAGAGTAAATAAGATCAAAAGGACTAGTAGAAATAGAATCACTAGAGGGATATGTCAACGTCTGGGACTCTCGTCACAGAACGGACAAACAAGAATATAAAGAAAAACAATGGAGATTGCTATTTATTCGCCAAAGAACTCGAGACAGTGATGTATATTGCAAAGAGTATGCTCTAATTACAGGGAAAATAACTGTGAATACACGTGGATTAGGGCTTGGATCATATTCTATCTTACAAGGGCACATAGGCTGGACTTTTATAATTCTACAGGCGTCGGCAGTTGATTGCAGTAGCACCTCTTCACATCAATGGTCGCGTCCCTTTAAGCCAATCATCGCGTCCCTTCATGGTGACCGCTGTGTCTCCTGATGTAACGGCCAATATCTTCTCCACGTGGGTTGTAATTAATCACACGTGGGTAACCGCCTTTGAGGACCTCCTCTGTTGGGGAGACACTACTACAAAAAGGCTAATACTGGACGCCTCATTACAGACGGTTGACCAAAACCATCTATATTAAATACAATCACAGACGGTTTTGGTTTAGCGACCGTCTGTGTTACTGGCTGCGCTAAAAACCGTCTGTGAAGAAGTAATATCTCAGATGGTTCATGTTGAAAACCGTCTGTGAAGTATCACAGACGGTTCTGAACAAGAACCGTCTGTGATACTACTAAATATCACATACGGTTTTTTGTTAAGAACCGTCTGTGATGCTTCATAGACGGTTCTTATTAAGAACCGTCTGTGATATTATGGTCAACACAGACGGTTTTTGTTTGAAATCGTCTGTGATTTGCAGTGCGAGATGGCGGAAATTTTTGGACACGTGCGCGGGAGACGAAATGTTTTGGACGCGTGCGCGGGAGGCGAAATATTTTGGTACTGTCCTTATATATTATAGCCACCCCTGCCTTGTCTTCCATTGGTCTCTCCTCTGCCCTCCCCACTTGAGAGCTCCGACTACCGCCGACTACCGTCGTGAGTTCCTCCGCCCCCAGTTGTGACGCCACGGTGATGCTGCCACTGCCTCTCCTTCATTGCCGGTGATATCCCCCATCTGATCCCCTTCCCTCTCTTCCTGGTTGATATCCAACATGCCAGTAAGTGATCAGTCGCTTGTCGCCTCCCCCTGCCTTGTTGCTTTTGGTGGCTCTCAATTGTGACCGTGGTTTTCTTGTGAATGAATAGATCAAGATAAGATTGCGGACATCGACAGCAAGCACCTCGGCATCCCTGACTCCGAGTACCAGGCCATCGTCCGCTTCTTCGTCCCAGACTCGTTTTCGCGCACTGTTCGGTAAAACAGCCATAACTTTTGCATACAAACTCGGATTGCGGCGTTCTTTGACTCGTTGGAAAGCTAACGAAAAGATCAATCAAAAAATCCCAAAAAAGGTCGTTTAGGGCCTCAAAACGGCCTCCAAAGTTTCAGAATTCAAAATTTTTTTTGCAATAGAAAATACTATCACAAACGGTTCTAAAATAACCGTCTGTGATAGTCTATTTTCACAGACGGTTCTGAACAAGAACCGTCTGTGATAAACAATTATCACAGACAATTCTTGTTCAGAACCGTCTATGAAAATAGACTATCACAGACGGTTATTATTTAGAACCGTCTGTGATAGCTTTTCCACAGACGGTTCAAAAACCGGCTGTGATGACCTTATAGTATCACTGACCTATAAACTCAGACGGTTCAAAAAATCGTCTGTGATGACGATTTTGAACCATCTGTGATTACCTTTTTTGTAGTAGTAAGAGATCCTGGGATGGTCCGAAGAGACCTCTCCAAGAGAGGTCTTGGAGTGGTCCAAAAAGACATCCAGGGGAGAGGTCCTGGAATGGTTTGAAGGGAAGGTTCTTGGGCCCACCTTCTGACTACGTAATTAATCCTGGGCCCAGCAAGCTAACTTGGGCCCAATAGAGGATCCAGATTACTTTCAAATAAAGGTATATCCAGATAATTCAACAATCTTCGTCAGTTAGCCCCTCAACTTCAAGTGAAAATAGCTTACTTGGGAAGAGGGTCGTAGAAAATCTTACGACTACAAGGTGGTTGTAGTATGATAAATCGGAAGTAAAACCTTTCCGACTGTTATTTCATTTGACCATAAAAAAGACTTGGTCAAGACGGTAATTTCACTTGAGTTGTAAAATTACAACTACTTTTTCTGAGAAGGGGAGCGTCAATTGTCTTCATTTATGAAAACAATTCTTGAATAGACGGTTATGCCTTAGTCTCCAGTGATTTATTAGGAACAAACTCTAATAAAATCTTATCTGTTAGACTTTTGTTTGGTTTATTTAATTCCACCGCAGGTTACTGGTCTATAAATAACCATCAGAAGGGTAAGAACAAGAAACATTCCTTTAGAGACTTTCATCAAAAATTTATCCTCAAAGTTCGAACTCTTATTTCTTTGGCATTTCTCTTCCTATGGTTGGAGCATACAACAGATAATATCCACAGACCAAATTGACTTTTCGACCACCTGTATTTTAAGATGGTCAAGCAGTCAGTTTGCTCTATGGATTAAAGTCCTCAAGGGATTGGTAAAGAGAAAATCCTAATGATAAAGTGAATACTTCTTGGAGCATATGTCGAAGCAATTTCTTCTTTAAAGTTGTTATACTTTTCAACTGCTTTTTCTTGCACGTCTCTGACGTACAGGAAAACTTCTTTGACCGAGTATGAGCTGTCATGTCACCAATGATTGAGGTGTAGCCATCTCGTCATAGAGTTAGTGGGTTTTAAATGTACCAAAGGTTTATACATGGATTTTTACCCTTCCTTAGGCACGATTTACCGTAGTCGTTTTTACTTTTCTCATTCACCAAGAGCTCTTCGTCTTCCTCAACTCTTCGAAGAAAAGAATCCTTCAACCCACCATTGAACCGGGACAATGGTGGGATGAAAATCGTCGATGTTGTCCGCAGAAGAGCTCAAAGGACTAGAGCAAGACAGACATCTACTAGAGAAGGCTCTTATCAAGTGGTGTGCGCCGGGGAGGGAGATTAAGCCATGCCCTTTGGCAGGTTTTATGGTACTCTTCGTGACATATCTCCGAGCAAGCCTTTGTTTGCCCAAGAGTGATTTTTTATTGAAGTTCTTAATCATTATGGAATAGAATTAGTCCATCTCGTACCGAATTCAATTATGGTACTTAGCGTCTTTGCCCACATGTTCGAGGCGTTTTTAGGAATAGCTCCTAGTCTGCGTTTGTTTAGATTTTATTACCAAATCATTCGCAACAAGAAAGATGCTGGTGCTTTGGGCTCGTTTTATTTTAAATTTCAAGATGCCAACAAGAGGGTGTTTCCCTTCTTGGCTATCAAAGATGCCAGCCAAACATAGAGCAAGGAATGGTTTTATTCTGAAGTTCCGAAAGATAGTAGGATTACTTACAGTTGTAATGCACCACCAGAGTGGTCCTCAAAAAGCCGAGTTGCTGACAAGGAGATTAAGCTCTTAGATGATGAGAAGAGAGTAGTTCTAGTAATCAACAACCTAGTAGAGAGAGGTTTAACTGGAAGAAAGATTATCCATGACTTCCTCAAGAACAAGATCTTTTCCCTCCAAAAGAGGGAAATACTATCCTGCAATTTATGATGTTCCTGAAAATGGTAACAATCCATTTATCTTTTTTTACTCAAACTGAATTTCATAGTTAAAGTAAAGTAATTTTCATTATACTGCAGCTCTTTCAAATGATGAGGTCCTTACTAGGGTCTCAGTCCTGTTAAAGGATCGGGTTCCAGAAAAGAAACCAATTGATATAGAAGTACAACCCCCAAGCTTGATTGTGGCTTCCTTATCACTTAGTAAAGATCGTAGAGTGGTAAGCATTCATAGAAATAACTAGACATAAGAAGTAAATTTGCCCATGTCTAATTTGTATGTTTCTAGACAGTTGACACCAAAAAATGCCTCATCTCAGATGTCGATGCAAGCTCTTCCTCTCCTTTGGCAAAGAGTGCAAGGATTATTTCCAGACCTCCTATCGCGCCAAAGAAAACGAAACCTACATCAGCTTCAGTTTTAGTTCCTTCAAGACCTCTTGCTTCAATTCCAACTCCTTCGAGACCTTCTACCCGTGAGGTATTGAAAACAAAAGTTAAGACTTCAGTTTCTCGATATGTCTTTAATCCCCGGCCAATGTCTTCTATGCCAACTTTCTTGGCTGGGGTGGTCCAAGGTGAAGGATCGTCAGAAGGGTCCGAATAGGAGGTTCCTCTTCAGAGGGTTTCAAGGTCAAGGACCTCCATGGCCTTGGTTCCCTCCTCATCAGAGCAAACGAGAGAACCTTCTTTCATTGTGAATGAGGATTTTATGTCACTCTTTAGCGAAAGTGGTTTCGAGATCGAGTTAGTTCTTTGATAATATATTTATAATTTTGGCTTAAAATAACTAATCCTCTTTTCTTTTCAGCGTTTCTTTGCCTTCGGACCCACAAAGAGGACAACTGACAGCTCAGGAAGAAACTTCGCCACCAATTGTACTAGCAATAGAGGAATCTTCGGCAGAAGAGATTCTGTAAATGGGAATACCTCCTAAGACCACTGAGGAAGTGGTCCAGGATGTTTTGACAACGACTACTGGGACATGCACCGGGATGCCACAGGACATGGAGGTCCAAACTGAAAGGACCTCCTAAGAGGATCAGACAGAAGAGGTGGTCCATGAGACCATTGAAACTCAAGATGATGATGGTCATATCTTGGTAAACTTTTTATCTTGATAATTTTACTTTGAATATACCAGTATAGACCTGACTCATAGAATATCTTAGGAGTCGTAAGATATCGGGTCTGATCCAACCAGAGGAGTTTTTCGTTTGGTTCAATTGAATCAATCTAAGAATGAAGTTTCTCTTGAAAGTTTTCCTTCCAGAACCGAAAAGAAGGACCTCCAAGACCTCATGACATCTATCAAAAGGTGCTCAAAATTCAATGTTGACATGATTGGGGAGATCAAAGCTTTCGCAGAGGAGAAAGATAAGTAAGTATATAAAGTTATTATTCAATCGTATTCTAACTGAATAATGAACTTATGCCTTTGCTAACATTATAGGGAGTGTTTATGGCGAAAGCCGGACAAGAAAATACTGAGTCTGTACTTCACGCTCTCAGATTAAAATTGTCTGAGGTGGAGAAAAGATCTGAGAGGAGTGTGGTGGCCATAACAGAGAAAACCGAAGAGATTCGCCTTTTGACTCAGAAGAATGAAAAGTTACAAGAGATCTTGGGCAAGCAATCTGAAGAAGGTCACAACCTCTTTGAACAGAACAAGGTGCTCGTTAAGTAGAAGAAAGGTAAATAATCTCTCTTTGTTTCTTACAGGACATTTGACCTTGTTATTATTTGCAATGCGTGAATTATATTTTCTTTTTTCATTCTTTCTTAGAACTAGAAATGGCAAAAGAGGATCTTCAAAAGATCTCTTCTAATAAAGATCTTCAGATTCAAGACTTGAAGGAAGTGGAAACACAGAGTCGCACTGCTGTGCAAGAACTTGAAAAGAAGATGGATACCTTGATGAAGGCTGGCAAGGAAATTACCACGGTTACGGGAAATAGCTTTTCTCTAATCTCAACTTCTCTACGAGAAATCGCAGAGCATCTGAAGGTTTCGATAGCTCCTCTCGCAACCAAAATGACCTTGGATGACCTTAGAAATAATATTTACACTCAAATTATATACATTCAAAAACACATACCTGCTATGAAGACTACTATATATCAATCTTTAACAACAGCAATGAGTCAAGCTTTAAACCGAGTGTTATTAAAGATTCATCTTCTTTACGGAGACTCCGTTGATCTCCAAAAGCTTGTTCCTGCGCCTAAGTTCAAAACAAAAGAAGCAGGTATGGCAGCTTAGGCCAAGATCACACCAGTGGTGGTGGAGATCATAAAAAATATTGAAGCTAGTGCTCCTGCCATTCCCTCAAGTGCTCCTGGCTCAAGCGTTCAATAATAATAATATAATGACACATTTTCAGTGTATGAAATGATGAAATGATTTAGTGTATGATAATTGTAATTATTTGTCAGAAGTTGACTGACTTGCTTTTGCAAATTAAATTATATTTGCAAGTTGAATTTCATATATTTTGTTATGTGTAGCCCCTCGCTTGGAACACTGTGTCCAACAATAGGAGAAGTGTTTCGGGAGAACAAATACTTTAGGACCAGGATATCTGTTAGAAAATCAATGATTCAGACCAGTGTGTATTCAGAAAGATAGTCAAACTGTTGGATTCTTATGCAATGAGAATTGGCTTATAGAAGAGGTCCTAAATAGTTGTCATTTCCCAAATGTATACTGATAACCATTTGATAAGTAAAGACACTATGACCCATTAGTGAAATTGATCAACCGTGGGCACTTAAGTAAACGATAGAAAAGATGGTGATCATGTATGCGAAATGATACGAAAAAAATTTATGCCAAAAAAATTAATATGATACTGACAGTAAAACGACAATTGAATTTATATAATATGAAAAAAAGATACTTATACGTAGAATTTTCGAAGATGTTCAATGTTTCATGTGTTAGATAAAACACGACCATCCTCCATGGTTAATCTAACTGATCCGGGCCTAGTGACAGAGACTACAGTATATGAACCCTCCCATCTAGAGGACAACTTGTTCAAGTTGGCTTGGTTCTGGATTCGTCTCAGGACCAGGTTACCCACATGAAATGTTCTTGAACGAATCCTTCTATTATAGTAGCGTGTTAGCCCTTGTAGATAGGCAGCCGATTTTAATAGTGCTCGATCACTTCTTTCTTCTAGCATATTGACGTCGTCTTCACGCAAATCTCCCTGATTTATTTGATCTAGGAGGTCTATACGTGTTGAAGCTAGCTGAATCTCGCTAGGTAGCATTGCTTTTGCACCGTAGACTAGTGCGAATGGTGTTTCACCAGTTGCTCTACTAGTAGTAGTGCGCAATGCCCATAGGACAGAGAAGAGCTCTTTCATCAAATTCTTCGAGCATGCCCTAAGGCTATTGAAAACTCTCTTTCTTATACCTTGCATAATCTGACCATTGACCTTTTCTACTGCTCCATTGCTCTGTGGATGTGCCATGGAAGCAAAGCAGATTTTAGTGCCAATTTCATCACAATAATCTTGAAGCACGTCACTAATAAACTGGCCCCCGTTGTCTGTGATAAGACGACTAGGTACTCCAAATCTTGTAACAATGCTTCGCACAAGGGATTTTTTTACTAACGTAGCCGTTATACGAACGACTGACTCAGCTTCTATCCACTTAGCGAATGTATCAATGGCCACAAACAAGAATTTATACCCATTGGGTGCTTGCGGTAGTGGTCCTACTATATCAATACTCCAAGTCAAAAAAGGCCATGACAAGGGAATGGTCTGTAATTGATAAGATGGCTGGTGCACTTGCCTGGCATGAAACTGGCACTGCTCACAGATCTTAACAAGGTGCATGACATCTTGTAGAGCGGTAGGCCAGTAATATCCTTACCGAAAAGCTTTGCCAACCAAAGTTCTATAGGATGCATGTGTACCACATAAGCCCTAATGGATTTCTTTTAGTAAATTTATCCCAGAGTCTTGGGATATGCAACGCATAAGAACACCATATACTCCCTTCCTATATAATGATCCTTCGACCAGCTTGTACATGCGTGCTCTTCGAATTAACCTATCCTTGTGTTGAAGATCATCGGGCAATGTCCCTGATGCGAGATAAGTGGTCAATGGTTTTATCCACTCCGCATCTTGCTCGATGACTCTGACCTCTGAGGTGGTCGAACCCGTTTCTATTAAAGGTTTTGTAAGGTATTCAAGAAAAAACACCTATTGGAACAGGTGTTCGTGAGGAACCTAATTTAGATAACTGGTCCGCTAAGGAGTTTTCCTTGCACGGTATATGTTGGACTTCGAAGTCCTTGAAGTGTTTTTTCAACTTCCTCACTTCACCCAGGTATTGAGCCATTATCTTATCATAACATCTATATTCCTTTGCTACCTGGTTTACGACTAATTGTGAATCTCCCTTCACTAAAAGCCGACGGACTCTGAGAGATCTGGCTGCTCGAAGCCTGGCTAAAAGTCCTTCATACTCTGCCACATTGTTAGTGGCAGAGAACAGAAACTGTATGGCATGCTGAAGTTGATCACCTTGTGGTGTTATCAACAAAATCCCAGCCCCCGAGCCTTTAAGCTCGCGGGAACCATCAAAATACAGTGTCCAATGGTCGTCTAGCACTGGACTTATTTGAGATTGAACCTCAGTGTTCGTCCATTCAGCCACAAAGTTAGCCAGGACTTGGCTTTTTATGGCCGTTCGGGCAGTAAAATGAAGATCGAATTCTCCAAGTTCTACTGCCCACTTGGTTATGCGACCTGTTTCTTCTTGGTTATCAAGTATATTTCCAAGAGAAAAAGATGAAGGTACTGTGATTTTGTGAGATTGAAAATAATGTCTCAGTTTTCTGGAAGTCATCAGAAGAGCATAAATTAGCCTTTGAACCTTAGGATATCTTTCCTTCGGTTCACCTTTAAAGGGTGAACCTTTACTAGTTTACTTGGCAGCAACGCTGTAGGACCGGAAAGGCGACTAGAGGGGGGGGGTGAATAGGAGCTCAATTAAATTTTCTTTTAATATTGGATTCAACACATATTTCACTCCAATAGCTATGAGAGCTATGAAGATTAATAGATAATCACAGTGGAAGACTTATGTTGAATCCACTCCAAACCCCCAAGCATAGCAATCAACAAACACAAAGATGTGCTTAAGAAACAGAAATCGGTACAACCGCAGGCAAACGGGCGGTTCTACCAATGATCGGTACAGTCGCAGTTATAGGGGCAGTCATACCAATGATCAGTACAACCGCAGTTATAAGGGCGGTTCTACCAATGATCGTTACAACCACAGTTATAAGGGCGGTACTACCAATTATCCTGGAACAGCCCGATGACGAAAACTAAAATTGGCACAACTTTTGATCCACTTGGCCAAACTCTACGAGATTTGAAACATAACTTCTCTGGGAGGTTATGAACCTATTCCAATCAAATATTGAGAATATCCACGTCAAAGTTTCAACCTTTTTCCATTTTAACGAAGATAGGTTCAAAACCGAGTCAAAAAGCAAAACATGATCTAAATCTTGCTCGTGGATAAAGAATGATCAAGATGGTCTTAGATGCACTCCCACATGTCATAGCAAGCCAGATCACAACAAAAACTCGAGGGAAAACCAACAAGACATCAAAAACACAAAATCATCAAAGCGAGGGAGAGTAAGAACATGAACAAACTCATCTTTGGAAAACTTGCTTAGATTGATTTGAGATAGATGGATGTTTACAACCACTCCATGTTGGAGGACAAAGCTCAACCAAGGAGCACACAATCACTTCATCTCTCTAGAACCTAGGACCTCACTTTCCTCTCCTAAACCCTAAGACCCCAACTAGGGTTTCTAATTGAAGGCTTAGAGGCTGCTGGACAGCAACCCTCTCCTATTTATAGTGAGGCCTAGCTTCTAGAAGAGTATACCCATTGGGCACCCATTAAGCCCACTAACAAACGGGTTTAACTCACGCACGTATTTTAAAGCGCCGTCTTCACTTTCTCTTGACCTAAACCACTTCTCCATGCGTCGTCTCGCGTCGTGGTTTAGCCAAAAGGTTACCAAGGCAGTATTTGGTAAAATTACCAAAGTACCCCTTCTCGATCCTTCTCCGAAGACCGAGTCCAATCTTAGTGAAACAATCGCCTGCTTCGCCACGTGTAGGTTGATCAACGGCTCTCATCTTATCGGCCGATCTCTCCGTTCGGCTCCTTAAAAGCCACCATAACACTTGCACCGACCCCGCCGCAGTCAACCCGGAAATGCCGAAGCGCCTGATTCGATCACCTTTATCCAATTTGCACCATGCTTGACTCCATTGACCTCACCCGGCATCCTCGATCGTTCTAGACTTTAGCTCTCCAAGCTTAGTCCCGATCATCCTCGCCGTTGACCGTCGTTGACTGTCAAGCAACCTACACACCAATAGACAAAGAAATCGAATCCGGGAACAAGTTCTTCACAACTTGACCCACGTTAGCTAAAACATGCATCATGCAACACATATGCACTGAAACCCATGAACTTGACCTAATGAATAATAAATTTATCAAGTAGGTCGACAAACACAACAAATTCGGTACAACCACCATATTACCAGCGGTACTACCGATCTTCGGTTGTACAGCTCCAATAACTACGGTTGTTCCGATTTCCATGAAGACCAGAACTTCACAAAACATCTTCTCTGGAATTAGGCTACCGCCATCTACCAATCGGTACAACCGTGCTCCGGTACTATCGCCATGTAACCTGCGGTCATACCGTTCTGTGGTCGTACCGCTTTAAACGCCGGTACTACCGATTATCCTAACACTTTGCTGAAAACACAACTTTCGACAAAACTTCAAAGCTATTGCCAATTGTCTCATCACCCTAAGATCATGTGTATATCCCCATGATATCCACAAATGCCAAATGTGGTCAGTTCAGTACTTATCGCAAAAAGGGAAGGGACTCAACGACTCATCTACTGTGTAAGTGAGGTCTTACGTGGAGGATTTGAAAGATAAGCTTTTAAGCCTTCAAAGGCTTTATCAGCTTTTTCGTGTTAAGAATATTGTGTGAATATTCAAGAGGGCCCAATAGGCAATATATATAGGGATGTACAAGGGGAGTTTCCATATATGATGAGGAAATACAAAAGAGTCATATTCTAACACCCCCCTTCAAACTCATGGTGGATCACATACACTGAGTTTGTAGAGAAAATACAAATGTTGTGCCCTAGTTTGTGGTTTCGTGAAGAAGTCAGCAACTTGTAACTCTGATGGCACAAACTGTAAAGCAAGTACTCTCTCGTACACCTGTGAGCGAATGTATGAAGCATTCACACCAATGTGCTTGGTGAGCTCATGCTTCACTGGGTCCTAGACAATACTGATAGCACCTGTACTGTCAGACAAAAGAGTCGTAGGTCCCATCACAGGCACTCCAAAATCTGCAAGTAGCCACCTCATCCAAGTAACCTCTGCTGTCACTACTATCATAGCTCTCAACTCAGCCTCTGCACTCGAACGAGAAACTGCAGTCTGCTTCTTAGTCTTCTAGGCAATCAAGGAGGAGCCAAGAAAAACACAGTAGGCAGAAAGAGAACGACGATTAGAAGGATCATTAGCTCAGGTCGCATCAAAGTATGCCTGAAGCTGTAGTGAGGTAGAGCAAGGAAAAAATAAACGACGATAGATAGTCTCACGCAAGTAGCGAACAACACGAAGAAGGTGACTGTAGTGAAGATGGGTAGGAAGAGCCATGAACTGACTTAAGATATGAACATCATAAGCCATATCAGGACGAGTGCTCACAAGATACACCAAACTCCCAACAAGATGACGATACCGAGTAGGATCCTCAAGAAGATCACCATCAGTGGCACGAAACTGTAGCGATAACTCCATGGGAGTCTTAGCAGTGCGAGTGTCAGTCAGACCAGACCGATCAAGAAGATCTTGAACATACTTCTGCTGGGAGAGTTAGTAGTCCTCAGGCATGGAAGAGACCTCAATCCTAAGGAAGTACGTAAGAGAACTAAGATCAGTCATCAAAAACTGCTCATTGAGATGCTTCTTCACATACGTGATGAATGAGGAATCATCACCAGTGATGAGCATATCATCAATATACAGAAGAAGCAGTGTCCTACCCCGAGATGAGACATGGATAAAAAGAGCGGGATCATGGGGCCGGCGGTGAAACCGGCGGCGGTAATCAACGAGGTAAAAGCAGCGCAAACTCGCACGAGGAGCTGTTTGAGGCCATAAAAGCACAGCGAAGGCGACGGGCGTGCCCATCGAGAATAGAATACCTAGGCGATGGCTGCATGTAGACCTCCTTATGCAAAACACCATTAAGAAAGACATTCTTAACATCGAGCTGAGAGATAGACCACTAACGAACAGAAACAACTGCAACAAGAGTGTGAACATTGGTCATATGGGCAACAGGGGCAAAAGTCTCATCGTAGTTACGACCGTACTCCTGCTGAAAACCACGAGCCACAAGTCGAGCCTTGTAGCACTCGATAGTACCATCAGACCGGGTCTTAATCTTGTACACCCACTTGCACGTGATCGAACGAGCATGCACAGGTGTTAGTACAATATCCCAAGTCTCTGTACGTCGAAAAACATCAAGCTCCTCTGCCATAGCGAGCTGCCACTCAGAATGAAGAGCAGCCTCACGATAAGAACCAGCCACCAGGCTCAGTGACAGAGAGAGCATGAGCTATCGGAGCAAATCCAAGACGATCAAGAGGTCGAATGGATGTCCGGTCACGAAGGATGTAACGAGGAGCATCAGCAGAAGGAGCAGATGTGGGTGTCGGCAAGATACCAAGAGGGAGACTGGTGAAGGACAAGGACGCAAGGAGTAGTGAATACCAAAGAAACGAGACGGTGGTGCTACGAGGAATAGAGGCGGTCTTTGCGCAGAGGCGAAAGACCGAGGCGAGAGGTATAGAAGGAACCATCAGAGAGCGGACAGGAAAGACTGTGATAGTAGAGAAATCGGTGAAGAGTCAGAAAGAGACAAACATGAAATCGACTCAACGGTGGAAACAGGAGGGGCCGAATCTCGGTAGAAGGAAGGTCGAGATTTGTTAAAGAGAGCGTCTCGTGAAATCCTGATCCGTCGAGTAGAAGGATCCTAGTAACGATAACCCTTACGCTCATAACTATAACCAAGAAACACACACTCAACTGACTGGGCCGATAGTTTAGTGCGTTCACGAGGCTGCAACAGAACAAAACAAGTACAACCAAAAACACGAAGGTGAGTGTACTAGGGGGCTCGAGAGTAGAGACGCTCTATAGGACTGACACCCTTAAGAGTGGTGGAAGGCTGCATATTGATGAGATATGCAGTCGTAGAAACAACCTTAGCCCAGAACTGTGGTGGAACGTGAGAGGCAAGGAGAAGAGTGCGAGTAGTCTCAATCAGATGATGATGTTTTCGCTCAGCAACCCCATTCTGAGCATGGGCACCAGGACAAGAAAACTGGTAAAGAGTGCCCTGCTCAGAAAAAAATGTCTAAAAGCACCAGAACAGTAGTCGCCAGTAGAATCACAGCGAAAAGTACGGATGGGAGAATCAAACTAAGTACGAATCATCGTTGCAAAGCTACGATAGATCATAAGAAACTGACCACGATTAGACATAGAGAAAATCCATGTAAAACGGGAATAATCATCAATGATGATCACATAAATTTTATGCCCACCTTTAGAAATAATAGGCGCAGGCCCCCATACATCTGAATGAACTAAGTCAAAAGGATGAGAAGACAAGGACTCACTAGAATGATATGGAAGTTGTAGCTGCTTGCCCAGCTTACAACCTTGACAAAATATGGTCGTGTCAACAGTAAAACATCCAAGAACACCCTGATGAACTAAGGAAGAAAGACGGGACCCACAAAAGTGACCTAAACGGTGATGCCACTGTGCAAAAATGGCAGAGGTGGTGGCAGCAGTGGCGGTGGAAGTAGACGTAGAGGTGACAGGAGCAACTGAAGTGGATGGAAGGTGGAGGCGATCAAGGATGTAGAGACCCTGGCAATCCCTACGGTGTCGGCCAGTCCCAAGTATCGTCCCTGTCTATCGATTCTAGATGAAATAGGTGTGAGAGTCAAAACCAACCCTCTGGTAGAGATCGGTGGTGACCCACCGAGAGAATTGCATGGTAAGCTAGGGAACATGGGAAGCAATGAACAGAAAAGTCGATGGACAAAAGAGTACCTGACGGTTGTGAGACAGAGAATCTTGTCGGTGTCGAACAGAGATAGGAAAAACAGGAGGTCCTACTGAAGTGAGAGACGTGGAGTTCGGTGTCATGTGGAAAGAGGCACCAGAATCCAGAACCCAAGAAGTACCTAGAGGAGATGTCTGAGCTAGACTAGTAGAACCTGCTGAGCTATGAGAGAGCTGCTGAAGTAAAGCCTACCAGAACTACTGAATAGAGTCACCTCGCTGAGAAGGTCCTGACGTGTTGGTCTGTCCTCCCGTGGAGGAAGGGCCTCCCTGCCCTCCTTGGATCGTCCATTCCCACGCGCCTTGTTCTGCTTTTTGCGCACCGCACAACACTGATAGTCGTACCCGAAGTTCTTGCAATAATTGCACTAAACCCCAGTTGGTGTAAAAACATGAGCAGAAACAAACACCGGAGGATGGACTGTTGTCGAAGTAGGAACCGTCGATGTAGTCGAAGAAGAAGGGGTAGTAAGCACAGCAGGAACAAACTGTGATGTTAACCCGCGGTGAAGCTCCTCAGCACGAAGCGTTGATAAAGCCCCGGTGACTGTCGGTTGTGGTGAGCGGCTCAGTAGTTGAGCCCTGACAGGCTCAAACTCTAGGCGAAGACGGCAGACGAAGTCATAAAGGCGAAGGTGATCACGATCCGTCTTTTGCACTTTATGACACTCCTAGCAGAGCAGAGAAGCCAGCTCGTCCAGCTGGCGCCAGAGATTGGCTAGGGCTCGGAAGAAGTCATCGACGGAGGAGTCCTTCTGGCGAAGTGTCTCCAACTCATGCTGAAGCGAAAAAAACTGAGCATCGCTGCTCTGCTGGTATCGCTCGCGCAAGTACTCCCAGATCTGACGAGTAGTACGCAGACCAACAATGTCTGGCTGGATGGAGTCGTCGACGCTGACCACCAGGATGGCTCGAACACGGGCCTCATCAGCACACCAGCTCTCAAAAGCGTCTATGGCATACTGAAAGACCTCATCAGCAGCAACGACCTCTGCCTCCTTCTTGGCGGCCTCATCTTTTGCAGGAGATGCAGAAGTGGGCTGTCTGGGAGGAGGCTGAACCAGCGACGATGGACAAGGTTGGACACCAGTGACATGTCCCCAGAGGCGGAGACCATCGAGCGTGATCTCCATGAGTGAAGACCACAACCTGTAGTTCGTCCCATTAAGCTTTGTTCTTCAGAATGGGATCGCAGTTGATAGAATGGAAGCCATCGGTAGGCGGCGCTAGATGGCGCGGCGACCAAGGCAACGAAGTCTAACAGGCAGCGCTGAACGGCGCGACGGTTAGATCAACGTACTATTTTTCTCTCCTTTTTTGTGTCTCGGGCCGACTCACACGTTAAAAATGGCCCAACACAAACCGGCCTTCACAAAGAAGGCACGCAGGGGAACTCGGGTTCCCCTACAGCGGCGGCGGCTGCAGCGGCCGGGGGGTAGCAGCGGCGGTGGGCGGTGACTTCAGCTAGCGGCGGCAGCTTCAATGGGCGGCGACTTCAGCTGTCGGTGTCCAGCGGAGGCCGGTGTCGGGCAGAGGCCGGCATCGGGGGAAACATCGAGCGGAGCGTCGACGTTGGGCGGAGCGTCAAGCGGAGGCCGGCGTCGGGCCTCATGGAGGTCGATCGTCAGGCGGAGGCCGGCGTCAGGCCTTGTGGCAGAGCGGTGGCGTTGCGACCGTGGGCTGGCTGTGGCGGCTAACGAGACAAGGAGGTGTAAGCGATGGCGACCAAGGAGATAGCAATGGCTCGGCGAAATGGTGGCTGTGGGCGGCGACAACAATGAGAGACAAGGAGGCGGCGGCTCGGCCGTGAAATTTGGCTGCGACAAGCAACAGAGACCCAAGGAGGCGGACGGCTCGGCGTGAAATTTGGTGGCGTCGGCAATGAGGTAGGTGCGGAAAACTAGGGTTAGTTCCCTAGCTCTGATACCATGTTATGAATATTGTGTGAATATTCAAGAGGGCCCAATAGGCAATATATATAGGGATGTACAAGAGGAGTTTCCATATACAGATAAGGAAATACAAAAGAGTCATATTCTAACACTTCGGACCATTGAAACTTTTTATTACTCTTGCAGATCACCTTAAAGAAAGGTAAAGCACATTCCCTTGATCGAGAAATGAAATAACTAAGAGTCGCCATTCGACCAGTTAAGGTTTGGACCTCCTTTATAGTGGAAGTTGGTCATAATTGTTCAATGGCTCGAATTTTCTCGGGATTAACTTTAATCCCACGAGAACAAACAAGGAAACCAAACAATTTGCCAGAATTAACCCTAAAAGTACACTTTTCAGGATTAAGATTTATTCCATGTTTGTTTACCTTCAAATGGTCATACTTCGTACTACTTTTTACAACGAGATCATCCACATAGGCCTCTAAATTACACCCCAGCTGACTGCTGAAGGTTTTCTGCATCAAACGCTGGTACGTGGCTCCAACATTTTTTTAACCCGAACGACATCTTGACATAGTAGTAGACGTCGAAGGATGTGATGAAGGCTATCTTTTCTTCATCTTCTTTCACCAGACTAATCTGATGGCATCCAAAATAAGCATCAAGAAAACTCATCAGTGCACAACACACAGTAGAATCAACTAACTGATCAATACGAGGCAAAGGGAAGTCATCCTTTGGACAAGCAATATTTAAATTGGTAAAATCTACACACATGCGCCACTTACTGTTAGATTTCTTGACCAGCATCAGATTTGCAAGCCATTCGGGGTGATCCACCTCCCAAATGAAGCCAGTTTCAAGGAGCTTATTGAGCTCTGCTTTGATGGCTTCTTGAAGATCCAGGGCGAAGCGTCTCAGTCTTTGTTTGACTGGTTTTTTCTCAAGCTGAATAGCTAGCCTGTGCTCAATCACCTCCCTTGGGACTCCGGGCATATCAGATGGCTTCCACGTAAAAACATCTGAGTTAGCTCAGAGGAAGGTGAGGAGCTTGTCTTCCTATTTCTCACTTAATCCCGCGCCAATCCGGATTGTCTTGGATTGGTCTTGGGGCTGAGTGGTACTATCTTTATTTGCTCATTAGGCTAAGAAGTAGCCTTGATTTTCGTAGCATTCCCTATTTTGTCATCTAAAGTAAGATCTTTCAGAGGTAACTGGCCGACAAGTTCTAGAGACTTACGATCACATGAAAATGCGACGGCCTGGTCACCTTGCATCATAATTATGCCCTTTGGCCCAGGGATCTTGATCTTCTGGTAGGCATGGTGTGTAGCTGCTATGAACTTTGTTAGAGATGGTCTCCCCAAAATTGCATTATATGCAGACTCAAAATCAACCACATCGAAAGTTATCAATTCAGTTCGAAAATTAGTAGTCGTATCGAAGGTTACTGGTAACACTACTTGCCCTATTGGTGTAACAGACATACCTGTCACTATCCCATAAAAGGAACTCATCATTGGTTTAATCTTAGAACGAGGAATTTGTATCTCATCTAAGGTATTAATAAATAACTGGTCTAATGAACTACCACTATCTATCAATATTCTTCCTACTCTACAATTACTTATGGTAGAGGAAACACTAAAGGTAATTTACGAGAAGTAGACATACCTTTAGGGATGTCCTCCTTAGTGAAGGTCAGGGAGGTCTCTGACCACTTGGGGTATTCTGGACGACCAGGTGGGATCTCAACGTTGTTGACGTCTCTACATGCCGCCTTGTACTGCCGCTTGGAGGTGTAGGAGGCCGAACTCCCAAAAATGATATTGACGTGGTGATCCGTCCTTAGAAACGATATTTTCATGTCCTTGTCATTGTTTTGGACCACTGGTGGTCCGCCGTTTTCTGGTGGGACAGACATTGGGCATTTTCCATCGTAGTATTTCTCCATCTGCTTCTGCCAAGTACAGCAGTTGTAGAGGTTATGACCAGGGAGTTTATGCAATGGGCACCGGCGCTCATTGCTCCTAGATGTATTCGCAGATTGTGGGGCAGTATAGTCGTTTGAATGATTTTCTTGCCTCCTTTTGGTCCAAAGACCTTTGTTTTTGTCGTAGGGTGGTCGCTAGTCAACTACTGCGACCTCCCTGATGGACTGCTTGGATCTCCCCTTCTCCTTCTTCTTAGGTTTTCCTCTGCCGCTTGTAGAGCCTTCGGACCTCTTGGACTTCTTTTCTTTGACATCCTTGAGGCCTGGCTGAGGAGAGGTGGTCCCCTTGTCCACCATTCTGTTCCACTCTACTGGCTCATTGGCATCAAAGTACCGATCGGACATGTCGAAAAGTTCTAACATAGACCTAGATGGTTGATGTTGAGGTCCTTTGTAAACCTTCGATATCTCACCGCCTGTTTAAAAGCTTGAATCACAGAATCATCAAAAATATTTGGGATACTATTACGAACTTCTATGAAATGCTTTACAAACTGTCGTAAATTTTCGTTGGGGGTTTGGCGAAGCCGTTGCAAATCCTCCTCCTTTCCCAGTTTTGCATAACAACCTTTGAAGTTATTTTGTAATGTATTACAAGGCATATCCTAATTATGTATGGATCCCTCGGGCTGGTTGAACAACCAAGTCCTGGCGGAACCCTTTAGAACCATAGGTAAATAATTAGCCATTACCATCATCGCCTCCAGCAACCTGAATGACAGTAGTATAGACTTGGAGGAACTCTGATGGGTTTTGCGTTCCATCAAAATTTTCTATATTTCCTGGCTTGAACTTCTCCGGCTAGATAACGTCTCTTAGTCCGAGAGAAAAGGCCTTGCGGCCTTCATAAGGTCCAACACATTGTCATACATTATGACGATTATTTCGTCCAGCAAGAGATCTGGAACGTCTATCACGCCCCAAAAAATGGTTATTGTGCTCACCTTGGCCTTGAACGTAACGGCCAGAAGCACCATAATTTTGGCTTTGCCTTCGGCGTCCAATCGAGAACCTTTCTAGGTGTGAGTCCATTTGGGAAAGCACAGTGGGCGATAGGGTGAAAATATTCTCTGTCACATCATGTAGCTCTTGTGCGATAGCACGCATTACTTGCACTCTTTGCTCTGGAGTTAATCCTTCCGGAGGGCGTGCGATGGCGCTTGCTAGGTAGCGAATGCGCTCTGCAGGGGAATCCTCCTGCATAGGGGTTGGTAAAACATTTGGATCTCTTACCATCGTTGCCCGCGGCGATGGCGTATACGTCGCCTGTGACGGCGCCCTCGCTGAGGAGCCAGGGGTGTCTCGGTAGTAATGGTCGCGAACCTGCAAGATATGTGCTTGTGTGGCGACACATATCTTGGCATGTCGGGCCTCTTTCTCTCGTTGGAGGCGTTCTCGCTCTTCCCGTTCTTGGCGTTGCCTTGATGCTTCAGGATTATCGTCGGGATTGGGTTGATTGCCACCAACCGCAGCGACCTGACGACCGCTGGAACAGGCGGAAGGGGTGAACATGCCATCGTCCTTTGAGGAAGTGGATGAGTTGTATTGTAGGGTGAAGAAAAGAATTTCCCTAGATGTTCTCTCCAGGCCTTTAGTGTGGAGGCCGCCAGCGAGATCATCATAGTACGTTGGGCTCCAAGAACCTTCTGAATCTCCTGCTTTAAGGGAGATAGGCTCGGGATAGTACTCGTCCACAATAGCACTTGTGGATGAAGGCACGGCCGGCGTAGAGCCAACGGATGCGAACTCGATGGGCAACGGTGCCTCAGCAATGGCCCCGGAGGAACCATGGGCGTTGCCGGATACGAGGACGAAGTTTTCCTCCATGTTATCATTGTAGTCGGAAATATCGAGGATGCTTTCTTTTCTCCACGTAGGCAAGTTTTTATTCATGAGCAAAGCACGTGATACATTGCCTGAACTGAGTCGGCGAAAAATGATGACAGTGCTCCCCATGGACGGTGCCAGCTGTCGACGTCTGGGACTCTCGTCACAGAATGGACAAACAAGAATATAAAGAAAAAAATGGAGATTGCTATTTATTCGCCAAAGGACTCGAAACAATGATGTATATTGCAAATAGTATGCTCTGATTACAGGAAAAATAAATGTGAATACATGTGGATTAGGGCTTGGATCAGACTCTATCTTACAAGGGCACATAGGCCGGGCTTTTATAGTTCTACAAGCATCGACAGTTGATTGTAGTAGCACCTCTTCACGTCAATAGTCGTGTCCCTTTAAGCCAATCATCGCGTCCATTCATGGTGACCGCTGTGTCTCGGGATGTAACAACCAATATCTTCTCCACGTGGGTTGTAATTAATCACACATGGGTAACCACCTTTGAGGACCTCCTCTGTTGGGGAGAGGTCCTGGGATGGTCCGAAGAGACCTCTCCAAGAGAGAGGTCCTGGAGTTGTCCAAAAAGACATCCAGGGGAGAGGTCCTGGAATGGTCTGAAGGGAAGGTTCTTGGGCCCACCTTCTGACTGCGTAATTAATCCTGAGCCCAGCAAGCTAATTTGGGCCCAATTGAGGATCCAGATTACTTTCGAATAAAGGTATATCCAGATAATTCAACAATCTTTGTCAGGATAAGGGAGCTGCAGCTGTTTGCCAAGCTTGCAACCCATACAATGTAAAGAGGTATTCCCATAAACAGACCCAAGACACCACGACCTACTAGTGATGATAGACACGATCTGCAGAGATGACCTAGACGATGGTGCTACTGAGCAGAGGAGGTAGTGTTAGTGGCTGACTGGCTAGTGGAGACAGCGAAAGAAAGATAGAGCCAGTCGAGCTCCCAAAGATGTCGGGAATCACAGCGCCGAGGGCCAGTACCAAGTAGAGTCCCCGTGCGACGGTCCTGAATACAACAAGAGTCAGACTCAAAAACAAAACGACAGTTGTGATCAGTGATCTGACCAGCCGACATAAGTTGCATAGTAAGATGAGCAACATGAGAGACTGCGGGAACATGAAAAGAAGAAGTGGAAAGGGTGCCTTGGCCTGCAATAGAAAGAGAGGTACCATCTGCAGTCTGAACAGTGGAATACAAAACTATGGGATACACGGAAGTGAGGTGAGTAGAATCTGGTGTCATGTGAAAGGAAGCACCAGAGTCCAAGATCCACGGAGACAAGATACCTAACAACGAAGGAGACAGAGGTGTAGTAGACTACTGAGAAGCAAGAGCCGGACGAGCAGAACCCCGAGGAGTCTAAGGACGAGCCGACACCGAGGTGCTGGAGTAGTGAGAGGAGCTGTCGTGTGGCATCACCGGAGGAGCCCTGGCGAGAGGCGTCAGCTCCTGAGTGGGAGGAACGTCCAGAGCCCTTCGGGGGACGTCCACCCCGGCGACCTTGGTCTCTCCTTCGCTTGTAGCAGTTCTGATACCCGTGGCCATCACGCTGACAGTAGGTGCAGTGGAGACCCGTAGTAGAGGTAGCAACCACTAGTGCGCTGGGAGGGATCACGGTCGGTACTGAAGAAATAGGCAAAGGAGCAGGTGCTGAAGCAGACAAGACAACCTGCATCTGAGCTGCACCACTGTGACGAGTCTCTTCAGCATGTACACCCGTGAGGGCCTCCACCAAGCTCGAGAGCAAGTGGCGAGTCAGGAGCTGAGCACGCACAGTCTTAAACTCAGGCCGGAGACGCGTTAGGAAGTCGTAGAGACAACGAGTCTCCTAGTGAGTGCGGAGCCGCACACAGCAGGGGCTAGTCCGGTAGACATCCGGCCCTAGAGAGTCAAGCTGACGCTACACCGTAGACATATGCTGGTAGAAGTCATCGACGCTGGCATTGAGCTACTGAAGAGAATGCGCCTGGTGCACTACTGATAGGTACATAGCATCACTCGTCGGCTGGTAGTGAGCTCGGAGGCGCTCCCATATAAGCTGTATCGTCAGTAGCTCTGCCACAGCCATGGAGATGGCCACGGGCATGCTACCCACCAGGATGGCGGTAGCACGAGCCTCGACATTCTGCCATCGCTCGTAGACGTGCAACTCAGACTGGTAGAGCTCCAGGGCCTCCTATAGTGCAGTATTGGTGGCCCCCTGAGCCGCCTGATCCGCACCAGCAGAAAGAGCTGACAGAATTGGCGGTGTAGGGTGAGGCGGACAGGGGTGCTCGTCGGTGAGATGACCCCAAAGACGCTGGCTGTTGAGGTGAATCATCAGGTGAGCAACCCATTCCCGGAAGTTCGTTCTATCGAAATGAACCGAGGGGAGCGGGATGACGAAGGGGTCGCCGATGGAGGCCATCGGTGAAGAAGACACGAGCTCGGGCAATGCACTGAGTGGAGAGGTGAGCTCGGACAGCAGCAACATCCAGAACAGAGGCAGCGAGCGGAGGATGGCTTGGGCGATGACGCTCGGTGGTGGTGGCGTCAGCAGGGGCGCCGCCCGGCAGAGGAGGCGCGGCCTCCTAGAGTTTAGGCGCTGGAGGATGCGTGAGGCAGCCGCGAGCTCCCAGAGCAGAGGAAGCCGAGGCGGAAAAGAGCTCGGGCGAGGCGAACCGGAGACGGTGACGAGCTTGATCGGCATGAATCGGAGACAGGGACGACTAGAGCCGGCACGAACGACATAGGTCTGGTGGAGGGCGATGTGAAACCGGCGACGGGGCGGCGGAGCCAACAGTTGGAGCTCGGATGGCGCACTAGCTCCGAGCGATGCGTAGAAAACAGAGGAGGCACGCGCATGGAGCAAAGGGCTCGGTTCCGACGACAGGCGGCCCGGATCCGGCGGCGGCGCTAGGGATCCAGTGGCGGGATGAGGCTTTCGGCAATGGAGCAAAGTAGAGGAGGTGGCAGCGACGGAAGAAGCGACGCAGAGGAGGGCACGGGGAGGGTGGCAGCTGCCGGTGGTGGTGGCGGCAAACCCTAACCTTAACCTTGCTCTGATACCATGTTGGAATGATGCTTCATATCTATTCCAATAAGCCAAAAGGCCAATATATAACATATACATGATTGTTAATATGCAAAGAACACCCTGGGCTATATACATATATAACGACATGGACTATAATTAATGAGCATTGGCTAGTGCATTTCATGCATATGGCCAACACGCTGGAATGCAGTTCTCGATCAAGTGTTCCAGCTAACAAACTTCACGTACGTGACTACGTGGGTATTGTATCTTGCAATTCTTCATGAAGTGATTGCATCTAGGTCCCCAGGAGTTTCTTTGTTCGGTGCTTATGCACGTCCTTGAATTATCAGTTAGGCGTTGCTGGTTAGTTGCGAACCCGATCAATGAAGCATCCAGTGCATCTAGCAGATAACAGCTTGGTGCCATGCCATATACCTTTGCTGCATGAACTTTACCGGGATGGGTTTATTATAACAGTGGAATTAAATTCAAAATTTTATAATTCAAATATGTTTCTATATATCTATTTAACTTTAGGCAACAAAGAGCAATGTATAGGTGCACACGGTACATGTATTAATTACATTGAACATTTGTTATTCACAATACAAGATAAGTTCCTAAAAAAAATACAAGATATGCATTTTTTGTTTTGGAAGAATGTTCATGCATGTTATGTACATCAGTTACTCCAAAGTAGTAATTTATGGAATATAGAGAATTTTGGATCAGTGTTTTTATATATTTTTATATATGTGGAGTAACTTGATATTATTCTTAAGCTTTATTTAATTAAGCTATTTTCGCTGTCTCTTAATTTATTGGCAATGCAGAACAACTATCAGGAATATGTGAAGTTGAAGGTACGAGTTGAGGTTTTACAGCACTCGCAAAGGTGATGCTTCTATTTATTCTTGCACATATATGTGTTTCATTTTTATGGCAATACTTCAATATTTGCTATGGTTTGCTAAAGAAAGTACTGGTGATTGTGCCACAGGAATCTTCTTGGTGAGGATTTGGCTCCACTGGCTCCAAATGTACTTGATCAGCTTGAGAATCAAGTAGACAAGACCTCGAAGCAAATAAGGTCAAGAAAGGTAAACTAAATTAATAGCAAGAACATTCAGGATGAACGGTAACAATTAAATTTGCTCCATTTCATTCATGCATGATACTGAGCAAGCATTTGTCTTGCATATCATGGTTTTTTCACCTTACAGTTTATAAGAGCAGATGGATGATCACCCCTAGAGGCTAAAGGCTGGACCAATGTTCTATTTGTGGCTTGAGCTTTATTTTATTTTTATTTTAGTTTAACTTAAAATATAGAAAAGGTTGAGTTAGCATACAAGTAGGACTGTAGGAGACATAAAAGTGAATATTGTGGCTTAGAGTGGAGAATTTACAAGCAACTGTAATTTGCCATCCTTGTTTGTATTATCCACAACCACAAGCATTCCTGGTTTCTCTTCTATGTTAGTGTTAATAAATTGTATTCAGCACTCTTCATGACTGCTCTACTGATTAGAAAACCTGCAGCTATATGTTCCGGTGTTCCATTGAACAGAAGAAAGGAAATATATTCTTCCCTAAAATTTGGAATTGTGCACCCAAGTTGCTGTTTAACTAACTCTTCTGTGCATGACTTCATTTGCAATTGGCAGATTCAAGTACTACTCGATGAACTCTGCGACTTAAAGAGAAATGTAATACTAAAATATTTCCCTTCTTTGTTGCCTAAAGATATCCACCAGATCAACGTAGCTAGATGTCTCTGCTGTAGTGTCAAATCCAATCATTGTATACCTAAGCGTGCCGTTCTATCTTTTTCGGGAACAAATGCTACAGGATGCAAACAGGTCCCTGAAAAAGAAGTAAGCTAGTGTTGTTCAGCTCAAAACTTCCTAGAAAGCTTTGCACTTGTAGTTAGCTAGGGACCGCATGATTCACTGGACCACCCCGAAGAAGTTGTTCTCCATTGACGAGGTGATGTTGAGCGCAAGTGATTTGAAAGTCCATGATGCACAAGTAGTTAGGTAGGTAGGACCTTCAGGCTTCACCTCTGCACTGCCAGTTGCCACTACACCTTTAAGGCTTTAACTGACGATGCCCTGTATACATTCACACTTCAGCCTCTGCTGTCTACACTGCAACATTCTTCCTCTCCATGCTCTTCTTTGCCGAAAATTGTTCCATCCAATGGTGTAATACTTTGGACTAACTCTTGTTTCAGCTGGACGAGATTGAGGTAGAGGCAGCTCCCCCACAGCTGCCGTGGCAGGGCGACTGTGGCAGCGGCGGCCGCGTGCTGTCCGATGAGCCTCTGCAGCCAGAGCACTTCTTCCAGGGCCTGGAGTGCGAGCCGTCCCTGCAGCCAGCGTAAGTGCACACCAATTTTCTCTGAATCAATGGCTTGTTTCTTCGCCTGCTGGCAAAAAAGATGGTTGCTGATGGCCATGGCGATGGTATTCGCATTTGTTTCTGCAGATTCCATGCCATGGATGTGAACCAGCAGCCGATGCCGCCACCGGGGGGCTGCTACCCTCCTGCATGGATGGCGTAGCTACTATCTACCGCATCTACCGTTTCAATTAATCTGCAGGCTCATCTATACATGCCTGTGTCCTGCATTGGCTCCTATGAAAAACTCTGCTGTTTTTGCCTGCCTCTTTGCTGCTTGAAGTGCTTTGTCCAACTGTTCTTAAGTAACATAATGGCGATATACAGAGCTTGCGTTATCCATCAGCAACTGTTATTGCTCGCTCTGTTACTCACCTGCCATATATGCAAGGTGACATTGGCTCGGTGGAAAAACCGATGGTTTGACTGAATGTACGTACGAAAATCCTAGCTAAAAGGGGAGGAGAGTGGGAGATGGTGATCCACTAGACGGACGGACAGAGCAGCACTGTGGATTGGACGAACCGGCGTTGGTGAGGTGAGGCCTCGTCCGGATGGAATGTGAAAACTGTGCCGAAACTCATACTGGTACCAAAGGAAAAGGAAAGGAAAGGAGGGGGCGCACGAGACATCGCGTTTTGGATGAGACAGAGACGCTGCCTGCCTCGCGAGATGCGGCTTGGGTTCTCCAAATATGTCGCGTAGGCGTAGCAGAGAAAGAGAGCTGTGTGTGCCTTCTCACCCATCGATCCCTCCTTGGGTTGGCATGCTGTGCTCCACCAGGCCCGCGTCTCGCTTTCCATTCCCCGGACCGCCCGCGCGCACCACCCAAGTCCAACCGACCCACCATTTCCTCCCCGCTTTGCCCCAGCATTTTCCTCCCGGGCCGCGCGCCGTCACGTACGGCAAGGAAAGGAAAGCGGTTTCGGCTTTCGACCGTACGAGGAGGAGACACGTCACCCCTCAGCCGGGCCCGGGCGTCCTCTCGCCCAATCACAGCTCGACAGCGGGTATCCTCCAAACCAGTCCGGCTTCGCCAAACCGCCCTCCCCCTCCGATCCGTCGCGCGCTCCCTTTAAATCCCCCCTCTCCCCTCACGGAGCTCTACCTCCTCTCGACCGGTCCTCCCCCGCCTACGCGACGCCATGACACCGCCTCCTCGCTGTAGGCAAGCTGTAGGGTAGCTTAGGTAGGTAGGGTTTGGTTGGAGGAGGAGTTGGATTTGGGAGGAGGAGGAGATGGGGCGCGGGAAGGTGCAGCTGAAGCTGATCGAGAACAAGATCTACCGGCAGGTGACTTTCTCCAAGCGACGGTCGGGGCTGCTCAAGAAGGCGCATGAGATCTCCGTGCTCTGCGACGCCGAGGTCGGCCTCATCGTCTTCTCCACCAGGGGCAAGCTCTGCGAGTACGCCACCGACTCATGGTACGTACCCACGCGCGCTTGTCTCTAAGGTTTGATTAGTTTCCTCTCAATCTGTCGTCGTCGTTGTTCGAGCTTGTTCGATCGTTCCATTTCTGCGATGTTTGGATTGCTTATCAATCGGTGTTTCTGGATTGTATACATATACACTCCTATCCGTTTGAATTCTGCTGCGATTACTGCTTCCTCGCCGGGGATCGATGGCGGCGAGGCAGCGGAAATCCTGAGTCGCGGTTGCTATTTCTGGCTTTTGAGTAGACGAACGTACGGCGTGAGATGAGTTAATTCGTGAGTGTGCTGTGTGGTTGTGTGGCTGTGTGTACTGTAGTGTGCGTACCCGCAATGCAATTTTATGCTCCGCTTTCGCCGTGGATGTGTTTTCTTGCTGCTCTATTTGGGGAAAATTTTGTTCCAGCTGCGCGCTGAGTGCTGCTTGAATTGCCTTGCGTGCTTGACGCGTAGCGCGTGCACAGTTGCACCCAAGGGGAAGGCTAGCTGGTATTATCTTACTACGCGCCTTTGCTGGTCTGGGATATTACAGATTAATTGGGGATTAATCTCTAATAGTGCTGGTTTCTGTAATTCATGTGCTCGTCTGCTAACAATTAAAGCCGGCCGACCTGTTGGGAATAGTCCTACATCAGTTGTGAAAAAACCCAATGTACTTATAAAGCTATTGCTATAGGGTTTGCATGCAGCAGCCCATGAACTTGGTTGTATTCAGCTCGTTTGGACCTATAACCCTAAGAGTAAATCCGGTTGAACCTAAACATAAGACCAGGGTCCGATCCTACAACCTGCTGGCTCAACTGTGCTTGCACGGTTGCACCTCTTCTTTTTTTCTAGTCTCTTTCCACTGTGCTTGCTCAACTGTGCTAAGGCAGAAGCCAGGACATATGGTACGATTAGTTGTTTCCAGCCGACCTGCTGGCTCAACTGTGCTTGCACCTCTTCTTTTTTTCTTGGCTCTTTCCCAGCTTCTGCCTTAGTTCTTGTTCTTCTTTCTGTTGTTCCGGTGATATGGTCCTTAATTTTCTTGTGTTCTTGTTTCTTTGCCGGTACTTGTCCGTGGTACACACAGTAGTGACTAGTGAGTAGCTCATGGGGGAGCTTGCAGCTAGCAATCTTGTTTGTAGAGCTGATGATAATGTCGTCCTCTAACTCCAAGGGATAATTTAATTTCCTGACCCTTTCATCTGCTTCATTAGTTTGCTTGTAAGATATGTTCGTTGCTGATGGCATGCATGAGTTTCTATTAGAATACGTGCAATCAAACTTTGAAAATTTTGGTTATTGATCTTTTTAAATATTTAGATTAGATACAAGAAAATCATGTGTATATTCATCTCAAAAAGTACTTTTATAATACTATAATTTTATCGTTTTTTACAAATATTTTGCAACCGTAATGAGTGATCATAGTTATATTTCGAGGACCGTGTGTCTGTGTCAATATCCAAAACGACTTGTTTTTGTGAACATGAGGGAGTATATATTGTCTTTAACAACTCTGGTAATCAAACGTTCAAAACTGCTGTACTATGTCATACAATTGCTTCTCTCTATGATGGCAATTCACCTTTTGCATGTACTTATCTAGTTCAAAGGAGCCGTTACCGTTCTTAATGAAATGAACGCAAATCTTTTGTGTTTTCTCGTAAAAAGGTGTTACCGTCCAGTTACTTAACTCTTTTTTTATATATTGATCTTAACTCTTTTTCCATTGTCCTAGCAATTTACCTTATATACGTTATTTTTCCCAAAACGTTACCAGTATTGAGTATCCATTTTTAAGAGCTGGTATCTGATACAAATTACCTTTTCATGTAAATTTGTGCAAAGTAGCATAAAAAATGTTAAAACAAATTGAGAAAAAAAGTGAAGCTAGGGCTTGATATGCTCTTAACAACTGCAAATAACAATTAAATAGTAATGTCTGACTTTTGTATCCTCTTATATATTTTCGCTGTAATATTATTATTATTTTAGGAATATCTAGCTAACATGGCATTCAAAAAATCATAACGCCCTTCAGTTTAAGACTTACCTCACACCCTTCAGTTGTGATAATACTCCGTTAGTACAGAATCTACAGGCTAGCATGAGTTCTTAAACAGCTAGCTAAGAAATTCTTGAAACAGGTTCATGTTGAAATTAACCGAAGGGGCTTAACCAAAGTTAACAAGAGGCCAGAGCCATAACACGTGTGTGTGTATAGAAAGCAAGCTTTCTTGGTTTTTGGGAAGGTTTTAGTTTTTCTATTGTTATTTTTGTTGTCACTGTTGTTATATATTGAGATATCCTTCTGCAATTAAAGTAGCTGTGCTGTTCAATCCCGATCCCATACTCATTTAGCTTTGCAAACGGTTGTTCTAAAATAAGTTTTGCAAACAGTTGGACAAGAATGTTTTATAGTGTATGAATCTAACTTGGATATGAAACGATACATTATGGTAAGTCTTACAGCCATATATCAAAATGAATACATATATCTATTCTTGAGATTGTGCGTATACTGCATATAGTTAATCACTTAATCTTGTTTACATTTACTTCCAATGACCAGGTGTATTTTCCTCCTTTTTCACAGTATGGACAAAATTCTTGAACGGTACGAGCGTTACTCCTATGCAGAAAAGGTTCTTGTTTCAGCCGAATCGGAAACTCAGGTAAAAATAAAAGCAAAAGGTTTTCTTTTCTTGAGCTATGAAGTTAATTGTTTCTGATATATGATGTTCTGAACTTTATTCAGTATTTTTTCGATTCTTTTCTTGAGCTATGATATTAATTGATATACTACGGACTGGGGGTCCATGTCGACCTTCTCTCTTAACTTGTACGCAATTAGTCCTTGAGGAGTACTTAGTCTTTAGTCGGACGATGGAATCAAATGTCGCAATTTGTCTGCTTGAATTATTTACTTTGATGGCTTACTGAACTAGATGAGCTGCTTCCTTATTCCTTCGTAATGCTTGTTTCTGCCTTTTGAAAGAACTAGAACTGCTTTCGTGGTCTAGTACTTTAAGCAATACTAATTCAGTGGAACTGAAATACATGGCAAGATCAATAATTCTGCATTACCTGATTGGATTTGCTAAGGCTTTGAAAAAAAATCGGTGGGTGTTTAAACGGGATTAAGAAACTATACATATGCATATATGACGATTGCGACTATTAGATCACAATAACAAAAGACAACTGCAAACAATTTTGGATGACCCTCTTCGCCACTTTGGCTTTTCATAGATTTCGGATGACCCTCTTCACCACTTTGGGTTTTAAAAGATCTGATCATAGCCTTTGTGGCAGTTTTTACGGGGAAAAACCTTGAGACTCCAGAATATCGTACTTGGAAATGGATGGCCTGGATATATATAAATTAACCGTCTGGGTGATCGCTACACCTGTTTTGAGTGGATGATTTATTTGTGATAATTAGAGAAATATGTACGTAACAAGTTTTTTTTGTTGGCAGAGCCAAAACACGTTTTTCCTTGTCCTTGCAGGTAAAGTTTGTAAGGTGATTGCGCCATTCTTGTAGAGACTGTAAGGCGTCTCATAAAACATTTACAATTAAATATTAATTCTACTGACTGTTGAAACTGATCATGTGCCAAAACATGAAGAAAAATAAGAAAGCTATGAAAGGACACCGGAACAGTTCAGAGTTATTTTGTCTATTTGGTTTACTTTTTTGGCAGAATTTTTCGATCTTTTTAAAGACAATTGGTGGAAATGAGAGTACTCACAGTAGCATAACGGTCGTAAAGATGACCTCTGATTTTCCCCCCATAGCATCAGAAATGCACTGCACGAACTGTAGATTAACTCATTTATCCTTTTCGTGAATTATCACTGATTAACAATTTATATGATCTGATCAAGTGCATTGTGGTCTTCAGTTTCCACATGTTTGTCATCTAGAATGAGTTAACTATACATTTAGAAATTTCAAGAGCTATGTGTAATAAAATTGATTATTTGACAATCATATAATGGTAATGTGTCGAACAGGCTTGCATGAACTTACCCACATGCATGTTTGTCATAACGAACTCGATTGACAGAAGAAAAGGAAAATTCCATAATTGGGTGATGTGAATATTCCTGTGTTTTGATGAGAGAGTACAGTGAAACATAAAGATGCCCCTGTATTACTGCAAGCACAACAGACAGTAAATTCGTTTATGCAGTATGTGCTCAAGCATTTGTTTCCTTATGATCCTAATGCCAGCTCCGTGGAGATGACGTTTCTGCTTATTCATGGTCCTAATTATATGCAGTGGCAAAACTGATTTTAAGTCAATACAAAAATTTAAGTTCACCACACAGAACATTACTTCCTATATACTTAATTCTCCCTGGCGATCAATGTTGTTAAGTCTCTTTGATCAATTCTGAATTACTGAACTAATTGATAGCATTCCTGTTCGGGGTACTTCCTGTTACACCCAAATTTAGTAATGCAAATATTCTTTGCTTGTGTAGGGCAACTGGTGTGACGAATATAGGAAACTGAAGGCGAAGGTTGAGACGATACAGAAATGTCAAAAGTAATTCATAGTGATTTCAGTTGGTTGCCAGTGTGTACTATACACTGTTAAAGATGTAAATGTGACTGAACCTCTATTTCTTGCAGGCACCTCATGGGAGAGGATCTTGAATCTTTGAATCTCAAGGAGCTGCAGCAGCTCGAGCAGCAGCTGGAAAGTTCACTGAAACATATCAGATCCAGAAAGGTAGTAATTCATATCAGTTAATACAGTAGCAGATTATCTCGAAAAAAAAGAAATACACTAGCAGAAAAGTTCAGCGAAGTAGGTAGCTTCTAGACTGAGATATCCACATTATGTGTATGCAGTTTACAATGACATGCTCTGTATGTTCAAGAGCTGACAACTATAAATTCCTTGTATGTGCAGAGCCAGCTTATGCTCGAGTCCATTTCCGAGCTTCAAAAGAAGGTAAATTGTCAGCCTTGCTTACCTAAATGGGTGTTAGAACTTGCTAACTTGCCATGACATCTTTCGCTGGCCATCGCCTGTTGCAAGTCATGTGACCTTCGAACACGCCTGCAAGTACTCTCTGTACTTACGCACACCGCATTCTTGCTGCAGGAGAAGTCACTGCAGGAGGAGAATACGGTTCTGCAGAAGGAGGTAGGCTGTTCACCTTATTGCCCCATCCACGATCCAGCCGATCTAAGTTATTCCGTCAAAACGAGTTAAATTGACAGAAATCTTTATCCCTTCCTGTTCCTGCAGCTTGTGGAGAAGCAGGTCCATAAACAGCAAGTGCAACGGGACCAGACTCTTCCTCGTCCTTCATGATGAGGGAAGCTCTCCCAACAACAAATACCAGGTACATCACATTGCACAGTCTACATCATCCCTATTCAGAGTTCAAAGAAACCGGTGGTTCGCAAACTGAATCCCGGAACCATCCTGGTAACCACCCCGTTACTAGAGTCCCAAATGTTGATCGGTAACCAGATTGGTAGGGTCTGTTTGGTTGCCTCGCCTGACCTATCAGTGCCTGGATGAGGCATATCGGCCAGGCTTAGCAATCAAACACACCTGTAATGGTTTCTTGAAACCTCTTTCAAGTAGGTCTGGGAAGTTTTTTATTAACATTTTTTCAAGAACACGCATGAGAGCTGCCTTCTTTCGACATGTTATGTTAGCAAGAAGTGGCAAAATAATATACTTGTGTTAGGTTCAATTTGTACGGTAATTACCCTGCGGCAGCCGGCGAGAGGGCAGAGGATGGTGAGCCACATCAACGGCTGAAAGGCTTCCAATCCATATAAGCGTATTATTCAGTACAAGTAGCAAGCTTCACCACGTGGCCAGCCTGCTGCTCGACTTGGTGTATTATTACGGGGCAATTCATTATACGCCATTGAATAATTTCAAATCTTCATAATATGCTGCTATTATCTTAATGACATGTGAATCTTGGACTCACATGTCAGCTTTATAATAAGTGATATATTGTAAATCATGTAGTTATTCGATGGCGTATTATGAATTTTCTCTATTATTATTGTCATCTGGTGATTGCGAGGAGAAGAAAATAAAAAGGTTTAGCCCTAAATTCAGCATATAAGTAGCAAGCTGCAATGTGTAGATTTCGCTTTGTCCAGCACAGTTTACCTCCCGCCTGCGCGGAGCCCGCCGGACGAGCAATTTACAATGTAATATATGTGTAGCATGAATGACAAATTTTCCGGTTTCCATTGGCGTTGTCTTTGTGAATTAAATAGTTAAATGTGAGCATCGTGCATATTGATTGTCGTAAGATAAATAAGCTCGTAGACCTTGATGTCTTCGTTATCTTCGCAATTGAGCAAAAATGGTCGACACCAAAAGGCAGAGCTTAGAGCAAGTTCAGACAGAGGTATCGCTATGGTTTTAACATCCGAAGGTAATACAATCGATTTGTACTAATATTACCGGTACGAAATACTCCCATGTGTTCTACGCACCAAGTTCTACTAAATGAAACGTATGAAATTGCAGACAAACAGATTGAACCAGCTGTCTTTCCGAAGGAAAAAAAAAGACATGGTATTGTCAGTTAAATTATGAAAGATCATCTGTATAGAATGATCCTTCTGCCATCTCTCCTATACAAACATCCCCCATCATAAACCAAGGAAAACATCTAAGCTAACAAGAACGGCTGCCACTACTAAAACTAAGGATAATGATTACTCAGCACCAGGGGAAAAAAACCATTCGGTTACCGCCTGGTCCAGGAGAAAAAAAAACCGGCCAAAAGCTTTAAATTTTGAATTTGAATTTTTTAACTGTATAATGATATTCCTAAGTTGGTTTAGACCTTTTTTTATGCTAGAATATGTATTTCACGAGCTAAATATGCTTGAATTAATATAGAACGATGCTCTTGCTTTTGTGCTTTCCCGAGGAGGCAATGCAGGCTATAAGCGAGCTAAAATTCTATCGTAATCGACGAAACCTATTTGCTTCAAATGAGACTTACATTAGTGTATCTCGTCATACCGTAGGTACATTGTTATCAACTTACCGTCACTACGAAAACCATGGTTGTCATGCTTCAAGAATAATTCATAAGACCTACGTAAAGGGTAAAGGTCGCAAACAAGATCATTCTCGGCCACACAACTCTTCTTATGAATCTCATGCTAGCTCAAGGACTTATGACGTCGAGATGCTAACCTATTACCTTCTCTGTTTTTTGCAATTACTACTTCATTAAACTCTTAGATGATTGCTACTTCATTAAACACTCTACAATTATTAATTACACATTTTCTCTGTTTTCCGATTTTACCAGTTTTTCCAGTTACCGCCCGGTAACCGGACCGGTTACCGGTCTCCGGAAAATTGAATTCAAATTTTGGTTAATGAATTTCATCCGGTATTTCCGGTAACCGGCCAGGAACCGTTATCGGGCTCCGAACGGGATTTTGCCCGGTAACGGTTCTTTATCCTTGCTCAGCACTAGTTCTAAGGATGGCATTGTTTGATGTTCAACATCGAATAACTTTAGAACAGTTGAACTTGAGCCTGCTGATGAGATTTCAGCCTATGAAAAAGATAACCCAGCTACTACTGGTAACAAAAAGAAATTGATTGGGGGTTGTTTAACTGATCTGGGATATGCTATTAAAAAACACGAAGTAGCTTCTCTTTCAGGCGTGAAATAAACTTGAATGTCTCCTCTGCTTTGACCTGCTGATAAATATCGCTTCTTGATACTCTGTCCGGATGGAATTTCAGAAGAGCTTGCTTATAGGCAGCTTTAACCTGAAAAATAAGTATCATCCCAAAATGACCATCAGATAGGGAGAAGAGAGACCAATCATTTCTTACTTATATATGGTCATCATCACAAGGGGAAGAAATTGCCAGTGAACATTTGTTTATGAAATTCGAGTAGTAATTGACCCCCACCAAGACAGTAATTGGCAAGTCTTTTTCCAAAATGTGCAATGAGGACCTTTGATTTTCATTTGTGGAAAATAAACAATCAGGGGGAGAGCCCTGCTGAAAAGTAAAATATAACTGCCAAGTGTATGTGTATGCATGTGTGTATGTGCCTGCAATGGCCACAGAAAAAAAAAAATCAAGTGCCTGCACCCATCCATGTATGTGAATAGGCAGAGGAACAAAGTCCAAAGGTAATCACTCCTTGTCATATGGGGCCTGCATTATACTAGGCGTTGTCGCCAAGTAACAGCCCCTGCAGCATCTACTTAATTAGTTATTAGATGGCTTGATAAGATAGGAGTCTGTGTTTAAGTTAAATTAGGAGAGAAGAGATATAAGTCCAGTTCGGTTAGGAGTCCAGTCCAGTTTAGAGATGATTGTTAGGAGAACCGAACCTACATATGGATACGGCATATTGCATAATTAATCAATCCAGAGTACTAATCTATCTTCTCCTGCTTCTTCCTTCTCTCCTATCCCCTGCACTTCCCTCCTACATGTGCATGCTTCTGCTTCTATCCTGACCGAGCTACCAGCATGGCACCAGGGCGCGGATACCAGCCTAAGTCGCATGTATCTCCCGCTTACAACCTACGATTCGGTACCGGTTGTGACACTCCTATTATTAGTAATAAGTTGATTCATTCAAATATCAAAACTATAAATTATCAAAATACTAGATTTTGAAAGAAATGGGATCGATAATATTTAGAAGCTATAACTGTTCATGAAACTTGCTGTTCAAAAATAACGAGTTCTTAAGCTACAGCCAAGGGCCATTAGTGTCTGTAACTTGTACTACACAGAACTAAACAAAATTAATACAACTAGAAAACTAGCAAAGTGGATAACAGTAAAATAATTATTTGTCACCAGGAAGTTTAAGATGGGATGAGTGTATCCGTAAAAATAGGACATACCTCACCACCTTCAACAGGGATGCCTAATACACGCAACATCGAAGCCATATCACTGTATCTCCTTTCCATATTTTCGAGCTCCAATCTTACTACCCCTCGATATTGCTCCTTCAGCTGTATAGCTTCCTCATTCTTTTCAACAAAATAAAAGGAAAAATAAGTACCACACAAAATCACCTAAAGGAAGAAGCAAGAAAATGCTCTAGAAAGTACGAAGGATAACAGAGAATCACCCAAGTATCAGCTAATACAGTAGTATAGGTAGAACAAGAGACCTTTCTCTGTGATTCACGGACTTCTTCCAATCTTTGCTTTTGTCTCTTCTCCATGTCGAGCAACCGCAAAGCTTCAGCTTTCTTTCTCTTTCGCAACCTCTTTGCCTCCTCAGCCTGCAATTATTTTTTTTCCAAACAAAAAAGAAACATCACGAATTATGTGTGAATGACAATTACTTGCCTTCAGCCTGCTAGCTGTTTTGATAATTACAATTTTTTTTTTGCAAAAATGCCCTTATAAGTTATAACTAGGCATGCCAAAAATACAAAAGGCATGACCCTGGTGCTCCTTAAAATTGGCACTGAATTGTGCATTATTGAACTTTATGTTCCAAAATTTATGCACATGATGTTCTTGTATAGTTTAAGATGGATTCTAAGTAGGCAAAACACTATACCTGTTTTAGTAATTGACACCGTCTGGATGCCCACTCCTCCTCTGCTGCCCGTTTGTACTCAACAGACTCTTTGTGCTTTTCACGTTCGCCAATTAGACCATCCTGAAAGTCTGGAGCATCTTGAACCATAGCAGATTGCCCTAATTTTTTAGGATCATCCACCAAATCTTTCTGAGGCAAAGAGCAATTCCACGATATGGCATTTGCAGAAGCATTCTTATTGGAGGCAACAGCACATGCACAAGAGTTAGCTTGTACCTGTGCACAGTTTTCACCAGGTTGTCTCAAGCAGCCACAGGTGATAGTAAAAGGTGGATCTTCTGCTGGTTGACCAATGAAAGAACCATCATCTGGTGCAAAACAGGCCTCTTTGTTCTGTTTGGTAATTTCATTGCGAGCATCCGGTCTATACTTTTGTGAAGATGTGCTTTCAGGTATCTTCTCATCCATCTTTTCAGGAGTACTGACAAATATAGGACTGTCATCTTTCCAATCTGCTGAGGAGCATGCAGGAAAAACCCTGTTTGCAGAGACAAAGCTAGAGCTTGCGTGTCCTGCTTTCAAGGTTTCATCTAGGTGAGGAGGCTGACTTCTTTCTGGGGCTTTTTCAGGAACAGGACCCTTGTGGGAATGAGCTGTTTCATCATTACAAGCTGTATCATGATTTAAAATGGAACTGGCATTGCAATCTTCAGTTTCTTTTCCATTGGAAACACTGACCTTCGGACATCTGTGGGCATTTGGTGCTGAAGAAGGGCCAGTGCCATACTTTGCACCACTTGTACTACATGGCTCACCTTGCTTGAATATATCATTAAAATACACCCGGATGTCATCATTTAGGTGGCATTCTGCACCGAAGGGGTTCTCCACATTTTCATCCTGTTGTGTGCTTGACTCAGCACTTGATGCGGATGCGGTACCCCTACCATCTTTACACTCTTGGGGATTATGAGGTATCTTTTTTCTTGAAGCAGCATTCTCCCACAACTTACGAGCCGTCCCAGAGGTGTCATCCAGAATCTCGCAATCTGAGCTGCCATCACCATCAGAGTTCCATCCTTCAGACGGATCACTCTCATAGCTGTCAGAGATATAATCCAGCCCATATCTGTTTCTCGGAGAACCACGCAGAGGCGTTGTCGCCGCTGGAGACCCAGCACCACGGGCGGTGCTGGGGCCAGCCCTATCACCACCACCACCCTCCTCCTCGTCATCCTCATCATCTATGTTGATCACATTACTACAGGAGCTGCTCCCTTTCTTGGTCTTGCACCCAGACGCCGCATGGGCTTTCTCCGCGGCACCGTCGATTATGAAAACCTCAGAATCGGGGGTACCGTCTACTCCGTCATCGACCTCGTCGATGACCACCACGGTGCGTGGCGCGGGCTTCGGCCTGGAGCACCTCCCAATCGTACGCACCCCCGAAGGGCCCACCGCCTGGTGGAAGCGCCCCCACGACATCGCAAGCCCGAGCGCAAAACGATCGGCGCCAACAACAACAACGGCGGCAGGATGGCTAGGACATGGGAGCCAGGACAAGCGACCCTCCTTAGGGTTTCACGGCGATCCTGCACAGAACAAGGCGCACATCTAGATGCAATCACGTGGAATCGCCGAAATGCAAAAAATCAAGAACCCTAATTCCGATTGAAAAATTTAGGGAAATAAAGAAATGGGGGCAGGGGAACGATCATACGTTCGTTGATTGCGACGCCGGTGTGAGATTCGGGGGGAGAATCCTCGAATCCGAGTTCTTTTCCACTTCCTGGCGTCTCCGCTGCTCGCCCGATTTGGGAAACGGGAGAGGAGAGGAGTCGATTTGGTTTGGACTTTGAGTCGGGGTGGACGGGACGACGGAGGGAGGAGCGGGCGGGTGGTGGGAAGGGTGGAGTTGGGCCGGGCGGACCCCAGACGCACGGTTCAATCCAGTTAATTTTGCGGTTTTGCAAGTCGTTTCGATTTGGCATGGGAGGCGGAGACCGCGCCGCGAACGTTTTGGGGGATTTTTCCGCCCCGCGCGTGAGTGCCCGAGCCTGCCGTGCGGGCGGTCTGCGAGAGCCGCGGCCTCGTTGCCGGCGCTGTTGGTGGGCATTCTGTGCAAAAGTTGGGCTATGGTCCGGTGCCGTGTAGATGCTAAAGACGGGTTGCCTTTTTTACGAGGACGACGGGGGCTGACGAACGAGGGACGACGAACTGGTTTGGCTACAAAGGATGCGCCAAAAAAGGGTGTACAAGTTGGGGGTGATGGAACGATTGTTGTAGGTTGTAAGGAAATAGCAGGGAAGTTAAAGTGTGATTACTCCATCTGGTGAACCGTGATCGAGGGGATTCGGTATATCAGTTCGTTGCGTGCATCATCACGATATCTCTACTACTTAAAAATTGAAGTTGGTAGTTATCCGTCCTCCTACACTCTTTTGTGTCCATTAGATTTGCGAGCGAACCACTGACAGCCAGATTTCATCACGCGGTAGATAACCCATCCACACACCTCCCACACTCGCGCCACCCTCCATCCCTCTCCTTTCTCTCTCCCTCGCCACCCCACCTCTCTCTCATCTCCTGTCTCTTACCCGAGTGGCGCGCCGACCGGCCAGTCCTCTCCTCTCCATCCTTCTCCTCACCCGCAACCCCCCTCTCGACCTCTCCCTTCCTCAACTCGGAAAGCAGATCCAAGCAAGCTCTGGGAAGGCGGATCTGGCCGACGCAGCTCGAGGACAGCCGGATCCAACGCCAACGAGTTCGGGGAATTCGTGCCCGCCGCCAGTGTGCTCGAGGAAGGAACTGGAGCTGGTGGGGGTTAAGTGTCGCCCTGCTCTTCTTACTCCGCCCCGCCACCAATTCTAACGCTTGGCGCTCCAACGCCGCCTCATTACATCTCTATCAAGCTAGATTATTTGGGCGGCGTAGAGGATGGGGACGGCGAGGTGCTGCATGTCGTCGAATACACAGCGGTTGAAGTCAACGAAGCGTGCCTGTTCTAGTGGTTTCCTCCTTCAACCATACAAAAGATGTTGTTCTGCTTCCACATGCCCTCCTTTCTGCACTTTCTCTTCCCCTTCTACACTAAAAAAAGAACTGGGTAAATTCTTCGCTATGCTCTCCTCTTTCTTTCCCTCTGTTTGTAATCTTGATGCTTGCATCCTATTTTCCTTCTTTCGGCCACTATATCAATTAGGTGGATTGGATTGGAGGTCAGGTGGTCAAGAGACAGAAGGGATATGGCCCATCACACTGGTAGCAAGGTCAGTCCTCATGACATTTGAAGGGTATGGTTGGGTTTTTCTGGTATCATCTACTGATCATGGTTAGGTTTTGTGTGTGTAAATGTTAGAGGTCAGAACCAAGTATAGATGAAGCATAACAAAAGAACTCAGGTGTAAAAAGATAGTTTTGTTGAGGCAAATAGAATTTATTCAAAACTGGATGTGTTGGGTATGAGCGAGTAGCGATGCTTATCATCTTGTTTATCTTTTAATTCTATGAATATTATGTGATTTTTGGTAGTTCTATCACAACTCTAGATTATTGTTCATCTTGACATTCTGGGGGGTCCACTAGGTATTCCTTAATTTTGTGTCTTGGCATTATAGGGATTGATGATACTTGATCTAAATGATAGGACCTGATTTTTATGTTTTCTTCTAGTTTCTTTTCAAGTTTGTCCCAACGACTGAACTTTGCCTCATTCGGATTCATAAGTACGCAAAAGTCAGTACAAGTTGGAGTAAATTTGTGGAAGCAATGTTGTTTTAACATTGTATGAATTTTAACTAAGTTTATTTCATTGGTGCGCATGCAAAAAATACTCTATCCCCCATTAGTTTCAGCAGAAGTTCTGGAGTGTCATTCCTATAATTTTGGTTATGTAGCTTTTGCTTTTCATAAATCACTATAAAAAAGTCACTATAACTTATCTTCATGCCGCTTTGCTGAAACTGCAAAACATAATAATAGCAAAGCGGCTTAGGCTTGCATAACTTTAAATGTGTGGAACAATAGTACCAAGCGAAAAAGGCAAACATGGTAACGTAGTGGGTAACTGTGGATATCATGGGGATATGCTCATGATCTTAGGATGATGTTACAATTGGCAATGTCGTTATCGGTTTGTCGAAATAGTGTTTTCAGCAAGTGTCAGGACAATCGGTTGTACCGGCGTTTAAGTCGCAGTACGACTGCAGTGCGGTAATACCGGCTTGTAGATGGCGGTCGCACCGCATCACGGTTGAACTGTTTGAGAAGCAGTATGGAATTTCCAGAGATGATGTTTTTGGGGAGTTTTGGATTTCCTTGAGAAGCGATCGATCACTTGATTATATAATGATACGATCGCGATCTTGATAATCTACGGCTCTTACTTGGCGGTTGTACCAATTCATTTTGAAGTTCGCCATTTTGGAGAAACGGTTTTGGGTTAGGTCAAGTTCATGGGTTTCATGGCATATGTGTTGCATGATGCATATTTTGACTAACGTGGGTCAAGTTGTGAAGAACTTGTTTCCGGAATCGATTTCTTTGTCTATTGTTGTGCAGGTTACCTTGAGGTCAATGAGTGTCAACGGCGAGGATGATTGGGACTAAGCTTGGAGAGCTAAGGTCCAGAACGATCGGGGATGCCGGGTGAGGTCAATGGAGTCAAGCATGGCGCATAAGGACAAAGGTGACCGAGCAGGCGATTCAAGGCGACGGTTGGATCAGCGGTAGCATGAGTCGGTGCAAGTGCCATGGTGGTTTTGGCGGGGGCGGATGGGAGAGACTTGCCGACATGATGAGAGCCGCTGGATCAACCTACATGTGGCGAAGCATGGGAGGTGCTTCACGCAGTTGGGACTCAGTCTTTGCAAAAAGATCGAGAAAGGGTATTTTGGTAATTTTACCAAATACCGCCTTGGTGACCTTTTGCCAACTCATGGCGCAAGATGGCGCAAAGTGAACCGGATTAGGTCAAGAGATGAAGACGGTGCTTTAAAATGCGTGCATATGTGACCCGTTTGTGTGTGGGCCTTAACGGGAGCCCATTCGGGTTCAATCTTCTAGAAGGTCTAAGCCTCCACTATAAATAGAGGAGGGAGGTGGCTGCACCCCCTCAACCCTTTCATTATTTGTAAACCCTAGTTTTGCTTTTGTGCTTAGGGAAGGATAGTTGGAGGTTAGGGTTCTAAAGAGTTGGATTTGATTTCGTTCTCATGTATTGAGTCTTTGTCCTCCATTGATGGAGTGGCTATAAACCAATACCATATCAAATCAATCCAAGGAAAGATTGCTCAAAGATGTGTCTCTTTGCTTTCCTTCTCTCTATTTGATGATTTTGAGTCTTTCTTTGATTCACGAGTTTTCTCTCGGTTTCTTCTCTTGATATAGCTTGTTGTGACATGTGTGAATACATTTAGGATCATCTTAATCATCAATCACCCACGAGCAAGTGTTTGGATCATATTTTGGTTTTGACTCGGTTTTTGGAGCAACCTTCGCTCGAGCGGAAAAATGTCGAACTTTGGCAAGGATCTTCATGATCGTTGCATGGAATAGGTTCTGACATCCTTAGGAAGGTGTGTTTCAAGTTTCGTGAAGTTTGGAGTTCTGGATCAAAAGTTACGTCAATTTTGATTTTGTTTTCGTGTATTTACTATTCATTTGCTGCTTTTTTATCGTTCATTACGGTTGAACCGACCTTCGTTCATCCCGGCACAACCTAATTTCGGTACAAACGGCTTTGTTCATCCCGGTATAAGCGATCATCGTTCATCGATCTTGTTCATCGTGTTTTTTGTTTTTTTTTCGTTTCTTTTGGGGGTTTGAAGGGATTCAAGATAAGTCTTATATATATATATATATATATATATATATATATATATATTTGATCTTCATAGTTCTCATAGCTATTGGAGTCAATATCATGTTTGAATCCGATCAAAGCAAAAAAATAGATAGTGCTCCTATTCACCCCCCCTCTCTAGTCGCCTTTTCGATCCAACAGTAACATAAAGTAATCCATAAATATGGATGATGATATGTCTAATTGGCTTGGCAAAATAATTTCTCTGATATAGGAGTATTCTTCACATTCTTTTTTTTGTTAGATTTTCTTCTATTGGTGATATGCCCTTTTGGATCATGTGGATCCTTATATAACTTTGTAAATTGCGTGGAGGAGAATATGAGGTGAAGGAAAATTTGTGGATGAAGAAACTAGCAAGGCTATGGGTTCCAAGCTTTGATCTTCACGACAATGCGCTAATTATTCCCATAACATGGAAAAACATTGACATCGTAGGCTAACATTGACATGGTATACCAACTTCTATCTTTTTTTTCTTTAGGATAATTGTTGTTGTTTATGTCGGATTGTTGTTACTATTTATGTTCATACAACTGTAGAAAGATAGATAAATGATTATGCTAAAAATATGCACAAGAAGGTTTATCTTACTCGTCCTCTTTCATATTGCAAGCATGTTTTATTAATCGATTTGTAATACATGTTTATGCTCATATATATTTCATAACAAAACTTTCGGTTGTGTGGAGATATGATAATTTGAAATTACTTGCACGGTTGCACATCTACGGGCAAAAATATCCTAATTCTCGCATATAATTTTGTTTTACTCATCATATTGTCTTTATTCTAGATTGCAATGTTATTTGTTAAAGTTGGGCCAAGCCATAATTAGAATCATAATGATGCCATCGCCGTGGAATTCGTTTGATGGAAAAGAGATTGTGTCATCAGAAGTAGCGATAGGTGATCAAGTGTGAGAGGATGTACAACTCCACATGCACTGAGAAACTATACTTCACTGTTCTTGCCACTCCCTTTTATTCATGTTTTATCGAGAAAACAAGAACACTACACCAAAAAAACTATTTCTTTACTTTTTATAGTTTGTTGTATAGAAAGAAGGTTTTGGTTTTGAATGATGCAATTAGTATTAGGTTAAGAGGTTAACATGATTATGGTTATCTGATTAGTAAAGTAATGGAGAATGGATAAAGGGTGGCAGTGCAGACTTTTCGTGCGATATCATGGTCTATGTGATGTGATATTTCTGTTAGTTTTTTTTTCCTTTTTGCACACTACCTAAACAACAACCTAGCTAGCTCTTTTAATTCCTTAGCTCCCTAAATTCTCTCTTCTTAACTAAAATGGAATAATTCCCTATTTTGTGTTGATTGACTGAATTATCAATTCCTTTCTTTTCTTTAAAGATTTGATGGAATTTTACTTTCATATGTTCTATGCCTGTTAGCTGTGAAAGAGTATGTCTGAGGATAGTAAAATGTATTAGGAATACATATATGTTCATATGGTAGTCACTTGTCAGAAAATGGCCAATTAATAGTTGAAGATGACCACATATGCAATGAAGGCATAATGGGAGAGTGTGGTGCCACTGATACCAAAGTTGATAAGAGCATGGATAGTCATCCTGGCATGCCTGCTAATATTCACCTGATCTATAATGTATTAGCAGCGTAGAACTTGATGTTCATTTTCCCATCAAGAAAGTTTATCATAAGCCATAATTGAAGTTCTTTCAGACCTTAAAAGTTCCATTATATAGTTGTTTGTTGTTTACTCTAAATGTGTAGCTAGGCGTGTGCGAGGCAGCGGCATCAATTGTGGCTACGGTGTGTGCGAGGGCGTGGTTGCACCACCTCATGTCAACGGAGGCTCCAGGTATATATCCATGCTTACCTCGAATGCTCCCTGTTGAGCCTACAATTTCTTATTGCACTCTTGAATCTTGATTGATGAATCGACCCGTAAAACAATATGATGATAAGATGTATTTCACTACTGTAGTCTAAGCTGTGTCAATATTTGATTACCTGGTTTCACCTTAGTTGGCCAAAAATACATTTGTGTTCTAGGTGCCACTTGGTTCAGGGAATGGTTTGATCTTTTTAAATAAAGAGGTCAGTATTCTGATTTTTTTTTCATGTTTTTTCTTTGCTACATATTTGTCCCTTTGATTCTTTCTAAAATTAGTCAGATATTGTGTAACTGCACATTGCACATTTTGCTACTTCTAAGAACGTTATTCTATTTTCTTAAAGAATCGTTAACTATAAATGACAAAATATTTTAAGAAGGTTGAGTATAAGATGGGTTGCCAAGCTATTTGGAATTAGCATTTATTTTTTTTATTAAGAAACCTTGCAAAACTTCATTTGTTGTCTAGGAAAGATGTGCACGCTCTACTTATTTAGTCACATTTGCATGGTGAGTCAGTGCATCACTAGGACTAAGCTCTTTTGAAATTTTAGGAAGAAATGGGAAAGACATAAAAAAAACTTGCCAATTCTTGACACAATCGAAAATAATAATATCTGTCATTTTTAATGTGAGGTTTACTCTTCCAATTCATTTAAGAGGAAGAAAGAATTCATTTTCAAAATTGCAAGTATGCTTATTTTTAAAAAATGATTCATATCGTGTTTGCTATTCCCAATTCAGTGGCTAATAGATGTGATCTTATTGTGTTTCCCTCTATACTTCTTGGATTGGGTGTATATCAGAAAGCTTTTATATTCTAAGAAAGATTAGATGGGCGAGGGGTAGGGGTACAACCAAACATCGAGTGGTACCTATCAAAAGCCCTTTCCATGATGCATTCCTGTAAGGATGTGGACCTTCGATTCATTTGTCTAAAAAATGATTTGTTGCTGTTATTTTGTTCCATTTTGGTTGTCTGTGCTGCAACCTTTGGTATGACTCACATCATTGTAAAAGATGGCTAGCTTTCTCTTCATAAAGTACAAGAACACTGTGAAAGCATTATTGGGCATCAAGCATGTTCTTATTTGTGAATAATTATCTCCAACAGAAAAGCGAAGGTCTAAAATTTGAGTTTTATCATACATGGAAGGTCCAGACATATATGGAAGAAATTATTGCCATCGGTAACTCATGATGCTCGTGTCTTCTCCATGTGCTAGAGATACCCAAAATGGATTTTTATCATTTTTATCACCATTAATTGATAATCGCATGGTTGTTATTTCTAGAACTACATGTTTGAAGTCACTCAATTAGGTTTCATAGTTTACACCTGAATATCTTTTCCTTCTTCAGTTTAAAGAATGTTTATGTTATTGGGAGGCTACCGAGTATACCACTACTTAAAAATTGGAGTTGGTGGACGTCCGTCCTCCCACTCTCTTCTGCGTCTGTTGGATCAGCGAGCTGGGAATTGACAGCCAGGTCTCATCGTGTGGCTGGGAACCCTTCTGCCTGCGTGTTTCCCTACCTCTCTCTCTCTCTCTCTCTCTCTCTCCAGCCCCACGCTTACGCCGCCCTCCATCCATCTCGTATGCTCCCGTCATCCTTCGCCCTACCACGCTGCCATCCCCCTCGCCCCTCCATCTTCGCGTGCTGCCAAGTCCCTCCCCTCTCCCCTCCATCCTCGCCCATCCATTCCTCTTTGTCCTCGCAGCGTCGACCCTTGAAACCCTAGCAACGGTGGCATCCTCGCACCTTTAGCCTTAGCTCCGCTCGCACTAACCCATCCCCGTCTCTCCCTTTCTCTTCTGCTCTGCCGTTGCGCCTTGGCTCCTCCCCCGCTGGATTTGGACGACCCTCACTTCCTCCTCCTCTATCGTCGCCGATTACTCTGGCCGAATCTGGTCAAGGGCGTCCAGATCTAGCTAGACATGGTCGCTGCTGCCATTCACCACCACCCTAGCTCCGTACGCCTCCACCACCGCACCCACCCACGCCAGACACAACTCGCAGCCGGTGGCACTCCCTACTCCTCTCCATCACAGGGAAGTGACTGAAGGAGGAGGGTTATTAGGCTCAGCAGAGGAGTAGCTGCTTGCCAACCGTTCTAACTGCATAGACGAGGTATTGATCACTTGATTATATTTTTATGGAACCTGATGTGAGATGGAAGGTAGTAGCTAAGTATAATGTGTCAATATGAATGTGGCTCTCCAATCTACCAAAAATATACTTTATTTTCTATGAATATGAAGATTCTTTTTCGATGAAATGACTCAAAATTCGATGATTGCACATTCGAGAGAATAGTATGCTTTGGACACCGTTAGTATGCGTTGCATACTAAAATTTTGGTACAAGTATCAGTTTTCGTTGCAACACATGGGCACATGACTAGTCACCGATTAGGGTTAGTCAACAGCTAAGATCTCTGATTATTGTACGGTGAGACTAGTTACAGAGGGAGTGTTTTAATGTACCTACTACGTTGTTCTCTGATGCATGGAACTTAATGTGACTGTGGCCCGATCTTCCGAAAGGTACTGATATATCGATTGTGGAGAACACAACGTTGATGATCCAAAGGCTTCGACCAAAACGGATCGAACCCCTCGCAATCACTACACCACTGCTTCGATGGTTATCAACCGTTTCGAACGCGGTTGACCTCGCCAAGAAGGCTATCTCCTGCAAGCGAATCGAGAACACAAGCAAGAGAGTAGAAGATGCAATCTGAAATTGTATTGTGAATAAGGATTAAGCTTACAAAGCTGGGGTTCCTCAAACCAAACGTGCGGTGAAACTGCTATGCAGAATAATCTAAAAAGAAACCAAAATTGTACTAAAGGGCGGTGGCTCCTATATGAGGAGAGCGGCTAGGAGGTGGAAACCCTAGGGGTACTATTCACGTGGAGGCTACTGTTCACGTGAACAGTATGGGCTCCTTGGGGTGGCCGGCCAGCATATGGGCCAAGTCAGCCCATTCATTACATAGCCCATGGACCAACAAGAGGTGACGTAGCACCAGGGCATGTAGACATAGTATGATGGCATGCAGATGTAGTACGATGGCATATAGACGCAGCTCGGCTTGTAGGAGTAGAAGGGTCCAATTGAAGAATATAGCATTGCAGTAGCCGAAAGTCCTATTGGAGACGATGTGGTTGAAGTAGAGGATGCAGTGTAGCGGGTCGAAGCAGTGGTTGCATCATTAGGGTTGATGTCCTCATCAGAACTTTGGATCGCAGGATAAGGCATGTATAATGATTCATCACTTATATCATCTCTAAGTCTATCCATGTCATTTACCAGCAATACTAGAGATGGCTCCTCCAACAACTTGTCTCTTAGCATTGGCCCGCATAATAAACACAAGAATCATTTTATATTTTTTTCCATCACCGGACCCACATATTAGTCTCACTATGCATTAAACCCCTCTCCACCTCTCTTCCTCTCTCCTCGTCCTCACAAAAGCACATCCCTCCCCATGGCTCACCGCCGCTCACTGTAACAATCCTGCCTAACATAGGTTGAGTCAAGCTGCTGACTCGATCGCGCTAACTAGGGAGCAGTGCTGGTCGAGCCATGGTGCTGGCAAAAACCTAGTGTCTATTTGTTGTTCTAGTGCATTGTATTCGATCGCTCGCTCATTAGTTGTTCATTTGTGCGTTTATGTGCTCGATCATTCGGTGCTAACTAGTTATAGAACTGGAACCCTGAATAATCTTTAGAGACATTTCCGCTAGACATCAATTGTATTGTATTGCATTGCATCAGCCCTTATATTGAGGAATCAAGTTTTGGAAAATTAATTAAAAAGAGAAATGTATGTGCACTCTTGGAGTACACATTTTTCTGTAGGAGACAAAAGTTTTAATTTGATAAAAATCATAAGTATAAATATTTTTCAAAATAACATATTCCCTGGATTCCCGCTAACTGCTAGAACTGCACCGACCAGTGGAGCACAATTTTAGCAAAAAAAAAAGAAGCATTCCAAGAAAATAGGGAAAAATATTGTCGGTTTCAAAAATAATATCATAAAATAGTTTTGACAAAAAGGACCATCATTCGGCCACTTTGCAAAAAGACCCTTATGCTTTGGACATTTTACAAAATGATCATTATCTATTTTACAAACCAAAAAGAGCAAAGTAGGGGCCTCCATAAAAACATGTTTTCAGATTTTTAAATATTTCAAAATCATATTTGGAGAGCTCCAATGAAATCCCAAAAAATAGCCTTTGACTAATCAAGATTTACCAAAATATGTGTAGATTTGGTTGACACTAAAAACTGGTGGCATGTGTGGGTACAATAGCATCGTCGGACCCGGAAGTAACACTCCCAAATCCTCTGTGTATTCTAAACTAGTTCCATGATCAGTAGTTAGTTCATACAGTAAACAAGAATGGTAACACCCATAATTCGCACAACTTTATTAATAAATACAAGAGTTTATTACCAGAAAGGCTTACAAGCCAACAATAAAGAACACAGTAGAAGATGAAAAAGAAAAAGTAGGACTCAGCTAATCTGTCACAGGCAATCGACTGGGGTAGCGGCCTAGTCATCGAGATCTTTAGCAGTTGCAAAGTTCTTCTCCTCTGAATAGCATTTTATTAAGTAAGGGTGAGTACAAAAATGTACTCCACAAGTTACTCCCAATAACATAATTATAATGCATGCAGAGGTATACCAAAGGAAGGCTTATGTGGTTGAATTTGCGTAAAGCAATGTTTTCCTTTTAAATATCTGTACTAAGTTCCAAAGCAATTATTCTATAACTAAAATTCATTTTCTAAATTCTCAGGTTTTATAGTAAGATAACCTTCATACAAGAGTGGTGAAGGATACCCTCCTATCACATGGCAAACTGCCAAATTTTCCAATTGGATAAACTGTCCAAAATTATTTGATAAAGTCTTTTGAAATCAAAACCAAATTCTAACTTTGAGTGGCTTTGCTTAGCATGTCTATGGCCGTGGACAGGATATTCGAATAGTTTTACACTCTGCAGAGGTTGTACAACTTTACCAACAAGATACAATCATCTTATAATGTCCGCCTGACACATTTCTGTGGGTGTGCGACTAAGTGATTATCACGAGGCCTTTACAACGTGTCATCCCAAAGTAATCATGCCCGCTAAGGTTTCGCTTCCTTTGGATTGAACTATCCGCTAGAATTAAGCCCTCTCTTGTGCCATATGAGAATGTATAAAAAGTAGGTCGTTTTGACACCCACGCATCAACATGGCACAACTACAATTGAACATTGCAAATTATTTAGCCTAGATTGGCCTACACTAGACTTATGGTAGTACGGTGGGGCTTAGCAAGATGCGGCTCGAAGATCGGTCCTTAACTGACTTGGACGACTTCCAATAAAACCCTGGTCTCGGTTATAGAAATGAATCGATCCTATGCATCAACTTGCATCATCCAAACATCCATTTCGTCCAAGTCCAAACCAATTTATTTTACTTTCCAAGTTAAATCATTTTATAAAATTTCCATGGTAAAAACAATACCATAGCCTCATTTTAAATCATAATTGAACATTTAGCTAAACTCTTCAAATTCAATATTTTTGGTCTAAGCTTTGTCTAAGCATAAAGTTTTTCAACAAGAACATCTTGTCAATACTATTGTATTGACTAGAGTTTTATCTAGGGCGGCAAGGTGTGAGGGATTGATGTACAAGAATTGTCAACTCCAAGATCAATAAGTCAACCATCAATATTTAGAATCATAATCCATTATCCAACAATAATCTATTTCTATAATCCAACACCCAACAATCCAATATCCAACAATAGTCTATTTCTATAATCCAACATCCAACAATCCAATAATCCAACAATAATCTATTTCTATAATCCAGCATCCAACAATCTAATATCCAACAATAATCTATTTCTACAATCCAACATTCCAATAATCCAATATCCAACAATTATATACCTATAATCCAACATCCAATAATCCAACATCCAACAATAATCTATTTCTATAATCCAACATCCATCAATCCAACATCCATCAATTATATCCCTATAATCCAACACCCAATAATCTAATATGGAACAATAATATATTTCTATAATCCAACATCCAACAATCCGATAATCCGATAATCCAATATCCAACAATTATATCGCTATAATCCAACATCCAATAATCTAACATCCAACAATAATCTATTTCTATAATCCGACATCCAGCAATCCAATAATTGAACAATAATCTATTTCTATAATCCAACATCCCATAATCCAACAATAATCTATTTCTATAACCCAACATCCAACAATCCAATATCCAACAATAATCCAATCTTTTCAATTTCTAACTCTAAAATATATCACACTCGGAATGGTTCTCCATACTACCTATCTTGACAATAATTGGCTATACAAGTGTCTTGGGATTTAGCTACAATTTAAAGATAGGAATTTAAATTATTTTGAATAAAAGTAAGCATGCAATAATAATTTAAAAATATAATTTAAATAATTTAAAATATTGGAATCAAACATTATCAAAGGATGTAACTTGCCTTGCTCAATTATTTGTTGTTCTCAAATGTCGTCGAAATCCTGTTTTCCGTAGTCATCGAAATCTATATGCGAAAATAAGCCAAATTCAAATAAAATCCAAAAATTATAAAATTAGTACCAAAGAAAAAATACCGCCTTTAGATGAATTTAGGAACAAGAATCGGCTGAATCGGAGTTCGTATGAAGGAGAACGAACGTTCGAAAGTTTGCGGTCACATGAAATGATAGAAATAGAAAAGTGAATATAATATTTTCTGGAATTACTGTGTTGTTTTAATTGTACAGAGCAAAGGAAAAAGGGTGTGAATGACATTGGGGACCCACTTGCTAGAGAGAGCAAGAGAGAAGAAAAGAGAGTGTATGATAAGGTGGTCCCACATGTAAGAGACTCAAGGAGCAAAAGAAGAAGAAAGGCAGAGTAGAGCACAGGCACAGGCATAGGGCGGCTCAGCCATGGAGGCGGCGCTAGCGAGGAGAGGCACGGCGACGACGGGCAAGGGGGAAAATGGAATCCCCCGAGGGTGGGGATCCCATGGTCGGCGGTGGTGGCACTGGAGGAGGAGCGTGGCGGCAGCGACGCTTGGAGCGGTGGTGGCGGATGGGTCTATGGGCGGCGTGGCAAACCGGCGATGCCCCAGTAAGAAGAGGGAGAGCATCACGTAGAACGCGGCGATGCGATGCCGGTGGTAGGGTCAAAGGCGGCAGGGAGTGATCGATGGCGCCGAGAACAGCATGGAAAGGATCTTCGGCCGGCGGTAGGGAAAAGCGAAATCCGGCGAGGATGGGAGAGGGGAGGGGAAACTTGGATTTCGTGAGCTCGTGCGCGACCAAGGCCCGTGCCGGACACAGTCATTGGGCCAAAAAGCGATTGAGGCTAGTCGTAGATCAGACTAGCGACTGAGCCCAATTGCGCTATGGCCCAGCGATAATATGTTATTTTTAAAGAAATAATTTACATAAATTTAGATTTAATTTTGCAAAATTAAACGGTTGGAGGAGTTGTTTGTGAATAATTGTTAGTGATAAAAAGTTGGAGTTTGCTGACTGTAATTATTTGTAAATCATTTTACGTGGATGCTCACCCTTTAATTTTTTACACAAAAAACCCACAATTTGGTAAAATATTTTGTAAGCTTTGGTTTGAGCGAGATGAGAATGGATGAACGAAGATGAGATCGCAAGCCCAACATATGTTTTCCTGGCTATTCCTATGGAAAATGGCTATACGCAAGAACCTTCGACCCGAACTACAACTACGATACAAACACGTCTTTTGGAAAGGAAAATACCTAATAGATGGAAATCAAGTCAGGCTTGCGGACATACGTGTCATGCCATAGTGTCCTTCACCCTACCCATTATGCTTCGTGAACTTGTTCTTCGTATGCCTATAATCTTCACAAGGGATATACATCTTCATAGGGCTTCTGACTTCAGACTCGTTCATGTCATTTCGGATACAACGAGTTTGCCGACGGCCCACTACTACAGAAATACTAATATTGGACGTTTGATCATAGACGGTTCATCGAAATCGCGTCAGATAAACACAATCTCGAGCGGTTTTTGTTTACCCACCGCTCGTGTTATTCTCGCGCTTAAAACCATCGTGAAGAGGTCATATCACAGACGGTTCATGTTTGAACCGTCGTGAAGTATCCTGAGCAGTTCGACCAAAACCGCTTGTGATATTACCCAATATCATAGACGGTTTTTGGTCGTAACCGTCGTGACATTTCACGACGGTTCCAAACATGAACCGTCTGTGATAATTAACTCATCACGAGGCGGTTTTTGTTAAAACCGTCCGTGATAATTAACTCATCACGAGCGGTGCGAGGTACATATATAGCTCCCCGACCAATGAGTCTTCTTGATCTCCATCTCTGGCGCTACGGTAGGTCCATCGCCGTTGCGTGCGGTTTGAGTATCGCCACCTCATCGAGCCACCGCCAGATGGTCCATTTCACTATTGTCGCCGAGAGCTTGCCGCCGTCGTCTCTGTTCACCGATCAACGACCACCGCCTTGGACCTTCCCCGACTTCATTGACACCTTCCTCGTGATCGAGGTGAGCTCTTCGAGCATAAGCATCCTTTAATTTGAGTAGTTTCAGCGCCACGCGAAATCGCTAGTTTCGGCGCCATGACATCACCGTCGGTTCGCCTCGAGCGACCTTAGGCCGAGCCACGACTATTAGCAATGCGATGTCACCCTAAGCCCAGTTTGAGCTTCAAATCCTACTGCTTTTTAATCATTTAGTTAATAAACTAACGAAGTCTATGACATGTGGGATCGCCATAGATTTTATAAATAAAATCATGAAATAAAAATGAGTCAGCGATAAGTAGGGCCCACATGTAAGTTAATAAAATCGAGAAAAATATAAAATGAAAAAAAAGCGTAATTAAGCCTAAAAAATACGCCAAGTCATCCTTTTATTTATTTTCGTGGTTTTCAATACTGAACCGTGTGATGGACCAAAGTGGATGTACACCGAGAACCGTATGAGTGAAGAGTACATTAATGGCGTGTCTGCTTACAAGAGGCCGAGGAGGATATGTTGAATAGGGGCGGAATATATGTCTTGTCCATGCATTGATTGCGAGAATCTAAAGATGTTTAACAACCGAGCGCAGATCGAAGCACACTTGATTTGAAGGGGTTTCAAAAGGGTTATACATGTTGGACGATCACGGTGAAGAGCATATTATCTGAAGTCAACGATATGCATATTATACAGAAGTCAACGATATGTCGCGAATGATGTCGATTGTGGTTCCGATTCGGATAGGTCGCACGATGACAATCTAGATCAGATGCTTCACGATGAAGAAGGGAACTGTGATGAGAGGGAGTATGTTCAATTCCGGGGCTTGATGGAGGACTCGGAAAAACTTTTGTTCCCGAACTGCAAGTCGGAATACACAAGATTGTCATCCGTGCTTAAACCATCAAATTGAAGGCAAGCAACGGTTGGTCCGACAAGAGTTTCACTTGAGTCAGTTAGGTCTCTTAGCGGACATGCTTCCAGAGGGAAACGTGTTGCCCAAAACCACCTACAAAGCCAAGAAGGTTCTTTGTCCATTGGGAATGGAAGTAGAAAGAATACATGCATGTCCGAACGACTGTATCCTCTACCGTAACGAATATACAAACATGCATGTATGTCCGTGTGCAACGCGTCCCGATACAAGCGTAAGAATCAATCAGATGAAGACGAGGGAATCGAGGTGAAGAAAGGACCTCCTGCTAAGGTGGTGTGGTATCTTCCTGTAATTCCCCGTTTGAAGCGGTTTTTGCGAACCCAAAGAATGCAAAAGCTCACATTGATTGCACTCGAGGAGCGTAAGAATGACGGAAAGTTAAGACACCCTACCGATTCCGCCTAGTGGAGAAACATCGATAGGAGGTTTGCGGACTTGGTGCGAACCGAGGAATATAAGGTTTGGATTGAGTATGATGGAATGAATCCTTTTGGTAACATGAGCAATGACATAGCACTTGGTCCGTGACGCTCAGATCTACAACCTTCCTCCTTGGTTGTGTATGAAGCGGAAGTATATTTTGTTGTCGATACTTATCCAAGGGCCGAAGCAACCTGAGAATGATATTGATGTGTACCTAGCACCATTGATGGAAGATCTAAAAATACTGTGGATTGAAGAGGTACAGGTATGGGATGCGTACAAACGAGAGAACTTCACTTTACGTTCCTTGTTGTTCTCGCACCATAAATGATTATCCCGCCCTTGCTAACTGTCGGCCGAGTACAAAAGGGGCCAAAGCACATACTCACCGCTAGATGATACCGAGAGTATGTGGTGAATCACTCGCAAAAACCGTGTACATGTGTCATCGTAGGTTCCTTCGGAGGGCTCACCCATACCGTAGGATGAAGAAACAATTCGACGGAGAGAAGGAGGACAGTTCAGCTCCAAGGCATTTAAGCGGAAAAGAGGTCTATGATATGGTTAAGGATTTAGATGTTGTGCTTGGAAATGGATGTAAATCGAGAACCCGTAAGAAGAACATGTGGAAGAAGAGATCAATATTTTGGGACTTACCTTATTGGGAGCACCTAGAAGTTCGCCATCGCATCGACGTCATGCACGAGAGAAGAATGTATGTGATGACTTGATTGGTCTCTTCTTCAACATTCGTGACAAAACAAAGGATGGTGTCAACGCACGGCTTGACTTGGTTGATATGGACATCGACCGAGTTAGCATCAACAAGGACCGATTATGACGAACGTACCTTCCCCGCTTGTTACACTCTGTCCAAGGTCGAGAGAACCGAACTGTGCTTGCTTGCATGGTGTGAAAGTTCCGTCCGGTTACTCGCCAACATGAAGAAACTTGTTTCGATGGAAGATTTGAAGTTAATTGGCATGAAGTCTCATGATTGTCATGTGTTGATGACACAAATGCTCCTGTTGCAATTAGAAGTATTTTGCCGATCAAGATCAGAGACAATCATGAGGTCGTGTTATTTCTTTAACACAATTGCTCGAGAAGGTCATCGATCGAAGGACTAGATGCTCATGACGAGGTGGTGATGACTCTATGTGATCTTGAGATGTATTTCCCTCGTCGTTTTTCGATATCATGGTCCATCTCATTGTTCATATTGTGAGGAGATAAAGATGTGCGGGCTCGTGTTCCTACGTAGCATGTACCCGTTCGAGAGGTTCATGGGAATTCTCAAGTCATATGTACGGAATCAATCTCGGCCAGAGGGCAGCATCGTCGAAGGTTATGCAACCGAAGAGGTCGTTGAGTTCTTCGTCGATTACATGGCTCAGGTCAAACCGATAGGTGTGCCTCGATCTCGCCATGAGGGGAGGCTCGAGGGTATCGGGACCATCGGAAGGAAAGGAATCACTCCAAATATGGATGCGTATGCTCAAGCCCATTTCACGGTCTTGCAACACATGAGTGAAGTGTCCCGTATATCGACCAAAGACAAGGGCGTGCTTGACAATGTAATCGGTGCCGGATGTTTGGATCACGAGACAACACAACAGATGGTTCAACCAATGGTTGAAAGAGCAACTTGCTAGGAGCTCGTCAAGTGATATCTTGACATGGTTGGCAAAGGGCCAACATTTCTGCTTGTAACATGGCGAGGATACGACATAAATGGGTACACATTCTATCGCAGCTCGGGATATAAAAAGCACTAACGAGCAGCGGTGTCGTGATAGATGCATTCGAGGCCGATGGGTTTGAGGAGCTCCTACTATAGGCAAATAGAGGAGATGTGGGAGCTCGACCACGTGCTTTTCAAGATCCCCTATTTGGTGCCGTTGGGTCCATCTCCCACGGTGAAGGTCGACAAGTACGGCGTCACTACCGTGGACCTCGAACGTGTCGGATACAAAGACGAACCATTCGTACTGGCTAACCAAGTTGTTCAAGTCTTCTATGTTACCGACCCAGCAAATAAGAAGTGCCACGTAGTTCTTCATGGAAAAATGAGGATTGTCGGAGTTGAGAATGTAGTGGACGAGGAAGAATACAATCAATTTGACGAGTTGCCTCCTTTCGGAAATGGCATAAGGGTCGAGGAAGAAGAGCGTGACGAAACTAGCTACATACGCGTCGATCATCATGAAGGGCTAATTTTTAAAGATTAATTGAACAATGTGTGTGTATATATGTATGTTCTGATGAATGGTTAATTTTAGTTCATTTGAGTTAATTAATTGATTTGTACTGTGAAATGGATGTGATTGTTTCTCAAATGAATGTGAATTGGATATACATACATGTACTTGTTGTCTTTTCTGCTTGTTTCAGAGGGCATGACTAGCATTTCCTGAGGCTAGCCAATAAACAGATCTAGATATTAACCAATACAAAATAATATCACAAACGGTTTGAACTACAAACCGTCTTACATCACATATCACAGACGGTTGTTTATTAAAACCGTCAGTGATACATCACATATCACAGACGGTTCTAAGTTAGAACCGCTCGTGATATATATATCCTGAGCGGTTCTAATTTAGAACCGTCTGTGATGTCCATCCCTATTTATATTCGGACTCTAGTTAGGGTTTGCTGCTACCGCCACTCTCAAACGATTAAGTTTCTCAACTCCTCTCGCTCCCTCCTCCTCGAAGCCCGCTGTCGCTGTCCTCTCGACGCCTCCTCGAGTCTGGCGCGACTCCTCCCGATCCTGGCTGACGCCTCCTCCTCCCGGCCGTGGCGCCTCCCCGAGCCCGCTGAGCCTCCTCCCTATAGCGCCTCCCCCGAGCCCACGCGCCCTCGCCCGAGCCTGCCGCCTCCTCCCCTCCCGAGCCCGACGCGCCTCCCTTAGACGCCGCCTCTTTGCTCAGATCTTGCTCCTGCTCGTCCTTCTCCTCGGCCCAAAGATAACCAATGCCAAGTTGTCAACCCGACGCCTTTCCCTAACTATTTCTATCAATAATCTGTCATGGTCCTCATGATAATTGTACTTGTTTTAGGAATTTGTATTTGTTCTAGTCATTATTCATATCGTATTTGTTTTGATATCGCTCATCGAATATATTGCAATGTGGTGTGGTGGGCTTGAGATGAATGCTCTGTGATGATAATAGTCTTGTACTGAAATTGTTTTGATAATCGGGTTTGTACTTGAGCTCTAATTGGAATGCTTACTCTACATCTGATAGTAATATCAAAATGTTAAATCTTAGCTTTATAATGATTTCATTTGTTCACATGATGTTCTATTTCTTGTGAAGATGTCTTCCGCTCATTCTGAGTCATCGCCGCCTCATGTGTCTAATGATGCACCATCCTCTGGAACAATATCCAACCGCGGTAGAAGAAGAGGAATATCGAAAAGGCCCGGGAGCCGATTTACCATCACGGAGGTCGATCAGTCTGGGACCTCTATCAATCCTCGCCGAGCAGCGTCCGCATTCCGGAGAAGCGGCGGAATAGTTGCACTGAACGGGTCAAGATCACCTACGATTCGTGGAAGTTGGTGCCGGACCATCGAAAACCGCCGGTCAAGTTGGCGGATATTCTTGCATCGCTCGAGATCGGTAGAGAACACCGACTCCGTGCGATAACACGCGTTGCTTCTGGCGTGCAAAGCGTGGAAGAACTTCAAGAGCACGCTTGTCAAGAACTACGTGGAGAAGGATCTGAGGGCGCCCTTCCACAAGTATCCATTCTTGAAAGAGTCCTGGGCCGAGTTTGTGGCGAAGAAGACGACAGATGAATTTAAGAGTGAAAGTGCGGCGCACACGGCCCTCCAGGCAAAAAATAGGCACCCCCACAGACTCGGCACCGCTGGGTATGCGGGTAAAGCCCCGATATGGAGGGATCAGGAACAGCAGGCAAGCTGTTCAAATGTCTCCCTGCTATTTCCCGATGTCACTGATGTGCGCTCCCGACAGTGGTTATTTGCGAGGTTATGTATTGGGCCTATGGGGGAAGTGTACTTTCCAAACCCCGAAGACCAGGAAGTCCCAGCGCCTGGTAAGATATCGAACTACCTAGTTTGTAATTACTCCATAACTTCATAGGAAGTGAAATGACATGTCGGGCTATTGCAGATAACGCTGAGTGCACAATCTTCCCAATGCTCATTCCAGGCAGACAGGGAGAAAGATATACTCTCTGTGGCCCTAGGAAACAATGAGCATCCGGGTCGCACGAGAGGCGCTGGTGTTTTTGTTACATGGGAACAATAGTTCCAAGCGGACTCCAGATCGTACCGGAGTAGGAAGAGAGCCAAAGCTGAGCGCGATGCAAAGCTACGAGAGGATCTTCGTGCATCCCTCAGAGATGAGCTCACTGAAAAAATCAGAGAGGAGGTCACTGAAAAAATCAGACATGAGGTCACTCAATCCTTCAGATTGGAGATTCGTGCATCCGAGTAAAAGCAGATAGAGACCTTTGAGGAAAGGATTAGGGGATTGCAACTCCCAAATCAGTTGGAAGCCCCTACCCCTACTGTGCTAGCTAGCCCCCCCCAAACATCCGAGTAGCTGCGCGTCCAACCCTAACCCTACCACAATAGGTGACGACAGATTTTCCGTCGATGACATCCAGGTAATAATTATTATCTCTGGAATGCTCAATCCATTGATATGCTCGTTGGAGTAGCTAATTTTGTATCGTTATGTACGAGGTGGCTACGGTGCAAGCTCAAGTGAGATATGTCTCTGTTGCCTTAGATGTCGCTTGGGGCTGTGTATCCATCGGTGTCGGAGCTTTGGTGCAGTGCAAATCTAGCACGGGTCGCATAAAAGTGAATGTGGACGGTGTTTGTGCCAATTTCGAGGCCGTCGTGAAAATTCCCCAAACGATGAGGTCATGACTCTAAGGCAAGCCGTTGGAACATTCATCCGAAGAGCCCAAGGAGGACATCCGCTTGGAGCTACTGCTCGATGTCAACTTCACGGGAATGTCTGCGCGGCATCAAGTCCACGGACCTAAGCGCCCGGCTACCTACACCGACACGGCAAGGGCCCGCTTTGATCACATGCATCTACACCTCATGCTCGACCGACTCTTGTGAAGTCGACCTATAGCGAGGCAAAGCAAGGGCAAGGGCAAATCGAAGACGATCGAGTCCTCTCTCGATATCCCTTCTTGCCGCTTGGCGAAAATTCAAGCTAGGCGAGCCGTTGCTCGAGAAGTTAGACAGCCCTACCCTAAATTTGGATTGCACGAAATTGCATACATGGTGCATGGAAGTCCAACAAGCCGGTTGATCAACGACGCTCGGGTTTCACCGTCAAGTTCAAGGAGGATCATTTTAACCACGTGTATCAAGACGCTGTCTTCACGGTGACCTTCAACGACTTGTTTCGTCTCTTCAACCTCGACGAGCTCGACGCCTCACTCATACGATCTTTCGACAATCGTAAGTGTGTACAATCACGGTCAATGTTCGTGTAATATCGATAAATGTTATATATAACTCCTAGCTTTTGTATAATAGATACATGATCTCTGAAGCTAAAAGAAGGAAATCACCGGTAGGTTTCCTCGACCCACACATTGTCTCCGAGCAAAGCATCACGGCGAATGCAACATTCGTCGAGAATTACGTTATAGATTTTTTCATGGCTCGCCGCAACAAGGAATTCATACTTTTGCCCTACAACCAGAAGTAAGTAGTGTTGCACTACTAGCTATACTTGTTGATTTGTACTTTATAAGCAACACGAACTTGGGTTTAATGACCATGCTGACATACCTGTGTTGGTACCACTAGATTCTAATTGTAATTATACCAAAACAGAAATACGTAATATACCTAGATTCCCTACAGAGGGTCACTCACAACTTCACAATTATCCGGAATTTAATCATCAGGTAAACACATTTCCTCCATAGAAACTCTATTGTAGTATTTCCTTCATTTGCAATGGCTAAGGCTAACTTCTTGGAGTCACGGTTTCATCTACAAACCGTCTGTGGTAGTAGACTATCACAGATGGTTTCATCTACGCATCGTCGTGGTGGTAGTCGCATCATCACGCGGTTTCATCTACAAATCGCTCTGGTGGTAAACTATCATCACGCGGTTTCATCTACGCATCGCTCGCGGTAGTCGACTATCATCACGCACGGTTTCATCTACGCAATCGCGTGGTGATCGATCATCACGCAGCGGTTTCATCTACGCATCGTCGTGGTAGTCGACTATCACGCAGCGGTTTCATCTACGCATCGCGTGGGAAGTCGATTATCACGCAGCGGTTTCATCTATAAACCGCCTGCGTGATAGTATGTATTACGACGGTTCAAAACCGCTCTGTGATGACCTCATGCATTATCGACCCATAAACTCGAGCGGCTCACTAATAAATGCGTGATGGCGCGGAACCGTCGGCCCTTGCCACCCTTCAACAAGTCCAAATCAGGGACCCATATCCTATTTTGCACATCGTCCTCTGTGAAGTTACCAACAACACGGAATCCACGAATCTCCCCGTTCCAAGTCTGAACCACAGTTTCCTTCATGAAGAAGTCTGACATGTACCGCGCGGAGTCCATGTTGATCATGCCACATGTAGCCAACATATGAGAGTATGGCTTATGGAGTAGTATTGGTTTGTTACACGCGCACTGACAATTGTTGTTGCCCTCTTGTCCAAGGCTCACCTCATGCGTGACGACGCCACTCGCCACTCTCAAACCACTTTGATTCCTTAGCAATGCCACATGAGGGAAGCAAACTCACCACGAGTAGATGGAGGAACGCTGGCAGAGTCTCCTCCCCCTCCCATCCCCTCTTTTTTCTTTTCTTCTCTCCTCTTCTCCCTTCTCTTCTATATTTTGCAAATGGGGAAACATCGACCGACTGGCCATATATGCGGCCTCAATCATGAGTCGACCGTGTGACTGAGGGCCAATCATGAACTGGCCGTGCGACTGATCCACGTGGACGTCAGTTATCTGCTTGTCGCGGGACGCAGTTCGACACAAGCCTCAATCGCGCCTCCGTAGCGTGACTGAGCCAAGTGGTAGGCGACAGGCAAATTCACTCTGTTAACGCATGATTGGGCCTGGAATCACAGTTCCACCTCGCGACTGGGCCCACTCACTTGGTGGGACTGTGATCGTTGGTTGTTTCTAAAAAAATGAATTGTGATTTATTTACGTAAATTGTATAAAAATTTATTTTTTTAAAAAAAACTCTAGATTCTGAAGGCACGGCTAGGCGAGACAGAACGGGAGTGGCCAAAGCCAAACTCACCACGTTTCCCAAGAATTTCCCCCACTCGACACGATCTTTTTTCGTTTCCCCCCTTCCTGTTCCGAGCGATTTTAAGCGATTACACGAGCTGTCGCCTGTGCTCTGTTGGGTCGCGCACGGTATGACTGTAAAGAGTTGGGCTCCAGTGCCGTGCAAAGAGTGGATATTTTGTTTTCTTTTCGACGTTGAGGCGAGGTGGGCTGGCAGGGGTGTGACCATGCTGAGTAGTGAGACCAAGGGCATCTCCAATAGTTAGAGATAACCTTGTCTCTAACATATGCTACATCATCTTAGAGACAACATCTCCAATAGATAGTCTCTAGCACACTCTCCAACATTTATATTTTATAATTTTCTTTTGAAACGGGCTTACATGTTGTCGGTGATCTAGAACCGATCTTACGTATGATTGTTTGATTCGGGGGACTCCTGAATATAAAACCACTCAGAGAATGACACATGGATTAATTTTATACAGGTTCGAGCCTTCTCCGAGGAGAATAACAACCCTTCTTCTGTGGTGGTGTATTGAGTGTGATGATTACAATCAAGAGGAAGGCTAATACTTAATTTCCTGTGCTCCTAATCGATCCGTCCCCCTGTCTTCTAACTTCAGCCTTTATATAGTGTACGAAGGAGTGACAGTTTCTCCAAGTGAAGAGGTGCCTCATCGTTCAAAATGATGAACTGCTTGATGGCAGTTGTCGTTAAGGACGTCGCACCCCCACGTTGTCAAGCAGTTGTTGTCAGAGACAGAAGTGATTCATGCGGTTACTTACAGAGAGTGACAATGTATATTAAATACCCCATGTGTTAAACACGGCGCGTAATACCCCCTAACTGATTAGGCCCACAGGTCAGCGAGCCTTATCAATAGGATCGGTGAAACCAGGCTGGTCGTAGCCGAGCGAGTCGTAGAAGATCTTACGACTACATGATAGTCAAAACAAGCTTACGACTATACCATGGTTGTAGAAAGACTTACAACCATGGGGTAGTTTACAACCAGACAACTTGACTTCTCCCTTATAAGTATTTAAGGAGTATACTTAAGATCAATATAGGAATATTAATATCTATAATAAGAATTACATATAAATAAATAAATGAGGATTATTAGATCCTCGTCACATGTCAACTAGAGTAGATTAATGTATCATATCTTGTTTCGCGTGCACGACAGTCTCTTCAGGAAGAGATGACATGTGCTCTCTCTCCTTCCCCTCTCTCCTTAACGTAGGATTTTATTGATGTGGCATTACTTAAAGACGACAATAAATATACTATTGGAGATGCCCTGAGTTGAGAGAAGCGACCCGTAAAGTTCCGATTGGGGAGGAGACTTGCAAGGAGACCGGAAAGGGCTCGATGTTGATTGCGGTTATGACAAGGTAGCGATTGAGCTTGATCGTGGGATGCCGTTGTAACGTCCCAAAATTTGGCTTTTCAAAAATCTTTTGAGTAGTTTAGGTCCCAGGAAAAATTCATCAATTTTATTTGAATTAATAAAGCTTAATTGGGAATTTTCCAAATTCAAAATATTTAATTTGACTAATCTAAACATCAATTGTGCTCCAAGGAATTTTTGTGTATTTTCTTGGATTTTTTAATTTTATTTGGTATTTAGTTGAGCTCATTTGGTTTTTCAGCTTTTGTTTAAATTCCTAAATTGTTTCAAATTCTGAAATTCAGCTTGGGCTGAATTTGGCTCTGGCCCAATCCGCTACCTCTCTCCTCCGGCTCGATCACTTTTCGCTCTGGCCCACCTTGCCTCCTTCCCCACACTGGTTCCACCCGACCCATAAGCCAGCCGCCATCACCCCCTCCCGATCGGCGCCTAACCCTAGCGTCGGCTTTGCTCGAGGCCCCACCCGTCAGCCCGAGCCGCCTCCCTTGCGTGCGCATCGCATTCCACCGCGCCGTCTTGGCGTTCGTGTCGGACCCGCCTCCTGAGGCGCCATAAATAGCGCCGCCCGCGCGCCTCGCGTCGCCGCTCCTTGTACCCTACCCGCCATCGCCCAAGCCGCCGCCAAGCACCGCCGCCCTCGGTCGTCTTCCTTAGAGCCGGCACCGACCCGCATCGATGTCCTCCGCCGTTGAAGCCTCCCGACTCGCCGCAGCCGCGTCACGGTGATTGCCACACCATCCTCCTCTGCTTGCCGCCACCCGTTGACACTCCTGAGCCTCCCTTTGTTGGCGCCACTTCATCCCTATCGACTTCGGCCGCCACCTTCGTCGGCCGATTGCTCCGTCTTCGGTGAGCTCCATGGTAAATCGACATCACCTTTGTGCTCTCCAAGTTGTGTTCTAGCCGATGCCCATGTTCCTTGGTGGGGCATTCTTAGTAGCTCGTCACCATTGGTCAAGCTATTATTGCCGCCGCTCGCGTGGCTTGTCGCCACGGCCTTCTTGCGAATCTTCGCCGCCATCAAGCGTCCCCATGATCGCCTTCGCCTCCTCGTTCAGCTTTGGCCATCCATCCGTGCCGCCATGGCCCGTAACTCCAGCGAGCTCTGAACGCCTTATTCCTGTACCTGTGCCTGTGCCCTGTGCATTGCCACATCAGCGTGCCACACATGCCACATCATCCGCCAAGTCACTGCCACCTCATCTTCTCCGTGCACAGATGGCCGCATTGTCAGCGCCTACGTGGCCTACACCCTGACCTAAACCAAAACTGAAACCGTATAGATCTGGTTCACCATGAATCTATTCTATGACATCTAGACCCCACCTTGTGAGCACTATTCTATGAACCTATTTCACCGTGCACTTTAAACTCTAGATTGCGGACTTGGTCTATGGACCAATAGTCCACATGTCATCCTCCCAATCAAAAACCCTAGATTAGTTCTCTCTCATACATGCGGGTCCCGCATGTTAGTCAACCCTTAGTCAAACCCTAGGCGTGAGCTTGGTCCACCGTGGACTAGCATATCTCTATAGACCTAGTCCATAGACTAGTGGCCCACATATCAACCCTAATCCTATTTTTGGGAATTAATTTAATTCTTGAAAATTCCTTTTGTCTTGTTGGTCCCACATGTTGCTCTCTCTACCTTATTTCTGGAATTATTTTAATTCTAGAAATTCATAAATCCAATGGATCTCACCTGTCATCCACTCACCCTTTTCCAGAATTTCTGAAATAATTTAATTGAGGAATATTCTATGGGTCCCAATTGTCATTGTCTCTTTATCTTGTGCTCTCTCAGCACCTTGGCCCACATGTCATCCACTGAGTTCATCTCTCTCTCACTTACGAGTGGACCCCACTTGTAAGTATCCAATTCTTTTATTTTATTTAATCCAAAGGAATATTCTCTGAATATTCTTTTCTCTCTCAAATTCATCATTTCATGTGAATTTCAATCTTTCGAGAGCCATATTTTCTTCATCCAAGTCCGATTGAACCCATTCAAGTCCTAAATTCATCTAAATTCAACATCTACCTTCCAGTACCATTCAATTTTAATTTGGAGTTTATTTGAATTGTCTTTTTGAATTTAGTTTGTTTTGCGCTTTCTTTCTCGTTAGACGTTGAAGTCCCGGAATCGTCCGAAGGGGCGAAAGGTCAAGGAGGTAGAAGATCAAAGATAAAATAAGATCATCATTGCTATAGCAAGGCAAGTTATACCTTTGATCATGTTGAATCCCAGTTTTCTAAAATTACTTTGATTCAAATTATTGTATTTACTTTAATTATTTATTTAAATGCTTTTGGGTGTAGTTATTATCCCAGTTGTTATATCCACCTTGTCTATTGTTATGTCATAATGTTTTGTCACCCTAGATTGGTTTAATTATTTGTTAGTATCATAGCACCAACGTGGGTTGGTTAGATACGATTAGTCTGCTTAGCCATGCCACAAGTCATCATTTCATATAAGTTGCAATTATAAACTTGACTAAGTGATTATGAAACTATGTGATAAAACTGTGTGTACTATGTGCTATTACTCGTTGATGGCATGTGTTGCACTTAACCAACAAGGTGGGAAAGGATTTAGACGGAGGCAAGTGGTACTATGTGCTACTTTTGGTAGATCTGTGTGCATAGGGTTGTAGTTATAAATTGGAAGGCTTGCCTTGGTCAATTAAGGACTTAACTTTATGCGCTATTGAACCGAGCCTTACTGTACGACCACATGCCTGGTATGGGATGGGCCTAACTTGATAAGTTATGGATTTCTGACATTGCTACTCAGGTAGTAGGTTAGATTGTGTTGATTGGGTGGAGGCGTGCTACCAAGTAGTCACATCGCGGGACGGTTCGCCGCTTCCCTGTCCAACGGTGTGTGTCATACCATCCACTGTGCATAATTTGTATGATGGTTCGTAAGTGTGGATATCATGGGGATATGCTCATGATCTTAAGATGATGAAACAATTGGCAATGGCTTTGATGGTTTGAAGTTTCACGTGTTTTCGTGAACTTAGAAAGTCGACAGTCATATGCGGTCGCACCATGATTATGTGTCTTGATTAGGCCGGCTGGCGTGATCGGCCGGCTAGTGAAGCTGGTCGGACCGAGTTTATCTTGAATGTTGAGATAATTGGCAAATTGATTTTGGGGTAAGTCATATCCATGTTTATTGTTGTGTAAGTGTTGCATATTGCATGTTTTGAGCTAACGTGGGTCAAGTTGTGAAGAACTTGTTCCGGAGAGCGATTTCTTTGTCTATTCTTTGTGCGGTGGCTTGCGAGTCAACGACGGTCAGCGGCGAGGAGGATCGGGACTAAGCTTGGAGAGCCGAGGTCGAAACGATCATGGATGCGGGTGAGGTCAAGTGACTCAAGCATGGCGCAGAATGGGCCGGGTTGATCGAGCAGGCGATTCGATGTGTTGGTTGGATCAAGCGGTGTGGGGGTCGGTGCAAGTGGCTTGGTGGTTCCGATGGGATTCGGACGGGAGAGACTTGCCGACATGATGAGAGCCGTTGATCAACCTACACATGGTGGAGCAGGCAATTGCTTCCACAGGATCGGACTCGGTACATGGAGAAGGATCGAGAAGGGGTATTTTGGTAATTTTACCAAATACCGCCTTTGTGACCTTTTGGCTAAACCGCGATGCGGGACGGCGCAAGGGAAGCGGTTTAGGTCAAGAGAAGTGAAGGCGGTGTTTTAAAATACGTGCGTGTGTGACCCGTTGTTGTTGGGCCTTAACGGGAGCCCATTAGGGTTAACTCTTTAGAAGGTCTAAGCCTCCATATAAATAGGGGTGGCTGCTTTGTAACACGACCCCAAGCACTCCATTTGCAAACCCTAGTTTGGTGTTAGGGCTTAGGGAAGAAAAGAGAGGCTTAGGCTCTAGAGAGATGGATTGTGTGTGTGCTCATGGATTGAGCTCTTGTCCTCCTTGAGGGAGTGGCTGTAACCACGAATCATCAATCATCAATCAATCCTTGCAAGTTCTTTGAGATGAGCTCTCTTCGTTCTTTTCTTGTTCTTGCACCTTATTTTGATGATTTTGAGTGCTTTCTTGATCCTGTGGTTTTTGGTTGATTTCGTGCCCTCCTACTCCTTGCTGGGACATGTGGGAACATATCTAAGATCATCTAGATCATCAATCTCCCACGAGCAAGTGTTGGATCAAGTTTTCGTGTTTTGCTCGGTTTTGAACCCTCCTTCGGTAAAACTGAAAAATGTAGAAACTTTGGTATGGATCTCTGTGATCTTTAATTGGAATAGGTTCCTAATATCTTAGAGAAGGTGTGTCTCAAATTTCGTGGTGTTTGGCCTTACGGATCAAAAGTTAGACCAATTTTAGTTTTGGCTTTCGGTGATTGTCTGTTCATCGACCACGAGATTTGACCGCCCTGGTATGCACGAGGTCGATCCGGCCTGAGTCGACCGCTTGCGTATGCTGAGGTCAATCCGGCTGAGAGGTCTGACCGCCCATTTGCTTGAGGTCGGTCAGGCCTTTTGATTAAAATTTTGGTTTTGGTTTTTGCTTTGGGGTTTCTTTGTGGATTCAACACTAGTCCTCTCTGATACTTGTATATTAATCTTCATAGCTTCCATAGCTAATGGGTAATCTGAGATGTTGAATCTAATCAAGGTGAAAAATAGCGGCGTCTATTCACCCCCTCTAGTCGCCTTTAGGTCCTCTGAGAAGCATCTTTGGGAGTGTCAATGCTTGAGATAAAGTTTACGAAATGTTTTGTTGTGATCACTCGATCCGATTGATTGCATCTTGTGGGTAAAGTGTACAAACTTTGCGAGTGTTAAATCAATCTATTGAATAGCGCGTCATGATCATGGACATCTTTCGGGGATTTCACACGAGGGGTAGATTTTCATAAAACCAATTGGGAAGGAATAGATGTGTGATCTAAGTCATATGGTTGTGTGAATAACTTGTTTAGGCTATGTGTCTTTGTGAAAACAATTGATAAACTATTATTGTCTATTTGTTTTGAATTATGCTTTCAATCTATTATTCATATTCAATTACAAATGTTGCATTTCTGCAAAAAAAACCACAGAAGCCATTCCTTTGGAATAAGCCATCATCTATAAATTGCATTCTGTGGTATGACTTGCGAGTATGGTTGTGTACTCATGCTTGCTATAATCAATCAACAGAAGTGAAGGATTCATCAGTCAACAAGGTCTACTTCAAGGATCGTGGAGAACTAGGTCGCGCTACCCCAGCCGATTGCCTGTGGGCATATGGATGGGCTTCATTGAAGTTATTCCGTTTCGTTCTGCTGCAGCTTAATTGAGCTATTCGCCTTCTGATGCATTAATTGTAAGTTTTGACCGTAAGGTCTTTACTCTGATATTTATTGTTATTTGCCTATTTATTAGTCATCTTTGTATATGGAAATGATATTTTACTGATGTTGCCACTGTGTGCACTAGCGTGATCCTGGACTAGTGCATTATACATAGATGGTCCAGAATTGCATTTTTGGGTCCCGACAGCCGTCCAGCTGGACTTGGGTGTTGATTGACTGAGCTGTGGACTAGCTGGTAATATGTGCTATTGGGCTATTTATTGGTTGAACTACTACTGATATATATGTCTCATTTGGAATACAGAATTTTTGCAGGGATTTCATAATAAACAGTTTAATTCCTGTAGGAATTGGTAGAAATTCCCGCATGCCAATCGGGGCCTAACTTATTCTAAAAATAAGAAAATGTTGGGGCTCAATTGAAACCCCACCGTGAACTTGATCAACTCTAGCAATTTGCAGCATATCTTCTACTCCACTGGTTGTAAGCATAAGTTGTCCTGGATTCCATGACGGTCCAACATTTACATTCGACAAGAACAGATTAAGTGCGGTCCTCATCCTCGTCATCTATGTTGATCAGAGAAGGAAGATTTCCCCCCTTGTTGGCTGCACGAGTCACGATCGCAATTACAATGATTCATCCTGATCAAAACAGCATTCTGATCCACCTCCTATAGTCGTATTGCTTGCTCAACTACCTTGTATAGTTGTATTATGAGTCTAGAATACCCATACTTTCCTACTTGTGTACAGACTAGGTGCTGGTGATGAGCAATGTAACACATATCTATAACATGCTCCACAAGGCAAAAAGGTTGTTATGTGTAACTCCTATTTAAGGCAATCCCTCTCTTGAAACATACCCCATTTCTCCTCTCTTGAAAGTGAAAAAGGTAGCCCATGTTAGATGTATATATTATTGCTTGTATTTTTCCCGTTGTATAAGAGGTTACCTACATATATGCCACACCTGTACTTGTATATATATTGGCCCATTGGCCTCATGATGCATACAAGCGCTATTCATAACATGGTATCAGAGCAAACCTAGGGTTTTGTTTTGCCCGTGGTCGTCGCCTGGCTTTTCCCGTGGTCGCTTTACCCGTGGCTGCCGCCTAGCTCTTCTTCCATCGTGCTTGCTCGTGGCCACCCGCACCTATTGTCGTCGTCGTCTTCCATCCGGGCCGTCCGGATCCACCCGGCGTCGGCGCCGCCTGCCGAATCCATCGCCTCCCGATCCAGCCGCCTCCTCCTCTTCTGCTTTGGCTTCTCGGTGTCGGTGTCAGCCCGATCGGTGTCGCTTGCCTTGTCGCCCGCCGAATCGATCCGGCTGCCTCCTCTTCGATGCCTGATCAGCGTCGCCTGCCTCGCCGCCTACCGTATCCATCTGGCCGTGCGGTTACGTCGCCTTCTTCCTTGGTCGTGAGGACATCATCGCCACTGCCATGGGGAACCCTAGTTCCCCCAGTGCGCGGCGCTCTCCCGTGCGGGATGTGGGAGCGGCTGTTTAATTGAGCCGGCCGACCCAAAAGGCTGTTTAATTGAGCCGGCCAGAAAAAAATAATAATATCAGTATGTCATTCTAACCGCCACTTATTTCAAGACCGCTGTTAGACCGTTGCCTTGGTCATTTGTGCCATCGGTAGCGCCTACTAATAGGCCTTGTTTAGTTCCTCATTTTGCGATAATCTTGATGGTCTCAATTATCGGAATTTGTTTCAAAGACATGCGTCTCCACCTGCATGGTCAATGCCTTTGGGAGTTTCTTACCGGTGAGTTGCCTTGCCCGTCCGCCCTACTCCACCTGCTGAGCCTGTGCTCCTGAAGACTACTTCTAAAGACGCTCGTAAGGAGACATCTGATGCTTTTGAGGATGCTATGGACACTTTTCAGACTCAGTATGCTGCCTACAAGACATGAATTAATGAGGATGCTCGTGCCTCTGCTATTTTGGTTGCTAGCATGGAGGTACAATTAACTAGGGATGTGGTTGGTTTGGCTTCAGCACAGTTGATGTGGACACATCTGCGCAACCGCTAGGGCCGTCTGGTGATTCGTTGTATCTTTCTATTGTGCGTTAGGAGCAGTCGTTGCAGTAGGGAGATGCCACTGTGGATGAGTTCTATACCCAATTGTCTGCGGTACGGCGTCAGATTGACTCTTTGGGACCAGATGTTTGCCACACGTGTCAGTGTTGTCAGCATCAGCAGTCTCACTTAGAGCTTTGTCGTATCTACGACTTCTTGACCCATCTCCGGGGCTGAGTATGAGCAAACTCGTGCTCAGTTGCTGCACGCCACCCTCGTGTGACCTTATTGGTGGCCCTTGCCGCTGTTCGTGCTGAGGAGATTCGTCTTCGTGTTGCGGGTCTGCTGTCGTCACCGTCGTTTCCTTCGATTCTGGCAGCTCCTCCCATTTCTACACCTTCTACGTCTCCAGCTCCTCCTTCATCAGTGGTGACTTCACCAGTGATAGTTGCTGTTGGTAGGGTACACTGCACCTATTGCAACAAGGATGGACATCAGGCACAGTTCTGCTACAAGAAGAAGAATGATTTACGTTGTGGTGGCCATCCTCCAAAGGGCACTGGCGGTTCCTCTTCTTAGAGGAGCTCTGGTGCTTCTGATTCTCAATAGTTTCTCACACTGCTGCGTCGCATGGCTGCTTTTGTACCGTCTGGTTCTGCTGGTTCTACTGCACAATCTTCTAGTGAGAGACCACCATCTACTCATTCTTCCTCAGGTATATCACCTTGGATTCTTGACTCTGTTGCTTCTTTTCATATGACATCTGATTCCAACAGTCTCACTTCCATTGGTCCTTTAGCTAATCCTATCACTGTCCAGACATCCAATGGTACCTCTCTCTTAGTTGCAAGACAAGGCACTCTTTCGAATTCCTCTTTTCATGTTCCTGATATTTCTTATGTTCCCAAACTAACCATGCAGCTCATATCTGCCGGTCAGCTCACCAATCATGGTTGCCATGTTATTCTCGATTTTGATTCTTATTTCGTTCAAGATCGACGCACGGGGACTCTGGTTAGTACCGGCCCTCGCCGCCATGACTCACGGTGTCTTTGGAAGCTTGACTGGCTTCATCTTCCTTCCGCTACCCCTGCCAGTCTTGTCACCTCCACCACCGTCGTCGCTTCTACTGCATCCTCCACTGCGTCTTTTTCTCAGTGGCATCATCGTTTGGGACATCTTTGCGGGTTGCGTATATTTTCTTTACTTCGTCGTGGTCTTTTAGGGTCTGTGTCTGGTGATGCATCTCTCAATTGTCAGGGTTGTAACCTTGGTAAACATCTTCAACTTCCATATCCTTCTGGTGAGTTAGTGTCACAGCATCCTTTTGATCTTGTTCATTCTGATGTATGGGGTCCGGCTCCTTTCATTTCGAAAGGAGGTCATCGATATTATATAATTTTTATTGATGACTTTTCTCGACACACATGGATATATTTTATGTCATCTCGTAGTGAGGTTCTATCCATCTACAAGACATTTGCCACCATGATCCATACTCAGTTTGACTCTCCTATTTGTGTTTTTTGTGTTGACTCTGTTGGAGAATATTTGTCAAGAGCCCTTCATGATTTTCTTGCTGAGCAGGGCACTCTTTCTCAGTTTTCTTGCCCTGGTGCTTATGCCCAGAATGGTGTGGTTGAACGGAAGCATCGTCATCTTCTTGAGACAGCCCGTGCTCTTATGCTTGCTTCTATTGTCCCACCACACTTCTAGACTAAGGCTGTTTCTACTGCCACTTTTCTGAGTAACATTCAGCCTTCTTCTGCTCTTTAGGGTGGGATCCTAGTTGAACGTCTCTGTGGTAAAACTCCTGATTATTCTAGTCTTCGTCTCTTTGGGTGTGTGTGCTATGTTCTTCTTGCACCTCGTGAGCGCACCAAGCTGACTACTCAGTCCGTGGAGTGCGTTTTTCTGGGCTATAGCGCTAAGCACAAGGGATATCGTTGTTGGGATCCTGTTGGCCAACGGATGTGGGTTTCTCGGGATGTCACTTTTGATGAGTCTCGTCCTTTCTACCCTCGTCCTTCTCCTTCTACCACTCCAGCATCTCTTGTTGAGCCACTTTCTTTCCTGACTTTTCCTGCCACCCTCATAGTCACTACACCTCCATCGTAGCCTTTGGCCTCTTCGGTGCCTCCTTCACCGTCTCCTTCGCCACCACCACCCTCTCCAGAGGCTCCTCCCGACCTGGGTCCTTCTTATCCGCTCTACTACACTCGTCGTCCGCGAGTTGAGGATTCTTCTGATGCGCTATCTTCTTCTAAGGGTTCATCTTCTTCGGCCTCTCCTCAATATGCTCTTCGTGATCGCTAGTCTATTCGGCCTCCTGCGTGCTTTTGTTTAGCGGCTCTTACTGAACCGACTTCTTATCGTGATCTTCTTTGTTCATCGAGTGGCGACATCGATGCGATAGTAGAGATTCTTGCCCTTGAGCGTACTGGCATGTGGGATCTTGTCCCTCTTCCCGCGTATGTTACTTCTATCACGTGCAAGTGGGTCTATAAGGTTAAGACCCGCTCTGATGGTTCTCTTAAGCATTACAAGGCTCGTCTTGTGGCACGTGGTTTTTAGCAGGAGTATGGTTGTGATTATGATGAGACATTTGCTCCTGTGACTCACATGACCACCGTTCGTACTCTTCTTGATGTGACGTCTGTTCGGGCATGGTCCATCTCTCAGCTTGATGTCAAGAACGCATTTCTTAATGGTGAGCTGTGTGAAGAGGTTTATATGCAGCCACCACTGGGGTATTCTGTTCCTAAGAGTATGGTTTGTTGCCTTCGCCGATCTCTTTGTGGCATTAAGCAAGCTCCTCGTGCCTAATTTGATTGTTTCTCTTCTGTTGTCACTGCAACTGGTTTCTCTGCCAGTGCTCATGATCCTGCTCTCTTTATTCACACTTCGCCTCGTGGTCGGACGATTCTCCTTTTATATATTGATGATATGATCTTTACTGGAGATGATTCTCAGTACATCACTTTTGTGAAGGAGCGTCTTAATGAATAGTTTCTCATGTCTGATCTGGGTCCTCTTCGCTACTTTCTTGGAGTTGAGGTTATTTCTACACTTGAGAGCTTCTATCTGTCTCAAGAAAAGTATATGCAGGATCTTCTTGATTGTGCTTCTATTACTAATCAACACACCGCTAAGGCTCCTATGGAGCTTAATGTTCGTTTTCGGCCCACTGATGGTGAGCCTCTTGCTGATTCTACTCACAATGGTCACCTTATTGGGAATCTTGTTTATCTAGGTGTCACTCGTCCTAACATTTCATACTCTGTGCATATCTTGAGTCAGTTTGTTTCTGCTCCCACTCAGCTCCACTATAGTCATCTTTTTCGTGTTCTACGATATCTTCGTGGAACCATCACCTGTCGTCTATTTTTCTCTTGCTCTAGCTCTTTACAACTCCAGGCATATTCTGATGCCACCTGGCTAGTGATCACTCTGATCGCCGGTCTCTATCTGCTTATTGTGTTTTTCTTGATGGTACTCTTATTGCTTAGAAGACTAAGAAGCAGGCAACATTTTCTCATTCGAGTGCTGAGGCTGAGTTGCGAGCTATAGCTTTGTTGACTGCGGAGGTTACTTGGCTATGGTGGTTACTTGAGAATTTTGGTGTTTCTGTTTCAGCACTCACTCCTCTTTTGTCTGACAGTACAGTGGCTATTAGCATTGCTACAAATCCGGTGAAGCATAAGCTTACTAAGCATATTGGTGTTGATGCTTCCTATATGCGGACACAGGTGTAGAACCAGGTTGTTGCTCTTCAATATGTGCCTTCCGAACTTCAGTTGGCAGATTTCTTCACAAAGGCACAGACCAGAGTCTTCTATCTCTCCAAACTTTATATTGTTAATCCATAATAAGTTTGAGGGGGTGTTAGATGTATATTATTGCCTGTGTATTTTTCCCGTTGTATAAGGGGTTACCTGCATATATATTACACATATATTTGTATATATATTAGTTCATTTGGCTCATGATGAATATAAGCGTTATTCATAACAGCCCACATGTACACTAATCCTCAACTAACATATCCTCTTAAAAGCTCGATTACTCATGATCAATGAACCTAAATAGCTATGTTCTAGGTGAGAGTTTTTCATCTCCTCAGAATAGAAGCAAGGTGAGCGGGTTAATGAGAGTCTTTTCGACTTTACAAGTCTCATCCATAAGAGTTACGTGCGTACGGTGGGAACTGAAAGAGTGACACGGCACATCAGCCTATAGGCAGGGACTGAATTGACAGGAACCGAACGGAATCTCATTTAAAGTGTTCGTAGCGGACAAAAGTGAGCCCCATGACAAAGTGGTCAATTTTGGCCTGGACCCCGTTCTTAAACATCCCCTCGGCCATGTCTAGCGTATATAAACGAAGATACCGCGGCAGTGACATGTCTGGATCCTTATAGCGCATTCGTGTCTCAATTTGATAGGAATGACGACGCAGGTCTCAGGAGAACCATCTGCTGCAGTCGAGCTAACAACGTTTTAGCAATTTCTACACCATCCGAGCAGAAACCAATGCTATCTATCTATCTTAACAACCATGGACCGAAAGGACCGATTTTTTGATCGGACGATCCAAAACACATGCTCGCAACTCAATTCACTGCAGCCAGCCAATCCTTCTCGCGCTCTACCTACAGAGCTTATTAGGTGGTAGGCATGGCAAATCCTAGACGCAGCTAGCTAGCTAGCGATAACGATAAGAGAGTGTCGCCATCTCTCCGCTCTACGCCAAGAGATTCCAAGGCCACGGTATGAATCCATATCCTAACCAGCCAACAGTAAATACGACCGATCCCCTCCTCGACATTGGGCAGGAATCACTCACGATTCGATCAAGGAGAGCCGGTGGCTCACGGCACCAATGCGAGCATGCGACCAGCAGAGCCCAGGAGCAATCGATCGCGCACACATGTATATGCATGGCCTCCATGTTCTTGCGCGTCTCACTCAGTTAAAAAGAAGGCAGCATCATGTTCGTTATCTAATCAATGCAGAGATGTCCATTAGCTGCAGCAAATTACGTACATATATATATGAATATGGTCGATGTAGCTAGGATCTTACTTCACGGCTCTTTTCTTGGACCCTCCCGGTCTAATCATGATCGCTCCACGGAATTTGTTTGATTATTAGGCTAATTTGCTTGTTACTATTAAGTATTAACAGTCAACCATGCCTAACTTGTTCTTGTTTCTTTCATGCTCCAAAACTTCTATATAAACCCCTTCCTGCTTTGCATCATTTGGCCAAGCAGCAAAGTTACTTGAACAAAATTAAACAAGTAGCACACTGCACAACTGAACCAAACATGTCTCTGTCCACGTTAATTCTCGCAGTTCTGGTCATGAGCAGCGTTTGCACTGCTCCTCAGGTGCTTGCGGCTCGCGAGCTCGCCGGCGAGGACGCTGCCGCCGCCGATGCAGCCATGGTGTCCAGGCACGAGAAGTGGATGGCGGAGCACGGGCGCGCGTACAGGGACGAGGAGGAGAAGGCGCTGCGGCTGGAGATATTCAGGGCTAACGCTAGGCGGATCGACTCGTTTAACGCTGCAGGGGAGGGCGGCCACCGGCTGGCCACGAACAAGTTCGCCGACCTCACCGACGAGGAGTTCCGCGCCGCGAAGACCGGCTACCAGCGCCCGCCGGCCGCGGCCAGCAGGGGGAGCGGCCGGTTCAGGTACGAAAACTTCAGCCTGGCCGCCGCGCCGCAGAGCATGGACTGGCGGGCCATGGGCGCGGTCACCGGCGTCAAGGACCAAGGCTCCTGTGGTAAGACACTGCACACGAACACAAACATGCATGCGTTAACTACCACTTGAATCGAAAAATCAATTGTAAAGTCGATGAATTTTGCAACGAACTGTACGTGCATGGGCACGTACGTACGTCTGCAACACTGTAACTTAACTACGTGACACGACACGCGCGTGCGGTCAAACGGAAAGGTAAACTGGTAAAAAACAAAAAGAGGAGATTCTACTGATGGGAGACATCAGTCTATGCATATGCACTTTTTTGTCAACTCTGACAGTCTGACATGAGGGTCAAAAACAACTTACCTACAATGATACTATGATTTAGGATCATTCTTTTACCTTTTCGGGATATGTCCTAAAGTTAGCTCAGTTTCGTACGCCCAATCCAATCATTTGGGTGAGAAATAGTAAAGAGGTGCAAGTGCAACATGCATGCATGCAGGTTGTTGCTGGGCGTTCTCGGCGGTGGCGGCGGTGGAAGGGCTGACCAAGATCCGGACGGGGCGGCTGGTGTCGCTGTCGGAGCAGGAGCTGGTGGACTGCGACGTCTACGGCGAGGACCAGGGCTGCGAGGGCGGCCTCATGGACACCGCCTTCCAGTACATCGCGCGCCGCGGTGGCCTCGCCGCGGAGTCGTCCTACCCGTACCACGGCACGGACGGGTCGTGCCGGTCGTCGGGGAGCGCAGCCGCCTCCATCCGGGGCCACGAGGACGTGCCGCGCAACAACGAGGGGGCGCTCATGGCGGCCGTGGCCCACCAGCCCGTGTCCGTGGCCATAAACGGCGACGACTTCGTCTTCCGGTTCTACGACCGCGGCGTGCTGGGCGGGGGCGGCTGCAGCACGGACCTCAACCACGCCATCACGGCGGTCGGGTACGGCACGGCGAGCGACGGCACCAAGTACTGGCTCATGAAGAACTCGTGGGGCGCGTCGTGGGGCGAGGGCGGCTACGTCCGGATCAGCCGCGGCGTCCGCGGGGAGGGCGTCTGCGGCCTCGCCAAGCTGCCTTCCTATCCTGTCTAAGTTCTACATTAGTTTTATTAGTTGCATCGTATTAGTATTATTATTTCGTCGAATACGAACTGCTCATGGCTAATTCGTTGCCATTACACCGTACATGACATGTGCATGGTAGATTCGATTGATTAAGACCAGATTAATATTCTAAGATTAATTAAGATGTGTATATATAGATGGTTTAATTAGGCATGGCTGCAATCTCACGCAGCAGGAAGAATGTGCGGTGTCGTCTGTAAATGTGTATGCATATATCATGTAATCATGATGAATTGTATTTTATTTGTACAGACTGGTTTGTATCTATTAAAGCGTATATATATAAAAGACGTGTGGATACGTATTGTATATTATTTCATTTCTAGTTTGCCATACTGCATTGTGAGTTGCATGCGACTGTTCCTGTTGACAATTGCCAGTCAAATTAGGTTTCAAAGTTTTTGGCTTATATGGTTTCGTTGGGGTTCGAAATAGTAAATCTAGCCACCCCGCAGATTAAAGTAAAAAATAACACCACGGACTCACCGACAGATGGCACGTGTCCTTGTTCGCGCTAGGAGGCCGAACCCATGTCCACACTCCCATAGCACGGAATCAAGAAAAAAGGGCAGCAGCAGTGCATTACCGCGCTCCCACAACACGGAATCGGCAACAAAAAACACAGCTGCAAAGCATTTTCGCGCTCCCGCAGCACGGAATTGGAAAAAAAATGCATCTACAGTGTATGTCTGTGCGTCCACCGTGCGGAATAAAAAAAACGCAGCTACAGTACAATGTGGGCGCCCAGAACATGGATTCGGGAAAAACCATTGCTACAGGCAATGCCTGACACCTAAAGCATGGGTTTGGAAAACAAAAAAACTGCAACAGCGCATAAATAGTGCATCCGGGCACTATTTATGTACATACTGTTCATGCACTATTGAACACCGTTTATTCATATACATTCTACTGTTCACTTGCTATTGAACACTGTTCACCTTTTTGTTTTTGCGTAGTGGTGGTGTGGACAAGGAGGTTCGGACCCCCCGCGTGCAGACGAGGACACGTGTCATCTGCTGGTGAATCCGCGGTGTCATTTTTTACTTTAATCTCCGGAGGAAGCTAGATTTGCTATTTCGAGCTTAAACAGTGCCATATAAGCCAAAAACTCCCAAGTTTCATTCATTTCGATTTTGACAAGTTGGTATATAAAGTCCGGTAGCTGGCCTCAATAGAAACAATATGTAATTTCAACTCGAATTGACTGCACATTGGCTTCCACTATTTGAATCTGCTATGAAGAAGGCAATATAATGCATTGCTGCCAGAAAGGCATGACAAAATAATCATAGTGAGTGAAATAACCCAAGTTTTTGAAAATTTTGAAGTTTTTGGAGGGCTTGATTTGAATTTGAGCTTTTGCCAAATTTGGAAAATCCTTAGCCATTTCCGTTTTTCTCTTTTGTCTTCCCGTTTTCTCAAGCCCAAAGGAGTCTTTCTCCGAAGTGGCTTATCCTCTGTTCTCTTTGCCCCGCATCGCGCCGCCAGTCGCCACTTGCGCACCACCCCATCCTCGCCTTGTGTTCAACCGCGCCAAGCACCACCGGTAACTGCCACCTCGTGGGCCACCTCCCTGCGCCATTAAATGGCCACGCCAGCGCCGCTCGGCCTCGGCACTTCGCCCGCGCCACGCCTCGAGCCACCGCCGCCAGGTGTTCAACACCCCCGCAAATGCCGTAGCTGCCCTCGCCAACGCCCGTCCTTGCGCCCGTGAGACACGATGCCTCTCCACCGTGCCACTCACCGGCACCATGCCTCTCCGCCACGCCACTCATAGTCATCGTTGCCAAGCCATCGCCAACCCTCCCCAGCTTCACCGAGACCAGCCCCGAACTCCCCTTCGCTCACTGATGCTCAAGCCCTAGCCAATTTGGCCGGAGCATGGCCGGAGCGCCGCCGCCAACCTCTCTTGCTTCGGTCGTGCGCCAACGCTGTCGTTGACCCACCTCTGAGCCACCTCCGCTCGTGCAAAGCCCAAAAATGGGTTGCAAGAGTTGTGTGGAAGCTAGCCGCACCACCTGGCGTCGTCATCCGTCGCCAGAGCCATTGCAATCCACGTCGGCACCAGTGAGCTCGGCTCGGGACCGCGAGGACGCGCTCCCAGCTCCTGAGTCATGCACGGCTCAAGCCGCACCAGGCTAGGCCAACAGCCTTGACGAGGATATAATAATCCTCATTTAATTATTTATCTATAATTCATATTATGGATAATAATTACGTCATATGGTCCTTAAGTATACCCCTTAATATTCATAAGGGAGAAACTGAAGGTCGTAAGTCCTTCTACGAGTACCCTATAGTTGTAAGTCCTTCTACAACTACCCCATAGTCGTAAGTCCTTCTACGACTATGTCTTGATCGTAAGCTCTTCTACGATCAGTTTATGGTCGTAAGCTATTCTACGACTACCACCTGGTCGTAAGCTCTTCTTCGACCAGTCTCTAGTTGATGTGGCTTACAGATATATGGGTCTAATCAACCAGAGAATCTTCCACACCATATTTAAGGATATGGGCAGTAAACTACGCTATTATTCTCTGGAATAATGGCACGATTTAACTCCCTATCATGGTGATAACTGCCTCGCAATGTGGGAACGTTACTACTTCTACAATAATCTCCAGTAACGACTCCATAATCTGGAACATTAAGACGCCCTTTTGACTGGAAGAATAGTAGCACACTTCGAGTACTATAAAAGGCAGAATCATCATAAGGATTAGGGAGAGGAAGATCAAGAGCACAAGGCGTATCATTCTAGTCTTTCTCTTGATATTGTAATACAGCATACTCAATACATACACACAGGAGTAGGGTTGTTATTCTCTCAAGACAAGGCCCGAACCTGTATAAAAATCCCCGTGTCTCCCTCTCTGCGTGATTTTGAGCCTAGAGGAACCCCCGAATCAAACAATCTTTACATAAGTTCAGTTCTAAAACACAAACAAGCCTGACCTTGGTGGCCTTCGTGGAACCCTTTTTCGGTTTGGGGAACGATGCAACTTGCGGCGATCTCCATGTGGTGAGTTATTCGAATGATTGGAAGCTGTCGGAGCCGTACTGCTACGACTTCCAGAATGATGTCGGTGAGGACGCTCGAGTTTGCTCATCATACTTCATAGCCTTCGTGCGACCTCTTCGGCGAAGAGGTCGTAACCAAGCGCTCAGGCGAGTTCTCGAGATGGGTTCTCGAGCAGATCATTGATATGTTGAAGTTCTTGAACTTCTTCCAACTGGTATTGAACGCGCCTAGGCAAATTTCTCTGAGCTGTAATTCATTTCCACCGGGTTGTTTCAAAATCGTCCATACCTGATCCTTGAGCTTGCCTTAGTGGAGTGCGATGATCTCGAGGATTTCCCTCACACTCATCAGAGTATTGACCCTGCTCATCGTCGGAGGTGTCCTCGCCATTGCCACGAGCGGTCGTAGGGTATGATCATCGGGGAGCGTCCTTAGTCCTGCCTCTAGGAGAGTTATTGCTACCTGAGGGAAGAACGAAGACCTCCCGTTGATGACCTCCACTTGCGCTTGAGGCCTCCTCGCTTAAGGAGTAGTCGAATGACACTATTTGGTGACTTGGAGTAAACTCCTCCAGGAAGGGGAATTCCGGGTTATAACCGTCTCCATTCGTAGGTGTGCCCTGCATTGGGATGGTCGAACTCGCAAGAGAAGTATGTTTGATCGCATCCTTGGCTAGGCTAACCAGAGAGAGAGAGAACCACTAGGTGCTGATGAAGATTCGGAATTCTCATCTGGACGTATCGTTGTGGGGGATAAGGATCCCTCCTCAACTCCATCGATGGTATGGTCTTCTGGAGAATGATCTCTGATGGTGACATCACCATCGGATGATGCAGTACTCGGCTCGTAGTCGAAACCAGCATCCATGTCGATATCTGCGTAATCGGCCAAGTTGAACTAGTTCTCCTCGTTCCATTCTCCTGCCATGAGAGCATGAGATTTAGAAAAACGAAGAAAAGCTGATGTCTCGAAGATCTCCACGGTCGGCGCCAACTATCGGTGTTTTAGAACCGAACTTACGTAAAGATTGTTTGATTCGGAGGTTCTCTTATGTTCAAAATCATGCAGAGAGGGAGACACAGGAATTTTTATACGGGTTCGGGCCTTCTCCTGAGAGAATAACAACCCTACTCCTGTGTGTATGTATTGAGTATGCTGGATTACAATATCAAGAGAAAGACTAGAAAGATGTGCTTTGTGATCTTGATTTTCCTCTCTCTAATCCTTCTGATGATTCTGCCTTTTATAGTACTCGGAGTGTGCTGCTATTTTTTCAGTCCAAAGGGCGCCTTAATGTTCCAGATTATGGAGCCGTTACCGGAGATTATTGTAGGAGTAGTAACGTTCCCATGTTGCGAGGTAGTTATCACTATGACAAGGAGTTAAATCGTACCATTATTCTAGAGAATAACATCGTAGTTTACTGCCCATATCCTTAAATATGGTGTGGAAGATTCCCTGGTCGATTAGGCCCACATGTCTGTAAGCCACATCGTCTAGAAACTGATCGTAGAAGAGCTTACGACCAGGTGGTGGTCGTAGAATAGCTTACAACCATAAACTGATCGTAGAAGAGCTTACGATCAAGACATAGTCGTAGAAGGACTTACGACTATGGAGTAGTCGTAGAAGGACTTATGACTATAGGGTACTCGTAGAAGGACTTACGACCCCCAGCTTCTCCCTTATGAATATTAAGGGGTATACTTAAGGACCATATGACATAATTATTATCCATAATATGTATTACAGATAAATAATTAAATGAGGATTATTATATCCTTGTCACACCTATTCATTTGTAGGTTATATTCACCTTGACAAGTTTAAGGAATATAATATGTTAATAAATGTTCAGCATTGTCACACAATGTATTTACAAATACTGAAAAGGATTATTGGTTGCTTGCCAATAGTTTTTGGTGGAGAGTTGAGGGTCGAGGCCAGGAGGTTAGACAACCCAATAGACTTGATAAAAGTGAGTCGAAGGTGAGACTAAGAGGTGGATAGCCACGAATTGGTTGTTAATCCATCGCCTCACTGTAAGACAGATAAGGACTAGAACCTTGTACCAAATAACAGATACAGAAATCGCTCAACAACGGGTTTGGTATATCTAACTTGGCTTAGTACACTTCTCTTTCGATTGAATATCTACAGGATATCACTGCTCTTGTTGTATAAAGCGTGCATGATTAGGGGTGAGGCAGGAGTGGGCGGTTAGGTCACTCGTGATCTTTAGCAGTAATTCTGATCAACATCGGACCGCGCTCTCCACCATTGGCCGGTGGTTTTCCAATGGCTGTATTGTCCAAGAATCTACCGGGTAGAGGCTAGAAAGATTGAGCAGTGAGAATGACTTGTTATTTCAACTCATTCGCACGCTATCGTGTTGCGTGTATATAGCTTGATAGTACGAGTTTGAGGTATCTTGTGGGTAAAGTTGGGCAACTCTGCAGAGTATAATTAATGGTATTCGGATACGCCGTGCTCCTGGTCAATGGAGCTATGTTCATGGATGATTTCAATATACGATGCATAAGTAGACATTTAAAGATGTTAAGTCGGTAATTACAGATGTTGAAAACACCTAATGTTATATTAGTATGATTTTACTGTTTTAAAGATAAATCTATTTAAAACTAAACGATGCATCCACATACACCTGATATGGTAAAACAACTCCAATCACTTGAAAACCTTGGCAAGTAGTAAAATAAATTCCCATGCAACTTGCTGAGTACGGTTGTGTTCACACTTGCTAAACATCAACAGAAGAACTCTAGGAAGATACCGGTAATCTTTTTGAGCAAGAGGAACCATATGATAGTGACAACAACTGGTATTAGGTCTTGATCACACTCAAGCGTGTCTGTGGTTTGGAAGTACTTTTGTTCTATAATATATTAACTTTGGGCTTTGATGCCCATGTCTGGGTTAAAACTGGCCGTTAAGTCTTATCCTTGTAATAAAAGTTTGACTCTTATTGTGTAATCATAAGCTTACTTGTGAAGCTATTTTTTGCTTCACAGCTATATATTTTAGACGGTTGTAAAGAGTTTGACGGCCTCAGAAACATGATCATCTCAATGAGTTAGTATGACCTAGGTCACACTTAGCCGGAAAACTCACGGGAGTGTATTGACTATCCTCCCAATCTCCCCGTTAACAACAACAGCAACCAATGCTTTCAGCAACTCTGCTCCCTCGTGCTACACACGAAATTCTAGCGGCGCACGCGTGAATACGTCCGGAAACGGCTTGTCAGCTTGATAAGCTGAGCCTGCCGCTCCTCTAGTCTTCGATTGGTCATTTGGTTGGCTCATGTTTCCATCATGGTCTTTGTGTGCACGACATTCCGACGTCAGACCAATCACAGATCTTTCAAAAAAAGTCTTTCTTCTCTGTTTTCTCGACAGCCGCAGACTGGGCTGAACAGATCGCGTTGCGTCAGGAAGAGAACAAGGAGGGAAAGGAGTGGAGGAAGACGAGTCCTTCGAAGGAGGCTGAAGTACAAGTGAGGGGGGCGCTGAGGATGAGAACACCAGTGGTGATGGATTTGGGCCTGTGGCTGAGAATTGATAAAGCTTGATTTGGCTTTAGTTTTTTTTTTAAAAAAAAAAATTGAGATGAGCTTGAGATATTTATCCTGATCCTGTCAGAAAAGAACAGTATCTCTTTCTGATACTGACGCTAAGTACTATAAATTCTGTATATTAGAGATAGTAGCTGTCGAGGAAATACTATCCATATTTTTGAGTTAAGTGCTAAGGATACGACTTTTGAGATCCCGCAAGAAAAGATATGAGTTTTTCGGATAGATTTGTGTCTTATCCGAAGAGAATAACAACCATACTTCTGTGTTCTTGTATTGAATGATATTGCAAAGCACAACAAATCACTGAAACTAAGAAGTATTGTCAATGGCTTCTATCTGTGTGTTCATGTCTTCTCGGTTGTCTGCTGGCACCGCCCCTCATAAAGCGTTGAAGGGGTGATAGTGCACCTGGGGGCGCCTTGATAGTCGCTAGAATCTGCACGTTGATGTCAGTTGTTGTTAGTGAGACATTCCCCTTACACGTTCTCCAAGCGGCGGTTATTGCTAGAGATAGAGAGAAGTGTGTGTTGTTATGTCAGAGACATATACGTGCACGTGTTGTATTAACTATCACACATAGTTGAGCGTAGTGTACAGGGTTCCTAATTGTAGGACCGGAAAGACGACTAGAGGGGGGGTGAATAGGAGCACTATCTATTTTTCGCTTTGATCGGATTCAAACATGATATTGACTCCAATAGCTATGAGAACTATGAAGATCAATATATATAAGCGTAGTGGAAGACTTATCTTGAATCCTTCAAACCCCCAAAAAAGCGACAAAAACACAAAAAGCGGTGATGAGCGATAACGGTTGTACCAGATGAACAGTGCCGGTCGTACCGAAAATCGGAACAACCAGATAAATAATGCCGGTTGTACCGCAGTGAACAGTAAAATCGGGCGAATGAATAGTAAACAGCGTGAAAACGAAATCAAAAATTAACGTAACTTTTGATCCGTAACTCCAAACTTCACGAAACTTGAAACACACCTTCCTAATGATGTCAGAAACCTATTCCAAGCAACGATCGTCCAGATCTACGTCAAAGTTTTGACCTTTTTCAGTTTTACTGAAGGAGGGTTCAAAAACAAGCAAAAATGAAAAACTTGATCCGAAACTTGCTCGTGGGAGATTAATGATCTAGATGATCCTAGATGTATTCCCACACATCACAGCAAGGTAAATGAGAGCAAGAAACCAACCAAAGACCACAGGATCAAGGAAGCACTCAAAATCATCAAAAAAGAAGAGAAAACGTAAGAGGACTCATCTTTGAACAATCATCCATAGATTGATTCACGATTGGTTGCTGGTTACAGCCACTCCCTCAAAGAGGACAAAACTCAATCCATGAGCACACAACTCAACACATCTCTCTAGAGCCCTAAGCCTCTCCTCTTTCTCTAAAACCCTAAAACCAAACTAGGGTTTACCAATGAAGTCCTTGAGAGCTGCCTAACAGCACCCTTCCTATTTATATGAGGCCTAGAGCTTTTAGAAGACAAACCCTAATGGGCTCCCATTAAGGCCCAATACAAATGGGTCACACACGCACGCATCTCAAAGCATCGTCTTCACTTCTCTTGACCTAATCCACTTCTTGACGCACCGTCTTGCGCCGTGGGTTGGCATTAGGTCACCAAGGCGATATTTGGTGAAATTACCAAAATACCCCTTCTCGATCTTTTAGAAGACCGAATCCAAAGCTGCATAAAACACATCCATGCCGCCACGTATAGGTTGATCGGCGGCTCTCATCGTGTCGGCAAGTCTCTCCCATCCGGTTCCCTTTGACCACCTTGGCACTTGCGACCCCCACGCCGCTTGATCCAACCGATCGCACCGCGGCGCCGATTCGGTCATCTTCATCCATTCGCGCCATGCTTGAGTCACTTGACCTCACCCGGCATCCATGATCGTTCTGGACCTCAGCTCTCCAAGCTTAGTCCCGATCCTCCTCGCCGTTGACCGTTATTGACCTCCAAGCCACCTGCATAGCAATAGACCAATAAATCGTCTCCGGGAACAAGTTCTTCACAACTTGACACACGTTAGCTCAAAACATGCAATATGCAACACATATACAAAGATAAACATGGATATGACTTATCCCAAAACCAAAACTCCAAAATGGCCGACAATCTCAACACAATCGATAACGCCAGCCGTGTTACGGCAGTACTACCGATCTTGATTAGATGCGGCTCAATAACTACTGGCCGTTCGATTTTCAAAGAAGACCGAACTCACAAAACATCTTCTCTGGAAATAAGCTACCGCCATCTACCAATCGGTATAACGCGATCCGGTACTACCGCCACACAACTTCTTGGTCGTCTTTGTCTTTGGTCGTCTGCCTAAGCTTTAAACGCCGGTGCTTCCGATTATCCTGACACTTTGTTGAAACTTTCTGAAAAACAACAATTCCAACAAACCTTCAACCAAATTGCCAATTGTAACATCACCTAGGATCATGAGCATATCCTCATGATGTTCACAATCTCCCTCTTGATGAACACATTGGCAATTTCCAAAAATGAAAGTTTTGAGGTTTGAAAGAAAAAGAAATCAGTTTTTCGCACAAAGGCACAACTTGGTCCTAAAAGCAAACGAATGCAAGGAAATGACCAAGTTGGCTTTAGAAAGGCTTCAGCAAGTGAGACAAGGCAGAGAAAGCAAAGAGAGCTTCAAATTCCAGAAAATCTCACTCAAGGTCCATACGAAAGAACAAGTGTTCTATTTGACCTTTCAGAAAATGCATGGAGAGCATCCAAAACAACATTTTTGTCCCATTTTTCTCCCCCTTTGACAATGAATTCATCAAGGTGCATGGAAGAAGATAGAGCATGAATGTAATGGAATGGCTGCAATTTTTTAATTTTTCCACATTTTTTTTGTTTTTTTTAAACAATTTGAGCAAAAGGAGCCATGAAGATTATCCATGAAGACTGTACAAGTATTACACCAAGCCATATTATGTGAAGAAGCTATGTTCAATCATGGCAAAAATATGTACAGCAAAGCTAAGGCCAAAATAGCAATAATCTGAGAGTAAATGAATTGATAGCATGATATGGTGCTCAAGATCATAGTTTCACTAAAGGTATCCAAAAATGAGTCAGGCCATGTCTATAAGCTAAATGGAGCCAGAAGCTTGAAAATGAATTAAGTTTGAGCATTTTGAGTTCAGTTTTGAATCAATTTGTTCAAGCATTTAGAATTTAGCACTTTGAGCACTTTGCTAAAAATGATTGGTTTTATCTTAGTAAAGCAAGTCCTGGACTAGGAGCCATCCACAACTGCCTCCTAAGCTTCAACCAATTGCCAATTTGTTTTCTTAGCATTGTGCTAGATCTCAAACCTCACTACGACCATCCCAAGCAACAAAAGCTTAAGAGAGTGGTCTAGGTCATCCAAAACTCCCCCTGAGTTCATGCCTAGTGCAATGGCAAGCAGTCTCATAAGAAAGAATTGGTGAGATCAATTTTTTCGCACAGAAAAGCTCATTTTTCATTTGCTTGACTTAAAAATTATCATAGCTCAATTTAAAACTCAGAAAAAGTTCAAGACTCAATTAAGCCTATATGATATGGCATGAATCATAAGAGGATCACTACAGCAAAACTAGTCACAAGATCCAACAAGTCATGTTTTGATTCAATTTTCTCATAGATAGTAAAGCTAACATGGCAAAAGCTAAGCTAAACATAAAAAGCCATAAAAGAAGTCTAGCAAACTAGCACAAGACATGGCAGGGTATAAAGTATGAAAGCATGTCATACAAGGATAATAATCAAAGCTCCATGAGTTTATATTACAATGCAGATTGTTGAATTTTAAAATGCATTATGATACAAATGAATACAAAAAGAGCAAACTCCCCCTCAAAGCAGGCCAAGAGAACTAATAACCCCGAACTCTCCCCGCAAAGAAGCAAAACGAGAAGAATCAAGAGTTTTAGTGAAAATATCCGCAACCTGCTGCTCGAACTCTACAAAGTGAAGCACAACATCACCCTTCTCAACATGGTTTCTAAGGAAATGATATCTAACGTCAATGTGCTTAGTCCTAGAATGCTGCACTGGGTTTTTAGCAATGTTAATGGCATAAGTGTTGTCACAGAAAAGAGTAACACTACCCAAAGACAACCCATAGTCCCGAAGAGTAGATAAGATCTAAAGAACCTGAGAGCAACTCTCGGGCTGTGACTACATACTCGACCTCAAGAATGGATTTGTATAACAGAGGACTATTTCCTAGATGACCAAAAGATAAGAGATGTGCTTAAGAAATGACAAGTGCCAGAAGTACTCTTCCTATCCACTCTACACCCGGCAAAATCAGCATCAGAAAAAGCCCGAATAGAGAGAGCAGAAGAAGAAGAATACCAAAGTCTAAAGTCAAGAGTGTCCTGGAGGTACCTGAATATGCGACGCATAGCTTGATGATGAGAAGCTCGAGGGGAAGCCTAAAATCGAGCGCACAGACACACAGCGAATTGTTTGTATGGCCTCGACGCTGTGAGGTAGAGGAGGGAGCCAATCATGCTGCGGTACTCCTTCTGGTCCACGGGCTCTCTATCCTCATCAGGGTCCAGCACGGTGGTTGTGGCAATGGGAGTAGACATTGGCCTACTGCTTCCCATGTCGAAGCGTCGAAGAAGGTCCTTTGTATACTTACTTTGATGAATGAAGGTGCCTTCTTTCAGTTGCTTGACTTGAAGACCAAGGAAGAAGGTCAATTCGCCCATCATGCTCATCTCGAACTCTCTACTCATAGAATCTAAAAATCTGGACACTAAAGCATGAGAAGAACCACCGAATATAATGTCATCCACATAAATCTGAACCAACAAAAAGTCACTACCATGCCTGAGAGTAAACAAGATTTTATCAACCAATCCCGTTTTTGGCAGAGTCTGCATGGAGCCTTGGAGTCTCATCTGAATTTCAGTACTGCATACCATCCCCAAACAGATGGACAGACCGAAAGAGTTAATCAAATATTGAAGGATATGTTGAAAGCTTGTGCTCTAGCCAATGCTACCCGTTGGGATAAGAGCTTGCCGTATGCAGAATTTTCGTACAACAACAGTTATCAGGCCAGTCTGCAAATGTCACCATTTGAAGCTTTGTATGGTCATGCCTGTAGAACCCCTTTGAATTGGTCAGAAACAACTGAATGTTTAGTTTTCGGGCCAGACATTATTCAAGAAGCAGAAGAACAAGTGGCTATGATCCAAGAAAGGCTAAAGATAGCCCAATCGAGACAGGAGAGCTATGCAGATAATCGTCGTCGTGATCTCAGCTTTGAGCCAAAGGATTTTGTTTATCTTCGAGTTACTCCCCCCAGAGGTGTAAAAAGATTTCATGCCAAATGGAAGCTTGCCCCTAGATATGTTGGTCCGTTCAAGATATTGGCTCGTCGTGGAGAAGTAGCCTATCAATTGGAGCTACCATAGTCGTTGGCAGGAGTACATGATGCCTTCCATGTTTCTCAGCTAAAGAAGTGTCTCCGCGTACCAGAAGAACAAGCCCCGTTGGAATCAATCGAGCTGAAAGAAGATCTCACTTATAAAGAGCAGCCAATCAAGATTTTGGGTGTCGCAGAGCGGCATACCAGAAGCAAGACCGTTCATTTTTGCAAGGTTCGATTGGAGCAACCACTCGGAAGGAGAAGCAACGTGGGAGGCGTGAAGGCAGTAAAGCCGAGTTCCCTAGCCTTTTTCTCTAGCTAGCCTGAATCTCGGGGACGAGATTCCTTTAAGGGGGGATGTTTGTAACATCCCAATTTTCTGAGCTTTAAAAATCGTTTGAATAGTTAGTAGGATAAAATTCACCATTTGCTTTTATTTGAATTTAATTCAAAAGCTTAAATATGGACTTTGTACATCAAAACAATTTAATATGATTAAAGTCAACATCAACAATGGTCAAAACTATTTTATTTGGGTTCTTTGGGCTTGGATATATTTTCCAGATTTTTCTAGAATTTTTCCAAGTTCATTTGCTATTTTCTATTGCTTATTTGGATTTCTGGTATTTTCTTAAAAAAAAACTAATTAAAATCTCGATGTGATGCGGGCGAATCTCCGGCCCAGTTCCCTTCCAGCGTGGCCCAACTGGCCCGTTCTTTCCCCGCTGTTGGATCAACGTGGAATGATTGGATCAACGCCCGTGCGCATCCGCCTCTGTGTCCCTCTAACAGGTGGGCCCGCCCGGAGTCGTCGTCTCTGACTCGGTTTCTTCTCCGCGGAGCTCCCGTCACGGCCGCCATTGAAGCTCCTTAAAGCTCGCTACGACAATGGAGTTTCCAACTGTTTTCTTCAAGAAACCATGTCAAAATCGTGTCTCTATCTCTCCCGCAATCATTTCTGTTGAAATCTTATCTCAATTCGCTTCTTATCTCCAAGATTTCCTGGATTTGTTTTCGTGTTCATCTCGGATACGATTTGGGCGTTTCCATATCCGTGCCTCCTCGGACCCTATAAAGGGCGCCCCGGGATCGCCGTCGCCCCCGCACCTCAAACCCTCAAACCACCGCCCCTCTCGAGCCCTAGCACCGCCGGAATTTGGAGTTTTAGGGTTTTGGAGCCGCTTGCCCCGACGAACGATTCCGTCGCACCCGAAGCCACCGGAGCCTCGACATCTGCACCGTCGGCATCGCACGAGCAGGAGGAACCCCGGGGTCACCTTCGTTTCGTCGGAGAAGCCTTCTAGCGCCGTCGCCGTCAAGCCCGAAGCCCCGCGGCCGCTTCTACCTCGCCGCCGGCCGCCACAACCGTCCTCGAGCACCCGTGAGCCCACCCTTGAGTTCCCCGTCTCACCCTCTACCTCCCTGAAGCATCCGCCGCCGGTGAGTCGCCGCCGTTCGCCGGAACCCTCGGTTCCCGTGCGCCACCGTCCCTGCCGCCGCCCACGTCAGCCGCCACCTCAACGACCTTGCTTCCGTGGCACATGCGTGTCAGCCACGTAGGCGCCGCATCAGCGCCACGTGCGCGGGTGTGCCACGCCAGCCTGAGCCAGATCCAGATCGGCTCGGTGAACTTGGTTCACCGTGAGCCATCTCACTAACGTTGGGTCCCACATGTCAGATTTTCTTTTAATTCTTTAATTCCGAGCGCTGACGTCATCGTTGCACAATAATCCGTTTTTTCTTTTAAGAAATAATTTAGAAATTCGGAATAATCGGTTTTAGGGTTTTCTTTTAGATTCAAACTTCCCAAGCCCATATCTTTTGCATCCGAACTCCGATTGAGCCCATTCAAATTTCTAAATTCATCTAAATTCAAGATCTATCTATCTGAGATTTTTATTTAATTTTTGGAGTTTGTTTTGCCTTTTTTATTTATTTGTTTTGTTTGTTTGTCTCGTTTGCGAGTAGACGTCGATACTTCGGGAAGGTTTGAAGAAGAAGGAGCACCTCAAGAGCAAGATCAGTACTTAGACCTATTCCAAGGCAAGCTATACCTTTGATCATATTGAACCCAGTTTTCAAAAGTTATATTGATTCAACGTATTGCATTTACTTTAATTATTTATTTCAATGCTTTTGGGATTAGTTAATCTTCAATTTGTTATGACCTCCTTGTCTAATTGTACGCCATAATATTTTGTCACCCTAGTTTGGTTTATTTAGTTGGTGCTATGGTATTACCAACGTGGGTTGGTTAGATGCGATTAGTTTGCTTAGCCATGCTACGAGTCACCATCTCATGTAGTTGCAAATATAAACTTGACTAAGTGACTATGGAACTATGTGATAGAAACTGTGTGCTCTATGTGCTATTACTCGTTGATGGCATATGTTGCACTTAACCAACAGGGTGGGAAAGGATTTAAATGGAGGCAAGTGGACTGTGTGATATTTTAGTGGAGCTATGTGCGTGGGCTTAATAACCTGTGTGCATAGGGATTTGTAGTTTATTTGGAAGTCTTGCCTTGGTCAATTAAGGACTTAACTTTGTGCGCCATTGAACTGAGCCTCTCGTACAACCACATGCTTGGTATGGGACGGCCTAACTTAGTAAGTTATGGAGTCTTGACATTGATTACTCAGGTAGTAGGTTGGGCTGTGTGCATGGGTGGAGGTGTGCTACCAGGTAGTCACATCACGGGGCGGTTCGCCGTGTCCCTGTCCAACGGTGTGTGTCGGACTGACTTCCTATGTGGGGTTGTCTAACGGTTTGTAAGCACACTGGGAGTGTCAATGTTAAGATGAAGTTTCTGAAATGTTTTGTTACGGCTAGTGCTAGCTACACTAGTTGTATCTTGTGGGTAAAGTGTACAACCTCTGCAAAGTGTTAAACAATCTATTCGAATAGCCGCGTCCGCGGTCATGGACATGCTCGGGGATTTCACACAAGGGGTAGATTTTCATAAAACCTTGGGAAGGGAGCTGTGTGACTTAAGTCATATGGCTATGTGAATAACTTGTTTAGGCTATGTGTCTTTGTGAAATAAATCCGTCAAATTATTATTGTCTATTTGTTTTGATTTATGCTTTCAATCTATTACTTGTATTTAAATTGCAAATACTGCATTTCTGCAAAAGAACCACAGAAGCAATTCCTTTGGAATAAGCCTGCATCTATAATTGTATTTACGTGGTATGACTTGCGAGTGCGGTGTGTACTCATGCTTGTTGTAAAACATGCAATGAATAGGAGGAGTCTTCGCTTTGCTTTGAGGAGGAGTTCATCGAAGGTGCTTTGTAATGACCCAAAATTTCAATTTCAGAGAAAATTTAAAATTATTTATTTTTGTGGAAATTCTGAAATTTTTAAAACTTTTCCTAATTAGTTAAAGCTAAAATAAATTTAACTGCAAAATCTATTATCAAGTTTAAGTTGGAAATAATTTTATTAAGTCTAAAATGACTCTAAGAATTTATGTGAATTTTTCTAGAATTATTGGAATTATTTTGCTATATTCTAAAGCTAAAATGAATTAATTTGAATTTTAAAATGGAAAACCAATTAAAATCCTAAAGCAGTGTTGGTAAAGCTTAGGCCCATTTCGCCACACGCTGGCAGCCGCTCTCCCAACTCAAGAAGCCGTCCGATATGCATCGAGGCGGCCCTCACGCTGAACACGCCTCGCGGTTGTTCGCACCCTTGGATCGAAATCCAACCACCCGCACTCGTCGTTTTCCTCCCTTTCTTCTCTAAGCGCCGCGTGCACCGCCGCCATTGCCGCCCTTCGTGAAGCTCTTAAACGCGGCCATTTACGCCTCCTTACTTCGCGCGATCGTGCGCATTCAAACCCACGTTTCTCTCCGCTTCCACTTCGCCCGTTTTCCCTCTCTTTAACCCTCTTTAACCTCCACTTCGCTCGTCGCCGCCATTGAAGCCGCACACGATCTCCGTCTCCTCGCCTGCCCCGGCCCATATAAAGGGAGCCTCGGGAGCGCCTCCATCTCCGCAGCACAACGCCGCCACTCACTCACTCCCGCTCGCTCTCACCTTGTGGAATTTGGAGATTTCTCACAGCGCCAAGTTTATCTTCTTCAATTCCGGCGTCTACGTCGTCGCCGCATCCTCATCTTCGCCACCAACAGTCTCGCGACGTCATTGCGATCACGGTGCGCTCACCCATTTTGCGCAAGACCCTCCAGATCACCTTTCTCTCGACACCGTCGCCGTCGCCGCTAAACCTCAACTCCGACGAGCCTCGGTCACGCCACGCCGCTAAATTGGTAAGCATCGTGTTCGATGTCTCCCCTCTCGATAGCGCCCTCACGCCCCTCGCCATGGCGCGTAAGCGCCGGCGAGGTGGTCGCCGAGCCTCGCCGGACTCGGCCTCGTGGCTCAGCCACCTCGGCGCCAACAGGCGCCACCTCAACTCGAGTCCGACGTGGCGGCCAGCGTGATGGCCACGTCACCTCCCACGCCAACTCGGCGCCACCTCCGAGCCCTAAGGCTCCGTGGACTTGGTCCATGTGAGCCATGTCAATGACATGTAGGCCCCACCAGTCAGAAAATTAATTCAAATTCATTTAAATCCCGGAAAATCATCGCTGACATCATCATGCGCAATAATTAGAATTTTCTTTAGGAGAATAATTCGAGAAAATTGTTTAAATAACAGATTTGGTTTAAAATTTGTAAAATTCATAACTTTTGCATTATAACTCCAAATTAGATGATTCAAGTTGCTAAAATTTTAGAAAATTATTGTCTAACTAAATAAAATATAATTATTCAACTTGGATTTCAGTTTTGTTTTGTTTTAGAATTTAGAATTCATTTAAATCTCAAATTTAGGTTAAAATTTGTAAAATTCATAATAATTGAATCCTAACTCCAAATTTAGTGAAACAAATTTCTAAAATTTTATAATTTGATTATTTAGCTCAATAAAACAAAGTTATTATATTTAGACTTGGTTTATTTTGTATTTTTGAGTTTTATTTGAATTCTATTTGATTTGACTTATTTTCACGTTTAGACTTGACGATTAGGGAATTTGATACTTCTCAAAACTTAGATTTTCGGATCGCAACGAAGGCAAGTTATACTTTGACCATTTTGCCCTATTATTTTAAAGTTAATTAAATTCAGTTTTTAAATTATTAAATGCATGCATAATTTTATTCAAGTATTTCAAATTCCTGTTTAAATAATTAGTTATTCCTATTATCCTTGTATGCCAAATTTTGGATGTTGCCATGTCATTCCTTTGTCACTTTAGATAAATTATTATGTTTAATAATCAAATGCTTCGCAAATACTTAGACCATGATTTATGTTTTTGGGAGAATTTTAGCCAACTCAATAAAATTTACTTTGAAAATTAAAACTATGGTATTGTTTTACCATAGAGAATTTGTAAAGATGGTTTTATAGAAATAAAATCAAAAGGGTTTGGACTTGGGCGAAAAGGATGAATGGTGGGTGCAGGTTTATGCACGGGCTTAGTCTGGTTAAGATTAAGACCCAGGGTTTAAATTGAATGACGCCCAAGTCAATTGAGGACCGGTCTTTGAGCGCATTTTGTTATGCCTTATCGTACAACCACATGTCTGTATGGGCGTGACTGGCTTAATAATTTGTAATACCTCTTAGTTATTTGTGCTATGTTGTATGTATGGGTGTCGGGTGAGCAGTTTTCCCATCTGGCGCAAGAGGGGTTTTTGAGGACGGTCGGTCAATGGAAGCGAAACCTTAGCGAACACGAGTACTTTGAGGTAGAACATTATAACGACCTTGTGATGTTTGCTCTGTCACACGCCTTAGGAAGCGTGGATTGGCCGACACAAAGAGTATAATATCTCGTGTGGGTAAGTTGTACAAACTCGCGAGTAGAAACTATTGAATAGCGCGTCATGATCATGGACATGCTAGCAAAGCCACTCGAGTTAGTTTTGTTTTTGGTTTTAAAAGTGATTTCAACAGATAATTTCGGGATGGATAGTCCTGTGGAAAAATTAGGCGGGTAGCCATTGTGATTGGAGGATATCCATCATCTTTTATGGAGGTTATCCACAATAAACTATTGTCATTTAAAATGGTGATTTAGATTATTGTATGAAATGGCTTTGTAATCTAATATGATTATTTAAATTAAAGCTAGCGCTTTACATAAAATAACCTTGCCGGTATCCTTTGTCTACCTTATGCATGCATATCAATTCCATATTGGTGTAACTTGCGAGCACGGTAGTAGTGCTCACTCTTCTTTGAATAATCTTTATTCAGAGAAGATATCTACCAGGCGGTGAGGATCTTGACGCCTAGGTCTGCGCCCAGCACGATTGCTGTGGCGAATCGTTGGGTCTACTACTATTATTTCGCTTCATTGTGTTTTACTTTATTTGGCCTCGGGCCCTTTGTAATAAACTCGAATAAATATTAATAAAATGCGTGATATGTTTTGATTATCACTTTTGTTTGATTGTGTACATTAGCTATCCTGGACTAATGTATGAACACAGAGAATTCGGGATCCTTCGCTCCCGGGTTCGACATGCTTGATTGTAGGGTCTTGATCTCAGTCAGTTGCCTGTGGTGAATTGATGGGATTCCGCTGAAGTTTCGTCGTTCCGCTGCTATTTTATTTCTTTGTTAGCCCTGCGTGGCTTAATAATTGTAAACCTGACCATAAGGTCAAAACAACTATTTGTTATCAAATTACTCGTTTATGTTATTAATCGTTTGTGTGGATCGATATTCACCTGTGTTGACACTGTGTGCACTAGCGTGATCCTGGACTAGTGCATTATACACAGAGAGTCCAGAATTGTATTTTTGGCTCCCGACACTTTGTTAGTGTCAAAATTAAATACACGATAGCCACGAGAATGAGCAGGATATCCAAGAAATATGCCATCAGAACATCTAGATTCAAATTTATCAAGGTTGCCATGTTTAAGAATGAAGCATTTGCAACCAAAAATCTTGAAATGAGACACTTTAGGCTTATGACCAAATCTGAGCTCGTAAGAAGTCTTGCCAATAACAGATCTCAAGAACACCCTATTAGAGATATAACAAGCAGTAGAGATCGCCTCAGCCCAAAACCTCCTAGGTGTGGAATGCTCATCTAGCATGGTCCTGGCCATCTCTACAAGGGTCCTGTTCTTCCTCTCTACAACACCATCCTTCTAACCATAGGATGGTCATAACCTTTTCTAGTCGTGGCAGATATCACTGACCAAGGGTATATTCGAGGGCTATTTTGAATACTATTATCCATAATGAATATAATAGATAAATAGCTTTATTAATTGAGGATCCTCAGTACCAAATGTTTCTTGTATGACACTAACTTTTCTCCGCTAGTACAGCCGAGTAACTTGCCTAGATGGTGAACTCTTGGAGGTGGGAATTTTTGCGTACCTTCTACTACTAGTAGGGGTACTAGTAGAAATTAAATATGACCATTGATTTATTAAGGACATAATAGACATTTCTATGTAAATTTGGCCATCCCGATTTTTAGGAGCAAGTGTCGACGGAAATTACTAGTCCGTCCATGCATGCTCATTTCAAAGCTCATTTGGGCAATTACAATTTTACCCCTTACGGAATTTGTACTGATGGTATATCAGGGGACATATAACTTAATTCTAACTAATATAATCCATGTGATCAAGACATTGGACGACTCATATCGATTTTAAGGTACCGTAACAGAGCCTGAGACAAAAAAAAGGGGAAGGGGGAGGTTATCATAGACAAAGTGTACAGTTTGGAGTAATGGCCATTGAATATAGCCTTTTCCATAGGTATATGGACATCTACTCCCTCCGTTCTTAAATATATGACGTTTGACCAAGCGTTCAGTCAAACTTATTTAACTTTGACTAATAATATATGAAAAACTATTTAGATTGATCATGAGTGAATAGTATCATTAGATTTGTCATGATAAATATTTTTATAATATAATAATTTTTAATTTTTACTAACAAAATCATATGAAAAGTAATGGTCAAAGTTATATAAGTTTGACTGCATGCTTGGTCAAACATCATGTATTTAAGAACGGAGGGAGTATATACTATCATCACCATTAAATGTATCTCAAGATTGATGCAAACTTTCCATATTCAAACCACCATTAAATCTTGACGTGCTTTAGAAGGTTAGGATAGTACTGTATGGATGTCCATATACATATGGAGTTGTTTTCTTAGTGGGTATTTTAGGTTTTTCGAGCGTAGTTATATATATTTTTCAATGGAATCGCCAAATGCAGTTTTTTTAGATAATGGAAGAGTAAAACTCTCTCACAGCCTTTGCATCAAGGATGCATATAGCCCATTTTATTAAAGAGTCACAAGCACCAAAATAACCAACACTGTTAAAAGTGGCTTAAATTCTTACAACCAACAACCAAAAGCAAATCACACTCAAGTATTGCAAATCCTGTGACTAAGCTGTCACCCATGAGAATTGAGGATTTGCTTTGCCATAACCTCTAACCTTAGGATTCCAGCTAGCATGTTCTCCTCTGGGCCAATTTCTATAAATTTGCCCAAGCACTCAGCCAGAACCCACATAATAAGATAACCTGCAAGGGATTAGTGACAATCTTTTTATTAAAAACAACATCATTCCGACATAACCAGATAGACCAACATAAGACACTAGCTCCCACTAAGAGTTGTGTCTTTAGATTTGTTGGAATACCGGTTAACCAATTTCCTAACATGTTTGCTATGCTCACAGGGGGAGATAAATTAAACGCACATTGAACAACTCACCATGCAAGATGTGCAAATAGACAGTCAATAAAAAGATGCTGAATTGTTTCCTCCTGAAAACAGAAACAATACTATTTGCTTCCCCTCTAGTTGCCAAATGCAGTTGAAGGCATAGAGAGACTGATCGGTTGCCCTGATGGATCTAGCTTGGGGATCCGGGTCCTCTGCAGTAAGATCATCTTTATACTGCAGAGGTCCACTGTATGAACATTGTTTTCGTGAGGAGATGAACATTGCTCTACAATGTGCCATAGCAAACACTACAGCTGTAACATCCCTATTTTCTGGGCTTTTTGAAAATTTTCAAAACTTAAAAAAATTTAACCATTTGGTTTTATTGAATTCTAAAAGCTTAAATTGAAATTTAGAATTTTAAAAACAATTTAATTTAAATTAATCAAAACTTCAATTAATTCAAGTTGGTTTAATTAAGTTTTCTGGTTCTTGATTGGTTTAAAAATCAAAAATGTTATTTTAGGCCTTTTCTTGGATTTTGTTGGTTTTTAAAAGAGGTTTTCCTTTTGACCCTATGTTAAAAATAATTAATTGAAAAAAATTAAAAGCAAGAGTTAACCTAAAAATATTTTTATTAAGTTATAAATAATTCAAGCGATTTCTGTGCATTTTTCTTGAATTTTTGGTCAACTTTAACTATTTTCTAAAAAAGGTTTTTGCTTTTCTGGTATTTTCTAAATTCAAAAATCCTTCGGCCCATTTCCCTTTCCTCCCGCGCGGCCCAGCGCGTCGGCCCGCTTCCACCACGCAGCCCGCAACCCCCTCCATCGGACACTATCCGATCTTGATCGGACGGCTCCCAACCCCGCGCCCTTCCCCGTTTTCCCCCTCTCACTCGTTGCCCGGTGGGGTCGCCCTATCAGCCACCCTCGGCCCTTCTTCCTCCTCACTCACATGACATGGCGGCGATGCGTCATACGACGCCTAACCTAACCCGTCCCGCTCGTCCCTTTGCCACCCCGTCACGCTCATTTAATGCCTGGCCCTCGCCGCGCCCGTTGCCGTGCGCGCCTCCCCCTCCCTTGCCCTGTCCTGTCCACGTGAATTCGACAAGGCACGCAAGCCCTCCGTGAAACTCGCCGCAGCTCCGCATGCGTCCGCCTCCTCCGGACCTCCCCGTGCCTATTTAAGGGGAGCACCGAGCGCCCCTCAGACCCCTCTTGCTTCCCCCCCACTCAATCTCCCTCTCTCGTCTTCTCGCTGCCATATTTCAAGCTTTAACCGTCACCGTCAAGCTTCACTCTGCTACATTCGCCGCCACCGTCAAGCCCCCTTCAGCGCCGCCGCCTCCACGTATGGGTTCGCCAGGCCGCCGCCTCTCCCGTGCGCACCTCCCCGGCCCCGAAAGCCCCTCGGACCGCCTTCGCCTCATCCAACCACCGCCACCGTCGCTCTTCGTCTTCGCCTCCCCTTGTCGCCACATCCTTGAAGCCATGCGCACCAGCATCGCCGTGAGCTCCCCTTCCTCTGGGTGTCCTCGCCGCCGGCCATCTTTTGGCCAAACGCTGGTGACCCTTGGTCCTTGCGCGCCGTCAGCTCGGGTCCGATGTGGCCGCCACCGTGGCGCCTAGTCAGCGGCCACCTCAGCCCTTTGCTGACGTGGCTGCCTCGTCAGCAAGCTCACGTGGCTTTTCTCGGTTTTTCTTCAGAAAAATAAACCGAAAAAATCAAGAAAATCCAGATTTCATCATTTTATGCAAATTCAAACTTCCAAAGGCCATAACTTCCTCATTCGAACTCCGATTCGAGTGATTCAAATTTCTAAATTCATTATCTTTATATTAGTATTTATTTAGTATTTATTTGAATTTTATTTGGTATTGTTTTATTTATTTAGCTTTGTTCGCATGTATAGATTCTGGTGTTTCGGAAGACTTCGCGGACCCGACGACCGAAGCATCTCAACTCTTCAACAAAGGCAAGTCATAGACCTTTGATCATATTGAATCCATTTTATAAAAATTATATTGTTTGATATAAACATGCATTGCTAATTTTATAAAAATTGTTTCGGGGATTAGTTAATTACCTAATTGCCATTATGCCTCCTTGCTAAACTGAATGACATGTATCCTTGAATGACATAAATCCTTGGACACCATAGGAGGGTTAATTTTTAGTTGGATATTATTGTACTACCAACTTGGGTATCATAGTATGCTTAGCCATGCTTAGTTACGATGGATTCATGATCAGATACTCAAGAATGATTGAACTTGACTTAATGATATATGGGACTTTGGTGGGATACCACTGTTGTGCAACTGTGGTGTGAGATCACAGTTGTGTCAATTGTGATGTGATGCCGTTGTTATTAAAATTTGTGGTGCCATGGCAAGGGTTGTCATTTGGCGGGGTTGAACGAAAATGATTTAAGCTCGGGCGAGTGGTTGGATGGAAAAGAAGGAATGCGCGAGGCAATGCGATTGGCATATTATAGGGTACGGGAGGTACTTAGGTGCGCGAGGCACATGGAATGCGGAAAGTCTTGCCTGAGCAATCACTAAGGACTTAACTTCATAAGCCATTGATCTAGGCCATACCGTGCAACCACAAGTCCATTTATGGGGTGGATCTGTTGGACTAATTAGCAATATTTTGGTTTGGTTCTGTCAAGGGTTGATAAGCATCGCAAGAGGGGGCCCAGAATGGCGAAACCTCAACGGGCAGAACCGAGTTAAAACAAAACTTTGTAAAAGCTTTGTCACGTGCTCTAGACTGCTTACCTAAGGTAGTGAGTGGTGGTATAGATATATGCCGAACAAAGTAGAGAGTTCGTGTCTTGTGGGTCAAGCTGTACAACCTCTGCAGAGTATAAAACTATTCGAATAGCCGTTTCCCCGGTTATGGACAATGCCTAGTGATTTCACACGAGGGGCAGATTTTCATAAAATGTTGGAATGGTTTGGGTTGGATTGGTTGAGAAGTGAACGGGGTGTTCACTAGTTATTTCAAAGAAACTTAATTACTTATGTATTAATCTTTTAAATTTTGCTTTACAATCTAGCTACTATATTTACCGTCAAGATTGCTTTCTGCAAAATAGGCATAAAGTTATCCTTGTCAAACCTTGCATGAATACTACCTGCATACATTTCTCTGCGACTTGCTGAGTACATTCAAAGTATTCACGGCTTTATGCCCTTTGGTTGATCAGTCACTGAAGAAGACTCAGAGAGTTCAGAGTTTTATGAAGAGGAGTACTTTGAAGATTATGCGAACTAGGAGATGTCCTCCACTCGATTGCCTGTTGGCACATCGGATGGCCACCATGAGATGTTTGGTTTCTGCCGCAAGCTTCCTTTTGCTGTTAAGCCCTGTGTGGCAACTCTGTAAGACTTGACCATAAGGTCTTTTTGCTAAATAGTATTAATTTGTCTGCTTCATCTATAGTTTGGTTGTGTGGATATGATTACACCAATGTTGCAACTGTGTGAGCTAGCTACTGATCATGGAACTAGTTCAGAATACACAGAGGGTCCTGGAGTTGCATATCCGGGGTCCCGATAGCAGTGGTATCAGAGCCATATCGACCGTAGGACGTAACCTTAGTTAGTATGGTCGTTTTAGTCAAAGGTTTCCAAATTTATTTTATAAATCAAACCAACCAGTTAACATGAATAGTATTTCTTCTCTCGTCTTATTCTGTTCTTTCTCATCTTATTCTAATCTTTCCCCATATCATCCATAAGTTCTTTTGTTGTATCCCTTCTGAAACTTTGTTTTCAAATTTAAAGTGACCCTCTCACCTCAGTAATCTCTATAGGATCGATTCCTCGACGATCAAAGCGATGGATGGCCTAGGAGTTTCATGAGTTGCCAAGTGTTCTAAGTTGACCGTCCATATAAGTTAGATTAGAAGTGCTTTAGCAAAGTTGTCCTTCTCAGTTTTAGTATCGTTTAGTCCGTGTAATAGGACATTCGGCTTGAGTTTTGTTGCCTCTTATAGCTTTCCGGCTATTTGTTCGTTGGGTTAAACCGATTAGGTTGTTCTGTCTTTCTCCCTTGTTCTTGCTTGCCTTTGTACTTTTCCCTCTTTCCTATTGTACTTTCTTCCTCTTGTCTATTAAACTTGAGAAGGTTTGTGTAGATGGTTCAGAACCGCAACACCGCAAGCTTAGTTGACCCTGTGGATCTCAATACACCACCACCACCTCCTCCGGTAGCCACAGCAGATCAGGGTTTGGGTCCATTCATGGCGGCTCAGACGCAATTGATGAATGCTATGATGCAGAATATGAATCAAATGATGAATCAATAGAACCAGACTGCTACTTCTTTAGTCGTGATGCTGAACCAGAATAACCAGGCCGCTGCCATGCCACCACCCCCACCACCAGCTTTTCAACAATCAAAGTTTGCAGAGTTCATGAGGACACATCTGCCTACCTTCTCCAACTCATTTGAACCTTTGGACGCATATGACTGGCTACGCTCCACGGCAAAGAAGCTATCCATTGCTCGATGTGACGATCATGATAAGGTTTTGTACGCCGCACATCAGCTTGAAGGCACTGCTATAGAATGGTGGGAAAATTACTGTGTAGCTCATGAGAATCCACAAGATATTACCTGGGCTGAGTTTTCAATAGCTTTTCGCCACTCCCATGTCCCAGATGGTATAGTAGAAATGAAGAAGAACGAGTTTCGCGAGTTACAACAAGGAACCCTGTCGGTGAATGAGTACCTCAACAAGTTCACCCAACTCTCCCGTTATGCTCCAGAGGATGTTGCTTCGGATGATGCACGCCAGAAGTGTTTCAAGCGTGGACTCAATCCCAGTTTGAAGGTACAAGTCGTTGGCAATGACTATGTAGATTTCCAGCATATGGTGGACAAGACCGTGCATAGAAGATTCTCATCGTGAACTAGAAGGACTCCGTAAAAGGAAGATGATGTAGCATGGGTCTCATCAAAACCATCCACAGAAATTCAGGATGAATGTGCAGCATCCCGTCCAGCTGTTTCAGGATTCGGCAACAACAACCAACCTTAGGGAAACAACAATCCAACTCCAAGAGTCACCTGTTATAGATGCCATGAGATGGGTCATTATGCTCACAGTTTCCCACAGAAATGTCGAGCCATGACTCCAGTTCCGTTCAACTTGGGAGCTACACCAACCAGAATCACTACACCAGGAGTAGGCCAAGGAACAACGTAGACTCCAAGTTAAGCCACCAGGACTTCACTTCCTTCTACAAGAGGTCGAGTGAATCAAGTCACCGTTGAGCCAGTTCAACACGTCGTTCCTAGTAAGTTCTAAGTCAGTGCAGCTTGAGTTACAGTTTTGTTTTGCTTAAAAGAGAAAGTCGCTTGGAAGAGAGAGCCAAGTCCGAGTCCCCGAACCTATTCTCTAGTCAGCTCGAATCTCGGGGTCGAGATTCCCTTTAAGGGGTGTAGGTTTGTAACATCCCTATTTTCTGGGCTTTTTGAAAATTTTCAAAACTTAAAAAAATTAACCATTTGGTTTTATTGAATTCTAAAAGCTTAAATTGAAATTTAGAATTTTAAAAACAATTTAATTTGAATTAATCAAAACTTCAATTAATTCAAGTTGGTTTAATTAAGTTTACCCACAAGATATCTCGCTCACACTGTCAAGCTATATACACACAACCAGATAGCGTGCGACTGAGTTGAGATAACAATGTCTTTTTTCACTACTCAACCTTTTTAGTATCTACCCAGTAGGTTCAAGGTCCATACAGCCCTCGGGAGACCACCGGACAACGGTGGAATCCGTTCTCTGAGGCTGACGGGTCCATACCATTGTGCAGTTCAGCGAGTGCCCTAATCGGTCCACTCCTGACTCACCCCCAATCCGTGGCTGCTCTATCACACAAGAGCAGATGACATCCTGTAGATATTCAATCCGAAGAGTAGTGTACTAAGCCAAGTTCGACAAACCACGCCTGTGGTTGAGTGAGATCTGTGTCTGTTACTTGGTACAAGGTTCTTGTCTTTACTTGACATCCAGTGAGGCGATGAGCCATTTACCAACTCGTGGCCTTACACCTCTAGGTCTCATCGATGTCTCACTTTTATCAAGTATATTGGGTTGTCCGTCCTACAGGTCTCAACCCTCAACTTTCCACAAAAATCTATTGGTGTAAAGCCAACCTTCCTTATCAGTGTTTAGAAGAAAGATTTGTGTGACATTGTAGGATATTTGTTATTATTTTATGTGGTCTAGACTTGTCAAGGTGAATATGGCCTACAAGAATAGGAGGGTTTGTATGTTGGGTGAGGGGTTTTATCTATTCAACATGGCATTTCGAGGTATTTAATTCTTTATTGAAATAATTGGCTAAAATATAATAATGAAAGTAATAATATAATTACATGAAATATAGGCTCAATATGTTCAAAGGAATGCAACTTGCCTCCTTGCACAAAATTTTCTAGTAGCTCGTCATGTCCGGCATTCTCCGGAGCTTGGTCGACGAAATCGTGACCTAACGCGTAATATAATAAAATAAACCAAATAAAAAGTCTGGTTCGAGAAGGAATGAGCTGGGAACAACATGCAAGTAAAGAAATTCGGAAAGAAACATAAAGAAAGATGATGTGGGATGATAGGAATTTATTTGGTGTTTAATTTGGTGAAACAGAGTTGAGAAATGGATTTAGGGGCTCGAAACGGTCGAAAAGGACATATAATGTCGAATTAGGGTTTTGGGGTGAATAGTGTCGGATGATGAATAGTGTTGCTTTTTTCTATTCCTGTACAACAACAGGTTATGAATAGTAATTGAATTCACAGTTTTCGAGTGTGAACAGTAAAGGTTTTGCTATTTTCAATTTATGAACAGTAATCATGTTTACTATTTTTTATTGTGATCGGTAATCAAGTGATTGCTGTGAATAGTGTTTGGGTCGGAATAGGCTGAATTATGAACAGTGAAGGGGCCACACAGTGTGTTACACAGTGTTGGGCTTGGCCCAACTCTTACTTGGGCCAGAGGCCAGAGCTATGAACGGCTCTGAGCCAATGCACACTCATGGCGCCCGAGCCGAGGAAGAAGAGAACCGACGGCGCTCCAACGGCTTTGGTGACTGGCGATGATGGGGAATGGTGCGGTGAGCACCAGGGAACTAGGGGCAACCCATTTTGGGGGTTTGCATGAGCTGAGGAGGTTCGGTGATGGTACGGCAGCACGAGTGGCACACGGCCGGGTAGGAAAAGATGAGGGCAGCGCTCGGACGAATCTCTAGCCAAAACGGTCATAGCTCAAGCACCAGAGGAGTGAGAGGGACTCAGGAGTGGCTTTGGTAGAGCAGGGGAGGCTCTGTGGCGGTTTGGCGATGGTGGTCATGGGCGGTACGGAGGAGGAGTTCGGCGCCAGCGAGCTCCAGCGAGATTGGGGTGTGGGGATGATGGGGGAAAGAGTGAGATGGTGAGGTGATGCTTACCGTGGTGTCAATTTGAGGGATGCGTGGATGGTGGGGGCGAATCGACGTCGAGCTCGTCGAGGAAGAAGAACAGGGCGACGACAAATTCCCGGAATAGGGCCGGCGCTGGAAGGGGAGGTGCGATGGTGGGAGATGATGGTGGTGGCATGCTCTGGGAGGGATTTTATAGACGGTTGCGGCAGTGGCCGGCTGCGGAGCTTGCGACGTGTGGGCGACGAGGTGGATGGCCAAGTGTGAGCGACGCCGCGAGAAGGCAAGGTGGCGGGGTGAGGTGGCTAGTGGGCGAAGGTGATGGAAGCCGGTGGAGGCACTGCGTGGCACGGGAGGTGGCAGATGCTGACGGGACCGGAGACGAAGGCAATGGCGTGGCGCGGTGACGCGAGGAGGAAGACAGGGAAGAAACTCCTAGGGAAGAAGGCGTTTCCGGGTGAGAAAAACGGGAAAGCCCGAAAAGGAAAATGGAAAAAGGGAGAGAATTTCCGAATTGGGAAGGAAATTCGAAATCATGCCAAAAGCATGAAAAGTTTTGAAAATTTGGAATTTTCGGGTTATTTCAATCTACCCCTCTTAAAAAGAATCTTGATCCCGACATTCACTCAAAGCCAAGGGACAGATTGGAAAATCACGTTGCATTTTTCAATTCCTTTTTCCATACTTCTTTTTTTTTGGTTGCATGATTCTGTCACAGGAAATGAAAAGGTGGCTCCTGGATTAATTAAAACCAATACTGACCTTGCACAAAGTAAAAACATACCGACGATAATATTTGTGGCTTCTGCAACTTCATTGGTAGTGACATAATTGACTTTGCCTTGATTTGGTCCTGTTGTTGGTCTTCCTTCTCCTGAAATTTGTACCGGTTTATGGAATGTTGGCTGTTCTCTGGGTTTTAGCATACCTCCTTTGTTAGCTTGCATTACTAGTGGCGTCTTGTTGATCTGTGATTTACTTTTCGCTTGAGCTTTGGCTGCTTCTGATGATATACCCCTCATTCGGCATTGAATCTTGATATGACCCGGTTGTCCACAGTGGTAGCAGTTTACTGATTTTTGTGGATATTCCCATTGGTGGTGATTTCCTGTGCATGTATAACACTGAATTGTGGTTGGTTGACTCATATTGTATTCTGGTCTTGGATAGAGATTGGTAGGTGGTTTTTGCTGAAATTGCACTAGCGGTGCTATTATCATTCTTCTGCTGGGTGCACTTGATGAAGGCATCATCTGCATTGCTCTTCTTTTTCTGATGTCTTGTAATTCTCTTCTAGCTTCTTCTGATATTAGCAGTTTATTTACCATAGCTGAAAGGTCCTTGAAATCAATGGCTGAAATATGAAATTTCATTGACTTTTGCAATCCTTCAGAAAAATTTCTCCATTTTTCTCTCTTCAGACTCCACATCATTTGGGGCATATCGTGCCAGGTAGTTGAATTGATAAAGGTATTCTGTCACAATAATTCCTCTTTGCCAGAGAGCAAGAACTCTCGACGTTTAGCGGCAATCACGTCGGTGGGAACGTGTGCCTTATGAAAGGTATTTTTGAATTCTTGACATGATATGTCTCTTCTAGGGTGGAGTGCTTGGTGATTCATCAACCATGCTGTGGCTTGTCCCTGAAGTTGAGGTGACGCAAAAAGAGTCTTCTCTTGATCAGTGCATTGGATAGTATGTAACTTTCTCTCTATGTCTCGCATCCAATCATCTGCTGCTAGTGGTTCTGGTGCGACTGAAAATGTTGGTTGTCTTGTTTTCTGAAAATCTGCCCATCTTGATCCAGTGGTGGTTCCTCCATATGTTGTTCCTGGATAGGGTCCGGATGGTGCTGGTGGTCTGATTGCTATCTGTTCTAGGAGTCTGGTGTGTTGCTCCATTATTCTGGTCTGATTTTGTTTTGCTTGGTATCTGTTTCTTTCCATCATGGCCATTACTTATGCCATGCTTGGCTCGTTATCCTTTGGGTTTGTGTCACTTTGGTGGTTGTTATTGTCATAACTTCTTGTTCTCATTCCTAACATCTTGGGAATGTATTTCTGCAGCGGCTTTGACCAAATACAGAGAGGTAAGTAAGATCCAGACTTAGGTTAAGTGAAGAAAGAATAGGGTAAGAATTATGACGAAAGGAAGGAATTGAATTTTGACAAAGATGATATACATGTACTAATAGGAAAAGCAAATTATCAATAAATAACATAACTCTTTCAATTATTTATACGAGTTGTATACATACTACTTAGAGTACATAGTACAACTTGTGTTACAACCAAAAGATCGTCTATTTAGGGTTTACTCTATTTAACAATTTTCTAGCGTACTTTGAACACTGCTTATTCCACACTGCAACTTCTGGCAAAAAGTTGAATTTAGTTAAGAAAGAGATAAATCTTTTGTAAAACAGACCAAGTTTTTTGAAAATCTAGGTTAGATAAGATAGCATTGGGAAGGGGGAAAAGACAACAATAATCCTTATATTTTTGTTTTTAGAAATCCTTTTATATTTTTTTAAATTAAGATTTTTGAAGGTCTTCATTTCCCAATTCCTAAAGCCAACCTAGGGTCTCAACCTACGGTCAAGCTAAGCTCTGATACCACTTGTAACAGCCCTAAAATTTGGGACCGTTAAACCTTTAACAACCGCCTAGGATGTGCAATTGTGGAGTAGTAGCATTTCAAGCAAGCTTCCGATTACAAAAAAGAGCATACTTTTATTATACAAGATTAAGGCTTAATAGCCGGTTTTATCCTAACACAGGAATCCAAGCCACAGGCACCCTTGAGCGCGGTCGAGACCTAGTAACAGTAATCACTGCCATCTGTGGGTCCACCAAAATCCTGTTCATTAAGATCCTCAGTAATTTCCCAAGTTTCTTTTGTAGATGATATTGTAAGATTGAGTACGCAACCTTACTCAGCAAGCCAGATGGAAAAAGCTAATTAATTACATGCTATGAGTTCAATGGATTGTTTAGGGTTTACCCTATCAGGTATATGTGGATGCATTTTGAGTTTAAAGCAGTTTATCTTTAAAAATAGTAAAACAATAATAAATATAACATCAGAGGTTTCTCAACACTTGCAAATACCAACTTAACATCTCAAAAGCTCTACTTATGCCTCACGTATTGGAATCACCCATGAACACAGCTTCATTCACCGGAAGCACGGTGTATTCAAATACCATTGATTTATACTCTACAGAGTTGCCCAACTTTACCCACAAGATATCTCATGCTCACACTGTCAAGCTATATACACACAACCAGATAGCGTGCGACTGAGTTGAGATAACAATGTCTTTTCCACTACTCAACCTTTTTAGTCTCTACCCGGTAGGTTCAAGGTCCATACAACACTCGGGAGACCACTGGCCAACAGTGGAATCCACACTCCGAGGCTGACGGGTCCATACCGTTGTCTAGTTCAGCGAGTGCCCTAACAGGCCAGCCCACTCCTGACTCACCCCCAATTCATGGCTGCTCTATCACACAAGAGCAGTTGACATCCCGTAGATATTCAATCGGAAGAGCAGCGTACTAAGCCAAGTTGGATAAACCACGCCTGTGGATGAGCGAGATCTATGTCTGTTACTTGGCACAAGGTTTTTGTCCTTACTTGACATCCAGTGAGGCGATGGATCATTTACCAACTCGTGGTCATCCACCTCCAGGTCTAGCCGATGTCTCACTTTTATCAAGTATATTGGGTTGTTCGTCCTTCTGGTCTCAACCCTCAACTTTCCACCAAAATCTATTGGCCTAAATCCAACCTTCCTTATCAGTGTTTAGAAGAAAGATTTGTGTGACATTGTGGCATATTTGCTATTATTTTATGTGGTCTAGACTTGTCAAGGTGAATATGGCCTACAAGAATAGGAGGGTTTGTATGTGGGGTGAGGGGTTTTATCTATTCAACATGGCATTCCAAGGTATTTAATTCTTTATTGAAATAATTGGCTAAAATATAAAAATGAAAGTAATAATATAATTACATGAAATATATGCTCAATATGTTCAATGGAATGCGACCTGCCTCCTTGCACAAAATCTTCTAGTAGCTTGTCTTGTTTGGCGTTCTCGAGAGCTTGGTCATCAAAGTCGTGACCTAACACGTAATAAAATAAAATAAACCAAATAAAAAGTCCGACTCAATAAGGAATGAGCTGGGAACAATATGCAAGTAAAGAAATTCAGAAAAAAAAACATAAAGAAAGGTGGTGTGGGATGGTAGGAATTTATTTGGTGTTGAATTTAGCAAAACGGAGTTGAGAAATGGATTCACAGGCTTAAAACGGTCGAAAAGGACATATAATGTCGAATTAGGGTTTTGGGCGTGAATAATGTCGGACGATGAATAGTGTTGATTTTACTATTTCTATACGAAAATAGGTTATGAATAGTAATTGAATTCATTGTTTTCGAGTGTAAACTATAAAGGTTTTGCTGTTTTTGGCTCATGAACCGTAATCACGTTTACTCTTTTTTATTGTGAACAGTAATGCCAATGATTGCTGTGAACAGTGTTTGGGCCGAAATTGGCTAAATTATGAAGAGTGAAAAGGCCGCGCAGTGCAATACACAGTGTTGGGCTTGGCCCAACTCTCGCTTGGGCCAGAGTCCAATTGGGCCAGAGGCCAGAGCTGCGCATGGCTCTAAGCCAGTGTGCGCTCATGACGCCCAAGCCGGGGAAGAAGGGAGCCGGCGGCGCTCCGGTGGCTCTGGTGACCGACAGCGGCGGGGAATGGCGCAGTGAGCACCAGTGAGGTAGAGGCAACCCATTTTGGGGGTTTGCATGTGCTGAGGAGTTTCGGTGATGATGTGGCGGTGCGGGTGGAGCTTGACCCCGGCGAGCTCCGACGAGATTGGAGTGTGGGGGTGATGGGGGAAAAGAGCGAGATGGTGAGGTGATGCTTACCGTGGTGTCAATTTGAGGGATGCGTGGACGGTAGGGGCGAATCGGCGTCGAGCTCGCCGAGGAAGAAGAACAGGGCAATGGCAAATTCCTAGAATTAGGCCAGCGCTGGAAGGGAAGGGGCAAAGGGGAGGTGCAATGGTGGGAGATGATGGTGGTGGCGTGCTCTAGGAGGGCATTTATAGCCAGTTGAGAGGCGGTTGCGGCAGTAGCCAGCTACGGAGCTTGTGTCATGTGGGCAGCGATGTGGATGGCCAAGTGTGAGCGGCGTCGGGAGAGGGCAAGGTGGCGGGGTGAGGTGGTGAGCGGGCGAAGGTGATGGAAGTCGGTGGAGGCGGTGCGTGGTGCGGGAGGTGGCAGATGCTGACAGAAGCGGAGACGAAGGCGATGGCGTGGCACGGTGACACGAGGAGAAAGACCGGGGAAGAAGCGTCTGGGGAAGAAGGCGTTTCCAGGTGAGAAAAATAGGAAAGCCTGAAAAGGAAAATAGAAAAAGGGAGAGAATTTCTGAATTGGGAAGGAAATTCGAAATCAAGCAAAAAACACAAAAAGTCTTGAAAATTTGGAATTTTCGGGTTATTTCATGTGAGCCGTTGGATCTTGATTGGATAAATGAAGTATATCACATGCCTACCGTACAATAGCACTGAAGTTTTCCATCTTCGTCTCGGAATTTTCTTATGCAGTTTTATCTTTTCAACTATAAATTAGTAACCAGTTGTAGAGAACTAAATCCAATCTTAACGTATGGCAAGGAGACTTGGTCGAGAAATCAAGGGACAGATAGAGTAAAGGAACAGGGTATTCTCATGCCCTTCCCATGCTCAAAGGGCCAAAAAGTAAAAAAGGTTAGGTTGCCTTGACTTGCCTATGAATTGCCCCCCAGGCCCCAACCCCCCCCCCACCCACACACCCCCACACACAATTCACTTTACCTCTCCTTAATCTGCACTGGAATGACACAATGTTTAGCATGGTGGCAATTGATATGGGGAGATTCTTGATGGAGTGCAATGCTTTTGAAAAGACCTAAAATTTCAAAAATTGTTTTAGTTTGGGTTGAGTTTTGAGTTTCTTGTCCAATTCGGAAAGTCTTACTCATTTTCCGTTGGCATTCTATTTTCCTCAATCGAAAGCATCTTTCATGAATACGCTTCTCCCTCTGTTCTTCTTCCTCACGCGTCAAGCCACCAGTCACTCCATTCTCCACCGCCTTCATCCTTGTCAACGTCTTCCATCACCTTCACCCGCTCGCCACCTCACCATGCCACCCCGCCACCGCCCCTTCCCCGGTGTCAATCGCGCGTAATCGCCCACGCCTCAACACGTTATGCCGCCTTCGCTCGCATTAGCACCACCGTCTCTCCACACGTATAGAGCCTGAGCCAACGTACCATCTTCATTCCCAACCTCCACGCAACCCCTTGGAACCCTCTTCTTCCCTAACCCCAGCCAAAAGCCCAATTGCCGCCACCCCTTTCTTCTTCCTTAGAGAGCTCAACACCACCTCACCACCGCCCTTGTGCCCCTACACTCTAGACCCTGTCGCTAGCACCGCCTTGCCCTCCTGAAACTTTCCCTTACCACCACTCACCCTATCCCTGCCGCCACATCACCGACGCCAAGCTACTCCTCTACGCCACCCTCGGCCACCGCAGCCACGTCGCCTCGGGCCACCCCATGCTCCACCACAACTACCACCGGATTCCCCTTGGCCTGCTGGTTCTCAAGCACCAGCCGCCTTGGCCGGAGCGCCGCCGCTCCCACGCCCTGTTTCTACCTTGCGCCACCGCCACCGCTCGCCCCTCATCGGACGTCCTCCGGTCATGTGAAACCCCAAAATGGGCTGCCCACGCCTCACTGATCATCATTGCACCACCCAGCACTGCCGCCGCAATAACCGCCATCACTGTCGATCAGAGATGAGGAAGGAAATAGAGGAAGCCAGCGAAAAAGAAAAGAAAAGAGGGAACTAGGTTCTCTTCAGTTGAAAACCGAATTAGGCCAAGTGCCCAAGTGGGTCGTCATGTAGGCCCATTTGCCAAGCCAGCCCAATACTATTCTCCACTATTCGTCTTGCTACTATTCATAACCCAACCCAACATAGCCAACACTATTCATCCAAAACCCAATATTGTGCAACCTGTTGACCCACAACCAACCCATTATTGTTCATCAAACCCCACCGTCATGAATAGTGGTGGCTTGACACTATTCACTAGACCCATTACTATTCAACCCAAACCCGATAATGCATAGTGCTAAGCCCGGTATTGTTCACTGAACCTGATACTATTCATCCAGACCCAAAATGACACATTTTGATCGTTTCGAGTCCGTGAATCCCATTTTCAACCCCGTTTGGCCAAATCAAGCACCAAATAAATCCCAACCACCCCACCACCTTTCTTTTTAATCTTTTTGAATTTATTTATTTCATGTTGTTCCCAACTCATCTCCTGTTGAAGCTAGACTTATTTATTGGATTTTCTTCCACGTTAGAGCCGAAAATTATTGATCAAGCTAAAGAAGAACTGATCCCGACACAAGAAAGGTAAATCCAGTCAAGTACTATGGATGTGGAGGCAAGTTGCATACATTTGATCATTTTGAGCCTACATTCTATTTATTTATATTATTATTTTCGTTATCGTATTTATGCCAATTACTTCTTTATTGAAATAATACTTTGGAATGTCATGATGATTAATTATATCCTATCACCACACATACAAGCCCACCTATAATTTATAGGCCATATTCACCTTCACAAGATTAAGTTACATAAAATATTAATAAATGTTCGGCATTGTCACACAATGTGTTTATAAATTCTGAAAAAAGTGTAGTGGCTATCCGCCAATGGTTTTGGTGGCGAGTTGAGGGTTAAGACCAAGAGTATGGACAACCCAAGATACGTGACAAAAGTGAGTCGAAGGTGAGGCCAAGCATGTGGGCAGCCATGAGTTGGTGTTGATCCATTTTCTCAATAGAGACAGGTAAGGACAAAAACCTTGTGCCAAATAACAGACACAGAAATCGCTCAACCACGAGTTTGGTATATTCAACTTGGCTTAGTACACTGTTCTTCTGAGTGAATATCTACAGGATGACACCTGCTCTTGTGTATAGCGAAACACTCGCTGGTCTACACAATGGTAGGTACTGTCAGCATCGGACCGCACATTCCGCTGTTGGCCGGTAGTCTCCCGATGGTTGTATGGTCCAAAAACCTACTAGGTAGAGGCTAGATAGGTTGAATAGTGAAAATGCTTTGTTATCTCAACTCAGTCGCACGCTATCAGGTTGCGTGTATATTGCATGATAGTATGAGTTTGAGGTATCTTGTGGGTAAAGTTCGGCAACTCTACAGAGTATATTCAATGGTATTCGGATACGTCATGCTTCCAGTTAATGAAGTTATGTTCATGGGTAATTCCAATATATGAGGCATAAGTAGGGATTTTGACATGTTAAGATGGTAATTGCAGATGTCGAGAAAACCTCTGTTGTTATATTAGTATGATTCGACATATGCTTGATAAAGTAAATCCTCAACAATCAATTGAATTCCTGGCATTTAGTTAAATAGCTTTCTGATGTGACTTGTTGAGTACGTTGTGTACTTAATCTTGCTAAATTTTCATCAGAAGGTATATTAGATGATTGAAGGACACCTGGGGGAACGTGTTAGGGTTGCGACTGCACTCAAGTTTCCCTATGGAAGCCATTGGTTCTTCTGAATGTAAGTCAAAGCTTGGGGCTTAAGATGCCCATTTTGTTGCTGCAAAATAGCCGTTACGCCATAATTTAATCAAATTAATGTTTTTCAACTGTTTGTAAGCAGGTTTGGTGCTATTCCGGTCTACAATCAAAATTTTGGGCGATTACGTAGACCGGGTCTACCCTGTTTGAAAAATGGGTCGTTACAGTTTTCCGTGTTGTTGTTCGATTAGGGTTCATGACACATCTCTTTCAAATAGGATCCAATTTGGCCTCAACCAACATGTATAATTCACACACAAGCTGAGAAGAATGCAGTCTCTCAGTGATCCATGCAATTATGTGTATATCTAGCAACTCTTGATCTTTTCCTTCCGTCTCACTCATCTGTCAAATCATAATGTGTGCCATTCACTGAATTTTAGGTTTTTGACTGTGATCAGAACAAATCCAGGCTAGAGCCAATGGCTAACTGTATTTAACAAGCATCGTTAGTTGATAGCCTGATACCCCTAATGTGCTACAAAGAAAACCATCAGACAGGGTTAAACGGTTTCGACGATGCAGGACAACTCCCTTCTCAGGTACCATTCAAAAGCCAGAAGAAAATGGCTCCTCGCTTCGTGCCAAGGAGTTATTCAAGGAGATGCGGCTGAGCTTCAGGCCAATGAGTGTCATCGTCTTTTACCTTGTCGTGGATCAGATATCCAGCAAATAACCAGCAGAGTGCTTGATGCCTTGTACTTATGTATTGTCAAAATGACCTCGGTTGGCTACGGAGACCTCATCCCTAACAATGACACAACAAAGCTGCTTGCTTGTGCTTTCGTCTTCACCGACATGGAAAATTGGCAATCATTGCTCTCTTTGTGAGCAAATCAATAGATTATCTCATTGAGAAGCAGGAGGTTTTATTCTTCAAAGCGCTGCACATTACTAACATTAAAGCGTGGTGGAAAGCGCCGCTCCCAGGCACTACACGTCACCCAGAAAAAATGGATCATCTGTAGGACCGGAAAGGCGACTAGAGGGGGGGTGAATAGACGCTTCTCTTTTTTTTCTTCTCGATCAAACCCAACATTACTTTCACTCCAATAGCTACAAAAGCTATGAAGATCTGTATACAAGCACAGCGGATGACCTGTGTTGAATCTGATCAAACCCCGAAGCACAAGACTAAAAACACCTCACAACTGCATGCACAAAATCCAAAGCATCCTCTCACGGCAGACCACAAGCAAAAACCAAAGAGACTATGACGCAGCAGCAAAATACAGAATCTCTGATCTCATCTCACGCACAGCACTAAGGCCATCAAGCAATTTTCTTTCTACGACACAAACACAAACCGTAGAATTAACACAACCGACCTTGTTTTTATGCACAAGACCGTAGCCTCCTCGAGTCGGTATCGAATCGACAAGCAAAGACACAAGAGCTAACGCTAATCGCCGCCACAAGACGACAAAGAAACCGAATCACACCACTAGCAATAAACAAAGGTGGCTAATCACACCACTAGCAATAAACACATGTGGCCATAGAAGCTATCAAAGCCAAATCATCAGTCACATCAATGAAGGCACTGCACTAGCACTCAAAATCACACAAGACACTGCATCCAAAGCAATAAAAAGCTAATTTCAAAGCAAAGGATTCGGTTGAATCATTGAAGGCAGCCCAAGCAAATAAATAAATCTAAATAGGTTGAATCACCACAAGCAAAAGTTTTGTGATCCACAAACCGAAGGGACAAACACACAAAGAATAAACCGTGATCATTGATGGCGACCAACATGCATCCGCTTGCTTTTACAGTAATCAAGACGCACATACACAGGATGTGCCGCATCAAACCATACAGAGCAGACAAGCAAGCACAAAGAAACAGCAGCCAAGCAATAAACTCATCACCAAGTTGCAGCCACTAGCAATAAAAATCTCGGTCACAGTAGCAATCTGCAGGAAATCAAACCAACGTCTCACTTGCATCCATAAAGACAGCCAAATAAACAATTCTTAAAACAGTGAACAACAGGATAAACTCCATGCAACATTAATGAACTTGAGATCATACAAGTACGAGATTACATGCATGAGCCAAAGGAACGGCAATAAACAAATCCCAACAGCAAACCGAATATTTTTCTGTCTATTCCCGAGACTACAGGACGTCGCCGCCAAGGCACCTATTTTTGCGGGAGGAACAGGCCGCCGCTAGAGCCTCCGGATTTTGCGGGCTCCTACGGGCACAGCCAACCGGATGTCCCATCTCCATCCTTTTATATGACAGCCACCAACCCTAAAACCCTTTTAGAATTGGAGCTTCTAGAAGATTAAACCTAATAGGCTTCCGTTAAGGCCCAACAACAACGGAACACACACGCACGTATTTTAAAGCGCCGTCTTCACTTCTCCTGACCTAATCCACTTCACCACGCTCCGTCTTGCACCGCGGGTTGTCATTAGGTCACTAAGGCGGTATTTGGTAAAATTACCAAAATACCCCTTCTCGATCTTTTCCGAAGACCGAGTCCAATCCTGTTGAAGCAATCGCCTGCTTCGCCACGTGTAGGTTGATCAACGGCTCTCATTATGTCGACAATTCTCTCTCATCCAGTTCCCACTGGACCACCATAGCACTTGCACCGACCCCCGCACCGCTTGATTAACCAGTCGCACCGAACTGCCCGTTCGGTCATCCTTGTCTATTCTGCGCCACGCTTGAGTCCATTGACCTCACCCGGTATCCTTGATCGTTCTGGACCTCAGCTCTCCAAGCTTAGTCCCGATCCCCCTCGCCGTTGACCGTCGTTGACCTCCAAGCAACCTGCACAACAATAGACAAGGAAATCGATTCCGGGAACAAGTTCTTCACAACTTGACCCACGTTAGTGAAAACATGCAACATGCAACACATATGCACTATAGCCTATGAACTCAATCTATTCCAAAGCTAAATTTCCAAAATGGCTAAAGATCAGCCTTTTAACTTTGCCGAAAACGCGTGAAACTTCAAACCAAAAGCAATATTACCAATTCTTTCATCATCCTAAGATCATGGGCATATCCCCATGATATCCACAATCTCCCCCTTGATGAACACATTGGCAATTTCTCAGAAAATGTAGTTTTGGAGTTTGAAAAGTAAAATACTTGCAGTTTTCGCGCAAAGGCACAACTTGGTTCAAATGCAAGAAAAAGCAAAGGAAATGACCAAGTTGGCTCCAGAATAGCATAAGCAAGTGAGATAAGGCAAAAGAAAGCACAAGAGCTTCAATTTCCAAAAAATAGCCAAAAATCTCACTTAGGTCCATATGAAAGAACAATTGTTCTATTTGACCTTTGATCATTGTGAGGCTTTAAGAATTGCAATTCAAATTCAGAAAAGGCAAATAAGACCAAAGGAATGCAATTGAGATGATCTCACTCACTATGATCACCAAAAATCCAGAAAATCCAATTTCTCCCTATGACTCCAAGAAGCTCTAAAACAACATTTTTTTACCAATCTTTCTCCCCCTTTGACAATGGATTCATCAAGGTGCATGGAAGAAGATTGAGCATGAATGTAATGGAATGGCTGCAATTTTTGTAACTTTTCATTTTTTTTTCAGTTTTTTTTGTTTATAATTTGATCAAAAGGAGCCATGAAGATTATCCATGAAGACTGTACAAGTATTACACCAAGCCATATTATGTGAAGACACTATGTTCAATCATGGCAAAACATGTACAGCAAAGCTAGGCCAAAATAGCAATAATCTGAGGTTAAATGAATCGACAGCATGACAAGGTGCTCAAGATCACAGTTTAACTAAAGGTATCAAAAAATAAGTCAGGCCATGTCTATAAGCAAAATGGAGCCAGAAGCTAGAAAATGAGTCAATTTTGAGCATTTTTAGATCAATTGTGAATCAATTTGTTCAAACATTTAGAATTTAGCACTTTGCTGAAGATGATTGGTTTTATCTTAGTAAAGCAAGTCCTGAACTAGGAGCCATCCACAACTGCTTCCTAAGTTTCAACCAATTTGCCAATTTGTTTCCTTAGCATTGTGCTAGATCTCAAGCCTCAATACGATCATCCCAAGCAACAAAAGCTTAAGAGAGTGGTCTAGGTCATCCAAAACTCCCCCTGAGTTCATGCCTAGTGCAATGGCAAGCCGTCTCATAAGAGAGAATTGGTGAGATCAGTTTTTTCGCACAGAAAAGCTCATTTTTCATTTGCTTGACTTAAAAATTATCATAGCTCAATTTAAAACTCAGAATAAGTTCAAGACTCAATTAAGCCTATATGACATGGCATGAATCATGAGAGGATCACTAAATCAAAACTAGTCACAAGATCCAACAAGTCATATTATGATTCAGTTTGCTCACAGATAATAAAGCTAGCATGGCAAAAGCTAAGCTATACATAAAAAGCTATAAAAGAAGTCTAGCAAACTAGCACAAGACATGGCAGGGTATAAAGCATGAAATCAAGTCATACAAGGATAATAATCAAAGCTCCACAAGATTATATTACAATGCAAGTTGCTGAAATTTAAAATACATTATGGTACAATGAATGCAAAAAGAGCAAACTCCCCCTCAAAACAGGCCAAGAGGACTAACAACCCCCAACTCTCCCCGCAAAGAAGCAAAACGAGAAGAATCAAGAGCTTTAGTGAAAATATCCGCAACTCCGCCGCTTCGGACTCTACAAAGTGAAGCACAACATCACCCTTCTCAACATGGTCTCTAAGGAAATGATATCTAACGTCAATGTGCTTAGTCCTAGAATGTTGCACTGGGTTTTTGGCAATGTTAATGGTAGAAGTGTTGTCACAGAAAAGAGGAACACTACCCAAAGACAACCCATAGTCCCGCAGAGTAGACAAGATCCAGAGAACCCGAGAGCAACCATCGGTCAGCAGCTACATACTCGCCTCAAGATGGGATCAGGTAACAGAGAACTGCTTCCTAGATGACCAGAGATAAGAGATGTGCCTAAGAAATGACAAGTGCTAGAAGTACTCTTCCTATCCACTCTACACCCCTAAATCAAAGATCGTAAAAAGCCCGAATAGAGAGAGCGAAGAAGAAGAATACCAAAAGTCCAAAGTCAAGAGTGTCCCGAGGTACCTAAATTTATGACGACCGCTTGACGATGAGAAGCTCGAGGGAAGCTCGAATCGAGCGCATAGACACACAAAGAAATTGTATGTCCGCCTCGACACAGGAGGTAGAGGAGAGAGCCGATCATGTCATGCAGTACTTCTTCCGTCCACGTGCTCTCCATCCTCATCGTGGTCCAAAGACGGTGGATGTAGCAATGGGAGTAGACATTGGCCCATCGCTTCCCATGTCGAAGGCCAAGAAGGTCCTTTGTATACTTACTTTGATGAATGAAGGTGCCTTCTTTCGCTTGCTTGACTTGAAGACCAAGGAAGAAGGTCAATTCACCCATCATGCTCATCTCGAACTCCCCTCATAGAATCAAAATCTGACACCAAAGCATGAGAGGAACCACCGAATATAATGTCATCCACATAAATCAACCAACAAAAAGTCAACGCCATGCTCGAGAGTAAACAAGGTTTTATCAACCAATCCCATTTTGAAATCATTTTTAAGCAGAAAACTCTTAAGCCTATCATACCAAGCTCTAGGGGCTTGCTTCAATCCATACAAGGCTTTGGAGAGTTTGAAAACATGGTTTGGGAATTTGAGATTTTCAAAACCAAGAGGTTGCTTGACATAGACCTCTTCTTCTATGAAGCCATTCAGAAAAGCACTTTTGACATCCATTTGAAAGAGCTTGAAACCCTTGGATGCCGCAAATGCTAGCAAAATGCGAATGGCTTCCAATCTAGCTACAGGAGCAAAGGTCTCCTCAAAGTCTAAGCCATCTACCTGGGAATAACCTTGAGCTACAAGTCTAGGCTTGTTGCGAACTACCAACCCATCTTCACTTTGCTTATTTTTTAAAACCCATTTTGTTCCAATTACATTATGATTAGGTGGAGGTTCAACTAAAGTCCAGACTTTATTTCTTTCAAAATTTTCAAGTTCTTCATGCATGGCATTGACCCAAGAGGCATCGTAAAGAGCATGGGTGACATCTCGGGGTTCAAAAGAAGCAACAAAAGGTAATGTGCATGAGAATCGGGAGAATAAACCCGAGCGAGTGACTCGCCATGTAGATCCCCAATCATCTGCTCGGTGGATGCGTGCCGAATATGAAGATGAGCTCAGGTGTCAAGTGGCCTCTACCTCATGGGTCGTGGAGGTAGGAGCAGAGCCACTGATCGTCGGTGAAGGTGGGATGAGGTCGCCATCCAAGCCGGTGTAGTAGAAGCAGTGCTCTCCAACCATGTCAAAGAGACTTGAGGATGAATTGGGTCCTCATCCTCAGAGTCATCATCGACGAAGATGCTTTCAGAAACCTGTGTACCTGCATCATCGGGTCTAGTACCAGAACTAGCCTCATCAAAAGTGACTTCGCAAGTCTCAACAACTTTGTTAGTGTCAAAATTAAATACACGATAGCCACGAGAATGAGCAGTATATCCAAGAAATATGCCATCAAAACATCTAGATTCAAATTTATCAAGGTTGTCATGTTTAAGAATAAAGCACTTGCAACCAAAAATCTTGAAATGAGAAACTTTGGGCTTATGACCAAATCTGAGCTCATAAGAAGTCTTGCCAATAACAGATCTCAAGAAAACCCTATTGGAAATATAACAAGCAGTAGAGATCGCCTCAGCCCAAAACCTCCTAGGTGTGGAATGCTCATCTAGCATGGTCCTGGCCATCTCTACAAGGTTCCTATTCTTCCTCTCTACAACACCATTCTGCTGGGGAACTCTGGGAGAAGAAAACTGGTGCTCAATACCCCTATCAATGCAAAAGGTGGCAAAGGAAGGATTCTTGAATTCTGTCCCATTGTCACTCCTAATGGCCCTCAAAGCTCCAGGAAGCTCAACAGCAAGTCTGAGGACCAACTCTCTAAAGAAGCCAAATGCCTCGTCCTTAGAAACCAGAAAGTACACCTATGAATACCTGGAGCAATCATCCACAATCACAAGCACATACCATTTCCCACCTACGATCGAACTCTAGAAGGACCAACAGTGTCTAAGTGCAATAGCTGACCAGGTCCATCTGTCATCACTAAGGTAAGAGGTGGATGAGAAGCAGAAACCATCTTACCATGTCTACAGTGGTGAGCAAACAAGGTCTCTAATGACCTTCAAATTTAGGCAAGCCTCTAATCAAATCCTTGCTATCGACTCTAGTCAAGTGGTCGGGCCTATGTGACCAAGCCTACGATGCCACAACACTAGATCATGGGAGTCAGAGGCTACAAGACACCTAGGGCTTGAAGCAAAAGAGATATCAAATCAAGACAAAAGATTCTCTCAAACCTAGAGATCTTAAAGACAAGCTCACGGAGAAATCTAGAACTCTACACTCACCACTCTTAAATCTCACCTCTAGACCTCATCAAGCAAACCGAGAAACAGATAGCAGATTATACCTCACCTTACTTACCAAAGCGACGCCCTTGAGTATGAATTTGTTGTTGACGCCAAGACTGTGCCCTTTGGTCATCACGGCCCTAGAGAAGCATCCCCAAATGTGATCAATTCATTGTCGGATGCACGCGTGAGGGAGGAGAACCATCTAGAATCTCCAATATATGTCGAGAACACCCGAGTCAACAAGCCATATGTCCTCCTTCCTCGCACGATGCACCTACAAAGCACTAACAGAAACATCTGTGCCTCAAGATCAAGTTAGTGATAAAAGACTTGGGAATCCAAAGATCGAGTCACACGATGCTTGGGCAAAGCAATAGAAGCAAAGAAGAAATGGTTAGGAGCAAAATCATAATAATGCACACGAGAACCACCTAGACCTCTCCGAATCGACCTATCAAAAGGTCGGTACTCCCCCTGTCTAGATGCTACTCGCGGTCTCTCCTCACGAAATCCTAAACCAGAACGCTGCCTAGAGCCACCAAAGGAGTCAAAGAAGTCCTCTACGAACCTAGGCCTATGTCTAGCAGGAAAAATAGACTGCCTGGCTCTAGAGACTACAGCAGGTGAAGAAACTCCTTTAATGGTCCTCAAAGCACTCATCCTCTCCTTCCTCTCAATCTTAGCTCTACGGAAGCAGAACTCAACAATGTGGCCATTCTTCTTGCAGAAGGTGCAATGGTACTTGACCTTTTGAGGGGGTCTGACCTGATGAAGTAGAAGCACCTATCTTGCTAGAAGTGGTTTGGGCAAAACCAGCAGATTTGAAGACTATCTTGGATGGCTTAGAGGGTTCTACCTCAAACAGGCCACTCTCAACAGCTCTAACAACCTTAGGTAGATGGTTCTTGGTATGCTCTAGGGAATCAAATCCTAGGCCACTATTATTCACACTCACCTTAGATTTGTCAATAATCATGTTGAGGTTCTTCTTCCCACCAATAAATCTCTCAAGAGTCCCTTTAAGGTAGTCATTTTGTTTGGCTAGTTCATAACAAGAAGCACACTTATTTGACATGCTAGCCCTATCAGACTTTTCTTTATAGTGAGCTACCTCGGCTTTCAAAGCCTCACAAGACACACAATAGTTATCTCTAATCCTATCCAACTGCTCTTTGAATTTAACTCTAAATGCTTCTTATATCTTATCTACATTATGCCCAAGTTCAATACAAAGAGTACAAGAATCAGAATCAACAACTTTCTTGGAAGCAATCATGGACATGGATTGTTCAATTTTAGCTTTCTCCTCAAGAGTCTTGTTTAAGGCATCATTCTCAATTGTGAGTTTAAGACAGTTTTCACATGAAGCAGATTTAGAGTGAAGGATCATTTCAGTCATTTCTTTTATTTTAGTCTTATTTTTCTCACAATGAGAGTAGGTGTGACTAGCATCAAATTTCATCAATTCTTTTGTAGCACTATTCAATTTTAGTTCAAGCAAAGCACAATTTGAACAAGGCAAAGGGATAGCATCTACAATAGTCACATCTAAAGCAATAGCGTTCATGCAAGCAGGACTAGACTTGAGGGATTCTAGTTCATCAAGAGCATCTTCCAATTGATTCACAACAGAGGAATGAGCAGATTTTAGATTGATGAATTCATTTTGCAAGCTAGAGCAAGAGTCACAAATATCAACAGGATTAACAGATTTAAGCCTAACAACCTCTAAGTTCAGATCATCAATCATGTTGTCCTGTCTCTTAATCAATTTAGCTTGCTTCTTCAAATTGTGTTCAGCAATGACCAAAGCACGCTTCATATCAGCAAGTGAGGGACATACCTCATCTGGATCGCTGAAAAGGTCATCGCGTTGGAGGAGTCGACGTCGTGACTGTCCTTCGCCATAAAGCACATACTGGGTGAAGTCTCGGCCTTCTTCTTGCCATGAGAGTCGCCGCCGCCGTCCTCCGCCTCCGAGTCCATATCACTCATGTCAACATTTTCAAGAGCGGCAAGGACCCTACGATTTAACTTTATGTAGTTTGGCTTCTTTGCTTTCGCATCCCGAGCTTGAGGACACTTCTTGAAGTTCTTCTCCTCCTTGCCCTTCAGCTTGGAGCATCTGGAACAAATGTGGTTTGGCTCACCACACTCAAAGCAAGTGATCGGACCACCTCTCCTTCTGTTCCTCACCTTGTTGTAAACTCTTGAGAATTTAGTAGATAGGAGGGCTAAATCATCCTCAGGTAGTTTCTCTAGCTGTTCATCGCTCAAAGAGTGTAAAGCGGACAGAGAAAAGCCAGATGAGCCAAAATCAAAGGAATCAGACGAGCTACCCTTAGATGGGTCAACCACCAAAGCCATCGACTCTGTCTTGGGGAGACGCGAGATAAAGTCAATCTCATGCGTCTTCAATATCGAGTAGAGCTTATCCATGGTAAGCTCATTCATGACAGTATTGTCATTGGTGGATGTGATCTTCATCCCCTGACCTTCACAAAGAAGAGCACCTGTGGTCGTGCATTCTCGCACTCTGAAAACAAGATCAACAAATACAAGATCATGAAGAATCTTGGAGAACCTCCCCACGCCTCATCTAAGGACTCACCAGGTCTTTGCTCCATCTTTGAGTATTCTTTCTTGAGCTGGTTCTGTCTCACTTCCTTGATCGTAGTCGAACCCTCGTGGTAGTCACAAAGGGTCCTCCAGATCTCGTGAGCAGACCTCAAATGAGCCACGCGCTCAAACTCAGATCGACTAAGACCTTAGATCAGAAAGTTCCGAGTCTTGCTATTAGCCTCAACATCTGGAGTAATCACATCGTCATTGGCTGGCACGACATATGGATTTTTGACCTTAAGCCAAATAGCGTGTCCTTGAGCCTCGATGTAGGCATGCATGTGTGCCTTCCAGTAAGCAAAATCAACTCCATCAAAAACAGGTGGTTTGATTGAATACTTGTCAGTCGCCATGGCTCCAAAGACCGGTTAAGATCTATGAGAAGAGCTAACCGTGCTCTGATACCAATTGTAGGACCGGAAAGGCGACTAGAGGGGGGTGAATAGACGATTTCTCTATTTTTCTCCTCGATCAAACCCAACATTACTTTCACTCCAATAGCTACAAAAGCTATGAAGATCTCAGATACAGCACGCTGGATGACCTCGTGTTGAATCTGATCAAACCTCAAGCACAAGACTAAAAACACCTCACAACCTGCATGCACAAAATCCAAAGCATCCTCTCACGGCAGACCACAAGCAAAACCAAAGAGACTATGACGCAAAGAAGAAAATACGTAATCTCGATCTCATCTCACGACAAGACTAAGGCCATCAGCAATTTTCTTCTACGACACAAACACAACAAGAAATTAGAACAATACAATAGGCCTCTGCTTTTGTGCACAAGACCGTAGCCTCGAGTCGGTATCGAGGCCCGACAAGCAAGACACAAGAGCTACAACGTGAATCGCCACAAGACGCGACAAAGAACCGAATCACACCACTAGCAATAAACAAATGTGGCTAATCACACCACTAGCAATAAACACATGTGGCCACAGAGGCTATCAAAGCCAAATCATCAACAGATCAATGAAGGCATCGTGACTAGCACTCAAAATCACACAAGACACCGTGATCCAAAGCAATAAAAAGCTAATTTCAAAGCAAAGGATTCTGTTGAATCATTGAAGGCAGCCCAAGCTAATAAATAAATCTAAACAGGTTGAATCACCACAAGCAAAAGTTTTGTGATCCACAAACCGAAGGGACAAGCACATAGCAATAGCCGCATCATTGATGGCAGCCAACATGCATCTGCTTGCTTTTATAGAACCGCACGCACACACACAGGATGTGCCGCATCAAACCATACAGAGCAGACAAGCAAGCACAAAGAAACAGCAGCCAAGCAATAAACTCATCACCAAGTTGCAGCCACTAGAAATAAAAATCTCGGTCACAGTAGCAATCTGCAGGAAATCAAACCAACATCTCACTTGCATCCATAAAGACAGCCAAATAAAAAATTCTTAAAACAGTGAACAACAGGATAAACTCCATGCAACATTAATGAACTTGAGATCATACAAGTACGAGATTACATGCACGAGCCAAAGGAACGGCAATAAACAAATCCCAACAGCAAACCGAAGATTTTTCTGTCTATTCCCGAGACTACAAGACGCCGCCGCCAAGGCACCTATTTTTGCGGGAGGAACAGGCCGCCGCCAGAGCCTCCGGATTTTATGGGCTTTCTACTAAGCAGCCAACCGGATGTCCCATCTCCATCCTTTTATATGATGACCACCAACCCTAAAACCCTTTAGAATTGGAGCTAGAAGATTAAACCTAATGGGCTTCCCAAGGCCCAACAACAACGAACACACACGCACGCATTTTAAAGCGCCGTTTTCACTTCTCCGACCTAATCCACTTCACCACACTCCGCCTTGCGCGCTGGTTGTCATTAGGTCACTAAGGCGATTGGTAAAATTACCAAAATACCCCTTCTCGATCTTTTCCGAAGACTGAGTCCAATTCTGTTGAAGTAATCGCCTGCTTCGCCACGTGTAGGTTGATCAACGGCTCTCATCATGTCGGCAAGTCTCTCCCATCCGGTTCCCACCGGACCACCATGGCACTTGCACCGACCCCCGCACCGCTTGATCAACCAACAGACCGAATCGCCTGTTCGGTCATCCTTGTCCATTCTGTGCCACGCTTGAGTCCATTGACCTCACCCGGCATCCTTGATCGTTCTGGACCTCAGCTCTCCAAGCTTAGTCCCGATCCTCCTCGCCGTTGACCGTCGTTGACCTCCAAGCAACATGCACAACAATACACAAGGAAATCGATTCCGGGAACAAGTTCTTCACAACTTGACCCACGTTAGTGAAAACATGCAACATGCAACACATATGCACTATAGCTTATGAACTCAATCTATTCCAAAGGTAAATTTCCAAAATGGCTAAAGATCAGCCTTTTAACTTTGCCGAAAACGCATGAAACTTCAAACCAAAAGCAATATTGCCAATTGTTTCATCATCCTAAGATCATGGGCATATCCCCATGATATCCACATCATCAGATCTTCATTGGCGCCCGAGATCACGTGGGCTGGGGAGGCCATCCGGGCATGCGCCGATCGCCATCGGACGGCCGGCGTCATGTGCGACCGCGTGAGCCCTAATCCCCGAATCCCGCTCCGTATCTCTCATCCTGTCTCATCTCTCACTCCATCCCATGCTGCTACCCCGCCACTCGCTCCGTTTCCCCTCCGCCTCCAGTCCCCTTGCTCTCCCTCCTCCGCCGCCCTCCTCCACCAACGCCGTTGCTCCCTCCCTCTCCCTCCACCCACTACTACAGAAAAGGTATTCACAGACGGTTCAAAAACGTTATCACAGACGGTTTCATGAGCCGTCTAAGTTTATGGGTCAGTGATGACATGAGGTCATCACAGACGGTTTTCAACCGTCTGTGATGCATACTTTCAAAGACGGTTATTAACTGAGAACCGCCTATAACAGTATATATCATGCACGGTTTGTGGTCAAACCATGTGATGACTTTTTTCTATAAAGCCCCAGCAGCTGCTTGTGCCATTAAATCAAGATCATATATATATTGTTCATAGTCTCTCGGCCAGTCGTCCACCTGACATGAGAAGGATGAGATAGTAGCCACGGCAACCTCATTGAGCCTCGCAAGTTTAAAAATATGGATGCCAAGAGAGCGTCAGACATCCAATTACCGTATGTTGTCGATAGGTATTGGACCTAGGTTCGAAAGTGATGTGGACGCCCAGTTCGATTGGGAAGTGGCATCATGTATCAACAATTAACCATTCTTGAGATAAGTCGTTTTAAACCCAACAAGAACACCAAGCAACCATTCTTTCATTTCAAAAGAATTCTCAACTTGTTGCTTGGTGTTCTTCTTGGGTTTAAAGACAATTAAATGCTCAAGAATTGTTGGTTGCTGGTAGATGATGCCACTTCCTAGTCGGAGTACTCAAGATCAACGCCACTTTCAATACATAGCGACGCCCAATTACCTATCGACAACATCTAGGTAATTGGATGTCCCGACGCCTCCTTGCATCCATACTTTTGAACTTGTAAGGGCTCAATAGGGTTGCCCGTGGATACCGCCTCATCCTTCTCATGATGCGTGGACAACCCCCCGAAAGTGGCAGGGACTACAAACAATATATCATATATATATATATATATATATATATATATATATATATATATATGATGTCGGTTTTAATGGCACAAGTACCAACGCTTGAGACTTTATAGAGAAGAGATTATGAATGGAATGGTAGGACGATTCGGGACGCAAGAGGTAGGAGAACTTGACCGGCATGAACATAGTTACACAGACAAAGGTGAAATGAATGACGAGAGACAGCATAAGACTATTAACATCATTACATCACAGAGCAAGGGGACTATTAATATGAACTAATTATCAATTCAATTTCAGCATAAGACTATTAACATCATTAAATCATAGAGCAAGGGGATTATTAATATGAACTAATTATCAATACAATTTCAGCATAAGACTATTGACATCATTACATCACAGAGCAAGGGGAATATTAATATGAACTAATTATCAATTCAATTTCAGCATAAGACTATTGACATCATTACATCACAGAGCAAGGGACTATTAATATGAACTAATTATCAATTCAATTTCAAAGATAAGACTACTAACATCATTGAGCGCTTCATCAAGAAGACAACAAGACCAAGGGTGTCCAAACCCACCACACCAAAGAGTAGCCCTCAGATCCATCGAGAGCACTAGCCATTTTCATCACAGAGCAAGGGGGTAGAGACAGAGAGGAGTAAGGTAGGGTGATACCTCAAGATATGCAACCACGGCGGTGACCCCACCACCAGCACAACCCTCATCCATCTCCTTCACCTTGCATAAATCACACAAACATCAGGACAAAACTTAAGGCTCAAGCATAAAAATCAAACTCAACAAAAGACATAAAACTAACAGATCTAGAGGAGAATAGAGGGAGGATAGGAAAGCAAAGCTGCCAGGCTTGAGCGAGGAGGCCGAAAGCAGAGAACCAAGCCATGGCGGCAAGAAGCGACACGCTGGGTGGCAATACACCAGAGTTGTGGCACAACCCTAACACTACGACTATCGTACGATCTTGTGCAGTGTAGAGTGGTGTCACAACCTGCAGCGACGACGATGGGGTCAGACGGCGGCGTCGAGGTGGGGAGGGGAACAGACGAGAGTAAATGCGCTGGGGAGTGACGAGTTAGGGCGAGCACAAACCCTAGCGGTGCTAGGGAGTGACGAGATAGGGCGAGCGCAAACCCTAGCGGCCGGGCTCCTACTAATAAAGAGACTTATCACAGGCAGTTCTATTATGGAACTATCAGTGATAATTATCACAGACGGTTCCATAATGGAACCGTCTGTGAAGTAGTTTTTTCTCAAGTATAATTATCTTGTATATACACTTACATGACATGAAGAAATTATGTGTTTATATGTCAATTTTGTCATTTAAATATCAATAAAATTTGCTTTTTACTATATATATATATATATATATATATATATATATATATATATATATATATATATATATATATATATATATCACAGATCGGATATATATATATATATAATTAATTAATTTGTTCCACTAAACTGCTCTCTATATAATTAATATTAATTAATGTAACTTCACCTCCAAACTAGATTTTTTTTCCACAAAACCGTCTTCTATATATATATATATATATATATATATATATATATATATAGTAATAATGCAATATATAATTAATATAGTAATTAACTTCACCTCCAAACTTTTTTTTTCATTTTGGAATTTATATGGCCAAACAAAATGGGTAGTCGCTACAAAAAGATTAAAAAAGTAGAAACCTATAATTAAACAAAGTTTTTCTAATGGCGAGGTAGGTCGCTATCTCCGCTCTTCAATACTTCATAAGCGACGGCGTCAAGATCGGACGGTTCTCGATCATCAACGAACGAAGCTCGAATAAGGCCCACTGCCGACGCTATTGCTCGAAAGTGTTCCGTAAGACCCTCGATCGTTGAACCAAGAAGAATTGAGCCCATAGGGGTCTCTACCGTCGACTTGGCCGCTTGTCGCCTCGACACGCAGATCCAAGTGACAGAAGCCTCCCGAGACGACGCAACGCTATTTTGGAGGGCCACGCCGATGACGTGGTAAACTCACCAAAAGTGGAGATCACCCGGAAGACGCGCAGAGGAGGATGTCAAGACGACGGAAGGTGGCCGCCACCGCTCCGCAAATTCTCTAGGCGACGAGGTGAAGACACCGTTGAAACAAAGGTTCTTCCGCAAAGACGGCTCAACATACAATGAGATAGGTGCTCGTCATGCGGTGTGGTTGTGTAGGCCATCAATGCCGCGACAAGGAAGAGGCAACCATTGCTTTTTTTATAAGTATGTGGGGATGATCATCTTCGATGGCGTATGATCCTTTTATAAAACAAGGTATAAATTCAAAGCGTGAGACGAAGAGATGCATCGTGAGTGAAGCGGATCGATGCGATTTAAGAGACGACGGGAGCCAAAGCGATGACGATGAAGAAGAAAACGATTGGTCAGAGCGATGTTATCACAGACGGTTATAACAAAAAGCGTTTATGATATGTGGTAATATCACAGACGGTTATTGTTAAGAACCGTCTGTGATATGTAGAATTATCATAGACGGTTATTAACAAGAATCGTCTGTGATACTTCACGACGGTTTTCAACATGAACCGTCTGCGTGATATTACCTCTCGATGCAGTTTTTAGCGCAGCTTAAGAATACGACGGTCCCTAAACCAAAACCGCTCAGGATTAGATAATATCTGACGGTTTTGGTCAACCGCTCGTGATGAGGCGCCCAAAGATAGCCTTTTTGTAGTAGTGACCGCCGCTTCTTCGATCTCCCTCCCCGACCCACGCCTCCCTTCTAGCCCATATCCTCTCCTCTTCCCTCTCTCGCCTCTCAAGCAAGCCGCTACTCCTCCCTCTTTCTTCCTCGCAACCCCTCGATCTCTCGCTGCATCAGAGGTTTTTGGTCATGTTATTTGATGATGAACACATTGACAATAAGAAAGACTCATTTTGGTGTTTTAAGATGAATACTGATGTCTTTGGAACTTGCTTGTGATCTTAGATGTCGACATGCTTTTGAGTTCTGTTGAATTCATTAAAATCAGCCTTTGTCGTTTTTTGTAGTACCGGAGTTTTGTCCGCAGAACTACCACAGGACGGTACAACCACATGATTGTTGACGGTAAGAAAATTCCAGAAGGCCTGTGTTTGGACTTTGGTTTTTCTAAGCGGTAGTACCGCTTTTAATATGAGGTACTACTGTAGTGCGGTATGACCGCTACCGCAATGTAGTACCGCTTTGTCTAGGTTCCGAACGCAGAGTTTTGCTCGAACCATTAGATCCTAATCTAATGGCTCATATTGAGAGGAACGTTCAGACCGTCCGAACTCTTCAAGGATTGTGAGCCTTTGGATTGAAATCTGACGGATGAAATCAAAGGGAACGTTCGGACTTTCTACAGTGCTCTTAAAATCCGACGGTTTTGAAGCGTAGTCCGATCGGCCAATCCATCTAGAGCGTCCACGTGTCTCAGGGCTTGGTTTTGAGCCTTTTGCGCATTTCAGTGATGCGATAGTACCATTTGGTAATTTGCGGTAGTACCGCACATCAGTTATACCGTCTTATTTTTGGTGATATGGAAAAACCAGAACACTTGTTTTTTGGACATTGGATTTCTTGCTGAGCGGTATGACCGCGCCATGGTTGGCGGTAGTACCGCGATAGGTTTTTTTTCAGAGAGAGAGTGTTTCTAACAAGCTCTGTTAAGTGAAATACGGTAGTACCGCAGATGTGGAACAGTACGACCGCAGGAAGGTAATACCGCAGTGTGAACGACGGTAGTACCGCACAAAGGTATGACCGCAAGGTTGCGGTATGGAATTTCCAGAGGAGATGTTTTCAAGAGTTTTGAGCTCAAGTGAAAAAAGGTAGTACCACGGCTTGGTGCGGTACGACCTCTTATCAGTAGTACCGCGTGTTGAACAAGGGTAGTACCGCGTGTCAGTAATACCGTTTGAGAGCGGTATGGTTTTTGCAGAGTACTTGTGTTTTGGGAGTTTCTGTTGCCTTTAGAAATCGGTAAGACCGGTGTGTATGGTGCGGTACGGCCGGTGTGCGGTAGTACCGGGAATAATATGGCGGTATGACCGATTGTGTTCGAATTGTTTCGATTTTTGAGAATTGGCTAAAGTTTTGGTTAAATTCGTGAGCTAATGTTGGTCAAGTTGAAGAACTTGTGCCGAATATGTATTCTTTGATCTTTGTATGTGCAGGTTGAGCGCGAAGGCAATTATGGTCAGTGACGAGGAGGACCCGGACTAGGATGGGGAGATCAGAGGTCTAGGAGGTCGTGGATGTCACGAGATGATTGGGCTTGCGCTGGAGCACGTGGAGATTAAAGGAGGTTGCTAATGCGTGGAGGAGCTCCAGGAGGTGGAGTCCTGGAGGTTTACTACACGAGATGAGATATGGAAGGAGTTCCGTATCTGGAGAGATTTAGAGATTGGAAAAATCTGTGTCTGAAAGGGTTTCGGGTCTCTTAGAGATAGAGTCCGTGTCCATGTCGTAGAGGACATGTCCAGGACTCTATGGTATAAAAAGAGGTGGGGGTTAGGTGCTAACCTCACGGCACATATACGGGAGTTTTTGGGCAGAGTTTTGAGCGTTGATTTTACCGTGGCTTTCACGTAGGCTTGTTACGTGAGAGTTTTAGAGGTCTTCTAGTTGAAGGCTTTGAGGGGTGCTTGCCGAGCACTTTGTAGACACAAATCAGAATTGAGAAATAAAGTTTATATTCGTTCAAACTTTGTCTCTTGATTTGTTGTTCTTGCTATGCGCCAGAAGAGGTCCTTGCTGTGAAGATTTTCAAGAGTTGCTGTGCGCATAAGCAGGAGTTTAAATTTGGAGGTCAATTCGCTGCAATCATTCAACCCCGCCCCCTCTGATTGCCATTACAATCCTACAATCTCCCTCCCCGGCCACCGCCTCCACGCCTCCCCTCACATCCATTCTCTCTCCTTTTCCCCTCCCCTGTCCTTCTCCACTAGCGTCGTCGCTCCCTCCCTCTTCCTCCCCCGCCGCCCCTACGATCTCCCGCCTCGGCGCCTCTCCTCCCATCCGTCCCCTCGCCTTGCTACCGCCGCTATCGCCGGTGAGGGTACTGGGACCCACGATGGAGCAAACATGGCAGAGGCATAGAGCGGAGGTGGTGGGTGCAAGACCGCCACGGCGATCTCGTGTCGAGTACTTTCTGTGTCCTACTAACCGCTGCAACCTCCAAGGTTAGCCTCATCTCCCTCGTGTGTGTGTGTGTGTGTGTGTGTGTGGCACTGTAAGCAAAATTGCAGGATTTCAACGTGGGAGCTTCAGGTTTGAGTTGGGGGTTCCAATGTTCAAAGGAGAAGGTTGCAAGCATGGACTATGCTTGGTACACAGATTTAGCGCTTTGATTTAGGATGTGCAACTGTATGATTGGTTGTTACGGTCCTGTCATCTTTCTGTCAGCGTTCGTTCCCAAATTAGTGGTTCTTAAGGTTCATGCTGCCTATATAATGATATCTATTTAGGATGATTGGTTGTTACATCGTTATTATGTAGGTATGATTGGTTGTTACGGTTATGTAGGTTCATGTTGTCTATATAATGATATCTATTTAGGATGATTGGTTGTAACATCATTATTATGTAGGTATGATTGGTTGTTACGGTTCTGTCATCCTTTTGTTAGCGTTCAATTGACGGTTCTTAAGGTTTTGCCATCTTCTAGGATAATCCTGCTTCTAAGTATACATTATATAGACAACATCGTTCCCAAATTGATAGTTCTTAAGGTTCATGCTGTTCTTCTCAAACAAAACATATATTTACGTGCATACCTACATAAATATATTTGGTATATGTAACAGCCACATTTTAGTAAACAATAATATTATGCATTTCATAGCATTTTTGGTCATTTTGAAACATGTGCATAATTTGTTACAAATTAAAAACCACAAATTTAAATCAAAACTAAAACTTGAATTTAAACTCCAAGAAGAAACTTCAAAGTTTTGATAATAAAGAACTCTAGGAATTAATTTAATCAAATACTATATTAATTATCACAAATTAATATAATTTTTGTCAAATTTTTAGAGATCAATTTGACCTTAAGAAAATTTCTTGTTCTTTAATTAACCCTATTTGGTTAAAGGATTTAATTAAGCATTTTAAAACGTGATTAGTGAGTTTTCAAATTTTATTTGGGACCTATATCATCCCTATATCTTCTCTGAAAATTTTCATATTTTTATAAATTTATTTTCTATTTTAAACCCCCTAGTCAAACCTAAATCTTTTGAATTAGTTTCGGTCAACTTGGTTAGACTCAGCCCAACCTCCAGGTTGCGCGCGAACCATTCAATTTGAAATGGACGGACCAAATCAATTGTGACTTTGGACCATTTAACGCTTATGCAACTGGGCCGTCAATTTCCAATCGGACCGTGCCATATTTCAAAGGGTTAAGTCCAACGCGCGCGAGCCGTTCGATTTTTATTCAACCGCCAAGTGGAGCGGTGACGTTTGGACCATCCTAATGCGCTTCGCTTTTGAACCGTTAGATCTTAATCAGACCATCCGCATCAAGTGTGACGTTCGGACCATCCGAGCGATCCACTCAATCTAGACCGTCCATTTTCTATCGGACATCACCGCTTTCATTCATTTGATTCTAAAGCGCACTTCTTTTCGAGACCGTTAGATTTTGATCAAACGGTCAGTATGAGTTGGGCCGTTCGGACTATCTGAACGCCCCACTCAATCTAAGCCGTTCATTTGCGATCGGACCATCCGCAGGGATTGGGACGTTCGGACCGCCCGAACAGTCTTTTCGATCAGGACCATTGAAACTTGATCGGACCATCCACACCATTCGGACCAAGCCGTTTTGTTTCACTGCTGGGACTGACAGCCCTGGCCCACTTGTCAGTCTCTCTCCTTCGTCTTCTCCACGCCACTGCGCCAGCTTCGAGCACATCGCGCATGAGGTGGCTTCGCGCTCGCGTTTTTCGGTGCATGCAATGCCACTTGGCCTCACTGTGATGACCAGGTTTGCTCTGGTGCTGCCACGAGTGGCCATCCCTGTTTTCTTCGACGAAAGAGCTTCATCAAAACTCTTCGTTTCCACTCTCGGCCGTGTAGGCAAGCCGGCATTTCCATCCTCTTCACTGAGGCAAATCATCCGTCCTCTACGCTGTTCTTTTTCTTCTTGCTTGCCGTTCTCATTCATGCTAAGCTGGACCTCTTTTGTGTAGCACAGCATTGGGAACACGAGCTTGTCTTTTGGGTTATCCAGAGAGCGCCCGGAGCACCGCCGTTGTGGATTTCTTTGTTCCGGTGAGCTCCTTCGTAATCCTCGTGCGTCATATCTTGTCTTAGGGTTTAATGAGCAAAACCCCTCAATCAATTTGTCTTTTGATTCACAGGGTTACCATGAAGTTGGATTTTCTCTATTTCTGATCAACTTCGGTTCTTTCATCCTCATTTCTAAACTGGTGAGCCATTGTTCAATCCCTCATTTTAGAGCATCCAGGAGCTCTACTTAAGCTATCCTGACCACTCATTCCATTTGATTTGGTCTATATTATCTTGTTCGCGTGAAACTCTCATCCCATCTTTTCGGTCACCAACGACAAAGCTATTTCTTGGATCGCCGGCCGTTTTCTTAGCTCAAGTAGTTTCCTTGTGATCCATAGATGCTTAAGCATGTTTCAACTAGTTTAAATCATTGTCGGGCTGACATAGCCGCTTGTATCGTTTGAGCGCCGCCGCATTTCATCACCGCGCCACCGCTCCGGCCATGTTCCAACCACCATTAGGTTTGTTGCGCTATTGTGAATCCTTTTTGATCATCAGTTAGCGCCGCCTTGGACCACAGCTCCGGTGAGCTGCCAAGCAAGCTCTCGGTAGCTAATTTCTGTTGTCGGATTTCCGACCAGAACTGTAGCTCGTTAGTTAACCTTTAATAATTGTCGATTAGTACTAGTAAACGATAACCTAGTTTACTTCTTCACTAAAAATAGTTGTTACTGTAATCTGGACTAACCCTCACTTGTCTCTGTTACTTAAAAACTTGTTAATTAAATCACTTGCACATTAATAACTTTAATCTTGCATAGTTTACAGAAAGTTTAGTTGAACTCTAACTGAACCAAAACTTTCACTTAAGTTCACTTAGAAAATAGAACACTACTTTTGTAAACTTGTCATGCATTTTTTCAGCATCCTATTGTAATTTTATCATGCATTTTTCTATGTTTTTGCACTTGGTCTTTTCTTTTCTCGGTATTTACTTGTTCTTGCTATTTTAGATTCTGGTTTTCCCGACGTGAGTGAATATACTTCTGATCAACTTGAGATTGAACAAGTGGTTTATAATCAAGGCAAGCATCCTCTTGCACAATGTTGATCCCAGTTTTGATACTTTAGTATTTTGGAATGCAGTGATAACTGTGTGCATGCTATTTTGAAGTATCAATAATTTGTGAGTTTAGTTAATTATATCCCAATCTTTGTGGCTTATCCTTGATCAAATTCATACACTTATGCTTAAGATAGAAATCCTGTGTTGAACAAATTGGTTTTTAGATAATTGCTTAGCCATGCAAGTCAGTAGAGCGATAGTTTGATTGACAAGCTTAACTTGTCGGTCATGGGAAACACTAAATGAATTCTAGAATTGGTTTCTTTGTTCAGATTGTAAAACTGAAGGTTAAGTTAAAATTTGTATGTTAAAAACTTGGTTTAGATCTGGACAAGTGTTTGATAGTGATGGTGCCTTCGTGCATGAGATTTGGGAAATGTGGTAGTCTTATCCGGATCATTAAGGACCGAACTTTGAGCTGTCAATTCAAGTACCTTACGTACTTCCACACGTGGTGTATGAACGCTGCTTGGTTAAGTAAGGGGAGGGTCTTATTGAGTTGAAAAACTGCTAGAGTGAGGATATATGTGTTTGATCATATGTTCGTAGGGATCCGATTGCAATTTAATATGTGCGGGTGAGCACAGTTTTCGTTTAGTTCTTTGGGTCGGCATTCCCAACACAACTTGTGTGCCCCAGTTAGCAAGCTCTATCAGTAGCTTGTACTAAGTGGGATTCATCACACATGGGTGATTCAACTCAATAATACCAACTTGCTGAAAAATACTGAGTCTTGGTTTACCCGGCCGGCATACCTAAGGTAGTGTGCTACTTTTCTAGGGGCTTACAGGCTGACCAAGTCGTGTGGGTAAATATGTACACCCCTGCAGGGTTAAAACTATTTGAATAGCCGTGTCCACGGTTACGGACGACACTTGTTTTGATTGACATCATAATTAGACTTTTGAAATAGAAATTATCTAGGAATACTTGGTATCGGCATGAATGGCTATTCATGCATGTTAATTGAGTCAAAGTGGACAGCCACTTTGATATAACTTGAGTTTTGATTATTTCTTAATTACTTGTTGTTTTTAGTCCAAACTTGTTTGCAAAATGGCCTTTGCAAAAATTAGCAAGTGTAGAGATAAAACTTGTGCTTTATGCAAAAATTAATGCCACTACAGCCTTTCCTTTGGAACAACCTTAAGCATATATAAAAATTCTAATCCTTTGGTTAGGATCTACTAAACACCTTCTTTAGTAGTTTCGTGTAAGTCTTGCGAGTACCTTCTATACTCAGTTGCTTTAACCACTTGTTGCAGGTGAGGACGATTATGTGTACGACACGTTCGTTAGCGCCGATGGTGGTGGTGCTAACGAATTATGCTGTTTCTACCTCCACTCAGTTGCCTGAGGGTGTTAGGGCACACTTGGTGGACCTTTTGGTGTTTATAGTTGTTTCCGCTGCAGACTTTTACTTTTAGTTGAGAGTTGTTCACATATGTAACTAGTGTACTGAAACTCAGGTCTTGTAAAGTTTTGTTATAAATATATGGTCTTTTGTGTGACTTTGTACAATGTTGTTTAGGATGTGTGTACATTAGTCTTTGATCTTGGGAATTAATGTGCGACACACATTCGGGAACTTGAAATTGGGTTTGTTCCCTGTTAAAGATGATGCCTCTAGTATAATCTTTTAATTGGGAACAAATCCAATATCAGGGGTCCTCACAGCGTTGATATCAGAACCATACTGACTGTAGGTTAGAAATAGCATGGTCGTTAGCATGAGTAAGTCTTCTGAGAAGTTATTTTCTAAATAACAAAATAATTCCAGAAAATTTTAAGTATGATGTCTTTTATTTCTTACCCATCTTTGTATCATTTCTTACCCCAACTTTCAGTTGGATTTACAAACTAATTTGCTCACTTACCTTGTCCCTTTTGTCTCTAGATGAGCGGGTGGTATTTGGTTAAGGAGACCCGAGCTAAAGAAGTGGAAGGATACACGGCATTGCTGTAGGAAATGATGTGGTGGTCTAATTTCACCTACCAACCGGAGTATGCTATCTATCGCCAAGACTGAGGACCGGGGATGGAGGAATATCGAGCTGTGATCAATGTTATTGCAAGACAGGTGACAGGAAGCGTTCCATACTGTATCCAAGTACATGCCACCTCTGAAGCCATGGCTATTCAGGAAGCAGCTAGTGGGATAATGAGCCTTCTTCGTCATGATCTGATGGAGTTGTCTCAACCACCCTACTATCACTTCCCGAAGCGAGGCCCTGAAGCAGAGGTGAACACGTTCGATGGGATTTAGTTTGGAGAAGACCTACATGTGTGCCAGCTGGCGAGGTTGGTTCACATTATGGACCAAATCCATCACTGCCATGTGTACGAGCTGTGGGAGACCCAACGCCGTCTTAGTGAAGCCTAGGAGTACCTTAGGATTGGAGTCAGTATGAATCGTGTTCCCCGTAACGTGCTTTATGGTGACAACGAGACCTCCCCAGCTGCTGCTGCACCACCAGATTATCGACTTCCAGAAGTGGCGGGGCTCGTACCTACTTATGGACAGCGTCGCCAAGCCCAGATGTCTGCAGGTTTTCCTCGCGCACAGCGGCCGGCACCCCCTGGAGGTCACGTTCCTTTGCTAGGCTCTCCTAGGCATCTCACAGTCCATTGGACCCAATAGACACGGGATCGCCTGGAGCTCATCTTTTGGATGAGTTCCCGGTGAATTTCAACCGGAATCACTTTGTTTAGGCCAAGGATGATGAGCACTCGTTGCTAAGGGTTGTAACCAACTAGTAGCTATCCCTAAATAAATGTAATAGGATAGCACTTGTACCTTGTATAATTATGTATGTTCCATTGTAAGACTTTTGTTTCGGGCAGTGGCCATGTTGTTTGCAGACATCTATGGATGTAACCATGTCGAAACTTTGCTATTTGCTGCTTAATGGATCTTGTGTTCTTTTGGTGTTGATATTGGTGCATTTTATATCATTATGCATGCTAAGTCTAGTACCTTCCCTTGCTGTCCAAAATTTTCATTTGTGCTCGTTCAAGTGTATTCTTGTTGAGTTGCTAACAGTTGTATGGCAACAGTATGACAGGACCTACTACTCGTTCTCGCGTACAGCAGGATGAGGGATCTTCACCCCCGAGATCCCGCTTTGCTTTTGTTAATGATCTTTACCCTCGGGGAGAGCAGGCAGAACCTTCTAGTCGCCATGGACGTCAGGGTGGTCGGCATGAGGAAGAGCTTCCTCCACCGCCCACAATGGCTGAGGTGCTCTCGCAGATAAAGCACAATCGTATGGATCAGACGCGTATTCTAGAGCAAAATAGCGTGTAACACCTCTTCAGCTCCCAGACCAGCTGGAGTGGCAGGAGGTCATCGTGTGATGCGCTTGTCATATTATCAACCTTATAGTCAAATGTGGTTTGAAGAGGTTGAGTCTGTATATTAAAGCTTTTCGTGATGCGATTTCTTTCTTGAATAATTCTAACGTAAGAACAGCAGCATATAAGAACTTCTGCAGGGCGATGGGTATACGTCCAAGAAAGTTCGGTTTGGACATGCTGGTAACATGGAACTCTACTTACCTGATGCTTAAGAGTCTTTTACCATATAAGAGCATTTTTTTCTGTTTTTATTCAAACGCACTATCAGAGCACTGATAGTAGTATACTATTGACTAAGCAACATTGGTTCGTTGCTGAGAAGATACTACAGTTTTTAGAAAAAATTTATGAGGGCACTGTTGCTTTGTCTGTTGTCTACTATTCAACATCTCCTATCACTGTGTGTAGTATTTTACAGATCGCTACTCAATTAAAAATGTATGAAAATGACTTAGTTTTACAGGAGGCTATTGTTGCTATGAAAATTAAATACCTTAAATATTGGAGAGAAATCCCTTACTTATATGCATTTGCATTTGTTTTAGATCCAAGAGCTAAAATTGAAGCATTTGGTAGTGTACTTGATTTTTTCAGTGATGCTACAGGACTAGACTATACTAACTATTTTAGAGAAGTTCATTCTCAGTTACACGAGATTCACCAAAGGTATGAAAATAAGTTCCAGGGAGTCCGCTTGCAACGACCTCTAGTAGCCCCCGTCTCAAGTAGCAAGACAAATATGTGAGGCAAGATCTTCGAGGGCTCTTTCTCCATGTCCAGGTCTTCTTCTACAATGACGTTTGCTCAGCCAAGAACCCCAAGAAGTGAGGAACTATCCACCTATCTGGGTAGCGATACGGTGGATTTCAACTCAGAAGGCTTCAAAATTTTGCAATGGTGGCAAGTCCATAAGTTAACATATCCCGTGCTATCCATACTTACACGTGATGTGTTAACTGTTCCTGTCTCGACAGTTTCCTCTGAGTCTGATTTCAGTCTTTTTGGAAGAATATTAGAGGAGAGAATAATAGGTCTCACAAGTGAGATGGTGGACATACTTCTAACTGTGAAGGACTGAGAATAAACTGATTCACGAACACAATACTCTATGAAAAATCCAGAGTTGTCGTAGGTGTTCAAAAATCTGTACCTAAACAACAACACGTAGAACAAGGATGTATGTAGAGCTATAGGCTGTACTCTTTTTCCTTTACTAAGGTTTTCTCATGTTCAGTTTTTACTTGGCAAAGGTTTTAACGAGACAACTATTTGAACGTTAATAATGCTCTTTATTACATTTTCAATATGTTTGTCTTATTTTTTTATAATTTTCATATCTATTTATGAATTCTACATATTTTTCTGTTCCTTTTATTTTTTCTGAGCCTAACGGGCTAAGTGGGCTGAAACGGTCCACCGGACTAAATGGGCTGGGCCGGCCCAACCCAACACAACAGGCCATCTGGCCGTGCCTGGGCCTCCTCCCCGGCACTGCCCAGCTATTAGCCGAGCCATGATGGGTCATGCTGAGGGCCGCCCATCCGACTAGCTCTACTTCCTCGCTTCCATCGTCGTCGCTGCACGCCCGCGCGTGTCGCGCGACCACCGCCGACCGGGTCGGCCTCGGCTTCACTGCCGCCTCTCTGGTCCGGCCACATCTCCTCAATCTCTTGTTGGAAATTCTACCTGTGGACACACACTTTCACGGGTAAGGGAGACGAACTCACGGAGAGGAAGAACATACAAAAGATTTTGTGTAGCACTGCAACTGCCTAGTGCTACTTTTCTTTCTTTTCTATTCTTCTCTCTTTGCTGTTTGGCTCAACTGAAGACAATAATGTACAAGAGGCTAAATAGCCACCATGCACCATGACCCACTAACACACCCGACTAATGCAAACACTAACTCTTGCATGCAAACGCACGCACTAACCCACTAACACACCAGACTAATGCAAATACTAACTCTTACATGCAAACGCACACACTAATTGCTTATTCAACTATATGCAGTCATGCAAGGTCCACTAATAAACTAATGCATGCAAAAACTACCGAACTTGATTATTCCTAACAATCTCTCCCTAATCAAGATGGCTTCACAGCAGCGTCAGTTCGTCGTCGGCATCCGCCTCCATGAGATGTGCCTGTTCCTCCTTCTTGTTGCAGCATTCGGAAGCAAAATGCTCATAGTTGTTGCAGTTGTAGCATCTTACTTTAGCCTTGTCAAATTTACGATTCTCGCGGCTTCGACCACCATTGCCGTTAGAGCCGCTGAGCTCGCTGTCTCTATTCTTCGCCGATTGGGCCTCCCACTCGGCGCGCGTTAGGAGAAGATGTTTGTCGTCGTTTTTGCCGCTCATACTGCATAGACGCTCCTCATACGCCTTGAGACGGCCAATCGTTTCTTCCACTATCATTGTCTTCAAGTCCCAAAATTGCTCAATGATTGAGACAATCTGCAGGTACTTGCTCGGGACAGCGCGGAGAAGCTTCTTCACGACGTAGCACTCCTCCATCTTGTCACCAAGACCACGAATCTGGTTGACGAGAGTCATCAGTCTTACGGCGAAGTCGTCCACCGACTCTGTTCCCTTCATGCGCAAACCCTCGAACTTGCTCTTGAGGGTCTGTGCACGTGCCTCCTTGACGCGGTCGGTGCCAACATACATAATCTTGAGCGTGTCCCACGCATCTTTCGCTGTCTTCTTTTCAGCGAGTAGGAGGTGGGTCTCATCCGAGACTCCTTGGAAGATGGCCGCAAGGGCCATTTGATCTTGGTACTCATCAACGTCGCCAGCCACCACAGCTTCCCAAACACCTTGTGCCTTCATGAACACCTTCATCTTGATTTCCCACGCATCATAGTTGTTCTTGTTCAGCATAGGGTATTGAACAGAGACGCTGCTTTCTCTTCCCAGTACCCTTGATGGACCACCGCTGGCAACGAAGATGCGGCTCGACAGACCACCGTTTGCAACGAAGGTGCGGCTCGACAGCGACATGGACCTTGCCCTCAACATGGCTCTGGCACCTAGTGTTGGAAATTCTACCCGTGGACGTACACTTTCACAGGTAAAGGAGACGAACTCACGGAGAGGAAGAACATACAAAAGAGTTTGCGTAGCACTGCAACTGCCTAATGCTACTTTTCTTTCTTTTCTATTCTTCTCTCTTTGCTGTTTGACTCAACTGAAGACAACAATGTACAAGAGGCTAAATAGCCACCATGCACCATGACCCACTAACACACCAGACTAATACAAACACTAACTCTTGCATGCAAGAGCACGCACTAACACACCAGACTAATGCAAATACTAACTCTTGCATGCAAACACACACACTAATTGCTTATTCAACTATATGCAGTCATGCAAGATCCACTAATAAACTAATGCATGCAAAAACTGCCTAACTTGATTATTCATAACATCTCCCTCTCTACTCCTACCGCGCCGCCACCATTCGGTCACCTCGCTGGCTTATCGCCGGCCATGGCCCATGGAGCCGCCGTGACGCTATCCCCCGACACTGGATCGCTTCCACGCGACTCCCCGCCCCCGGTACCCTCCTTCGCTCTCCCGTGACCGCACCGTGGAGGGCTTAGGCCCCGTCGTGTCGCCGGTCACGACTTCCGCCGCCGTGGCCCCGCCGGTGGTCCATCCAGTCTCCTGTGTCCACGGTGATCTCCTTCCTCTCTCCCCCTTCTACTTCCTCCTTCGCCTATCTTGATGTATCTCCCCTGGTTCTAGGGTTTGGGTCGGCGCACCATTGCCGCGCTGCTCCAACCTCACCAGACACCAGTGGCCTCCCGTGGCGGTGCTCACACCCCTAACGCCACCGCTCAAGCCCCCTTCAGTCGGTGTAAATGTCGGCTGCCACTTCTTGCCGGACTGAGCGGTTGTCAGGTGCAGACCGCGCCGTGCGCGCTCTGAACGACGGCCTGTCGTTGTTGGCTATGCCGCTTTCACAGGTGAGTGCCCAGGTTTGGTATCGCTATGCCTGGTCTCCCCTATACCTCACTGCCCTGCTCCCGGTCATCCGTCGGCAAGCACCGTGGTGCCTGGCGCGACGTTGAGGTGACCTCGACGTTGTCCGGCCACGGGTGCTCGTTGTCCCCTCACAGGTTTGATCCAGCCTTCAACCTCTTTCTCCCCTGGTCTCCCTTCATCTGGTTCTATTCCATCTGCTGCTGCTTTCTTGTTAGGAATGCGGTTGCATGAGTGATTCTTTAGTGATGACGCTGACCATGTCTCTGTGCTTGATAAGCTGGTGCTCGTGCATGTGTTTCTTGCTTTTGGAATACTTCTAGTGCAACAGATTTCTCTCTTGATCTCCCTCCTGATCCTCCTCTGTGTGTGGTTGTAGGATTGATGGTGCAAAAAGGGGAAGAAGCACGTTCTCCTCCTTGTGCTGCTCTAAGTCTTTAGTTTGAGCTTCCAACCTTCTCTCTGTTCTTCTTCCTCCCTCTCAGTGCTCCTCTCTCTCTCTCTCTCTGAATGCTAATGTTTGTGACGATGCAATTGAGGAAAAAGTAAAGGCAATATGACCGCTGGCCTCTGCCTTATACTTCTCCTTAATCATGTGCTTAAGCTACCTAATTCTTCTTCTACTCTAATCTGCTAGCTGCTGCTGGCCGGGTGCCCAGTCCCCGGTGCTAAATCCATGTGATTGTGCATGGAGATGGCATGTGCAAAAATGCTGGGCTTGGTTGTGATTCTAGAGGAAATGGCAGGATGTGAAGTGCAAGATTTCTGGTCCTGAATGTTTTATATGATAACATCAGGTATTAAAGTGCAAAGTAGCAGCCTCTTGCCGGGCTGGTCGTTTCTGGGATGAGACTGAATTCGGACTTGCTTTTTGGGCTGGATTGAACGTGGGCTAAAATTATGAGCTTGGGCTGATTCGGTTGTGGGCCCTCCTTTAAATCCAGGTTTTTGGGCCAAGATAATGTGGGATGAAAGTGTAATGGTCGGCATTATGGGCCCATAAAGGTTTACAGGACGAGAAAGGTTTATGGGCATATATACTTAGTAGGCCTTCCGATTTTCCCTGATTTTCCTAATTTTCTCACCTTTGTTTTAGTTGCCTCCCGGTTTTGCGCTTTCCCCTACTTCCAGTGCGCAATTCCGGCTTCGTCTTGTTACTTTCGTTTTGTTTTCGCTGGATGATGATAGCTCCTTCGTTGGCGTGATTAAGGCTTGGACAAGATCCCTTGCCTAGATGATCGCTTATGATAAATACTACCAAATCTGACAGCAATTTTTTATTTTTTCCCCCTCTCTCTTTCATTTTATCTGAGTTCAACTTTGACCTGAATATTGAATTTAATTACAATTTATGAGTTTTTATCGTACTCAATTCCGTCATCTACATGACTTGTATTTTAGTTGGCCAACACCGTGGTCATACGGTACTGCCAGTAGCGTGGTCATCGCATCCTCTCCACCTTAAAAAAAAATCGTCCTCGAAATTTAAATGAATGTGGTTGGGGTTATCTACATCTTTGTTCTTGCATAGTTATAATTCTTTCTTTTAACCGTTAATACTCTAGCTTTGAGTGGATTAATGTTCTTGAATTCTGCAATCTTTGCTTAGACCAGAATTTTTTTCCATGATAATCCATTTTTATTATTAATTACAATATTATACTGCGATAATATTTTTACAGAAATATATTTTGTCACCGAACCGTTACGATTGGACCCGAGAGGCTCAGCGGTTGAGCGATAGGACACTTGTCAAGAATAGCGAGCACAATGTATGCCCGGCTAGATGAGTGAACTGCACACTAGGATCAACCGTTGAGCGACAAGTCGTGCAACAGTTCGGCAACAGGAGTATGTTTTTGTAAAAAATATTATCGTAGGTATAATGTTGTAATTAATAATAAAAATGGATTATTTGAAGAAAAAAATTCGCTTAGACCATCAGTCTTATTCCTACTGATTACTTCTATTCATGTGTAGCAGCTTTTAGGGTATTAGATTATTAATTTGGCTGTAATCAAGTTTTGCGATGTAATCAATTGAAGTAATCTTATATGCCTCTAGCTTGTGTTTATACGACTGGTCCCTGTTCCCAGGCCCTAGAGATCAAGCTAGAGCATTATGGCAATTTCAATTCAGTTGTTATTTCTGGTAACTTAACTTCTTCTTTCTTTGATGAGCTATTTCATCGATGTATTCAATTTTGTTTCGTTCAGAGTCATCTGTGTAATTCCAGGGTATGCTATAATGTAAAATTTTAACATACCACAAATTTTGTCTCATGCATTTGTCATTCATATAGTTATCATTCTGGAATTTCTTTCATGTTCAGCAGTGATGTGTCAGTGTTACATGGCTTTACGATGTGCTCTTCATATAGAGTCTTATTATTATTATTATTATTATTAACCTATTTTTTAAAATTATTTTAAAGATAGTATCTTTTTAACTTTATTTTCAATTCTGATCTTTTTTATCACGTCATGACCCGTGGCGTGATTAAATTGTGCTATCACGCCACCGACCGCGGTATGACTAAACTATGCTGTCACGCCACCGACCGCGGCGTGACCAAACTATGCTGTCATGCCACCAACCCCTTTGGATGTGTCTATTTTTGGGCTAAATCCTGTCACGGCAAGGGGGTAGTGTGACAGCACTCGTTTGACACGTCGAGATGTGGCGCGACAACGCGCTTTTGTGACGTGACCAAATGAGTCAGAATTGAAAATAAAGTTAGGAAGAAGCTATCTTTAAAATAATTTTTAAAAATAGATTAAATAATAAAAAGAGTTCCTTCACATAACAGTCTGATGGTCTTCAGGCATATGACACAAAACCAGCTGTTTATTTACCGATCATATCTTCAGTTGGCTAAATTCTAAGACACTTTGTGTAAAACGTTTTGACTTTTTTTGCAAGCTCTGCTACTGTAGTCTTCTAACTATTTTAGTTCGGTTGCTAGTAGGTTAATTTAGTAAGTTATTAGTCAACTACTAAGCCTATTCCTTCACTAATCCTCTCTCCTTTACTTTCTATTTAACTTTTGTCATTCTTTACATGGTCCAGGCTAGACCTATTCAAACGCTGGGCCGGGCCGGACCTGCAAAAGCCCGGTGACAAAGCACCAAGCCTGAGCCCGGAATGAAGCCCGACCACAATGCATTTTCCAGGCCCGAGCCCGGCCCGACACAAAAGATCAAGTTGAAGCCTTGAGGTGCGTGCAGATTATGCATTCATGAATTATATATACTCAACTCATATTCATGAGGAAGCGTGTTGAAGTGAGGGTCGCCGCCGAGGGAGCAGCTGAGCCGGGGAGCGCCCGAGGGCGGCGCCGAGCGTGAGCACCGCCTGGAGGAGCACCGCTGCGGGGCGCCAGGGGAAGAGTCGATCGGGGAAGCCGCTGGGGGAGCGCCGGGAAGCACCGCCGAGGGAAGCGTCGGCCGATCGAGTAGCGCCACCATGGGGCTCGGGCGGGCGCTAGGGTTGGGACAGGGGTGTGGGTGTGGGAATAGTACCAATAGGTTAATGCCTGGGCTTGTGGCCTTATATGAACTTATGCAGCGTGGCTGGCACCTGGCCTAGCTTCTTATTATTTACCTCTAGGTCTTTCATACAACTACTATACTAGTAAGTCCGCTTCATTTTCTTCATTTTTGTCAAAACTGATTTAACAAGTTATACACGTTAATTTCTCCTTAGTGCACAGATTAACACTCCTTCTAGTCATTCATTTCAATCACAGTTTCTGCAGAGATTGTTTTACAATATTTTCATTACCCACCCAAAGTTTTCATGTCTAAATTTAAAAGGTTTAATCTAATTTTTATTATAAGCACTTCCAGGTTAACGCAATCTCTTGCATCAGCCAAACAATGCATTTCACTTTCCTGTTCAGTCGTTTCTTTTTATTTGTATACGAATGCCAGCAAAAAATAACTGAAATTTAAAATAAAAAAAATATAATTAGATTAAAAGAAAGAGTATGTAAGTACAATCCAAAAATAGCTGAGATTCGAATATGAAATAAAATAACGGTAGCAATTTGATTTTCATACAAATTTCTAAGTAAAATCCTAAATAAATATAATTTAGAATAAAAATTAAACAAAGATTGCAATTTGATTTGTATACGAAATCCAACAAAAAATAACTGAAATTGAATAAAAAAAATAAAATTATCATATTGATTTCGATATGAATCCAAAGTAAAATAAACTTAATAAGCTGTAATTTGAATATAAAATAAAATCGCAATTGATTACCCATATGAATTCCTTAGTAAAATCTCTAAATAGCTAAAATTTGGAATAAATTAAATACAATGAGTAATTTGATTCACTTCAATAAAAAATAACTTAAATTCAAAATAAAAATAAAATAAAATGAGCAATTTGATTCCACAATTCCTAAGTAAAATTCCTAAATAAACATAATTCGAATAAAAACTAAACAAAAATTGGTACTTGGATTTGTATACTAATTCCAATAAAAATAATTGAAATTCGAAATAAAAATAAAATAAAATAAGTAATTTGATTTCGATCTGAATTCCAAAATAAAATACCTAAGCAATTGTACTTTAGAATAAAAATAACAAAAATAGAAATCGGATTTTTATACGAAACCAACAAAAAGTAATTGAAATTCAAAATACAAAATAAAAGAAAGTTTACAATTTTATTTTCATACAATTCCAAAATAAAATACGTAAATAACTAAAATTAAGAATAAATTAAATAAAATTTACAATTTGATTTGTATACGAACATCAATAGAAAATAATTTAAATTTTGAATAAAGTAAAAGTTGTAAGGAGGATGACACAAGTAGTGTCAGAGAAGACCTCGAAAAAGAGCAATGATGTTGATCTATCCAGCAAGAAAACATTGAACCACGGAGAAGCAAAGAGGCGAGGCGGCGGTGGAGAGGAGGACAATATTGTGTTCCTCACTTTAGCCGTTCGACGAGGATAATGTCGTGCTACTCGCTGAAGCCATTGAAGAAAAAGGCTAGAGTCGAAGGCCGCGACAACGAGCGATGAGCGTCGGCGTTGTTAAAAAAATCAGTGGCCAAAAAAGCTTGATGATGGGAACCCTTGGCAGAGAGAATATGAAACTTCGTATTGAAGACGAGCTATAAGCAATATGCAGTCATCGGGTAGCTAGGAGCGTGCCATCACTAGTGAGAGGCACAACATCTCCGACGATGGTGGGAAAATTCTCCATATTGTTAGACATCGACCAAAGCAAAGATGTCGACATTAGTAAAGATGTAAGGTCGACACCGTTAGTGTGGAAGCCACAACGTTGAGTTGACCAATGTCGAATAAGACAAGCGACCAACACAGTAGAAAATGACATCGAGCCTGTATGACATCATGTATATATCCATACGAATAGAAACGCAGACGTACATAAGCAGAGGAGTAAAGAGTTTGGAGTAGAGATGGCGCAACCGTAGGGAATAAGCTTGGGGTCATCGGAGAGAGCATGGCGAGTGTCCTCGACAAGGATCACCGACGGCTGCATGTAATGATTGGAAAGAAGTAGAAGATAACTATGTGGTGTAGTATTACATTAGAATGGGTAGTAACTAGCAACTGAGAAATCGATCAATAATGGACCTAGTTGTTGAAGGTTGAAGCAAAAAAGTTGTGGCGACGAGAAGAGATAGAAGACACGGTTCGGTGGGACAGCCGGCGTGTGAGGAAAGATAAGTTCATGATAGGTCGCCCATGATGCATCGGTGTACGCGTGAGCAAGGCACTCTAATATCATGTAAACTAATAAGATAATTTGTCGCACACATAATTAATGTATTAATAAGATTAAATAGAGGTACATTTGCATGCATACATTTTGAAAAGGAGTAACTAATGGAGGAAGAGGACATGCCACTATATGATTTATGCATGATAGGGAGTAGTTATGTTTCTAAAAACCCTAACAACTTATTACACTCAATGATTTTCTTACATCAAAGTTCATACTTCAATTAAGTTCCACAAGTTGTATTTTCTTTCAAACTTCCATTGTCATTTTTCAATATTTATGATATCTTAAAAATCTAAATAGCCTACAAGATATGTAAATATATTTTTAAGTATCTAAGTTATATTATTTGATATTACAAACTTTGAAACAAAACTTAGCCGCACAAATACGCCAGTCACCCTGCTAGTTTGTTTGTTTTTTGTTTTTTGAAAAAAGAACCATATTCTATAGTATCCGAAAAAACGAAGAGTACAAATTTTAAAGCAAATCAGAGATCTGATTTGCAACCAGACAATGCGACATAGCCAGACAATACGACATAGTTTGATAAAGATTGACAACACAAATGAAGATTTTATTCATCATCAATTCATCATTCATTTTCATACAGTTGCCGGTTAAATTACACTAACACCTAATAGCTAGCTAGCTAGATCCCCAAATATCAACGTGATCAATCCGTGTTTCCAACTACCATCAAAACTTCAACAGCTACATTTGATACATCAGCTAAGCTCTCCCAGGAGGCCAGCCTGCTCTGATAACACCATCAGCACAGCAATCCCAAGCACGGCCCTAGTGTTACATTTCTGAGGGGGACAAGGGGATCAGGATTCAGAAGTTACTCGTCGAAGGCTTGGACCTCTTGCTGTTGAGCTGGGCGACGGGGAACTCCACGAGGACGATGAAGGACGAGCTCTCTGCTTCTCGGAGGTACTGTACCGTGCCGCTCATTGTCTTCACGATCTTCTGGCTTATGTAAAGGCCAAGGCCTTCTCTGGACACCCCTGGGCTGTGGCGGAACATCTCTTGTATCAGAGCCTCTGGGATGCCCGGCGCTGGATGGACAAGCCTGCATGGAGTTGTCAGTTAAATAGCTGTTATTTTCAAGGAGATATATGTCAATTGTGGGGAGCTATGTTGGATCAATGGGAACAAGGTGCAAAAACTAAGTAGTCTAATTACTTGTAAAGTGGTACTTTCAGCTCAAGTACAGTAATCAAAAGACCCAGATGAGGCAATTGGAGGGTTACCTGAACTCTAAATGAGCAATCTGCATGCCAGACCCAATATTTTCCTTCCTAGGAATGACTTGGAGTACAATAGGTCCTTCAGCTGACTGTGTGAATTGAAGCGTGCATGCCAGGAAGTCTGCTAGGACCTGCTGAAGCCTTAAATTGTCTCCGTAGAGGTACATACATGATACTTCTACAGGCCAGTCACGATCAATAGAAATTCGTTTTTCCTTGCTCAGAGACATGCCTTGCATTAGGACCGTATTCAGAGCTTCCTCAAGGTTGAATTCTACTGCGTTCATCTCCATGTAGCTGTAACAGCAAGCATTTATTAATCAATACTTAATTTATTAATTTTTTTTCATGCATGCAAAAATGAATGGAACAGGTATTACAGTTGTAATCTTGTATGCGTTAATATGCTAGTACTAGCAGCATTACTGTATCGATGGAAATTTCTAACCAGTAAAGCGAAATTATATCTTTGTGAATATCATACGTACTCCATAGATTGATTGTAATTGAGAAAAACATGAGATACAGTATTTTCATTTTTTTTGCATCAGGCCATCAGCACAGCTATCTAAATTTTCTAGGATTAGTAAAAGAATGAATTTAAGAACAATTGAAAAGCTAAGAATAAGAACAGGTGAATATCTATAAGGCCGTAGATGATGTGCAGAATAAATGGCACTTACCACTGTTCAATGCTTTCTAGATCAGTGTCATGTACAATTTTTTTCAACTGTTCTTGACAGAGGACATTTGATGCAAGAAGTTGCCTCTGCTCCTCTGTCAAGTCGGAAGGTTCCAATAAATTACGAGTAAACTGCATGCCATTGAGTGGGTTCCTTAATTCTTGGCGAATATATGTCAATTCCTTAAAGCTGTTCATAGCAGCTTGTTCAGACATTTTCTGCACCTGCAGAGCATGCTGAAGCTCTGGGCTGGCCACATGCAGAAAGCAAAGAGCACCGGTGATCTTACCCTCAGCATTTGTACTCTTGTTTGCTGTCAGCAGTGATTCTACGTATTTGCCATCTGTGTTGAAGAAACCAAAAAGAAGTTTCTCGGGATCTTGACCAGAGATCACTGTGTTCATCAGTATGCTAAGTTTGGTTAGAGTAGCATGATCTTTCACCCTACAGCCATAGTCATGAAGGGTGAAAACCTCCCCAATTAGCAACTTATCTATTGCATCTTCCCTCTTTATACCTGTAATCTTTTGCATAGCTTCATTCCACTCTAAGCAGGAACCAAGATCATTTATCATAAATATAGGGGGGATAAGCTCAGTGGGGTTATTTACTATTGCAACATAATCTCCTTGTATCCGAGTATACTTATCCATAATCATCTTCTGCCCTGTCAAATCTTGTGCTACGAAGCTAACTCCAACAACTTTCTCTGAAAGGTCACGACTACAGCAGGCGTTAATCATCAAGATTACAGGACCATTACTTTCCAGGTGATGGAATGTTTTAAGCTTGATTTCCAGATTTTGCTCTTCTATTCCTGAAATACAAGAAAGGAGACACATAAGTTGTCACCAAAATATAATGGACATGTTGTGACCAGTTGGAGAGTATAAAAAGATCAAATTCAAGAGAGTGACAACCTTGTAAAGCTGAGTTTAAAATCTGCTTAACCACTTCAACAGAATCATCCTCGACGAGATCTACCAGAGGCATCCCTATGGCTTCCATGACAGGTAATCCAGTGAGTTCTGCGGCTTTATTATTCCATCCATTTATGCTACCAGTGATGTCGACAGCCAAGATAGGTGCAGTTGCTGTCTCAATTAGGCGGACCATCTCGTTTGTAACTGTTCTCAGTTCAAGTAGCCCCTGTATCTTCATATCATCAGATGGAGCTTTAAGAATGGACCTTACATTGTTGTTGTTGGCATCTTCATCTTGCAGGGAGCCACGTAATATTAGCTGAAGAGAATGGATTGCATCCATTTCAACATCCTCCCAAGGAACACTCCTCCATTTAACTACCTCCAAGAAGGCTTTGAACGAAGATCGCGGATGCATCTTCCTGCCATTGTCATCTGTGTCAACTGGTTCATGCTTAGCTCCACCCCACTTGATCTCCTTCGCCGTGTGGGATCGGAACCAAAAGATAAAATCTTTGGAAGAGATCTTTATAGCTGCCATGCCACACACAACCTCACCAAGTGCAGCAGCACCAGGATAACCCGCTTCCACTAAGCTGTCAGTACTCAATCCAGTAGAACCATCATGGTATTCCTGCAACCACGCAGCAATGTTTGTTATCTCTGCTTCAGCGGGCGTTGATCCTAGCACCCAAAGTTGGTTTTGGTAATACAATACTGCACCATCGCATTTCACTAGATCCATTACATTGGGCGACTGCGTAAATATCCCGACAGGAGCATCCCGAAGGAGCATATCACAAAGAAGGGTCTGTGTGTGGAGGATGTGCCTCTCCTTTGCCTGAGCAGCCAGTTCCACCTCCTTATTGAGCTGTATGCCAAATACTTGCAAGAGAAATTCGCAAGCATACCTGAGCGGGAAAGGGACGAACCTCGGGCTTGTGTGATGGCAGACCACCAGCCCCCACAGCTTCCTGCCTTTCGGCTGCTGGTCACTCCCCGTGCCCCCATCCTCCTCCTCCTCCTCATTTATAGTGACCGACATCACAAGCGACGCAACAGAGCCCATGTTCGCCATGTACTGTGCATGGCAACCATGGGGTGCCCTGAGGGTCGAGCCACAGAGGCTGACAGGCTGTGCTAGGTTGTCATCCTGAATGAGCCTCACAGGAGTAGCGGAGCAATCGCATATCATCCGCACTTTGTTCTTCATAAACAGAAACCTGGATGCCTGCGGGATGTCGGTGGCCGGGTAGTGCAAGCCAAGATATGGCTCCAAATCAGACCTCCTGCACTCGGCAATGACCTCACCATGCTCGTCCTCATGGAACTTGTACGCCATCACCCTGTCATAGCCAGTGAGCTCGCTGACCTCGCGGACCAGGACGTCGCACAGTAGGGAGAGGTTCCCACTGGGCAGGGACTGCAGCCTGGAGATGGCCTTGGCAGCGAGCTTGTACGACTTGAGCGCGCCGGCGGCGGTGACGGGCACGTCGGCGGGGTTGACCGGCTCGAGGTCGATGACGAGGCCGACGTCGATGCGGTGCATGATGGCGTAGAAGGGCTTCCCGGAGGTCCTGGCGTGGACGAGGATGGGGTTGAGCAGGTTGACCTCCCCGAAGGTGGCGGCCTTGTGCAGCGCGACGGAGCTCTGGGAGCGGAAGAGCGTGCGCACGTCGGTGCCGACGGCGAGCGCGTCCCGCTGGTCGATGGTGGGCACGGCGTGGGGCGTGATGTCGAGCATCTCGGCGGCGTTCTCGCTGTAGGCGAGCAGCGCGAAGGTGTCCGGGTGGATGGCGAGCAGGCAGCCGAAGGGCTGGATGTAGCGGCCGCGCTGCATGTTCTGGAGGTAGGCAGAGACGGTGCTGGTGCTGGCCCCCGACCGGTTGGCCGCGCCCACCGACGACGAGTAGTCTAAGTGGCGCTGCGACCCCTCGAACTCGGCGTGCAGCTGCGCGTCCACCGGCGTCTGCGCCACCACCCGCGCGCTGTGCTTGGAGCGCACCGAGCTGCTCCGTGAGCACGTCGCCCGGTTGTTCGACCGCGACGACGACATCTCACCTCCCCAATCCAACCCCCTCCTCCTCCCTTACAGAACGAGAACCGGCAGCAGCGGCGCGGGGGATTCGGCGAGGAGGAGCAAATGGGCGGGGGAATCAGCGGGAATCATGTCCGCGGCAGGAGGGGAATAGGCGACTCTTCCCCGCTCCAAAGGGGGGAAACGAAGCAACAGCGATGCGCCACTAACCACGAGGGGCTTGCGGCCGCGTGCGCGCGTGCGCCGCTCGGCGTGGAGCTAACGGATGTGGGGATTGGAGGAGTCGGCAAGGGAGGATGCGGGCGGCTTACGCGGGGGAGAGGAGACCGACACACACGCACGGCCGGGGGACGGGGCGGCGCGGAGGTAAACCCGCAGCCGCAGCTCGGGTCCGTCAAGCGAAGCGTCGGGACACCGAGAGAGGAAAGCCGTACAACGCCATCCGGTTCTTCTTCCCTACAGCAGTCGCCTCCTTTTCCATCTATAGTACTAGTACTACTCCTAAGTAAGTGATTACAGGTGATGATAGTAGTAAGTACAGATTAGGGAGCACCGCTTGATTAGATTAATGGTTAGCTTGTCGGGGCCTTATTACGCTACTTGTGTCTTGTGATCTCCTCTCTCTCACGGTTTCGCCCAGATCCGGATTCTGCAGCACCAGAACCACTGTTTAAACAGCATAACCAGTGCTCGCCAGTGTCACTGTAGCAACACAGTAAGGACAGGAAAAATATCTGCTTTACCAAATTAAACTGTAGCAACTTCACTGTAGCAAAATATCTACTTCACCAAACAGAGAAAGAAAGAGCAAAAGCTATAGAAAATAGAAAAAGAAAACTTTCATGGCTATTCCAACCAGCACCATCACCACTCTTTGCCGATTCCTTCTTCTGTTCCAATGCCTCCGACATTAATTCTTCTTCTTGAGTAGCCTAAAATCTTTATATTTGTCCTTATTTTAACATATAAATGGAGAGAGTGGTTTTTGGTACTAATTTTATTTCTCTTCTACATACATGCTCAATATAATTGATACTTGCGGAAAACCCGTGCGTTGCCGCGGGCGAAAAAATAAATCCTATGTATGACTGCATGACTTGGGAGTTTCATATATATATGTTGTAGTAGCGCCATGCACACAAAGTATGCTAAAAAATCAGATCGAGAATGCTATGCTATACATTTGCGTGCTGAAAGAGTAGTAAAACCTAATATGCCTCTGTCCATCCGATACATTAATTTCAGAGATCATACATCCACCTCATGAGGGATCAAAACATTATAGACCAGGAAAAGGTAGAAATATAGCAGAGGGTACATCAATAGGTATTCAAAATAGATTAAAAAAAAAGCTCAGAGCTAAGGGACTCCAGAATTATGCATTTCCTTTGGAATCAAGATGCTGTCCCGGTTGGTAGCTTAGAATCTTTTTACGAATAAGCATCTACCAGAAACGAAAGAGAGATCATTAGTATAGAAGTTATCACTTATACCAGATGTAAAAGAAATATGCAAGACACGTCATTTACTTTCAGACTAACGAATTAACACGGATTTCCTCAAAATCAAAATTACCATGTTGTATATAGCGATATCTTTAGCTCAGCTCCTGAGGCCCCATTCATTTTTTTTCCGCAATCTTTTTCAGATCAATACCACACATCAAGTTCATTTTTCTTGAATGAATCTTCAAGATATCAAAGCGTGACTAAAGGGGCAAAAGATTAAGCACATAGTCAGCACAAGCGATCGTGCAAAATCAACACAGGCATTATATTTTAAGCTATGCAGCACGTACATCCTCATTAGGATTTGGAAATTCAATCTTCCTACCTATGCGGCCTCAGAAGGGCTTGATTCAAGATGTCTATCCTATTTGTTGCCATCAGAACCTGCATGAAACATTTAATACATCACAATACTGCTACTTCACATGTATGAATCAGCACACAGAAACATCGGAGATTAAGCATGCCTTAATTTTGTTTGATGGTTCGAAACCATCAAGTTGGTTTAGAAGCTCAAGCATAGTGTGTTGCACTTCACTATCACTGTTGTCGGTTCCAGACTCCATTCTAGCAGATCCAATGGAGTCTATTTCATCCATGAATATAATGGATGGTGCATGTTCCCTGTAATAAGTTTAATCAAAATAATTAAGCCTACATTGAGAACAGAGAATGTATATGTGGAACTACATCTCAAGAAGAGTAAATAATGCTTCAACTATAATAAAAGAAATCCTGGACTCCTTTACTCAGCTTACCTAGCCATAACAAAGAGTTCACGAACCATCCAGGAACAGGGATTTCCTCAAAATCAAAATTACCATGTTGTATATAGCGATATCTTTAGCTCAGCTCCTGAGGCCCCATTCATTTTTTTCTGCAGTCTTTTTTAGATCAATACCACGCATCAAGTTCATTTTTCTTGAATGAATCTTCAAGATATCAAAGCGTGACTGAAGGGGCAAAAGATTAAGCACATAGTCAGCACAAGCGATCGTGCAAAATCAACGCAAGCATTATATTTTAAGTTATGTAGCACGTACATCCTCATTAGGATTTGGAAATTCAATCTTCCTGCCTATGCGGCCAGGCCTTAGAAGGGCTTGATTCAAGATGTCTATCCTATTTGTTGCCATCAGAACCTGCATGAAACATTTAATACATCACAATACTGCTACTTCACATGTATGAATCAGCACACAAAAACATCGGAGATTAAGCATGCCTTAATTTTGTTTGATGCTTCGAAACCATCAAGTTGGTTTAGAAGCTCAAGCATAGTGTGTTGCACTTCACTATCACTGTTGTCGGTTCCATACTCCATTCTAGCAGATCCAATGGAGTCTATTTCATCCATGAATATAATGGATGGTGCATGTTCCCTGTAATAAGTTTAATCAAAATAATTAAGCCTACATTGAGAACAGAGAATGTACATGTGGAACTACATCTCAAGTCAAGTAAATAATGCTTGACTATAATAAAAGAAATCACGGACTCCTTTACTCGACACCTAGCCATAACAAAGAGTTCACGAACCATCAGGAACCCTCACCAATATACTTTTGAACCAATTCGAACGGGCGCTCGATGAAGATCTTGTCAATGTGATGAGCAAGCGCACGTGCAAGAATGTTTTTCACATGCATGGAGGTCCATAAAGGAGGACACCACGAAAAAAGAAGAGTAAATCTTTTCTGCTATATACAAAAATCGAATCAATTAAGATAGTCTTGAAAAAAACCGAACCTTTGGTTGGGCAATCCCGAGGCTCTCAAATAGCTCAGGATGTTTGATAGGAAGCTCAATGACCTGAAAATTGAGTTCATGAGTCAGAATGTGTAAAATGTGATGCAACGATAGTGCATTGAAGTTCTACACAAACCTAAGTTGCCAGTAATGTTTTTCCTGTGCCTGGAGGTCCATAAAGGAGGACACCCTGAAAAATGAAGAGTAAATCTTTTCTGCTATATACAAAAAATGAATCAATTAAGATAGTCTGCAAAAAAACCGAACCTTTGGTTGGGCAATCCCGAGTCTCTCAAATAGCTCAGGATGTTTGATAGGAAGCTCAATGACCTGAAAATTTAGTTCATGAGTCAGAATGTGTAAAATGTGATGCAACGATAGTGCATTTTAGTTCTACACAAACCTCTTTGATCTCTTTAATTTGCAGCTAGCGGCATACCTCGCAGATCACAGTTGTTAATTTCCATAGTCTCAGTAAGGCCGTAATTAAGATCTAAGACAGAAGATGGGAGCAAGATTGTCTTCATCATCCCAGCAGCGCCTATGTCCCCCATATTATACCCACCTATCCAAACAAGGAGCTCTCAAGAACCTTACGGATCAAGACGTAAGAACGGTGTACCTGCCGAGGGTGCGGAGGTTGTGGAAGGGCTTTACCAGCTCCAACAACTCAGCCGAGACGAACCAAACACCGGAGCGCACACAGACAAGAAAAGCACATAGCTATCACCACGAATCCATCACAACCGATAGGCTAAAAAAGGAAGTTTTTTCTTCCTAAATTGGGGAAAAAGAAATGCAGCTCAAAATCAGTGGCGCTCTGGCGAGTCACCTAGCGAGCCACTGTAAAAAACCTGGATTGGAAAGGAGACGAAAGGGAGGGAGGACACTAGCGGTCAGCGCCGGTGAAGGGGTCGAGCCTGTGGTGGCGGAGTTCGCGTTGTCGCCAGCGGGGGACACCGGTGACGTCCTCGACGGAGGAGCCCCGGGGATGGCGAGGCTGGATCTGAGGGATCAGGAGCGCAACCGAATCGCACAAGGAGAGGAAGGCGAAGGGATGTGGAGGGGAGGCGTAATAGGATGGCAAAGTGGGGAGGAGGCAGCCTTCGTGGGACACTTCGCCTCGTGGCAGCAGGAGGCGGATGGGGTGGAGGGATGCGGAAGAAGGGCGCGGGGAGGCGTGGGAGGAAGATGCGGAGGCGGGAAGAATGCTGGAGCGGAGAACGACCTTGGCGTAGCGTGGGAAGATGGAGGGGCGGGGGCGGGGGTGGGGAAGAGAAGGAGATGGAGGTGCAGAGGACGAAACCGTCGAGGAGGTCGTCCCACGAGCGACACGGAGCGGAGAGCGGATGCGAGGAAGGGGAAGGCGGGGGAGGCGGGGCGGGGCGGAAGGTCGGAGTCTGAGTGGAAGGCGGAGAGAAGCAGGGGCGAGGGCGTGAGGCCGGGCGCGGTGGAAGGCGGAGAGAAGGAGCGGCGACGGAGAAAGCGAGCCAGAAAGAAGCAGACGTGGAAGACTGTGAGTCAGCCGAATAATCCAAAGACACCACATGGTACAACGCGCGGCAGCGCGCTGAGCTAAGTGAGGCAGCCATGGCGCAGCCCCAATCGGACGGCGAAGAGGCGCTGAGCGGAGGATCCGACGGATAGGGGAAAAACATCAACGTAGCGCCTCTCCTTGGTCCTCAATTCCGTCTGTCTTTATATATAAAGATTGGCTAGGTCCTAGATTCTAATGAGTCAAGGATTCTGATGTGCCTGCTTGACATGAGAATTATTGACTTTGTCGTCTCTCTTTTGTGGAAAGTGTCTCATGATATTTCAAAATAAAATAAGTGCACATCTTAGTGAAAATCTGGTTTTACTGATTCTTGATATTGCACCAATGTCAATTGTTTTGAGCAAATTATAGTTTCATCAAACTTTCTTCTCTTTTTTTTTTGCAAATTCTCATTAACATTTCTTATTCAATGTACAAAACATTGCTTATTGGGTATGATCAGTTTTTTTCTTGTTGTTTTGTTGTTCATGTGTTCAACGTTCTTTTAGTGAATTAGTTAATTGTGACATCCTAAAATTGACCTTTTTCAAAATTTTAATTTAAAATTAGTTAATTCGAAATATTTGGATTTCAGTTGGAGTTTGTACGTACACTTACATTCCTAATCCAATATTCAAATTCTTATTTGATCACCTTGGTTCTAATTCTTCGCCAAAATCTGAAAATCAAAATTTCACAATTTGAATACTTCGCGAAAATTCTTTTATTTTCCTTCCACTGTCCCTTTGGTCCACTGTTCCTTGGGCTGAGTCCAATGACGATCGGCCGTTGCAACCGAACCTAAGCCAGCAAAAGCCATGCTTTTCTTCTCTCCCCAATCGAACCTTAGCTCAGTTCATCCTTCTCTCTCTCTCTCTCTCTCTCTCTCCTGGCGACATCACCAATCTCCTCAACGTCAACGCTTGTAGGAGCTTCTGCCACGCCAGGCCATCAACCGCAAGCGCCATCGCTCACCATCACACCACCCGACCTTTGTCTTGCCCACCCGTCAATCCATTGCTCAACTTCCGCGCCAACTCGCCTCTGCCTATGCTGTCCCGAGCGGATCACCACCTCATTGCGCTCCATCCTCCTGCCTTTTAAGACCAGCCCGAGCCGCTAGAACGTCCTCATAGCCATTCCCCGCCATTCTCTTCCTCCCCTCTCATCGTCACCTAGGAAAACCCCACAGGGAGCACACGAGCTGTTTCGGCCGCCGCAACGCTACCTCACTGCCGGCGCCCCGGTAGGTCTTTCTCCCGGCCACCACCGTCACATCATGTTCTAGGACGCAAGAAGCAATAGCCCCCTATTAATTTTGTTGCTTAACCACAGGAGAGCCTGGGCGTCGCTCTCTTCCTCGTCACCGGCGGAACCGCCATTTCTATCGCCTTTAGAGCTTCGTCACGCTTTGATTTGATTCCCGCCGACTAGAGCACCTCGGGGGTATCTCGGAGCATCTCCAAGCCGTCCCGATCCCCACCTCCCTCTCCGGCGATCTCCCCGCGCCAGCCTACCCACACCGTCGGATCGCCACGGTCCTCCTCGTCCCCAACCGACTGCACGGGTGAGTTTCCTATGCCCGGGCCATGCTTGTGCGAGCGCTATTTCCCTCCCTCTCCCCCTTAAAAGCATCTAGGCCCCTAAAAATTGTTTTGGTAATTAATGATAATATGTGAATATGGGATTAACGTGTTTATTGAGTATTTACAAGGTTAAATCCCATTGGTGAACGTATTGATGCAAAGTGGCATGCAAATGGACTACACGAAGATCTTTTGGCTCAAATACAAGGTACAAATAGTCTAGGTTCCTTTTTCTATTTTACCGGTCTTAGGAGTTTTGGATGGAAGACCAGATTATAGGATAAATGCCATACTATTAAGGGGGATCATGGCTAGTAGCTTGATAGCATGTTCTTGTGCCATATGGATCAATTTAGGATCATGCATGCATTTGAATTTAAACTTGAAATTAAATTGAAAAGTATTAAGTGCTTACATCCAAAATCGGTAGTCTGCATGAGATATAATTGCGGTAAATCAGCAGTGCTTGATATGACGGAATTTACTTGGCGGTAGTACCGCATTTTGAAGGGAACAACCAACTAAGTGCTCAAGCGGAATGACCGGCTCCTTGAACGGTCGTACCGCATGGCGGTTTTTCCGAATTTTAGTTGGCGGTTCAAGAAAACCAGAAGCGATGCAATTTGCCTCAAATCTCTTATGGAAATCGATCGTACCGCCCGTGGCAATCAGTCGTACCGATGTGCGGTCGTACCAAAATTTGTGAGGCGGTTCAATAAAAACAGAACAAGTGTAAATCTGCTCAAAAACTCATTTTGGAAATCGGACGTTCGCGCTTTGGAGCAGTCGTCTTAAACTTCTTGGTCATTCCGTTTTTATATGGCGGTACAAAAATTCGAAGCGCTTGCAAACTTGACAAATTGTGAAACCCTACTTTCGGTTAAATGCGCTCATAGAAGCAGATGCGACCAAGGGCAAATCAGACGTCTGGCTTGTTTACTGCGGTTGTTCATTGGGTAGATCAACGACTAGTTTGTTCTTTTTTAGTATCTGTTCTAGCCGTTGACCGTGCTTTCGATCGGAAGGGCGGTCGTCTTGCCGGATACTGTGATCGTTCGATTTTCTTTGAGAAGTTGGGGTTTCGTCCCCAACGGTCATAATTGTTGGTGGGGGCTATAAATACCCCCCCCTAACTGCTCTTGTACAGGCTGCTAGTGCCCATTTAACATCCATAGAGCCTTTAGAGCTTTGAGCTTTCACTCAACACTCAAAAACATTCTTGTGCATTCATTGTGAGCTTGTTGAGATACATTCAAATGCATTCATTCTCCTAGTTGATCCATTTGCACTTGAGTGTCGTCAAGTGAAGACCGTTGGTCTATTACTCTTGGAGTGTTGCCGCACTCCTAGACGGTTTGGTGGTAGAGCACGGTGATCTCTTCGAAGAAGATTGTGAAGAGGTCCGGTGCAAACTTGTGAGTGGTTCGGTGTTCACCATCTCCGGAGCAGAGGAAGAACAACCATAGTGAATCGAGGGAAGGCTTAATTCGTGGAGCCGGCTTAAGGTGTCAAGCTTCCTCAACGTCGACTAGTGAAGACCGGCAAGTCTTCGATACCACGGGAAAAACATCGTCGTGCCTTTGTGGTTATCTCTAGTCATTACTTTCTGCATTTATATTTCTAGCTTGTTTATTGTGATTGAATTGCTTAGCTAGAAATATAACTTGTTTAGATAAGTTATTAATTGGCAAAAAATTGTTAAATTGTTAAAATTTTAAAAAACCTCCTATTCACCCCCCTAGTCGGTTATCCTTGATCCTACACCCCTCCGGCGCCGCCGCCATACTTCGCCTCCATGGCCAACCGCCGCTCACCTTCCTCCGGCCACTGCCAACCACCTTGGCCATGCCATGGGTATTCCCTAGGGTCGCTTGGGTCTCGGGGACCCATTTTGGGCAACCACTAGTGCCGCCATGCCATCGCTCGCTGGCGGCGAACATCACCCATGGCCTCCCCCTGCTGCTCTGTTTTGTCCTGAAGGGACAAGCTCTGTAGCAGTATCCAAAGCCGATCGCCTGTAGCTCCACCGTTAAGAATCAAATCCTGGTCGTTAAGACCAAAACGGTAATTTAAGATGGAGTTAAGTGTAGTGCTAGTAGTATGATATGTGGGCCTGTCTTGATTAGTAAACTAAAACAAGGACTAAGACTATGACGTGTGGGCCCATCCCTTTAAATGCATAGTGTAGACCAAAACCATGGCTAGCACAGTGTTGAATGGAACATGGTCCATACACTATTTCCATGGATCAGGCCTATGTCGGCCGGGCCCCACCTGTCAATGACAGTATCCTCTCTCCTATGTTTATTTCAGAGATTTAAATTAAGGTTTGAACTTCGGAAGGCCCGTTCTCACTCGTTTCAACTCCGAATCGAGTGGTTTTAGTTTCTAAATTTATCTAAATTCATAATCTCTCTTTTGGTACTGATTTTATAATTTTTGGATTTTATTTCATTTTATTTTATTTATTTGCCTCGTTTCGTGCGTGTAGAATCTGACGCCGCCGAAGCCAATTTGAATCAATCAGACGTCGTGACCTCAATCGTCGACGAAGGTGAGTTTCCTTTGACCATTTTGTACCTATGATTTTTAAATCATGTTTTCTGTTTTTAAAAGTATTATGCATGGCTATCTCACATAAAATGATGAGTTCAATTGTAGGTTGTTAGTTATACCTAAAAGTTGTTAATGTCTTCCTTTGATATTGCTATCCTAATCCATTGTCACCCTAGCATAGCAAATCCACGATATTGATTACAACATTGTGGATTAGTTAAACGCGGTAGAATTGCTTAGACATGTTTATCAGTCAAGATCACCCATTGGGAAAAAACCCTTATTACCTTTTATGCAAATCCTTTTAGAACTGTATGACATTAGGTAATGTCAGTATTTGAAAAATAAAATAAAATGATAAAAACTTGTTTTAGACTTGGGCGGGTGGAAAGATCAGGCGGGAGCAGCTAAAGCACGAGAACTGGAAATATGGTAAGCTCCGCCCAAGTCATAATAAGGACCGACGCTTGTGACTATCCAAAATGAGCAATACCGTACAACCACACGTCCATAGTGGGGAGGACCTAGCTGACTAATTTACCGAGTCCAAGCATTAATCTTGCAGGTTGTAGTTATATGTGTCTCTTGATTATGGTAAATGATGTGTGAATATGGTAAATGCACCTCCATAAATTGGGTCGTGCAGACAATGGTAAATGTACGTCCATGTATGTCGGGGCTTGCACCAGACGATGGTAAATGAACCTCCATGTTCGGGCATGTTATCCCCTACAACGGTGAGCTCTGGGTCGATGGTAAATGAACATCCACGACTTGGGGTCAAGCTCATCAGGCGAGCAGATGTGAGGATAAAGTATTGTAAAAGCTTTGTGATAATCTCTTAGTCGTACACCTTCGGAAGTGTGTGACCGGACATTATAAGCTGATTATCTCGTGTGGGTCAAGCTGTACAACCTCTGTAGAGTGTAAAACTATTCGAATAGCCGTGTCCACGGTCAAGGGCGAACAAAGTGTGTTTTCACACGATAGATTTTGGTTTTGATTTCAAAAGAGTAAACTTTGGGAACCGGGAGTGTTTGTGACTCCTGGGTAGATATTCAGGCAGCTAGAACCTTCTCTGGTGGATGCGATTAATCGATTTATTTATTTACTTATGGAAACTATCTTTTGGACAAATGTGCTTCATATAAAATGTTTGAAATATAAAATATTGCTTTGTGCAAAATAACCCTATAAGCCCAATTGTTAAAGTTATGCATATGCATGTTTTCCAAGACTCGCAGAGTACTTTATATACTCACATGCTACACTCAAAACAAATCTCGGAAACCTTCAATGATGCTGAGGACGACTACGACTACTACGCCTGGGGGTACAACGAAGGACATCCGGAGTACTAGGTTGCGCTCCCCAGTCGAATGCTGGTGGGCAGTTTGATGGGCCATCACTCGGAGTTTAACTTTTGTTGTTTCTGCTGCTGTACGAATCAAGGTCTTTTGACCTCTTTTGTAATAAATGGCCCTAAGGCCGGTACCTTGTCGTTACTTTTATGCTATTCATGATTTGAACTTGTTATCAACGATGAACTGTATGCACTAGCTACTGATCCAGGGACTAGTGCAGAAAATACAGAGGGTTTCGGATTCGGAAATCCGGGTCCCGACATTAATGTTGTAGATAAACTGGCGACGTGGAGGCATTGAGGGGTTAATGTTGTTTTGTTGGGGAGTTAGCACTTCTCTTGTACTACACTTGTATTGCTATTGCATATGAAGTGTAAATAATGGTTGCTTAAACGAAGCATACACTACTACAGAAAAGGTCTTCACAGACGGTTCAAAAACGTCATCACAGACGGTTTTGTGGCCGTCTGAATTTATAGATGCTGTAATGATATGAGTCATCACAGACGGTTTTTGAACCGTCTGTGAAAATGCTATCACGAGCGGTTACGAACAAGAACCGTGCGTGATAATCTATCACGAGCGGTTCTTGTTGAGAACCGCAGCGAAAATCTATTTTCACAGACGGTTCTGAACAAGAACCATCTGTGATCATTACTTATCACAGACGGTTCTTGTTCAAAACCGTCTGTAATAGTTTTTTCCATTGCAAAAAAAAATCGGATTTTGAGCCAAACCAATCAAGTGCTAGAGCGGTAGTTTCCATATGCAATCTCTAGCAAGACAACTAAAATCCAATTAAAATTCGATGGCAAACACATTATAGGAAAGGAAACCAAAAGGTTTCTAGCGTCCCCTCGAATGGGAAAAAAGAATAAAGTTACAAAGTTAAACTAGCTAGAAACCATCTATGCCTCCAAGCTCTGAAGAACTCATCGGCTTCTTGGATTGGTCTTGTGAGCTCCTCTCTGTACCTCTGACATATCACAAGATGTTCTTGCATGTCGTCGAGTTCGACTCAAGCTCGTCGGCAAGGAGAGGCGATTGAAAACCTCCGGTGGCGTTCCGACCTTAGGTAACACAAAATTAAGATAATTTTCTTTACAACAAACAGACCAACAAATTATGTATGTTATGGGGATGTACACGTACCTTCCGGTAGACAAGGAGCTCCTCGCATCCCTCCTCATCGTCATCGTCGGTTGTGTCTCCTCATTTGAAGCGCGACGGGGAATCGAGGTGGTCGTTGGAGCTTCGGTGTGGGGAGGAGAGAGAGAGAGGCGATGGAAAACAATCTTGTGTCTAATATATAAGGACAGCGCCAAAATATTTTGCCTCCTCCAGCGCATTCAAAATTTTTCAAACTCCCACGCTGCGAATCACAGACGGTTTCATACAAAAACCGTCTGTGACGACATATCACATACGATTCTTAATACGAACCGTCTGTGATAAGATACTTATCACAGACGGTTCGTATTAAGAACCGTCTGTGATATGTATCTTATCCGAGCGGTTCATATTAAAACCGTCAGTGATATATATCTTATCACGAGCGGTTTTATTAAGAAATGCAGTGACTGGAATTTTACCATGGCTTTGAATTTTCCTTACTTTCTAATTTTACCATGGCTTTGAATTTTCCTTACTCGCAATTTTACCATGGCGTTAGTAATTTGAATCCATGGTAAAATCGAGTGTCTGTGATAATACAAACCAAATGCGTGATAAGATATGTATCACGAGCGGTTTTTATCTGAACCGTCAGTGATACTTCACGAGCGGTTTTCTTATGAACCGCTGTGATGAGCACGGAATTCACAGGCGGTTCGTGTTGAAACCGTCTGTGAAGTATCATAAACGATTCAACAAGAACAAATCAGTGATATTATCACGAGGCGGTTCTTCGTAACCGTCTATGATACTTCCTGACGGTTTTCAACACTGAACCGTCTGTGATATTACTTCTTCACAAGCGGTTTTAAGCGCGACCCGACAATACGAGCGGTCGATAAACCAAAACCGTCTATGATTGTATTTAATACAGACGGTTTTGGTCAACCGTCTGTGATGAGGCGTCTAATATTAGCCTTTTTGTAGTAGTGATACTATGTTTTGTAGGTAAGTGAAATTCTTGACTATGAGCTGTTCGGTGAGGGTCTGATACCTACTCTACAGTAGGCACATAACAAGTTATTGGTGAAAAAACCCAGAAAAGTTATTGTATGGTGATGCTTGTTGATCCCAGAAAAGTTATTACATTCAATTCTACCATATTTTAGCTTGTGCAATTACAAATCAGTTTTTTTGCTTGCTTGCTTTCTCCCTTTCTTTTGGTGAATTCCCTAAAAGTGGAAATCATTTTCATTATAGAGACTACTTGCCTTGCAACTCCTCTCGATTAACTTAAAGGAAAGTGTAGAAGAACATCATACATCATTAGAACTATCAGATGAGTTATCTGACAGGGAATTATACGAATTTCAGAGTATTGGCCTTCGGTCGGGAAAGGGCTGCCCATTGCCTAAAAATTGGAGTGTCGATGCCTCATAGGCCTGGCAACCTGGCTATACCCCATCCCAAGAGGTTTTGCAATAATTCCATTAGAAAACTCAAATGATACTATCTTGGTGCTTATATCTTTCCTCTTCTGTTTGGTAGGCTTAGTAAGTACTAAGTTAATAAAGGAGTAAAGGGCCATGCTTTGTAACAAGGGTTTTATCACATTAACTGCTTGTTTTATAGATTTATTTAACATCTTGCCTTGCTAATGTGAACATCAAGACGAGTAGGTAATTACTTTATTGTATCTTTTAGCTTGTGAATTTTATGAAATATGTACACCAGAAGCACCTTCAATTTTAAAAATTAAATTGTATCCTGTTATGTTCTCAACATTGTGTACTTATCAAGATTTCACTTCTGGCTTGATGTCATAACTTAGTGTGATACAATTATAGTAGTGGTGCCTTGGTTTAATTTAAGAAATAATGAAATATTTTAGCTTGCTGAGGACATGCAAATAAGACTATCTTGAAGATTTTGATGCATATGATTATAGTAAGAACTATTTGGAAATGATACATCTTCCTATTTGAGGGATTAGTAACTTTTCTAATTGATTGTAATTAAACTCGACTTGTTTTTTTAAAGATTGAGTCGAATAAAAATGTATCTTGATACGATCATGACACTTAGCAAATGGAGGTTATGCAAATTATTGCACTACACTCATTTGCTTTTGTTCGCATACCAATGGCTCCACGCCTTCCAATGGTTATGCACATTACCACGCACCAATCAATTATGCAAATCGTAGATCATTTTATGTATATATACATCATATAGGCTTCCAGTGAACTTCATTCTTTTTTTATAGTTCAAAACAACCTCACCGGCGCGGCGTAGCGCACGCTTTCATCCTAGAACAATCTACCTGCAAACATTTCTAAGGGCAAGAGCTCTGTCAACACCGGCTACAAAGGTGATACACCACAGATAAGAAAGAATATATGCTGGAAACACCAAGGAAAACACCGTAAACAACAGGCTAGGCAAATGCCAATTAGCAACACACCAAACACCGACAACTCTCTCTCATGCAACACCACCCATAAACAAAAACTAGTTATCAAGCACGAGGCAGCCCAAGCACAGGAATACCGGTGCACAAAGCTGGAGAACCACAACACATTGGAAGGAAAAAAATTGTAGCCAACAAGAGCTCTAGAAAGAAATTTTTTGGCGCAAAGAGCATGTTCGCGATGTTTTATTACGGAAGTAGCGCTTGTCGTGACGAAATTGAAAATCTCAACCCTCGTCCACACGGTCACCGACCGGAGGCAATATCCATGCGACACGTCGCCTCGTCCGGCCGGTCACGGGCCGCACGCCCCTCCACGTTGCCTTGTCCGGCCGATCACGGGCTGGACACCTCCACGTCAGGCTAGTCACGGGCCGGACGGCGCAATTCTGCAGCCGTAATTACTTAGTAACCGTAATTATCAACTGTAATTAGTAGACCAAATTAATTAGCAACCGCAATTAATTAGCAAACGTAATTAGAAACCGTAATTAGCAGCCTAAATTAATTAGCAACCATAATTAATTATCAACTATAATTAGCAACCCAAATTAATTAGGAACCGTAATTAGCAGCCTAAAGCCTAGTGTGGCATGAGCCTTAATAATGACGATGGCTCGGGCAGAGTGAGCCATATTGTATCCCGTGAACCCTGATCAAATAGGACAATCTTTGTTAATTTAACAGTTTAATGTGGATAATATTTTTTAACACTGTATTGTACCACATGCTAGATTATATATTAATTAATTTGTCTCTATCAATCTTTACTCTTTGTCTCGAGCTGGAGAAGGAGGCTACATGACTATTTAATTTGTGGTTGCTAACTATTTAATGTAATTGGCGGTTGCTAACTATTTAATTTGCTAACATCTCACGCGGCTAATCCAGATTAATTTTTACGGCATTTTGTTTTCATGTCTATTTGCATAACTTACAATAGGTCCTATTCTATGACCCACTGAATCATTTAAGACACGGCCACAAGAACCAGAAAAAAAAATACTTCATCACCAAACTCTCAAGTGCTCACTGCTCACCAAAACTCACTACTCACCAATTTTTTGCGGGCTAATTTGGGTCCGACCGGCCCCGGTTTGGACGCGGCTAAATTTTTGCGCCAATTACGGTTGCTAATTAATTCAGGCTGCTAAATACAGTTGATAATTAATTATGGTTACTAATTAATTTGCTAATTAATTCGGGCAGCTAATTATGGTCGATAATTAGTTTCGCTTGCTAATTACATTTGCTAATTAATTACTGTTACTAATTAATTTGGGCCGCTAATTACGGTTGGTAATTACTATTGCTAAGTAATTACGACTGCATAATTGCGTCATCCGGCCCGTGACCGGCCGAACAAGGGCGATGTGGAGGCGCCCAGCCCGTGACCGGTCGGACGAGACGACGTGGAGGGGCGTCCAACTCGTGACCGTTCGGACGAGGCGACGTGTCGCGTGGACATCGTGTCCGGCCGGTGGCCGTGCGGACGAGGCTTCGGATTTGTAATTTCGTTGCGACACACACTACTTCTGTAATAAAATATCGCGAACGTGCCATTTCCGCCAAAAAATTCCTAGAAAGACTGCCAGCGCGGTGACACCTAGCACCAACAAAACCTCCAGTCACGCCCAGCGGTGGCACCGAGAGAAAATAAATAGAACTTTTGACATGATGCTTCAAGTCAAAAATCGTAAACCAAAGCCTAATACTAAACCCAAGCCCTAACTTGGTTTGAGAAATGTATTGGTTATTAGAGGTAGCCACGTTTTTGTTAAGAGCCCATTCGGAACGTATGAGTTTTCAATTTTCGCGAGAACCAAACCAGGCTTAAAATTTCCTCTGATTTTCGTTTGCTCACCTTTCGACTCTGGCGTTGTAGTTTTGTGTAACCGTGACTAGTGGTGGCCAAATGGGCGGCACAACACGGCACGGCAAGGGCCCATTTAAGCACCGCCCAGCCCGGCTAACTAAACGGCCCATGCCATCTTTGATGCAGAAGCAGCGCCGAGACCGAACACGACACCCCAAGTTCACGGTGTGTTGTCTTTGGTCGGCGCGATAAGCCTTGAGCGAGGATAGCCGTCGACCCACACCTCTCTCTTTTTCTCTCTCCCACGTGTGAGCACTAGCCCTTCTTTTCCCCTCCCGATCCCATCATCTCCCTCCCTGCTCCCGATCCCCTCACCTTCCCCTCTGACGACGGCTGAGCTCACTGCCGCTGCCATGGTCACGCCTGGACATGCGCTTCATATGTGTCGTTCTCCCCCATCCATCGTCATCATCGATTAGCCATCGCCACTTTATGGCCAGATCCGCCCGATCGTGCTCATCGTCATCCTCCGCCTCGGCCTCCTTCCTTGCGCGACCATGGAGACGTCGCCGTCGTGTTGGGTCATACCGTGCCTGGGCCAGGCCTGATACTATTCATGTCATGCCGACCCGCTGGGCCAATGTGCCAGCCCAAGCACGACACGCCTGATAGAGCCGCGTAGTGCCTGGACCGGACCAACAGTCCCATGTTGTGGGGAGAGCCAGCCGGCATGGGCCATTTTGACACCTCTAATTGTGACTGACCATTCTTTTGCTTCCAACCAATCTCCATCTTCTCATTGGTCAACGGAGTATGAAGCTTAAGCACGCGGCACACGACAAGCTACTACGGTAGCATGCCACCAATGAGTTCTTGGCATAAATGGCACTGTTGCGGCCGTTTTTACAAAAGTAGCCATTCTCATGGCATATTGCCAAAAATGGCACTACGGACGTGCTGGCGGCCGATACGTGTCCAAAACCATGCATCTAGCTCCCAAATTCAACCTCCGCCGTATATCTGGCACCAGACCATCCTCCTCCTGCCGCGTGGCCGCCACCTTCGCCCTGGCAGACGAGTTTGTCAGTGTGTGGAGCTCGGGGCCTTGAATTTGTCGCCCTGGCGGATTTCATCTCCTCCTAACACGTGGCCTCCACTAGTCGCCCCAAGCCTGGACAGCCTTGTACATGCATCCCTAGCCCGGACGTGACTCTTTCGGCCCTCCCTAGCCCGAACTCAACTTGACCACAGGTCTGGCGCACAGATAGGCGGCTCTGCCGACCCCCCCTCGCCCGGCCATGCCACATGCCCCGCCTCCACACACCCCGTGCCTAGCAGCACCTCTGGATTTCCAGCCACCACCCATATTTCTGTCCAACCCATCTTTCCGTCCAATCGCACTGCCCCTTGCATGCATGCAACATGCAGAATAACATCGCGCTGATTCCCCTCCCATCGCTACGCTGACTGCGAGAACTGCGTTTGCATGGCTATAAATACTGGAGTCGCTCTCGCTCTCACTTATTCTCAATTTCATTCTCATTCTCGCACTCGTCGCTGAGAACACAGATAATAGTAACAAAACTTTTTTGGAGATTAAAGAGTGTTTAGAGCAGTTCTTAGGACCGTATTAGTATAGAACGATCCCCCTGAAGAGAAGGTACTTTTTTCCCACTACATTTGTCGTAATTTCTCTAGTCGTAGTTAATTAGTCCTAACCACTAGTCGTAATTAATATATTTAGTACTCGTAATTAATTACTTGTAATTAAATAGCCGTATTGTTACTCCTTAATATCAAAAGGTAATGAATTAGTCGTAATTAATGTATTGGTAAATAATTAATGCTAAATAATTAGTGGTAATTAATTAGTCATAACTAATTAGTCTTCATTATTTAAGTGCGAATTAGTTAGTTGTAAGATATTAGTCGTAATTATTTTAGTGGTAATTAGTTAGACATAATTAATTTAGTGGTAATTAAATATTCCTAATTAATTAGTAAGTAATTAATTGATGGTATTTAATAAGTGGTAAATAATAAATCATAATTATTTGAGTCGTAGTTTATTAGCGGTAATTATATTAGTGCAAATTAAGTGGTCAAATTTACATGTCATAATTAATTTGTTGCTAAGTAATGACTCGTAGCTAATTAGTGGTAATTGAATTAATGCAATTAATTATGATTAATTAATGATGTGTACTTAATTAGTGCGAATTAATTAATCGTAATTAGTTCGATTAGGAATTACTTAGATGTAATGAATTACTTGTAAGTAATTTATTGATAAGTAATCAATCGTTGCTAATGAATTAATTTTTAAGTATTTAATTGCTTACTTGTATGTAATATGTAAGTAATTATTTGTGTCATAGGTAATTAGTGGCAAATAAATTACTTGTAATTAATTAGTATTAATTAGTTCAGTCCTATTTAATTAGTGGTAATTGAAGAGATAATCCCATGTAAATAGTTGTGTATATTAAATTAATTATAGGTAATTACATACCTTGTTTGTTATATTGCGTACCGTATATCGGGTTGTTGTGGTTTTAGGTAATTTCGAACATGCAAGAGTTGGTAGTATTTTATGGCAACGGTCTTGTACGGGCCGGATCCGATGGGTTGGACCTGTCAAGATGCCAGTTCGAGGTGGTCCGGACGGAGGGGCTCGATGCGATGAATATTCACGAGCTTAGGAGCTACATTTGGAGGGAGTTCGACATGGAGCCCACGATGAAAAAACTTCCCATCGGGGCAATCAGCTACATGAGTAGGGGAGCGCAGGATGTATGAGAGCTAGTCAAGGTGAATGAAAAAGTAGCATGGGGCCAGTACATGCAGATTGCTCCCTAGCCCGAGACGGCGATATACAAGGAATCGGTGGTCTATGTGAATTTCTTACGCAGGGCGCCGAGAAACCTTGATGGTGGTGGTGCTGTGTGATTCACGAAACCGCAGGCGGAGCTTGAAGACGGTAGCACGAAATGTGTTGTTTTGGAGGAAGTCCTCGAGAGAAGACTTGTGCATAATTTTATGAAAAACAAGGGGTCGGGACTGTGGTGGTCGGTCCGCATTGACTGCCACGAGTATCTACCAGACTAGTCTCTCAGGTTGGAGTCCGACGAGGGTGCCAACCCAGGCTCATATGGTAGCGAGGAGGACGCACCCTAGGGTGGTGGTCTTGCCGGTGGAATTGTGTCATCGGAGGTGCCTTATGTGGCATCCAGACTTGATGATATCGTAGTGCGGTCACTCGTACTGCCGCAAGAAGAAGGGTCCCAGTGAGGGTTTGATACTGGCACCCTTTTAGTTGGGCAATACTTCCCTAGCGAGGCGGTAGAAGCGACAAGCTCTGACTGATGCGCCTTGTCCATCGGTAGTATGTACGGGTGCCTTTGGTCTAACAGGACATTCTGAGTGAAGTGCCTAGTGCAAGGCTGCCCTGGGAAGGTCAGCGCTCACCGAGCAAATTTCTTCGGCTCGATCTTCGTTGTCAACGGGGTGACCGACCACACTTGCGAGCTTAGTGAGCCGCTAGGTCAGCATCGAAATGTGACTTCCGCATATGTGACAAGCCTCATCATCCACACAGTTGTGGAGGACATGTCCGTCTCCCCCAAGATGCTGCTGTCAGAAGTCGTCAATCTGGTTGGTTATCCAGTCAGCCATAGCAAGGTCCAACGAGCCAAGCAGAAGGTTCCAACCACTTCATACTGGACTGGGTGTTCTAGGATTACACCCAGGTCATAGAGGGCTTCAAGTTCTGCCGTCCGGTGCTCACGATGGATGGCACTTTCCTCACAGAGAGGACAAAATCTTCTAGTAACTCGTATTGTCCAGCGTTTTCCAGAGCCTGGTCGTCGAAATCATGACCTAACGTGAAATAAAATAAAATAAACCAAATAAAAAGTTCGGCTCAATAAGGAATGAGCTGGGAACAACATTCAAGTAAAGAAATAAAAAAGAAACATAAAGGAAGGTGGTGTGGGATGGTGGAGATTTATCTGGTGCTTGATTGGACTGAACAGAGTTGGGAAATGAATTCACGGGCTTGAAACAGATATAAAATGTCAAATTAGTGTTTCGGGGTCAAAAGTGTCGAGTAATGATCATGGCTGTTTTTACTGTTCATGTACGAAAAATGGATTAGTGAACAGTCACAAGAACCATTGTTTTTAGTTTAGTGAATAGTAATACTTTTTCTGAAAATGAACAGAGACTGGTTTTTTCAGGTGATGAACAATAAAAGATTTACTCTGCTGTGAATAGTAAAGAGCTGAACAGTAATGGGCTAAGCCTAATTACTGTGGTGGCCCACGGCCAAAAGGCCAGTCCTTAAAGGCCCAGCGCATGAGAGTGGCTTGAACCGCGTGGCCAAAAGCCAGCACGCTCTCCCGAACCGAGAGGGAGGAAGCCGACGGCGCTCCGGCAACCGGCAGCGAGACCGGGTGGTGCGGGGAGGTTCCTGGTGGCGAGAGCAAACCGTTTTGGGGGTTTGGACGGGCCGAGGGCACCATTTTCATCACGGTAGAGGCCGACGCGAATGACCAGCTTCTCCCGGTTGCTTTTGCCATCGTAGAGAATGTGAAGATATCCAGTTGGCTGTGATTCCTAGCGAATGTGAAGTGGACGGTTGTGGGAGACTGTCCCAACACATGCCATATCATAGACCGCAATGCTGGGTTGTTGTCAGCTATGAACACCATGAAGAATGAGACGGAACCCCCTCCTAGTGGAACGATGTGGAAACCCAGTGGTGCATGAGGCATCCTGCATCAAAATTCACGCGGGTCCGCAGTCAGGAAATAAATGAAGACATTTAAGGCATTGTGCATACAAAACCAGAGGCGGAAGTTTGAGTCTATCTGGACAGACCTTGGACATCGGACTAAGAAACATACCAAGGAGTCCCCTATTTAGGCACAGGAGGGACAACAGGCCGTAAGCGGGCAATCTAAGAGCACCATAAGTTTCACACAGTGGATTAATCTCCACACTCTTGAGTTGGAGAAATGGTCCCTGCTCTATGACACAGACGATACGATGTACAAAATTATTTTGACCAACATGTTCAAGGTGTACAACAGCGTGTTGAAGGGTGTGTGGTGCCTCCCTATCACCGCGATTGTTGAGGAAACATGGAATCGAACGGTCGGTTACTTCGTCAATAGAGTCACCGCAGCGAGGTGATAGCTGGAAGAAGGAAAACAGTGGTCTGAGAACATGCAGAAGTATATGGACCAGAAGATGTAGAAGGCCCGAATGCACGACAATCGGGTGATCGATGGCCTCAGGAGGAAGTACGAGATCAGCTTGAGGCAAAAATATTTTAACAATCATGCCATAGAGAAAGGAAACATGCATGCACCCTAGGTGATGTGGCTACAAGCACCTGCAACAAGTCGAAGCTCATGCACTAGCCATCCTCTTTTTTTTCGATTCCAAAAAAGTCACGCATGTATCTTAGGTGCATTCGGTTTGTTTAGGTCGGGCTTGCTGTCGTTTATAATGCATGTAACCAAACCACACCCTTTCGAGACACTCGTCATCGAAAACATTCCCCCTGTTAGGAATGTCCTTGGGGTGGGGAACTTGATTACGAGACCTGAAAGCAGAAGACTCTACAATGAAAGCTGGGTCGAAGAACTCAGAAAAGAAGTTGATATATTCTTCTTCTTTTGATTCGGTGATGGCAGCTTCTCCTTGGGGACCGAGGGGAACGTCTACGACAACTTCCTTCTCGGCGCGGTGGTCGGACAATCCGCCACCTTGGCCAGATGCCTCTACTGCATCATGCGCCGTTTTCACCTCTGCCTCTACAGCCACTCCTGTGGTCGCAGTCGCTTCGACAGCAACAACTTCTTCCACCACACGGACGGCAAACGACCCTTCAACCACCACCACTGTCATCCCTCCGGCTGTCGGAGAAATAGCAGTGGGTTCCTCGATAAGAACGTCCTTGAGGGCTGGAGGAAAGCAAAATGTAAATGTTGTTCTCACACTTTTGCCTTTTTACATACCTTCGTTTTCTGGATTTGATCTTGAATACGGAAGAAACCTTTCCTAAAGAAGATTTATTCGACTTCTTCTCTTCAATCATATCTGGTCGAAATTCGAGTTGAGGAATGGGGTCAGCTACGACCATGTCTGGTCGTGGGTTTTGAGCGAGAACTGTCGCTCCTTGGGCCTCCTGACTCTCCGGATGCCTGAGACCTGTCTCGGACACCCCAAGAGAAACACTTCCCTCGACCATAGACCATGTCGGTGCAGCGGTTTCCTTCACAAAAGACATAAAACTCTTCTAGTTCTCCTTTTCTAGATGCTTAACAAAGCCACGGGAAGCAGAAACTGCGAAAGTCTTATTGTCGTAGCAGAAGGGTATCTTGGTCTTGGGAGTTTCGTGTTTAAGAGCTTCGGTCGCTTTGACCACCCTGGCTTTCTCTACAGCAGCCGTATCTACAACGAATTTCTCAAAAGGCTGGATCAAAGTAGCCGAACTCGAGCTTGCCCCTTTTTTGATCGACAGTCTTGACAAGTCGACTCTTTTTGGCCAGAGGAGCCTTAACTTGCTCCATCTCCGTGCCAACGACCATCAATTTGACTTCTTCGTCATCTTGACGATCTTCCACACCTACTTTCTGCAAAAATCATAAAAAGAAATATTATTAGTTGGTCGTAAGTTCTTCAACGACCAATATCTAGTCATAAGTTCTTCTACGACAATCCCGTGGTCGTAAGTTCTTCTACGACTAGTACCTAGTCGTAAGTTTTTCTACGACTTTCCCATGGTCGTAAGAACTTCTATGACTACGAGATCCTAAAGATGAAATCAATCTTTTATTACTCTTAGGCGTTGCATCTTATCCTCTTCGGACAAAGCCGCTGGGATTTCAAGAGCCACCCCACATTGGGTGGCGGGGATTTCTAACAAATGAACTTGACTTGAGCATCAATTTTCGCTTGTGAGAGATCTACAGGAGTAAATAAACTTTCAATAGCTAAGTTCAAAATCAACAGAAAGAGAGCTAAGTTGAATATTTACTTACTCTTCTTGTAATCTCTGGTAGGGTCTTTTGGCCCCGAGTACCTCCACATTGGATGAGCTCTTTTCTCCAGAGGGCTAATACGGCGCGTGATTAAATCCTTCACCACGTGCCATCTGGTGAGCCCCTCTTTCATCAAGTCTTTGATAGCTTGAATGAAAGGGGCGATCCGGCCAAGATCCTTGGGAGTCGAATCATAAGAAGAAATATTCTCGGCAGCTTTTCCAACAAAAGAGAGGCTGTCTTCACTGGTCGTCTCCCGGTAGAACCACCTCTTTTTCCATCCCGGCCATGACGACCGGGTGAACATCTGAATGTACTTCTTTGACTTCCCGTCGTGGAGCTTCATACCACAGCTACCGACGATTCCCGCTATTCTGGTCACCTCGTAGAAATACTGGAATAGCTCCAAGTCAGTCGGAATCCCCAGGTAGGCCTCACACAAGTATGCGAACACACCTAACATCATGATAGAATTGGGAACAGGGTTCACCAATTCCACCCCAAAGTGTTGTAACATCATGATGGAATTGTGAACGAGGTTCACCAATTTCACCCCAAAGTGTTCGAATATGAGTGTGAGAAAAGGGTGAGTAGGCAATCGAAGGCCACACTCACAGTACGCCTAGAAGATGGGAATCTGTCCAATCTCCCCCGACGGCCAATGTTGCCTAGCAGCCTCAATCTAGTTCACAAACTCTTTATTCGGGATCTTCACGACATCGATCAAAACCTTAATCTTGGCCGCATCCATCTCCGATTCTGCCCACTGGGAAGTGGTTCCAGCCATCTTTCTCAAGAGAGGGAGATTTGGATTTGAGAAGGTCTCTAGAGGGTGTACGGCTTGGTTGGCGGCGAAGGATGCAAGAGCTTGATGAACAGTTCGAGTGATTGGGGAAAAGTAAGAACCCTAGAATCACACCCACGGTAAGTTTTTTTATAACTGCATACTTGAGTTAAAAACATGGCAACCCAATAGTTACCACCTCTTTGGGAACTGCTCCAACAAACAGGTCTATGAGAGTCGATTGAGATTCTTTAATTTGTCTGTTCGAGAAAACCGAGTCTGCCTTTACACCTCAAGCGAAATTACTTTCTTGACCCAGTCTATTTTTGGTCAAATGAAATACCAGTCGGAACGGTTTTACTTCCGATTAACCACACTACGACCACTTTGTAGTCATAAGATTTTCTACGACCACCTTGTAGTCGTAAGATTTCCTATAACATTCTTGACCAAGTCTATTTCGAGTCAAATGAAATACTAGTCGAACAGTCTTTCCTTCGACCACCGCTCTACGATCACCTACTGGTCATAAGATCATCTACGACTCTTTTTCTAAGTAAGTTACTTTCACTTGAAGCTGGGGGGCTAGATGACAGGGATCCAATAATCCTCATTTAATTATTTATTTATAATTCTTTTTATAGATAATAATGCCATCGTATGGTTCTTGAGCATACACCTTAATGTTCATAAGGGAGAAGTTGGACTCGTAAGACCATCTACGACTACCTCACTGTTGTAAGTTCTTTTACGACCACCCCATAGTCGTAAGTTCTTCTACGACCACCATGTGATCATAAGTTCTTCTACGACCACCATATGGTCGTAAGTCCTTCTACGATCAGGTCAACCACAACCACCCTATGATTAATTGAGCCTACAGACAAGTAAGCACAATTGATTAGGGCATCTAAACAGTTAGTATACGTTGTTATTCTCTAGAATAATTGTGCGATTAAACTCTCTGCCCTGATGATAACCGCCTGGCGACGTGGGGACGTTACTACTCCAACAATAATCTCTAGTAACTGTTTCATCATATGAAGTATTGAGCGCCCTTTGGACTGGAGAAACCGCCGCCCACTTCAAGCACTATATGAAGGGCGGAATCAGCAGACGACAGGGAGAGAGAAAAATCAGGTGGACAAGACATTAGACTTAACTCTTTCTCTTTATCTGTAACCAGCATACTCAATATAGCCACACAGGAGTAGGGTTGTTATTCTCTCCGGAGAAGGTCTGAACCTGTATAAAAATCCCTGTGACATTCTCTCTGCGTGATTTGAGTCTTGGAGACCCCCCGAATCAAACAATCATTACGTTAGATCGGTTCTAAAACACCGACAGTTGGCACCGACCGTTGGGATCTCTTGTCAACATGTTTCCTTTATTTTTCTCAACTATAATGCTTCCATGGCAGGAGAGTAGAACGAGGAGAACTAGTTCGACATGGCCGATCACACAGATATCGACATGGATGCCGGCTTTAACTACGAGCTGAGAATTGTATCATCCGATGGTAATGTCGTCTCCAAAGACAATTCATCAGATTTAGGAGATCATACCACCGATAGAGTTGAGGAGGGATCCTTATCCCCCACAACTTTACGTCCAACTGAGGGACTAGTTTCCTCAGAGGACAAGGGTCGATCCAACTACAATCAGGACTATACCAAGGCAGGCTCAGAGCATAATGAGGGTTCTCCCTTCAAATGTTCAAGTCCATCTAAGACAGTCCGTCCTGGCCCAGCAAGTCCTGGAAGCTATCATTCTAGAGCTTCATCAGCATCTGGTAGTCATCTCTCTCCGCTTAGCCCCACAGAGGATGGGGTCGAGCATGCTTTTCCTGCGAGTTCGACCAGCCCCTTGCAGGGCTCACCTACGGACGAAGACAGTTATAACCCGAAATTCTCCTTCCTGGAGGGGCTTGCTCCAAGTTGTCAGATGGTGTTTTTCGACTACTCCTCAAGCGAGGAGGCCTCAAGCGCAAGTGGAGATCATCAACGAGAGGTCTCCGTCCTTTCCTCAGATAATGATCACTCTCCTAGAGACAGGATTGAGGACGCTCCCCGACGATCACGCACTGTGACCCCTCATGGTAATGACGAGGACACCTCCGGTGATGAACAGGGTCAACACTCTGATGAGCGTGAGGGAGGTCCTCGAAATAATCGCACTCCATTGAGGCAAACTCGAGGATCAGATATGGATGATCCTGAGACAACCCAATAGAGAAGAATTGCAGCTCACAAATATCTTCTTGGGCGCGTCCAGTATCAGTTGGAGGAAGCTCAGCAACTCCAGCGTATCAACGATCTGCTTGAGAACGCACCTCGGGAACTTGTCCGGACGCCCGGCTACGACCTCTTCACCGAAGAGATCGCACGAAGGTTTCGAAACACGATGGCCAGACTCGAGTACCCTCAACGGCATCGACCCAAAAGTCGTAGCGGTACGACTCCATCAGCTACCAGTCGTTCGAACAACTCACCGCGTGGAGATCAATACAACACCAGGTCGCGTCACTCTCCTAACCTTAACTCCAGTCAGAGAAGAGTTCCTCAAACGCCATTTGATCAACAAGCTACCAGGAGAGGTGATCGTTCACCACTCCAACCCAGAACCACAATCCAAAATGGCTTGGTGATCAGTGAGCCAATCCATTCCCAAGATCACATATAAGGACTTGGTGTCAATGATGATCAGGTTGGCTAGGAACTCTACCCCTTCTATGATAATCTTAACGTGTGGGCAACCCTGGTTCGTACTTAACTTCGAACCAGGGGATTGAACCAACAAGGAGGTCTTAAGAGTGGAAACTCTCAACTGATGCTTTGCAGCAAAAAATTCGAGAAACAAACGAATAGAAAGCTCCAGAATCAAACAAAACGGTGGCAAGTGTGGAATGTACTAGGAACTTACCCAGCACAACGTCTGAGGCAGTCTGGGCTTCCTCCACGATAACATGGTTCACACGACCTCTCTGGCAGGTCCTCGTTAGAGGCGTGGAGGTGCGAGAGCTCCGCCCTGCTCTGGCGAGGTCTGATGGGAGGTCTGAGTTGACTTTGACCTAAGGAGGTTCTTGCTTCAAGGGACAACTGCTAGCGTAGTTCCCAGTTGGTGGCAGCTAAAACAAGTGATCCCCACAACAGGATTAGTGGTCCTTAGGCTGCGATTGTTCTTGGTGTGAAGACACAGGAGTAAAGGCGAGAGGTGGTCACAGAGGTGGTCCTGGGAGCAACATAAGGAACAAAGCAGGCAAGAGGTCGTGTAGACGTCCTGGCTCTCTGAGGAGGTCCTTGATGAGCACCATGCTGCACTATCTTCCTCTTATAAGACTCTGCAAGCTCTCTTCGAGACTCTTCGATGAGCATGGCCTTGTTCACAAGGTGCTGGAAGTCCTTGTAGTCGTTGCCAACGACTTGGATCTTCAAACCTGGGTTGAGACCTCTCTTAAAGCGCTTCTGATGTGCATCATCTATGGAGACGTCCTCTGGAGCATATCTAGAAAGTTGAGTGAACTTGTGGAGGTACTCACCCACTGACATATTCTCTTATCGCAACTCTCGGAACTCATTCTGCTTCATCTCCACCTTCCCATCAGGGACATGGGAGTGGCAAAAAGCTTCGGAAAACTCAGCCCAAGTGATGTTCTGGTGGTCTGCATGAGCGGCACAATAAATTTCCCACCACTCTGCAGCTAGACCTTCCAACTGGTGTGCGGCATATAAGACCTTCTCACGGTCGTCACACCGGGTGATGGCAAGCTTATTTTTAGTTGAACGCAACCAATCATCTGCGTCCAATGGCTCGGAGGAGCTGGAGAACGTGGGTGGTCAAGTCCTCATAAACTCTGCCAATCTTGATTGAGGAGCAACTGGTGCGGTCGGTGGTGGCATGGTAGCTGCTTGGTTGCTCTGGTTCAACATTGCAAGAAAAGCAGCAGAGGTCTGATTTTGTTGATTCATCATTTGATTCATATTTTGCATCATAGCATTCATCAGCTGAGTCTGGGCTGCCATGAACTGCCCCAAACCCTGATCGGAGGGAGCTGCCGGAGGAGGAGGTGGCTGAGAAAAGGGGTCCAGTGGCTCATCTTGGCTGGTCGAGTTGCTGATCTGGACCATCTGCACAAACCTTCCTGAGGCTTTAATGGACAAGAAGGAGAAAGCACACTAGATAAGAGGGGAAAGCACAGAGGTGAATAAGAACAAGGGAGAAAGATGGAACAACCTAACTGGGGAGGTTGGTTAAACCCAAAGAGCAAATAGCTGGAGAGCTAAAAAAAAAGCAACAAAACTCAAACACGAGGTCTAATCGGTACTAAACTGAGGAGGCAACTCTACTAAAGCACTTCTAGCCTAACTTATCTGGGTCGTCAAATTAAAGCAAAACTCGATCCTATAGAGATCACTGAGGTAAGGGAGATCAATTTAAGTTTGAAATCAAAGTTTAAGAGGGGATAAGGGGAAAGAATCTAAGAATGAGGTGAAAAGAGACTAGGATAAGATAAGAACATAATAGAATAAGATAAGATAAGATAAGAACATCTACTCATGTTGATCTGTTGGTTTGCTTTATAAAATAAAATTTGAAACTCTTGACTAAACGACCATGCTAACTAAGGTTACGTCCTACAGTCGACCTGGCTCTGATACCATCCTTCTCGGGACCCCGAGTAGCACCCCGGGACCCTCTGTGCTCACTGGACCAGTCCCATGATCAGTGGCTGGTCCGCACAGAGATCAACAACGATGTCATCACAACCATACAACAAACTAAAGGTGAAGCGGACAAATTAACAATAGTAACAACAAAAAAACCTTATGGTCAAGCTGTTTACAGAAGTCTTGCCACGCAGGGCTAACAACAAGAAAAAGGTCGCAGCAGGAAAAAAAACAAAACACGAGGAGGCCATTCGACATGCCCACAAGCAATCGAGTGGAGGACGTCCTAGCACAAGAAGTCTTCAAGGACCTCCTCTTCAAAGAGCTCGGAGCACCTTGGGAGGTCTTATTCATCTGCTGATTAACCAGAGGGCACAAGCCGTGAGTACTTTGAATGTACTCAGCAAGCCGTAGGGAAATGTATGCAATAGTATTCATGCAAGTCTTGACAATGTTAGCTTTATGGTTGTTTTGTAGAAAGCAACATTAAATTGAAATACAATAAATAGATTGTAAAGCACAAGTTGAAAGATTACCACATAAGTAGACAAGTTTTCTTTTGAAACAACCCATGACCACCCTGACCACTACCCAGACCACTCACGACCACCCTAGTCATGAGCTAGACCACTCCAACAAGTTTTTTAGAAAGTCTACCCCATGCGTGAAATCACCAGACGTGTCCATAACTAGGGACACGACTATTCGAATAGATTTACACTCTGCAGAGGTTGTACAGCTTTACCCACAAAACACGAGTTCTCTAGTTTGTTTGGCACTCATCGATGCCTCTGCTCACTACCTTAGGTAAGCAGGCTAGAGTATGTGACAAATCCTTTACAAGGTTTTGCTTTGACTTAGTTCCGCTCGCTAAGGTTTCGCCTTCCTAGCCCCCTCTTGCGCCAAGTGTGCGTGTCCATCCCAAATCTTACACACTTCCACCAAAACGGAACCAGATCAAAGCACTGCCAATTAGTTGGCCAGGACCACCCCATAATGGTCTTGTGGTTGCACGGTGTGGCCCGGATCAATGGCTTATAAGGTTAAGTCCTTAGTGGGTGCTCAGGCGAGACCTCCTCATCCCAATGTGCTTCCTGCACCCCCTTTACTGCACGATCACTCGCTCGAGCAAAAACATTTTGGGTTCAACCCGGCCAATGACCACCCTAGTCATGGCACCACAAATTTTATTAATGACAACACATGCCAGGGCAACGCTTGCCAAGACAACACATGCCAAGACAATACGTGCCACAATTCCATATTCACTTAGTCAAGTTCAACATTAATGAGACAGGTGATCGAGACATCACATAACTAAGCAGGTCTAAACAACAAACACACCCAAGTTGGTTATCACAAAGGGGGTCCAACTAATATAACCCAACCTATGTGATCCAAACATACATGACAACATGTTAAACACAATTATCCAAGGAGGTCATACTGCCAAGTAGGTGTTTAGCTAATTCCTAAACCATTTTTATACAAATAGCCATGCATGTTGATATAAAACAAAGTAATTTCGCAAAACTAGGTTCAACATGATCAAAGGTCTACGACTTGCCTTCGATGAAGAGTGGAGATGCTTCGGTAGAGGTCGCCGGGTCCACGAACTCTTCAAGGAAGCTGGAATCTACACAGGCGAAAAAGAGCCAAATAAATACAATGAATTCAAATAAAAACCAACACTACCAAATAAAAACCAAAAGAGAAACACTGAAACAGAAACGGACTCTCGGGAGGAGGTCTTGAGGAGGAGGTCCGCAGGAGGAGGTCCACGGGAGGAGATCCTGAGGAGGTCCAAAGAAGGATACGACTACTCAACGTGGTCGTATAAGGGACACAACTACGCAACGTGGTTGCAAAAGAGATACAACCACGCAACGTGGTCGTGAGAGTAAAAAGAGGACAAGGCACGGAGGAACTCACCCAGACACACACACAGAGAGAGAAAAGATGGGAGGAGGACAGCGAACGATGCAGGTGCTCCGATGAATTCTGCGGCGGTGAGGATGCCGAAGACAGCGCAAGCTCCAGCGGCTCCTTGGTGTCGAGGAGGCTTCAGCGGATTCCTTAGCGAAACTTCAAGTACGGTGAAAACAAGATGAGAGCAAGAGAAAGCTGGGTGAGGAAAAGATGATGATAGAGGGCTGCTCAGGCTTTTATAGCCAGGAGAGACAAGGAAAGCTCTTGAGAACTTCGAGCGCACGAGTCAAGGGTAGGTGAAGGAGGGATGGGAGCGGTGCAGGAGGAGACAAGAGAAGCGGGTTACGCAAAAAAGCAATGACATTTAATGCGACACGACTGACATTTAATGCGCCAGAACCTTCGTCGAAGTAAGTGATGAGATGAGAAAAAAAAAAGGTGAGCGGTGGCGAGGTGGGGCGATCAAAGCTAGAGAGGGGTGGTCGAACCAAAGAGGAGGTCGTGACCAAAGGGGAGGTCGTGACCCAAAAGGGTGGTATTTGCAAAAAGACCAAGAGGGAGGTCTTTGCAAAAAGACCAAGAGGGTGGTCGCGGCACAAAGAGTGGTCACGGCACAAGGGGTGGTCGCGGCCCAAAAGGATGGTCGCAGCACAAGGGGTGGTCTTTCCAAAAAGACCAAGAGGGTTAGTCTTTGGTCTTGACCCAAAAGGGAGGTGCAACGAGAAAGAGGTCCAAACAAGAGGTGTGGGGCAAAGAGAAACACGGCGAAGCGGGGCCGTCCGATTTTGATCGGGCGGTTCAAAAAGGATTGGACGTTCAGACCGGTTGAACGCGCCAATAAGATCGGGCTGTCCAACACAGATCGGACGGTTCAAAACGAAGTGGACGTTTGGACTAGCCGAACGTGTCAATAGGATCGGGCCGTCCAACACAGATCGAATGGTCCACGACGAAGGAGGCGCGGATCTGAGCCGCACGGGGAGAATAGAACAAACAGAGAAAGGGAAAATAATCACTAGAGAACTCCATCAAACTCAAAACAACCAAACTCGAATTAATTGAAGTTTGATCTAGTCATATTAAATCGCTGTAAATTTCTGAAATCTCCAAGTTAAGCTTGAGCAATTCAACAAAACCAAATGGTTGTTTTTGCTTTTGAAATCTCGGAAACTCGGAAAACTTGGGACGTTACACCAGGGTGGTCACGGGCTGTTTTCAAAGAACTTGTTTACTTATGTCCTACTCTTTCCAACTTGTTCTTTACAATCTACGTATTGTATTTCATGTCAATTTGGCTTTCTGCAAAGTAGCCATAAAGCTATTCCTTGTTGAGTCTTGCATGAATAATATTTGCATACAATTCCCTACGGCTTGCTGAGTACATTCAAAGTACTCATGGTTTGTGCCCTCTGGTTGACCAGCAGCTGAAGAAGACCTCCCAGGGTGCTCCGAGCTCTTTGAAGAGGAGGTCTTTGAAGACCTCTCGTGCTAGGACGTCCTTCACTCGATTGCCTATGGGCATGTCGAATGGCCTCCACGTGTTAATTTTTGCTTTCTACTGTGAGCTCTTTTGTTATTAGCCCTGTGCAATAGACCTCTGTAACAACTTTGACCATAACGTCTTTTGCTATATCAGTATTAATTCGTCTGCTTCTTCTTTAGTTTGTTGTATGGTTGTGATGACATCGTTGTTGAGACTGTGCGGACCACTCTCGATCATGGGGTCGGGTCCGGTGTGCCTGAAGGGTCGGGTTGCTACTCGGGGTCCCGACACGTTCACATGCTCGTCGCTGAGAACTTAGAGAACATAACATAATTAATTTTTACAGTAATTATTTGATTGCTTCATGTCGCTCATCACTCGGCTTTTTTATTGCTTCCCCCGAAGGGCAGGTAATTTATCGGATGCTTTTGTCGTTATTACCGTAGTCGTAGTTAATCAGTCTTAGTCAGCTAGTCACAATTAATGCAGCTTGTTTTGTAACGTTTATAATATAGTTGTAGTTACAGTATCCGTAATTTATTAATGCATGATACTTTGTGGTGATTAATCAGTCGTAATGCTCATAGGCTTTGTTATTTTCGGTATAAACTAGTTAGTGGTTCAAAATGAGTTAAAATTAAATAGTTGTAATTAGTTTAGTGGTAATCAAATATTCGTAATTATTTTATTGGTTATCAGTCAGACATATTAAATTAATAGAAATTAACTACTTGTAATTAATTTAGTGGTAATTAATTAGTCGTAATTAGTTTACTAGCAATTATTTAGGCATAACTAAATTAGTGCAAATTAGTTAGTCGTAAGTAATTAAGTGGTAATGAACATGTAGTTTAATAGTGGTAAACACGGTAGTACTGAATTACTCGTAATTAATTTTTGGAGGAGCAATCAAATTGTTGGTGATTAATTAATTATTCATATTTTATTACACATATGTAATCGATCACTTGTATGTAATTTGTTGTCATTGTTTGTTATATCACGTACCGCAGATGGGGTTGTTGTGGCTTTAGGTAATTTCAAACATGCAAGACTTGGTAGTGTTTTATGGCTATGGTCTCGTATAGGCCAGTCCCGATGGGTTAGACCTGTCGAGATGTCAGTACAAGGTGGTCCAAACAGGGGGGGCTCGTCGTGATGAATATTCACTAGTTTCGAAGCTGCATCCGGAGGGAGTTCATCACGGAGGCAATGACGAAGCCCCAAGACAAGGGGCAGTGGCTATGGCGCCGCGGAGACTAGTTGCAAACATAATTGCATAGATGATAGATCCAACTACCCTCATGAATAACATTATTAAATAGGAAATTATTTGTTAATTTAGCGGTTCAATGTGGATGATATTCTTTAACATTGTATTGTACCACATGCTAGATAAGCTTGTACATGAACCAACCAAGAGAATTGTGTGGCATGTAGATCATGTAACAACATAACGTAGCCTTCGAAAGGCATACGAGTTGGAGGCTACGGTACATTGTTACATGATCTGTATGTCACATATTTTTCTTAGTTGGTTTATGTAAAAGCTTATCTAGCCTGTGGCATAATATAATATTAAAAAATATCATCTACATTAAACTGATAAATTAACAAAGAGTATTCTATTTGATCGGAGCCTACTGAACGGGACTGCACATGTGGCAACGGTGCAGTCAGGAAGCAGAGGTAACTGCAATTGCGACGCTCACTTTGAGGCGATCAGATGCACTAGAATAGACATACCACGGCGTCTACTTGAGAAGGGGAAGCGCATGGTTTGCTGGTTGGTTGGAACTTGTGACAAGTGAAATCTTAAATTCAAAGGCGTTGTTTGGCAGGTGGAGAAGCGTTTTATTTGGTTTGTAGCTCAATACTGTCATACTCTTAATTAAACATGTTTGCCTAAGTTAGATGTTCGTTTAATCGTAGCTATACTTGTGACAATATTTATTTTCTATCATCTGGGTCTCATATGTGAGTGACTTAGAAAAATATGACAGGATTCTGTTTTGCTAGCCAATCTGTTTTGCTAGCCAATGTGTAACGCAGATTTTGATAACAAACCTTAGGTAGGTTTGGCCAAAAAAATTATGACAAATAATGACATGAAAACTGCTGCGACTCGACTCGACCTCACCTTGGTCATCCTTGGACTGAACTGCTGTCAAGCTCACGGTCGGTCACGACAGTCACGGACCAACGTTGCCGTCATGTAACTCATGATTGAAAAAGGTGCGAATGGCGGAAGTTCGTGGAGACGCCCAAAGGCGGCCATGGTCCTTTGTCTCTACATTTCCTCAGGAGACATTAATTTTCACCGCTTGAATACTAACGAAAATACTCGATTAAATATGTTCCTCTTGGCTTGGAAACCTCGATGTCTTTCTTCAAGTTCTGCCCCCATGCGACCGGTTGCTTTAAGCTGGCTGGATTAACCACCATGGAGGAATAGTGAGGTGGATGTGTCAGGCTGTCAGCTATTGATTGCTGTGATCAGATAGACCTGGGATGTCAGTGCTAGACTGCTAGTGCCTCTAAGCTGAAACACGTGACGAGTAATGTCAGCAACCGATTCTGCCATATGACACTACCTGTCTGTGGTACGGGTGTTCCTGAATTTTTTAGGCGTAATAACAACACCGCTTGCGTCGATCTATTTTAGAAAATCTCTTATCACGCTACGGGTGATAGCATGATAGTGTTGTTTGGTCACGCTACCGCTAATGGCGTGACCAAAAATGCTATTTTGGAGACTTATTATGTAACGTGATAATATTGTTTTGTCATGTCACAGGTGGTGGTGTAACTAAAAAGGTCAGAATTAGAAATAAAGTTCGTGAGGGTTAATTTTAAAATTAAAATAAAAAGGGTTAATTAATATAAAAAAAAGTTCGGCGTTCCTCATCTCACGATATCTGACGGTAATTTCTCTTCGGATGGAACACCCTCCTGCTTATCCAATTGAATACCAAGGGCATGCCTGCATGGCCCTTGGATACAGGTCAGGATCAGCGGGCTGCAACTTGCCAAACAGGGAGATAAGCTGAGCTAAAAGACGGAAGGATTAGTGAGAGGCTGCTAGCTGGACCATAAATCAAACTGCAGTGCTCCACACGTAAGCATTCCGTGCCTGCTGATAGGACCATAAATGGTGAATGGTTTTAAAGGATTAGTGAGAGGCTGGACCATAAATCAAACTGCAGTGCTCCACACGTAAGCATTCCGTGCCTGCTGATAGGACCATAAATGGTGAATGGTCTCTTGTAAAACAGATCAAAAACACCGTTATAACAAAAAAAATACATTTTATCGTAACATTTGATGTAACATCACGACAATAAAAGACACTCTATACAATATTTCAAGTGAACTATTGCAACAAATTAAAAAGACTTCTACACCATGGCAGTCGCACTGGGTCAAGAAGCTATGCAGAGAGTGAACTTCGGATCACCCGATGGAATTAGAGGTGGGGAGGGGGGGAGGACCAATCACCAACATGCGTCTTGGCACCATATGAGGTCGATTGTGTCGGCCTGCGTCTGAAACCGGGACGACGAGTAGTCGTCATTCTGCATCCACTCTGAGTCGTCCACGCGTATCATCGTCACCTGCAATTGGACTAGAAAAAAAAAGAACACCAGGAACCGCCGCGGGCTCAAAGTGGGCAGCAGACTTGGGAGCAGGGAGGGAAGGGAGGAAGGCGTACGGACCTCGAGCACCATGGCTGTAGGGAGGGAGGGAGGTGAAACTCACGGGGAGGCCACACCCATGGCGTCCGCAAAGCTCGCCGAGCGGCGGAGGTGGAGCCGATGAAGACTATGGTGAGTCCTTATCCATATCCATATCCTCAGGCGTGAATTCGAATGGAGTGTGTGGCAGAAGGAGCCTTCACATTCAGGGGCGTAACCTTGCACTCGATGATAGGGATTGCGAGTCGTTGGATAGCTATTAGACGGTGGATTGCTTATCTGATGCGAAAACGTTGGGTCGGATATAGGAAAACGTCGGGTCGAACATAGGATGTATGGCATTACCCAAAAAAGTAATACAACTCGTGACACGATCACACTGGTCATTGGCCTGGTTCCATCAAGGGTGGGTGATGGTGGTGGATTCATTTAGCAACAGGTGACATTCTCCCTCCGGGCCATGCAGCTGCAAGATCCGACACAAGAATGACAGACGTGAGACGCCATGTAAAATAGATCCTCGCGTGAGAAGCCACTCCAGAGCTAGAAGAAGGCCCATGCCACGAGAAGCATACGGAGCAACCGACGAACGCGCTCCCATCATTCAAGCTCCAAAGGCCCACGAGCAGCGGAGATGTACAAAAGGTCGCGCCGCGGCTGGTGGCCCGTCCAAACTAAACGCGGACGCGGGCACGGAAAGCGGGATTCCGCAGATCCCCCGACCGTTTCCACTCTCCTCCCTCGTTAGTCTGTATTTTTTTTCGTCGGAGTTAGACGTGGATAATATCGGACTCATTTCTCCCTCTCATACTCAATTCGCGAGCCTTCGATCGGCGGGTTGAACGAACGAAAATTATCATATTATTTTGCACCCCATATTATTTTGCACCCCTGTACAAGACACGGTAGGAGTGTAATCAGAACTAATATAGGTACGAACATAGGTAGCGCTAGCTACATGGCGAAGGACGCGCATCGATTAGCTGGTCGTGGTGGTGCGTACGTCAGCGTGCAGGGAGATGGAACGGACAAGAAGATGTGATCCACACCCTCCGCATTATTGGAGACACACATTACTGGAGGGACACACTGGTGTGAACAATGTTCCACAGTGCGCGTCCACTACCGACCGTTCTAAGACCATGCATACGCATCCTGCAGGTTTTGCTGCCTTTCACTTCCCACTTCGCTTTGGGATGTATCTCGTCTCGTCTCGTCTCGTCATTACGTGCGCGCTACTCGCTTTCCCTGCCCTCCAACGCACACTCTACTTCTTTAGACACTCCCGTTTGTGCATATCAAGCGTGTCTTTTCTGTCTTTACACAATAAATAAATAAAGATATACGAAAAGGCACCCTGCATTATCACCCCTGATGACAAATGGAACTGTGGAAGCAACGGAACAAATTAAAGATGGTGAGGATAATGAAGTATCAGAATGCAACATAACTAAAATGGTGTACCGACAATGAAACACTGAGCGAAACATTTTTCTCGTCCTCCTTAATACTCTTCTAAATACGTATACATGAATGTACTGTTTATTTCTTATTTCCACTTCTAATAATGGCCATTAGGAAAACGAAGGAAATAAGTAAATCGGAGAGTGCGTGTATATATACGCTACGCGTAGAGTTTATATATGTGCGTGTATATATGTACGGTAGTTGTGCAGGAGGAATTAATGGCGGTAACAGCGACGGGGAGGAGTTAGAGCATGGTGCGGAAGACGTAATGGGTAACAATCACATGATGGTGCAGGCGTAGGACGGGTCCTCCTCGCAGACGATCTTGTAGCCGCCGCAGGGTCCGCAGGGGTACGGCTGCGGGTACGGCGGCATGATGTACTGGGCCGGGGGTGCAGGCGCGGGCGCCGGCGCCGGCGGGGCCTCCTGGGCCTTGCCGCAGGAGCAGCAGTGGCAGCCGCCGTGGCCGTGGTGGCAGCAGCAGTCCGACGGCCACGCCGGGAACTGGTAGGGGTATGGCCACGGGTACGGCATCTCCACGATCTTGGGCTGCGGGGGCTTGGGCTCCTCTTTCTTCTTGTCCGGCTGCGGTTCAGGCTCGAGCTCTGGCTCAGGCTCCAGCTCCGGCTCCGCCGGTGGGGACTCCACGACCACCGGCGTTGGCGGCGGCTGGGACGGCGCCTGCTCTTTCTTGGGCGAATCCGGAGGCGGGGTCGGCGGGGGCTCGACGATCTCGATCTCCTTGATGATCTTGCAGGCCTTACAGCAGAGCTTGTCGGCGAGCTTGTCGGGGTCGAAGGGGCCCGTCACGATCACCCGGTTGTTCTTCTCGTCGTACTCGATGTCGTCGATGACGAATTCACCCTTCTCTGCACGCAAAAAAAACCGCGCCACCCCCAGGATTCATCAGCCTCGTTGCGATTAGCGAGCCCAGCAAAGCGAACACAGACAGGAACAGCGTTTGATCAGAGAGAGAAAGTGCCAGCAATGTACCTCTGATCCTGTCCAGCACCTTCTGGATCTTGGCGTAGCAGCGGCTGCATTCCAGGTCCACCTTGACGATGATGGTCGGCATCTGCACTGCACAGCTCCCTGATCAGAATTCTACCGGAATCTCTTATCTTACCTTCATTTGCAGAGCATTGTTAGCAAAGGAAAACAGAGCTACATCAATTTCATGCGTACAGTTACAGAGCAGAGAGGAAACCGACTGTTGATTGCAACCGATTCACGACTACACCACCAGCTATTCGCTTGATACAAAAGAAGGAAAAGAATTCAGAAGAAGAAGCAAAGGACTAGCCCAGTTTGAAGCATGGAACACACTCCAAAAGAAAGAAAATAAATTAATTACGGACAGGACAGTTCTGCCATCAACAAGGTTGGCACGATCAAATTAATACGTAATCCTAATGTGTTAATTTCCTGGCTTCTGACGAGTGAAGGGAGAAAGAAGGATATACAGGCATTCAGCACCTTGATTCAGTCGTTAGGCGCCTGCAATGTGAGGCGGGGAGGAGGAACAGCTCTGAAGAAGTGGTGGCGGAGGGAGAGAGGACAGGAGGAGACGGTGTGAATATGCAGCTATATATGCATCGTCCTCTGTCTCGCCCCCATCTTCTGGAGGCTTGCTTCTGACAAGGAAAAAAACAGAGGAAATCAGGAAGAAGTAACTGGAAGGCCTGGAAAGGCAGAAGCGACACAACACCATGGCTGTTATCTGGCATTCTGCCCGAGGATGATTACTACACGAAAAGCTTGCTGCTTTTCACAATATACAACAGTATATACACTCGTTTAGTAGCAGTGTAGCACCTGATGTGACTCTGAGCTCGTATTCTCGCGCGGCAAGGTGGCAATCGCATGCCAGACACGCCTGAAATGGAGTCCCCCCTACCAACCCTCTCACTGGTGAAAACTAATGCTACAAAGCTCTTGTCATCTTTTGCTTGCTTTTGTGATCTCTACCCGGACAAAAATGGGTCAAAGAGATCGAAACTAAACTAAACTAAACTAATCCAGCCAGTAAAGGACTAATTAATGCCGGCCTAATCAGATTACCAGAACAGTCTTGCAGACTTGGGGCCGTCCTTGCACGGAAGGGCAGGCTGCGGTTGCGGCCCGGTCCACACGTGCTTGGACCTTGCCATGCCCACACATCTCGTGCGCTAGCACGTTTTCTTCAGCGATGATATACACACATTGTTGGGAGTTGTGGCATATTGATATGTAGCAGTTGGAGGTGATGACAGTGGGAATCCATTATCCACACGGTGTAAGCAATTACTAGCGAAGAACATCCTTCGACACTTGATACATACAGCAAACCTTAATTGCACCTGATCTTATTTGTCTTCTTCCAAGATGTTGAGAGCTACCATTCAACTCCTAACCTCTGTGACTCTGTCCTTCCTGCTAGTAGTTATGCCATCAGCGACAGAATTTCATAGCACGTAAAAGCCTTTATATCCTTCGCCTTTTCCACTCCGCCTTCGGCCTTTCCTATCTGAAAGGCAGAGATAGCACCCAGAATCCATCGTCCTCCGTCCGTCATTAGCAGCTTATTCCTAGCCTTTTGGTCCAAAAAGGAAGCACGTTAGATCAACCACCAAAGCAAATGCCGCGGTATGCAACGGCGCGAAAATGCCACAGCATCGGAAAGATCCCAAGCGTCATTGGGCCCTGCACGGGCCTACTATGCTTTAGGCCGCGTCGTGCCGCGCCGGGCCTCTGACGAGGCCTAGACACGGGCCAAAGCCCGCTGTGCGGAGGCCGTGCCAGCCTAAGTAACTATAGACGGCGGCGATGGTGGTGGTGGCGATCATCATCTCTATTCCTCTTGTGCCCGTCTCGTTAAAAAACTAGTTAAAATTAAATTAATTGTGTAAAAACATGGGCACGTAAATATTTCGGGGGAAAAAGTGAAATTTTCTTGATATTTTACAGATACAATGTTATTGTCTCGTTAAAAACCTTACGCCCCAGAGTGGGGTTCCCCTAATAAGGAAAAGAGTACAGTAATAACATACGTACATACTAACTACTCATCAATATCGAGATCATTCATGTGTTCGAGGTCAGCGTACGCCTGCACGGTCTCAAGATCCTCCAGTTGATGCTGTTGCCACTCTTTAGCCAATTCTCAGTCCTTGGCGCGTGTGATTGCCTCCATCATTCTAGACGTAAGGGATGATCTTCTTTCTTCAATTATTCCCCCTACCATGCTGAACGTTGTTTCTGAAGAGACAATGGACACCGACACCAACAGAACATCCTGTGCGAAATGTGACAGCACAGAAAATATCCGCTTGTTGTTTTTCCACCACTCGAGCAAGTCTATCTTGTCTCCACCGGAAAGATCAAGATTGATATTTGCAAAATCATACTCCAGATAGTGGTTTAGCTCTGAGACAGAATTCCACTCAGAGAGTGCCTGAGACTGAGAAGACGAATAATTGGACTTGCCCTTTAGCTTCTTCCACAAGTGGGATGTCAAGCTTGTCTTTCCTTATTGCGTCTGCTGTGAGGCCTCCGATCTCGCGTTGCTGCGAAATTTGTCATGATACATGCGGAAAACACGAAAAAGCTCATCTTTGACATGTGCGAAAGCTTCCGAGTAATCAAGACCGAGGCATTCATCTATTCCCTCCATACCGATCTGCAAACTTGTCACCTTTTTTGTAGGATCGAAAATGATAGCAAAGCAATACACGTGTGAAATAAAACCGAAATATTTAATAATTTTTTCCTCCATTAGTGCGACAGCATGACCAAAAGGGGATCCTCTCTAGATTTGACAATCTTGTCTGCAATTAACTAAATAAATTCTATAACTAAGCAAGAGATAGGGTAATAAACACCAGATAGAACCTTTGTTATTTTATTAAAAAAAAGGTCTTAAAAACTCTCGAAAATGACTAGCAATCTGCCAATCTGAATTAGTAACTACCAATTTATTGTTTTGAGAGTTAGCATTGACAAAAACGGATATGACATATTCGCACCCTTGTAACTTTTTTAACATGATGTATATCGAGTTCCACCTTAACTTCATGTCAAGACCGATTTTTTGGCTCCTTCCCATTGGTTGTGCAGTACTTCTCGAATCTGACTGCCACTTGTGGGGAATTTGTGAGGTAGCGAATGGCATCGCAGACACTGTTCAAATATCCGTCAATCGCTTGCATACCATACCGTCTTGAACAACTAGGTTCAAGATATGGCATACGCATCTCTAGTAGAGAACATAACCACCAATATACATCTGCAATCTTGGGGTGGGGATGTTCATAGTAGTCGTGTTTCGCTGATGCGTTATCAAGAGTTATAGAAGCAATCTTATTATCTATCTTAAAATCATCAAGTACGTGTAGTATACGCTTGGCAATGGTCTCTCTCGTGTGTGATTCGTTAATTACCTTAAATCTTATGATTCTCTTATTTAGCTTATAATTATCGTCTAAATAATAGGCTACAACACTAAGGTAGGCACTTCTTTAGTTTGATGATGTCCAAATGTCTGAAGTTATAGTAAAAGAGAATGAACTTATAGGAATTCTTTTAGCTCTACTAGCTCCTTATGATACATTCGTAAAATATCAGATGTAGCGGTTCTCCTATTAACATGTTGGTACTATGGGCAAAAACCGCGCTGAACCATTCTTTCGAACGTGCAACTTTCACCCATCCTAATCGGTTAATCTTCCGCAACAATATATCTAGCAATTTTCTCACGGGCAGAAAGCGGGTTGTATACCCAAGTACTTATAGAGCCATCGGCCTCGAAGTTTAGCTGCGTTTGTACTCCTCCTCGTCGGCACTGCGCCCCGATCTTTGCGCAAGCATGCTTTGTAGTGCCGGTTCAAGTATCCTGTCCCTACAGCTGTACGAGTAGTTAATTTAGCTTTGCAATAATTACAAGTTGTGAACTCTACTGTTTGGCCGTCTTGGATTTCCTGGCTCCAGGTCATGTGCTTCTAGCAATTCGCTCTTCGTCCAGACTCGCCAATGTTGTTGTCCATGGATAGGGGAGGGAACTCTGGTGTCCCCATTAGCTCCGGACTGCCCTGGTACTCCTCGTAGCCCTCCGTACCATCCATATGACGATCATCCATGCTTGGTGAGAGCTAACGAGCATTAACGAGAGTTAGAGCTGGAGGAGGACTAGGGGAGCAACGGCAAGAGCTTACACTAAGTCGCTCTACTGCCCTTTTCGTACTACGACTCATCGGTAGCATACCGCTTGGGAGCTCCATGGTGCTCTGACTCCTTGGTAGCATAATGGATGGATGGATGGTGAATAAATGGGGAGAGTACATGTATGTTGAAGAAACGAGGAGAGTATATGGGTGGTGATTGAATGAGGAGAGTGGATTGATTGTGAATAAATGAGAGTGGATGGATGGTGAAGAAATAAGAAAATGAATTGATTTTATAGTCATCTATCAGGAAGAAGGCCGTTGCTCCTGAACGTTGCTAATAACCATTGTCTGCACCTCCCGAACGTTGCTAATGATTGTTGTCTGGTCTCTTTTCCCTGATTCCCTCTCTTCGTCCATGCATGTACCCGTACACCGGTCACTCCGTGTCTCCCTCTATCTAACTTCCCTCCCTCTTTTCCCTAATTCCCTCTTTCAGTCTCAGTCTCTCTCTTGCCGGTCGAACCGAAAAGTCACAACATCAGTCACCGCCCAGCCGAACCCCACCGACCCACTCCCCTTTCAGCCACTCCCATCAATCCATCATCCCATATTCCCATGACCCCCAGTCCCCATATCCATTCATCCATTGATTCCCCACTTGCCCACCACATGGCCGAGCGGCACGGGAGGCGGGAGGCCGAGCGACGGGAGGCGAGGAGGAGCGGCGGAGCGGCGAGGCGAAGGAGGCGAGGTGGAGTGGCGGGACGGAGCGGAGGAGGCGATGTGGAGCGGTGGAGCAGGAGGCGGAGGAGGAGCGGCGGGAGGTGAGGAGGAGCGGCGAAGCGAGAGGCGGAGTGGCGGGAGGAGAGGAGCCACGGCGGGGCGGGAGGTGGAGCGGAGGAAGGCGCGAGTAAGCGGAGGCGAGGCGGCGGCGGCGCCGGCGCTGCGTGGCTGAAGCCGTCTTGGCGTGCTGGCGTGCCGATCGTCTTTGGCGGCCCAAGCACGCAGACACCATACCGGGCCGTGCCACCCGTCATGCCGTCATTCTAGGCCCGACTCAGTCCGCCATGTGGCGTGTCTGGGCCGTGCCGAGCCGGCCGGGCCTCTGGCGGGCACAGAATGGCTCGGCTCGACTCCCGCCTCTAATCGCATGCCAGACATGCCTGAAATGGAGTCACCCCTACCAACCCTCTCGCTGGTGAAAAATAATGCTACAAAGCTCTAGTCATCTTTTGCTTGCTTTTGTGGCCTCTACCCGGACAAAAATGGGTCAAAGAGATCGAAACTAAACTAAACTAACCCAGCCAGTAAAGGACTAATTAATACCAGCCTAATCAGGTTACCAGAACAGTCTTGCAGACTTGGGGCCGTCTTTGCATGGATGGGCAGGCTGCGGTTGCGGCCGGGTCCACACGTGCTTGGACCTTGCCATGCCCACACATCTCGTGCACTAGCACGTTTTCTTCAGCGATGATATACACACATTGTTGGGAGTGGTGGCATATTGATATGTAGCAGTTGGAGGTGATGACAGTGGGAATCCATTATCCACACACTGTAAGCAATTACTAGCGAAGAACATCCTTCGACACTTGATACATACAGCAAACCTTAATAGCACCTGATCTTATTTTTCTTCTTCCAAGCTGTTGAGAGCTACCATTCAACTCTAAGGGCATATACAATGGTATAGACAATTGTTGTCTATAGCAACTCTCCATATCATCTGTAGATAGTACTAAAAACAGCTCATACAATGTGTTGTGGTGATACAGTCGGCTATAGAATTGTAGACAACACACAATCTTTTAATGTTTTTCTTGGTTCTGGTGATACAGTTGGCTATAGAATTGTATACATCATATTTCTCTCTCTTCATTCTCTTTCATCAACGTCAGCTTAAATCCTATGTGGCAAAAGCTATAGATAGCTGATGTAAGCCTTTTGTACATGACCTAAGCTCTGTGACTCTGTCCTTCCTGCTCGTAGTTATGCCATCAGCGACAGAATTTCATAGCACGTAAAAGCCGAATTTTTTTTAAATCATATATTTTTTATTCGAAAATACAGAAATAATACTGCTTAATTTTTTTTTACATAAATAATCCCGTATCGCCGTACGGTTGGGCAAGTCCTGCAAGTCGCCCAACCGCAGTGCGTCACATATTCAAGTCGCTCAATGGAACGGCGATTTAAACGTTCGAGGCGTCGTCGCTTCATGGCATGGCGACTTAGATAGAGTCGCCATACGGTCGAGCGAATTGCTCGCAGTTCAATCCAAGTCGCTCAACCGTATGGCGACTTGGGGTGGCTATAAAAGCCGCGCGCAGCCGGGCCGTCGCCATTTCACTGAGCGAACCGACGAAATCCAAATCGACTCGAGAGGAAAGGAAAAGAGGAGAAGGAGAGGGAAAAAAGAGGAGGGGAAGAAGAAGAGGAGGAAAAAGATATTTTTCATTTCGCATTGACGACTAGGACGGTGAGTTTGTAGTATTATTTTGTATAAGTTTATTTTTGAAACCATGGTAGGTTAGCACGTAACTTCATGTGTAGTGACATATTGTTAACAAATATTTAGAGATGGCATGATTAATTAGTAACCATGGTGCGTTAGAGAGCAACATCATGTGTAGTGACATATTGTTAGCAAATGTTTAAAGATAGCATGATTAATACAATTAGTTTAGAAGTTCGTATGAAGGGAAAATGAGTTAGTGAAAATAAATTTAGTTGTACTATTCCGCGTGCTACGCTAATTGCGTACGGGCTAGATGTATGATAACATGTTACTTTTCTATTATATAAACATGTCGATAACCCGTGCATTCGCAAATGCTACCGTGCATTCGCAAATGCTAGTTTATAGAATGTTAAATACATGTATATTTTTTGTACAATAAAGAATTGAAAACATTTACTTCATAGTTTTGGTTGGATTAAGGAATCAAAGATACATGGTTCGAAACACGCAAGATTGTCAAATATGTGAAATTTTGTTTTTTTTCTGAAAGCTTCACCCATTATAAATATGCATAGTAACGATGATGTATTAAATATTTCGCAATCCATAGCAGCCTGTACATGCGTTAACGTAATATAGCCTTTCGTAGGAAAAATTATGTCTTCACCACGTGGGTTTCATGAAATTGTATATGTATTACCATTGTGTTGGAGTAAAGTGTTTAGGTGCCACTAAGAACATATCAAATATGATTTAGTTACATGCCTTAGGAGATTGAACCTCAATTTGCTTACGGAAGGGGAGACTATCGAGGTTCGCCCATGCCTAATGGTAGAAGGTGCCTCTCGCTACCCTCATGGAGTGTTCTCCAGTTGGACGCCTCGGACATGGCTGGCCATCGTTGTAGTGGCACGCACATATGCAGCTAGGTTTGGCGCAGCAGCATGTGGGATCATAGAAGCTTCCTATGTTCACGACCTCCTCGTTGCCCCCTCGCGCTGCATCTGTTGGTGGATGTCATCATTTTGCTCCTTGAGATTGTCAATTTGCGCCTCCAAATCAAAGATTCGGTTCCACAATGTATCCACATGCATCGAAACATGTCGTTCATGGGGAGGATCGATCCAGCAGGTAAAGTTGTATTTCGCCATCTGCTGCAAGGGACGGTTAGTATAGATGATGCATTAGTAGTAACATGAACAAAACTATTTACCCTAGAGTATGGGCATCGGAAGAAACGCCGTCCGCCATCGAAAAGGCAGTCTATGACCTGCACGATAGCATCCTCCCCGTGTCTGCATTTCGGCCATACCGGTTGAGCACGCTTGTTCGGTATCAATCGGTAGTTAGGGCCGAAGTCCTCCCTCCTTTCCAAGAGAAGGTCTGGCTTCGGCGACCTCGGATAGACTGGTCCCTGGGCGTCTGCCATTGTATGTTACTGTAAGACGGACAAGGTTCTTCTTCCTACGGTTTCAAGGGTCGAGTGGTCCTATTTTCGAAGCGTGAGGCATGCATTTTATAGCCCGCGGGGGGAGGCTAACAAAGCGGGTAACGTATTAGCTTGCAGATGACAAGACCAGACGAAATTTGGTGCTTTGTCGCGAGACAAGACCAAGCGAGGCAGACTTTCTTGTGATGACAAAGCGAAGGCTACTGACCTTGCGTAGTGACAAGACCACACGGGGCAGCTTTGCACAGTGATAAGACCAAAGGAGACAGCTTTCTGCAGTGACAAGACCACACGGGGCAGCTTTGCGCAGTGTGAAGAATCTAGCCCGCCATTATATGTTAATGGAGTGTTTTGGTGATTAATGACAAATGCATTTGTGAGACTAACATGTTTATTGATATAGTTATTGTTTAGTCTAAATTGGATATAAAGGTGATAATCATGAAGGCATGTATGTGATTAATGACAAATCAAATTCATTGGATTAACAAAAGGAAAATCCAAACAGGTATGCATTTATAATGACAAATCCATTTATGAGACTAACTCTCTTATTGTTATATCTTATGATTAGTCTCGCTTGGGTATAAAGAACAAAAGAGGTATGCATTCTACTTTGTATTCTTATACCCCGTTGCATTCCTTGGATCCAAAATATAGGTTGAACTTCACCAAAAGAATTAACATAAATATGTGCATATGTTCTTACTACATATTCATGTATGCACATGTATAGGGGGAGTTCATTCTATATTTTGAGGTTTCATTTGTATTGATCCATATTCCTGTTTCCACATATACTTGGGATCTTTACTCTGAAACATATCCTGTGAATATACCTAACTTGCATAGTTAATATATTCATATGAGTATATAAGACTTGTGTAGTCTAAGTATACTTATATGTGAGTATAACATAACTTGTGTAGTTCATGTGCACTCACATATTCTCGAATATATTTAACTTGTGTAGTTAATATATTTATGTGAATATATGAGACTTGTATGCTCATATATCCTTTGAGTATATACAACTTGCATAGTGCCTATATACTCATACCAATCTACATTCAATTACTTGCAATTGAAGTGATTATTATCAATTACCAAAGAGGAAAGATTATGGTATCTTGTCCCACCATTATGAGTTAATGGTATGGAGTGGTAATTAATGATAGTCATATTATAGAACTAACACTTTCCATGAGTTGGATGAGCAGGTTGAGTTCTATAGTTGGAGACTCTAGAAGATCATCATGTGTTGATAATATTGAAGTCAAGAGCTTGGTGTAAAGGATGCATCATGTGTGGATGCACATCAAGTTCAAGATAAAGGAAATCATCGTGTGTCGATGATGTTCATAAAGAGGAGATGATCATGAGTTGATCATCAAGTCAAATGAAGACCCATCATGTGTTGATAGAAGTCAAGTAAAGGATGCATCATTAGTTGATGCATATCAAGTCAAGAACCCCGAGTTGAAGCAAGGATGTGCGTCATCAAGCTTCAAGTGGTTACGCAAGGCAAAGGTATGACTAGCTAGGGCTAAGGATTTGTTCCTAGTCTTTTACCGGTCTCGGTGTTTGGTTGGAAGACCGGATTGCTAGTATAGGTTGCCGTACTATTAAGAGGGGTCCTTCACTAGTAGCTTGAGTTAGTCATGTGTTGATAGCTCATTGTGTTTTGCTCTAGCTCATCTTAACATGTTGCCAATATTTGCGAATGTGTTTTGCAAATAGTTGTGGCTCATGGATAACCCTTGTAGCATGTGACTTAGGTTTGCGAATGTGTTTTGCAAATGGTGTAAGTCCATGTACCTTATTCCTTGTAGTGTGATTCTATAGGTTGGCAAATGTGTTTTGCAACCTGTTGAGAATCTCACTTGAATCCTTGATTGCATCGCGCGTCAATTTGGCAAATGTGTTTTGTAAATTGAGTTGAAGAGGAATGCAATTTGAGGCATTGACTCTAAAAGTTGGCAAATGTGTTTTGCAACTTATTGATAGTCTTGTCTTTAACCTTGTATGCATCTTACATCAAACTAGCAAAATGTGTTTTTGTTATTTGAGTTGATGTGAAATCTGTTTTGCTCTTGTTGGCTGCTGGCGGTCGATCGCTAATATCCATGATCCGACCGCCAGATGATCGACCGCGCTTGATGTGATCTGGCCGGACCTCGGTCGAGACCAGTCGACCTTTTCGAGAGGTCCCTCTCGGTCCTTGCTCATTTTATGTGAAGTTTTGAGCGGTCGGACCGGCGTGTTTTGGCGGATCGGTGGGTGTAGGCGATCGACCGGCCATTACATGGTGATCGAGGCCAGGAAGTGGGCTCAACGGCTAGTTTTATAGCCGTTAGAGCCAAGCGTCGACCAAGCCATTCAAGCAATGATCGGACCGATTTTGTCCAGAGACTTTGGAACCTTCCCTAACGGCTAGTTTTTGAGTGTGGGCTATATAAAGCCACCTTGGCTGGTTGGGAAAGGTTGCTGGTTGTGTGCTAGTGTTGTTGTGGAGGACTTTGCATGTGTTGCAAGTTCCTTAGTCATTCCTTTGAGCTAGAGCAAGCCCTCTCTTCCTTTGTGCATGTGTTGCACTTAGTGAGTGATTGAGAGCAAACCCTAAGTGCATGTGTTGCCTTAGGTAGTGGATTTCGTATCCATCTGAGCTTAGACACTTGATTGGTTCAAGTGAGCGTTGGAGACTTGTTACTCTTGGTGTTTGCCGACACCTAGACGGCGTGGAGGCGTCGTGGTCGGTGATCTTCTCAAGTGAAGCTTGTGAGAAGGCCGGTGTTTGTGAGTGGCTTGGTGCTCGCCATCTCCGGAGTGGAGTAAGAGCAACCCTAGTGGAGCGAGGTGTTGGTTCGTTTTGGAACCGGTTCAAGTGATTGGACTTACCTCGGAGGAAGGCTTAATTCGTGGAGCCGGCCCAATTAGTTTGGGTTTCCCTCAACGTGGATTAGGGAGACCGGCAAGTCTTCGATCACCACGGGAAAACATCGCCGTGTCATTGTGGTTTGATTACTTGTGCTCTACATTGTGCAATTTACATTACTTATATTTAAATTGCTTAATTGTATGTGTATGATTGCTATCATTTATATAGTCTCATATTGTTGGTGCACTTAGTTGAACCTAGTTGATTTAGGTTGTAATTGTGCAAAACCGTATTTGTTTAGCTTCCGCATTAGAAATCGGTTTTAGTTAAAAGAAGTTATTAAAACGCCTATTCACCCCCCCTCTAGTCGGCCACCTCGTTCTTACACAGTGACAACACCACACGGGACAATTTTGCGTAGTGATAAGACCAAAGGAGACAGCTTTGCGCAGTTTAGGGTTTATGTTTAGGGTTAGGCTTTTCAGATCGACTTGACAACCCTGAGCACCTCGCTAGCTTTTAAGACCGAAAAGACAAGACTTTACAAAGAAAAACGTGACAACACTCTGTCTCGCCAGCTTTTCAGACCGATAATACAGCACTTTGCAAAGCAAGCCATGACTTCTCACTGAAAAATAAGACGTGACAACACTATGCCTCCTCAGCTTTTCAGATGGACATGACAACACTCCACCTCCTCAACTTTTCAGAACTAAAAGACAGGACTCTGCATGAAATTAACAACACCATACCAACCATGGGGCTTATAAAAGGGGGTTGAACCAAACCCAACACTACACAATAGATACCCAGCTATGGACTCTTCGGCAAACTTCTATGCGAGGATGTTGCAGAAGCAAAAGTGGCTTAAGCAGAAGAGGAAACAGCTACAATACCCAGATAAATCAATGAAAGATGCTCCAGTACCATCACGTTTTCCGATCCCGCAGTGTGTGTGTGTGGCGAACCGGGAGAGATCATTCAGTCCACACACCCAAACACCGCTGCCCGGGCGTACTACATGTGCGGGCACCACCTCGTAAGCGTTTCTTTCGCGCGCATCGATTTTCCTCTCCCAACGTTGAATTCCTTAAAATTTTAACTTCATCCCTACGTGATGGCAGCCCGAGATGCGCTTCCACTTCTTCTAGTGGATCGGCGGCCGGAGATGTCTGACAGGCATTCATTCATCAGTGATACATCTTTGAACTACTCGGTGCGGGCCGAGAACTTCGTGCGGTGGAAACCTTACGTACCGGACCCTGTTGAGGAGGCATTGAAGGAGCCAAGTACTCGCCTGGGCGTAATCCATATCGACGATGTGAGTTATGAAGAATTTACATTCTTATTACGTTTTTCACTGTACGGTGTACTTACATCATAAAATCGTAGGACATGGACGACTTCGACATATCAGCCCGAAGTGGACAGTCCCGCGACAAGGGCAAGAGAAAGGCTTATGCGACCGAGCCCGGCCGCCACAGCGTATCCGGTCGCCCGGGCGTAATCTGTATCGACGACGTGAGTTATGAAGAATTTACACCCTTCTTACGATTTTCACTTTACGGTGCACTTACATCGTGGAATCGCAGGACATGGATGACTTCGACATACTAGCCCGACGTGGATAGTCCCACGACAAGGGCAAGGGAAAGGCTCATGCGGCTGAGCCCGGCCGCCACATCGTATCCGGTCGCCCGGGCGTACTCCGTATCCACGATGTGAATTATGAAGAATTTACATCATTTTTACGATTCTCGCTATACGGTGCACTTACATCATGGAATCACATAACATGGACGACTTCGACATACCAGCCCGACGTGGACAGTCCCACGACAAGGGGAAGGGGAAGGCCGGCGAGGAGTTCAACGCCGAGGTAGCAAGGAAGGAAAAATGGCTCCAGTCCACGCAGTAGGTCAGGTTATTACGTAGTAGGCCCCCGTCCTACCCCCATGTTTTTTACTATCCACTAAAGGCATGTATACTTATATGGTCCGGATGCTTGTGTCGTAGTGTACTATAGTAGTAGCAAGGATGACTAAAGTAATTAGCCGAACCATCATGCCATGTGACTACGTGTAATATGCTTCTGTCCGCGGACTTTAATGTACTTCTTGTTCCGTGTCTCCGCTAAGCTATCAAAGCAAGCTTATATTGCAAGTATGTCTCTTCTAGTGGAATCACAGAAAGAACCATTCGCACCGCCATCGAATCATCCATGTTTTATGGTATCTTCATAACCACAACGAGCGTTCTCAGCATCTTCATAACTTCATCGAGGAGGGACTCTCTCACGCATCGTAATATCACTTACCTTTCTACTTACCACTCATTACTATCTCAATCGTCCTCACAAAATTCTACATAAATTTAGCGCACTACAACAATATACGACGATCAAAAAATGTTATTGCGAGTCTGACAAATTTCGTACCCTTCATATTCTACGAAAATTACAAACAGACCAACCAACGTTGTCACCACACTTTTATCTTTTAAAAAAATAACATCATATAATACGATTTGCTGAATACAATACCTAAAAAATGTAATATCTATTTTAACACAATTGTTCTAATTAGATTTGTATAATTCCAGATTTATGAGCTAAAATCGTCCACTGGTTGGACTACTTGAATTAAGTCGTCCAATCACTGCACGACTTTCTAAACTCACTCTACAAATAGGAGATTCCAACATATGTCGCACATCCGTTTGGCGACTAGGTCCACTCAAGCTCTAGTCGCCGTTCCATTGGGCGACTTGAATATGTGTCGCACTGCGGTTGTGCGACTTGCAGGACTCGTCTAATCGTACGGCGACGCGGGATTATTTCTGTAAAAAAAAATTAAGTGGTATTATTTCTGTATTTTTGAATAAAAAATAGATTATTTTTAAAAATAAATTCCGTAAAAGCCAGAAGGAGTGCGTAGCATCGCACTCGAAGAAAGTGATCCTTTGCCTTTCTTTATATCCTTTGCCTTTTCCGCTTCGCCTTCGGCCTTTCCTATCAGAAAGTCAGACAGAGCACCCAGAATTCATCGTCGTCCGTCCATCCATCGTTAGCAACTTATTCCTAGCCGTTTGGTCCAAAAAGGAAGCACGTTAGATCAACCACCAAAGCAAATGCCGCAGTCTGCAACGGCGCGAAAATGCCACAGCGTCGGAAAGATCCCAAGCGTCAATTTTTGATCCGACGGTCACGACGAAAAAAAGAATTGTTACACAGGAAAGGGCAGAGGAACCGGACCAAACAGGAACGGACGGAAGCCGGGGGAGGGAAGGGATCCACCGGGCGGCACGGCGCACATGTCTAGGCAACGGACGGAACCTTGGGGGCCGGGCTTTCCCCCGGCCGGCCACCGTCCTATCCTCGGTGGTTGCAAAGAAAAGGTGGTGGCCACAACAACCGAGCAATATCAACTCCACATCCATCTCTCCCTCGGCGGATCCAGGTCACAAGCCTTAGACTTTACATCTATGGGCATCTCTAATAGTACACCACGACAATAAAATTCTACGTGAAAAAGAAGGGAAAAGAAGAGAGGGTACATGTTATCTCTTTCTGAAGAGACTGTCGTGCACGTAAAATAAGACATGATACATTAATCTACTATAGTTGACATGTATACCCGTTTTATAGGAAGATTATAAAATATAAATGTTAAAGAGTGTGCTAGAGACTATCTATTAGAGATGTTGTCTCTAAAAATAATGTAGCATATGTTAGAAACAAGATTATCTTTAACTATTAAAGATGTCCTTAAGCATATTAAAAAATTTCTAAAAAAACAGAAGATGTCCCACCTCGCACTCCTCGTACCTCACTCCGTCTCGCTCACGCTGCAGCTAGCTAGCTGCCGGTGTTGATCCACCGGCCTGGCTGGCGACGCACGCAATCCCAATCAGGGTGACCTAATCCTGTCTCGCCGCACAGTGCTGCGATTGCCGCCCCCATCTCGCCCTATTACGCCCTCATTCCATTATTGCATCTTCTTCTTCTTTCTCCGGTCACTGTCGCCTCCTGAAGCCTGTCATTCAATATCGCCGCGAACCCGACATTTCACGAGGGGAAAGAAAGGAAGCAAGAAAGCAACCGCGGCGTCCGTGCCAGTGCCTGCATGCCCGGCCGGTGTCGGTGGTCGTCGCTCTACTTGCTACTGCAAATTTAGGTGTACCAGTACATTGTGGTAAGAGGGTGTTTTTTTTTTAATCTTCAGTTAGTTAGCGTGAGAATGTATCTGTGTGTGTATACTGACACGAAGTAGAGATGGAGGATTTTGTGACGTCGAAAGTGCCCCCATGCATGCTTGATGCTTCTATTTGAGTGAGATTAGGAGCGAAGGAAGCAGTAGTAAGATATAGGGTAGTTTGCTCGCTGATTTCGTTAAAGTCGTTTGTTTCGATTACCACAGTAGCTAACTACACTTTTGTTTCGATTAGTTGGAGACTTGGAGTTGCTATCTTACTATTGCTACTCTGCCTTGTAATAGGGTAACTGCGTATGCATACACAGAATTGCAGATGTATGAAGGAAAAAATATAACAAACAAATAAAATAGTAGTAGGCTAGTAACAGTGACTAAAGGTGGATAACCAACCAGCTTGACTTGGCTCGGCTCGATTCTGTCAAGCTCATTAAGGAACTGAGCTCAACTCGGCTTAGCTCGTTAAGCAAATGAACAAAAATATTTGTTCAGCTCGACTCGCTATGAAGTCGTGAGTTGGTTCGTTTGGCTTAGGACCATGGGAGGGTGTTGGGCCGGACACGGAAAGAGAGGGTGCCGGACAAAGGCCGAATGCTATGTGGATAGGATAGGTTGCGGCTTACTCGGTTGAGCTGGTAGGCTTAGGTTAGGCCTGTTTTAGTTAGGCTATTAGGTTTGTTGTGTTGGGTTCTAATATAAATGAGCTTAACGAGTTGCTCGCGAGCTGGCTCGAATTTGGCTAGTTAAGATAACAAGCAGAAATGCTAGCTCAGCTCATTTATAGCCCGAGTTCAAGTTGAGTCCTTAATGAACCGAACTAGCTCACGAGTTTCGAGCTTTTTTTCCACCCCTACAGTGACATATTAATTAGCACTAGCATCGGACCTTAGCCACATGCCTAGGTCCATCCGAGTTTACTTCTTGGGCCACAGGTCCAAACGAGCTTGACGAGGATCTAATAATCCTCATTTTATCTTTTATTTATAATTCTTATTATGGGTAAATATGATGTCATGTGGTCCCTAGGTATACCCTTCATATTTACAAGGAAGAAGCCTACTAGGTGGTCATAAGTTGTTCTACGACCACCCTCATAGTCGTAAGTCTTGCTACGACTACCCCATGGTCGTAAGTTCTTCTACGATCACTATCCAGTCGTAAGTTATTCTACGACTACCATATGGTCGTAAGCTCTTCTACGACCAGGTCAGCTACGACCACCTTATGATCAATAAAACCTACAGACGAGTGGGTCCAATTGATTAAGGAATCCAAGCAGTCAACATACGTTGTTATTCTACGGAGTAATAGCACGTAATACCCCATTATCTCTGACAAATAACTGTCAGGCAGCATGAAGGAGTTAACACTCCGGTGATTACTACAAACATGCGCCCGTTACAGGACATGATGAGGCGCCTCTTCACCTGGAGAAACGGCTACTCCTTCACGACTATATAAAGGTGGCAATCAGAGAAGAAAGGGAGGGCAATCGGAGAACACAGCAAACAATCGGGAAGACAGGCACTATCTTCTGTAATAGTCTTAGTCTTTTCTCCCGATTGTACAAGATACACTCAATACCATACACACACAGGAGTAGGGTTGTTATTCTCCCCGGAGAAGGCCTGAACCTGTATAAAAATACCCGTGTCAATCTCTCTGCGTGATTCCATTCTAAGAGACCCCCCGAATCAAACAATCTTTACGTAAGATTGGTTCTAAAACACCGACAGTTGGCGTCGACTGTGGGGATCTTCCGGTAATCTCTTATCAACATACCCTCTTTTTCCAAATCTCATGCACTCATGGCAGGAGAATGGAACGAGGAGAACTGATTTGACTTGGCAGATTACGCAGACGTCAACATGGATGTCGGTTTTGATTATGAACCGAGTATCGACTCATCCGATAGTGTTGCTGCCTCCAGATATCTTTCTGCAGATCTAGGGGACCATGCCGCTGATGGAGTTGAGGAGGGATCCTTATCCCCCACAACAGTACGTCCAACAGAGGAATCAATTCCCTCAAAGGACAAGAGTCAATCGACCACAATCAGAACTACACTCAGGCGGGCTCACAACACAACGAGAGTTTTTCCTCCAAGTGTCCAAGTCCCCTTAAGACGGTCCGACTTGGTAAGACAAGTACTGGAAGCCACAATTCCAGGGCTTCACCAGCATCTGGTGGTCCTCTCTTTCCGGATAACTCCAGAGAGAGCGGGATCAAGCATGCTTTTCTTGCAAATTCGACCATCTCTCCGTAGGTCACACCTGCGGACGGAGATGGTTATAACCCAGAGTTCCCCTTCCTGGAGGGGATTACTCCAAGTCGCCAGATGGTGTCTCTCGACTACTCCTCAAGCGGGGAGGCCTCAAGCGCAAGTGAGAATCATCAACGGGAGGTCTTCGTCCTTCCCTTAGATCAAGGTCACTCTTCTAGAAACCAAGCTAGGGACACTCCCCGAAGATCACGCACTGCGCCCCCTCGTGGCAATGGCAAGGGCACCAGCGGTGATGGACAGAACCAACACTTTGATGAGCGTGAGGGAAATCCTCGACATACTCTTACTCCATTGAGACAGTCTCAAGGATCTGATGTGGAAGATCTTGAGGCTATTCAACGGAAGAAAATTGCAGCCTAGAAAAATCTGTCTGGACGCATCCAGTATCAATCAGAGGAAGCTCAAGAACTCCAGCACATCAACGACTTGCTCAAGAACCCTACTCGAAAGCTTGCCTGAGCGCCAGACTACGACCTCTTCGTCGAAGAGATCGCACAAAGGTTTCGGACCACGATGGCAAGACTGGAAGCACCTCGCCAATATCATTTAGGAAGTCGTAGCAATACAACTTTCTCAGCTACTAGTCGTTCGAACAATACCCCACGTAGAGATCGGCGCAAAGACAAGTCGCATCGATCTCCTACCCAGAGAAATGTCCTTCGAACGTCAGATAATCAACAAGCCCCTCGGAGAGTGTCTGACTCATCTGTTATCAGAGCCTTCAAGCAGGGAGTCCACAGCAGAAGGATCACGGAGGACATCGCTTTAAACCCTCCGCCATCAGAGTGGCGAACTCTTGAGATGGCGATTCGGTATGCTACTGGCGATGAAGCGGTCGAGTGGACAAAATCATCGATCGAGATGACCAGCACCCTCAGGAGACGGGTGAAGGTAACAAAAAGAGGGATAAAAAGACCAAGAAATCCAAGAACAAGGTAAAGGGCCAAAAGCCTCAAGCCAATGCTTCTAAGGAGGTCTTGGCCATAGGTGATAAGGAGCCACGAACTACCAAACAATACCCCGATCAAGGCAAAAGTAAGCGCCCCTATCGGAAGAACGACAAGCCTAGGTGGTGTCTTTTCCATAAAAAGGAAGGACATTACCTTCGCAACTACCGAGTTTTCCAACGAAAACTCAAGGACTACTACAACGGCAAAGGACCACTTCCCACTCTCGGCGGCAGGGCAAACAAGTAGTCGTAAGTCATCGGATGACGATGAGGAGATACCGTTCCAGGATCCGCAACATATCGTCGAGCACATCTACGGGGGATCGTCGGCATACGAATCAAAGCGACAGCTTAAAGCTACCGAACGTGAGGTAAACTCCATAGACCCTCCTCTCGTCAATAAATTACCGAAGTGGTTGGAAGTCACCATCTCCTTCGAGAAGGGTGACTGCCCGATTCCTTCGACTCGACCAGGTCGATATCCTATCGTGGTCGAACCCACCATCAACAATTGTCGGGTCAATCGAGTTTAGTTGATGGTGGCGCTCGTTAAACATCACATTTACGAGTGCCTGGGCGAGATGCAAGTACCGGGACTAAGGTAAGACCGCACGATACTCCTTTCATGGGATCGTACCGGGGTCTTCAGCCAAACCTATTGGCCAAGTTTCTCTTCCTTTAATATTTGATTCTCCAAGTAATTTCAGGACAGAGAAAATCTCCTTTGATATGGTCAATTTCGATACGGCATATAACGCCATACTCGGACGGCCAACTTTGGCAAAATTCTTAATGGCTACTCATTACGGGTATCAATGTCTTAAGATGTCAGGTCCCAAAGGAGTAATCACAATCCATTGTGACAAGAAGATGACGTATACCTGCGACCGTCGATCCCTCGAGATAGTTGGTCAAATACCAACTCGAGAAGAAAGTCAGCCTTCGACTAACAAGTTGAAGCCTAAAGCTGCACCAAAGCCGAACGACCAGGTCAAAGAGGTTCCTCACGGGCAGGGAGCCCTCGAAGCTGCTCAGATCGGGGATACTTCCGACCCCAAGTAGGAAGACGCCTCATCACCTTCCTCCGAGATAACGCAGATGTCTTGGCGTGGCAAGCATCCGACATGCCGGAGTCCCAGGAGGTGATCGAACACGAAGCTAGCTACGGACGACAAAGTACCCGTAAAACAAAAATTACGGAGATTTGCCCCTGATCGACGAGATGCTATTAAATCAGAATTGGACAAGCTACTTAAAGCAGGCTTTATAAGAGAAGTCGACCACCCAGAGTGGTTGGCTAACCCTGTAATAGTTAGGAAGTCGAACGGAAAATGACGTATGTGCGTAGACCTCACTGATCTTAATAAAGCTTGACCAAAAGATGATTTTCCTTTACCTCGTATCGATCAGTTGGTTGATTCTACTGCATGTTGTTAAATGTTAAGTTTTTTAGATGCATATCCTGGATACCACCAGATCAATATGTGTCTAGACGATGAAGAAAAGACCGCATTCATTACACCATTTGGTATATTTTGCTATGTCAAAATGCCATTTGGTCTAAAAAAATGTCAGCGCTTCTTTTCAACGCTTAATGCAATCGACTTTTTCATCTTAACTAGGCTGAAACCTGGAAGCCTATGTTCATGATCTAGTCATTAAAAGCATTAAGAGACTTAATCATATCACTGACCTACAAGAAACATTCGACAACCTCAGAAAGCACCGCTTAAAACTCAATCATGACAAGTGTGTGTTCGTAGCTACTACCTCGGTAGTCGTAGCTACTACCTCAGTGGTTGTGGTAACCACTTCAGGAGCCATGACTTCCTCTACTACCCAGGCTGTAGACGATCCTTCGACCACTTCCGCTGTCATCTCTCCAACCGCTGGGGAGGTGACGGCGAGCTTCTCGATAGAAGCGTCTTCGGGGGCTAAAGGAGTCGGGCTAAAATCAACAACAAGAGAGCAAGTCAGGTTGTGAAAAGCAAGAAGGTAAATGCTGTTCTTATACTTTAGTTCATTTCACATACCTCTGCATCCTGGACCTGACCAGGAACTTAGGAGTTATCTTCCCGACGGAAGATTTCTTCGACTTCTTTTCTACGACCACCTCTGGTCGGAGTTCAAGTTGGAGAATAGGCTCAGCCACGACCACGTCTGGTCGTGGATCTTGAACAGGAACCATCTCTCTGGTCTCCTGACTTTCCAGATGGCCGAGATCAGTCTCGACCACTCCAAGAGCAGCACTACCCTCAATTGTAAACTCTGCTGGATCAGCGTTATCCTTCACAAAAGACATAAAGTCCTTCTAGTTCTCCTTTTCTAGTTGCTTGACAAAACTAGGAGTGGCAGAAACTGTGAAAGTTTTCTTGTCATAATAAAAAGGTACCTTGGCCTTGCAAGCTTTACGCCTAAGAGGTTCTTGACCTCCTCGGCTTCAATCGCTTCAACCGACTCTTTATTACAGTAGAATCCTTGCGTGCTTTATGCCTAAGAGGTTCTTGACAATTTGTTTCAACCTCGGCTTCTGTTGCAACCGTGTGTGTCGCAGACTTTGCCGAGAACCTGGTCGAAATAAAGGAACTTGAGCTTGCTCCTCCCTTGTCGACAACTTTTATAAGTCGGCGCTTTTTAGTCGGAGGAGCTGAGCCCTTGTCCGTTATCATCCCTGCGCCGATGGTTATCAATTCGGCCTCTTCGTCGTCCCGACGGTTTTACATACCTACTTTCTGTAAAGAAAAACAGAAAAAGAAGAATCACTGACCGGTCGTAAGATTTTCTACGACCAGTATCCAGTCGTAAGCTTTTCTACGACATTTCCTTGATCGTAAGATTTTCTACGACCTTTACCTAGTTGTAAGTTCTTTCTACGACTATGAAGTCCTAAGGATAGAATCAACTTTTGATTACCTTTAGGCGCTCCGTCTTTTCCTCTACGGATAAAACTGCAAGGATTTAAGGAACTGTCACTCCGAGTGGCGGAGACTTCTCACAAACGAGTTTGACTCGAGCGTCAATCTCTGCCTGTGAAAGATCTGTGTAAAACAGATAAAGATATTCATTAGACAATTTTGAAGAAGACCAAACTGAGAGTTAAGTCGAAAAACTACTTACCCTCCTCGTAGTCCCTGGTCGGGTCTTTTGGCCCCGTGTACCTCCACATAGGAGGTACTCGTTTCTTCAAAGGGCTAATTCGACATGTGATGAAATCCTTCACCACATGCCATCCGGTTAATCCCTATTCTTTCAAGTCCTTTATGGCTTGAATGTAGGGGGCAATTCGGCTGATATCCTTGGGAGTCGAATCCCATGAAGATTTCTTTTCACCAACCTTCCGCTCGAAAGTAAGGCTGTCTTCTGGGATGATTTTCCAGTAAAACCACCTCTTCCTCCATCCCGGCCACGAAGATTTAGTAAACATCTGAATATACTCCTTCGACTTCCCGTCATGGAGCTTCAGACCACAACTTCCAGCTATTCGGTTTGTCGAGCCATTCCATAGAAATATTGAAAGAGCTCAAGGTCATTTGGAATTCCTGTGTATACCTCACACGATATATAAATACACTTAGCATTGTGATGGAATTAGGACCGAGGTTCACTAATTCCACCCCAAAATGCTCGAGTACAAGTGTGAGAAAGGGGTGAGCAGGTAATCGAAGGCCACATTCACAATATACCTGGAAGACGGGGATTTGCTTAGTCTCCCCCGGCGGCCAATGTTGTCCAGACGCCGTAAACCACTTCACGAGAATTTTCTCTGGAATCTTCCTGGCGTCAACCAGAGCTTGAATCTTCACCGCATCCATCTCCGACTCAGCCCACTCAGAAGCTATCCCAGCAATTTTTCTCAGAAAGGGGAGATTTTCTATTGAGTTGGTGGCGGAGAAGACAAGAACTCGATGAACAGCGGGAGCAATTTGGGGAAAAGTATAAATCTAGGTTTTACCTCGTAAGTATTTATAAGCTGTGTGCCTTAATCAAGGCGCAGCATTCAAAGGTTGCCACCGCAGAACCGCTCAATGGACAGACTTGTGGGAGTCGCTTGCAATTTCTAACTTGTCCGCTCAAAAAATCAGTTCGTTTTACACCTCAAGCGAAGTTACTTTCTTGGTCAGATCTTTTTGACCAAATGAAATATTAATCGGAAAGGTTTTTCTTCCGATCACCAAACTACGACCACCTCGTGATCGTAGGAGTTTTCTACGGCTATTTGATGGTCGTAAGTAACCTTCTTGACCAAGCATATTTCTGGTCAAAGTAGTGCATAAATGTCAAAGAGTTTTTCCTTCGACCATCTTTCTACGACCCTCTTGTGGCCGTAAGACCATCTATAACACCTTCACCAAGTTAGTTACTTTCACTTGAAGTGGGGGCTAGATGACGAGGATCTAATAATCCTTATTTTATCTTTTATCTATAATTCTTATTATAAGTAAATATGACGTCATATGGTCCCCGGTATACCCTTAATTTTATAAGGGAGAAGCCTACTAGGTGGTCGTAAGTTCTTTACGACCACCCCCATAGTCGTAAGTCTTGCTACGACTACCTTATGGTCGTAAGTTCTTCTCGATCACTATCCGATCGTAAGATATTCTACGATTACCTCATAGTCGTAAGTCTTACTACGACTATCTTATGGTCGTAAGTTCTTCTACGACCGTGTCACCATCGACCACCTTATGATCAATAAAACCTCTGCACAAGTGGGTCCAATTGATTAAGGAATCTAAGCGATCAATAATATGTTGTTATTATGCGAAATAATAACACGTAATACCCCATTATCTTTGACTAGTAACTACCAGGCGGCGTGAAGGAGTTACCAGCCCGATGATTACTGCAAACGTGCGCCCATTACTGGATTTGATGAGGCGTCTCTTCAGCAGGGGAAAACGGCTATTCCTTCATGACTATATAAAGACAACGGTCAGAGAGGAAAAGGGGAGAGGGCAATCGAGGCGTATACACATGCTATCGAGGGCTGTTAGGGAGACAAGAACTATCATCTGTAATAGTCCTAGTTTTTCTCCTGATTGTTCAGAATACACTCAATACCATACACACACAGGAGTAGGGTTGTTATTCTCTCCGAAGAAGGCCTGAACCTGTATAAAAATACCCGTGTCAATCTCTCTGCGTGATTCTATTCTAGGAGACCCCCCGAATCAAACAATCTTTACGTAAGATCGGTTCTAAAACACCGACAGTTTTGTACCCGAAGACGATCCCAAGGCAGATCGCTTATCCTGAAAAGCCAAAATGTATACTTTGGTTGAAAGAGTCCTCTATAAACGAGGTACTCAAGGGGTGCTCATGCGATGTATTCCGCAGAGCAAAGGATTAACACTCCTTCACGACATACACGGTGGCATCTGTGGAACTCATGCTTCTCTGAGCTGCTGGTCAGTAAGGCCTTTCGATAGGGTTTCTACTGGCCAACAACCCTGTACGATGCTAAATAGTTGGTTAAAAAGTGTGTCCAATGCCAGTTTCATAGCAGGTAAATACACCAACCAGCTTAAGCATTACAAACGATACCTCTGTCTTGGCCTTTTGCGACTTGGGGTCTCGATATCCTAGGACCGTTCCCCAAAGCTCCAGGAGGTTTCGAGTTCCTTTTTGTGGCTATTGATACGCTCACAAAATGGATCGCTTCGAACTCAGAATCGAATAACAAAGGAAGCGGCAAAACGGTTCATGATGAGATGTGTAATTACTCGATTTGCAGTTCCAAGTCAAATAATCACAGATAATGGTAAACAATTTTCGAGCGCAAAATTTCAAGAAATTTGCAACGAGTTGGGTACCAAGTTATGTTATGCTTCTGTTGCCCATCCCCAATGCAATGGGGCAGTCGAACGTGCAAACAGTCAAATAATGCAGGGAATTAAAACCCGAGTCTTCGACCAGCTCGTCAAGCGCTCGGGGGCTTGGGTACAAGAATTATACTCCAGATATGGACGGCCAGACGACTACTAGTCGAACTCTGGTGAAACACCCTTTTCTAGTCTTGAGCCGAAGCCATACTTCCTAGGAACTAAAGATACAGCCAACACGAGTCAAAACTTTCAATGACTCCAACCAAGAACAACTACGAGCGGATGACATCAACCTGCTCGAAGAAAGGAGAAACCAGGTCTTAATTCGTTCAGCAGTCTACCAAAGAAGCCTGCAAGAGATACTACGATCGAAGGTCCAACCTCGACCTTCTTTGTAGGTGACTTGGTATTGAGGCTCTGTCAATCCAAGTCTAATCGGAATAAACTTTCTCACAAGTGAGAAGGTCCTTACATAGTGGTCGAAGTTACACGGCCAGAGTCAGTACGATTAGCGATGGAAGACGGCCAGGTTCTCTCGAATTCTTGGAACATCGACCAGTTACGCAAGTTTTATGTGTAACAAACCATTCAGACAATAAAGCCTCAGGTTCTTTCTACCTCTATTGTCTTATTTTTGAGTAGTGCTTTCATAATCTTTCGACTACATTCCAAACACCCAGTTTTCTTTACACTGGTTAAAAGGCAGGTAACATCACCTAGTCGAAGCCTCTCCTCTCTGCATGTGGTCCTGCCCACTAGAAGAGCTTCCTAGTGTCGACTCGTTACTCACTTTTGTTGCCAATACGAAGACCTCGGGTTCTATTTAGTTGAAATATTCTTAAAGCCAGCTCTTTTCCACCTTAGTTTATTTCTTCAGTTATTTTGAAAAATACTCTAAGCATAGTGCACTTTCTTATATTTATTCAACCGCCTTTGGTGTACTCATTCCGTCCCAACTGGTCGGAGGAAGAAACACATCTAGTCGAAGTCTCTCCTCTCTACACGTGGTCCTGCCCACTAGAAGGAACTTCCTAGCATTGTTCAATTTCCTACTTTTGCTACCAGGACAGACCTATCGAGTCCACCAAAGAAGGACGAATGAATTTTTTAAAGTCCTCTAGACGTTTGCCTAACTCAAGTTGCTGTTCTCGATTTAATTAATCTGATTGGAGATGGTAATATCACCTAGTCGAAGCCTTTCCTCTCTGCACGTGGTCCTATCCACTAAAAGGAACTTCCTAGAGTCGATTCATTACTACTCTTTTAACCAGTGCATGACAATCGTGATAAAAAACTACAAGTTAATCAAACCTCTCTGTTTTCAGAAACCCTTCTAACACTATTTACTTAGTTTATCTAAATAAACTAAGTAAATAGTCGGGGGGTTAGGATAAAGTTATTAATTTGACTTCAATTCTTGGTCTTTTGTTCGTCAATTATCTTTTGAGTTACTAACTACTCGACAAGATAATTTGCAGGAAACAAGATGGATTATATATTACATCAGCAAAAGCTTGTTTTCACATGTTTTTATTACAAACTACTATTAACAAGGAGAACCCAGTTGCATCTCCTCCGAGACCTTCCTGCCGACTGGCTGCATTTCTTCAATCAAACGACTTGTTTCTGTCTCAGGGCAGTCGAAGTCGGCATCGATTGGTTGCACATTAAGGCTGCGGTCATGAGCTTTAAGTTTTGCCAATACATAACTTATTGCACCTTCGACCACCTCCTTTATTGAGTCAGCTTGGTTGGCCTTCAGGGTGGTCACCAGTTCTTGCAAAGTCCCAACTTGTTCCCCAATAGTACTTATGTGAGCAGCTATCGTGTCTTCCGGAGGAGTTTTAACCTCACCACGCAGCTCACCAAGTATATTGTTTAGGAGCATAATGTTGTCTTGAAGATTAATCTTCGTCGACTTCATCTCCTGTTGGTTACGATTCGAAGCCTCACGGAGTTGTTCATTCTCTACTACTTGCTCTGAAAGGGGTAAGACTAGTCAAGCAAAAATAATTCCTAGAAAAGGAAAGAGCTAGTTCACAGGTAAATAATTCCTTACCTGCTAGTCGAGATCTCAGCCTTTCAATCTCTTGATCTTTATCTTTGGCGACACGAGAAATCTCATGAACGACCAAAGTTTTATATTTAACTTCGATTTGGAGCCTTCTCATTTCGTCCTATTTTTCTAAAAAGAAGTAAGAGTTAAAAAGGTAAAGATCAACGACATAAGCAGTCTTAAGTTCAGCACTTACTGTTTATCTCTCCCTGTAATTTTTGAGTTGCAGAGTTATCCTCCTGAAGCTTCTTCAAGAGGTCTTCTTTCTCTTCCCTTAGCTTTCTCGTCTCGTCTTTTTCATAATCGAGCGAGTCAGCCAAGGTCTTTTCGTCACTATTTAACCTATAAAGGTTAAAAGTAGACATGAACACTATCTAACTGGTCATATGTCTTTCTACGACTAGCACCTAGTCGTGAGTTTTTTCACGACAAACCCCATAAGCACTATATAAGTAGTCAAATCAAAGACGACTACGAATAACAGTAACTTACCACCTCTCTGCCTGTTCACACAGTTCCGCTTTTTCTTGTCGTAGCTCTACAAGTTGTTAGTGATATTCACCAACAGTGGCAATTTGTTCTAGAGCTTTCTGCAAAAAGAAAGACAGTAAGAAGAAAGGGAAGGCCGCACATATAAGTATCCTTAAATACTTACATTCATGGTTGTCCAAGCAAACATCGAGAAAACCATCATTGGACTCTTCAGCTTATCTATCTTCCCGACTTGATTCCACCAAACCTTCTCGAGACGCTCGTTATCAAAAATTTCCCCTCTGTTGGAAATATCTTTGGGATGAGGGACTCGATCGCGAGATCTAAGCGAAGACCCCATGATGGAAGCAGCCCAAAGAAATCGTAAGCGGTTGAAGTACTCCTCGTCTTCGATTAGAATCGCTGCGGCTTCTCTTTGGAGACCAGGAGGTACGTCGCTGCGACTTCCTTCTCAAGACGGTGGTCGATACATCACCACCGGCGAGGCTTCTACCGCCTTGCCGCTGCCCCACGACCACCTCGTGGTCGTAGTAACTACCTCGGTGGTTGTAGCAACTACTTCAGAAGCCACGACTTCCTCTGCCACTCGAGCAGTGGGTGATCCTTCGACCACTCCTGCTGTCATCTCTCCATAAGTCGAAGAAGTGACAATAGGCTTCTGAATAGAAGCATCCTCGGGGGCTGAAGGAGTTGGGCTAAGAGCAACAAAAGGAAATCACGTTAAGTTGTGAAAAGCAAAAGGTAAATGCTATTCTTACACTTTAGTCTTTCTCACATAGCTCTGCACTCTGGACTTAACCAGAAACTTATGAGTCACCTTCCCAACGGAAGATTTCTTCGACTTCTTTTCTACGACCACATCTGGTCGGGGTTCAAGTTGAAGGATAGGCTCGGCCATGACCACGTCTGGTCATGGATTTTGAACATGAGTCACCTCTCTGATCTCCTGACTTTCCGGATGGCTGAGATCAGTCTTGACCACTCCGAGATCGACGCTTCTTAGACGGAGGAGCTAAAATTTTTTCCGCTGTCATCCCTGCGCCGATGGTTATCAGTTTGACCTCTTAGTCGTCCTGATGATTTTCCATGCCTACTTTACAGAAGAAAAAGTAAAAGAAATCTTGACCGGTCAGAAGATTTTCTACGACCAGTATCCAGTCGTATGTTTTTCTACGACATTTCCTTGATCGTAAGGTTTTCTACGATCACTACCAAGTCGTAAGTTTTTCTACAACAAACAACTGGTCGTAAGTCTTTCTACGACTCTAAAGTCCTAAGGATAAAATCAACCCTTGATTACCTTTAGGCGCTCCATCTTCTTTTCTGCGGATAAAACCGTAAGGATTTGAGGAACCGCCACTCCAGGTGGCGGAGATTTCTCACAAACAAGTTTGACCCGAATGTCGATCTCTGCTTGTGAAAGATCTGTGCAAACAGATAAGACATTCATTAGACCACTTTGAGAAAGACCAAACCGAGAGCTAAGTCGAAGATTCACTTACTCCCTTCCCCGCGAAAGTAAGGCTGTCATCTTGGGTGGTTTTCCAGTAAAACCACATCTTCCTCCATCCCGTCCACGAAGACCGGGTAAACATCTAAATATACTCCTTCGACTTCCCGTCATAGAGCTTCAGACCACAACTCCCAGCAATCCCAGATTGTCGAGCCATTCCATAAAAATATTGAAAGAGCTCGAGGTCTGCTGGAATTCCCAAGTATGCCTCACACAGATACACGAATATACTTAGCATTGTGATGGAATTAGGACCGAGGTTCACTAATTCCACCCCAAAGTGCTCGAGTACGAGTGTGAGAAAAGGGTAAGCAGGCAATCGAATGCCACACTCACAATATGCCTGGAAGACGGGGATTTGGCCAATCTCCCCGACGGCCAATGCTGCCCAACCGCCGCAATCCACTTCACAAGAACCTTATCTGGAATCTTCCCGGCGTTGACTAAGGCTTGAATCTTCACCGCATCCATCTCCGACTCGGCCTACTCGGAAACTGTTCCAGCCATCTCTCTTAGAGAGGGGAGGTTTTGGAATAAGGAAGATCTTAGGAGAAAGCACAATTGGGTTGGTGGCGGAGAAGGCAAGAACTTGATGAACAACGGGAGTGATTTGGGGAAAAGTAGAAACCCAAGTCTCACCCCCGGTAAGTATTTATAACCATATGCCTGGGTTGAAAGTGTGGAAACCCAAGGGTTGCCACCGTTTCGGGAACCGCTCCAACAGACAGACATATAAGAGTCGATTGCGATTCTCTAAGTTTGTCTGACCAAGAAAATTAGGTTCGTTTTTACACCTTAAGCAAAATTACTTTCTTGGCCAAGCCTTTTTGGCCAAATGAAATATCAATCGGAAAGGTTTTACTTCCGATCACCATACTACGACTATTTGATAGTCGTAAGTAACCTTCCTGACTAAGTATATTCCTGGTCAAAGTGATGTACAAATGTCGAAGAGTTTTTCCTTCGACCATCTCTCCACGACCCTCTCGTGGTCATAAGACCATCTACGACTCCTTTACCAAGTAAGTTACTTTCACTTGAAGTTGGGGGGCTAGATGACGAGGATCTAATAATCCTCATTTTATCTTTTATCTATAATTCTTATTATAGGTAAATATGATGCCATATGGTCCCTAGGTATACCCCTCATATTTACAAGGGAGAAGCCTAACAGGTGGTCGTAAGTTGTTCTACGACCACCCCCATAGTCGTAAGTCTTGCTACGACTACCCTATGGTTATAAGTTCTTCTACGATCACTATCTAGTCGTAAGTTATTCTACGACTACCCTATGGTCGTAAACTCTTCTACGACTAGGTCAGCTATGACCACCTTATGGTCAATAAAACCTACAGACGAGTGGGTCCAATTGATTAAGGAATCAAAGCAGTCAACATACGCTGTTATTCTACGGAGTAATAGCACGTAATACCTCATTATCTCTGACAAATAACTGCCAGGCAGCATGAAGGAGTTAACACTCCGATGATTACTGCAAACATGCGTCCGTTACAGGACATGATGAGGCGCCTCTTCACCTGGAGAAACGGCTACTCCTTCACGACTATATAAAGGCGGTGATCAGAGAAGAAAGGGAGGGAAATCGGAGAACACAGCAAGCAATCGGGAAGACAAGCACTATCTTTTGTAATAGTCTTAGCATTTTCACCCGATTGTACAAGATACACTCAATACCATACACACACAGGAGTAGGGTTGTTATTCTCCCCGGAGAAGGCCTGAACCTGTATAAAAATACCCGTATCAATCTCTCTGCGTGATTCCATTCCATGAGACCCCCCGAATCAAATAATCTTTACGTAAGATCAGTTCTAAAACACCGACAGGGCTGAACACAACTAAGCTCACGGGCTGCCGCATGCAACTCTATAACAACAACCTTATAAGTGGTATTGAGCTTTCTCTCTCTAAAAGACTAGTCTGATGGGTGATATCTCATTCACACTTATAAGTTATGTTTTTTTTTTTCTTTTTCACAACCGATGCGAGACTATTCTCAACATTCTCTCCTCACACATCGGTTGTGTACTTCCGCAACCATGAAGTTCAATGAGATGCTAGACGTCTCTGCTCTGATACCAATTGTTAGATCGGACCCTAGCCACATGCATAGGTCCAACCGGGTTTACTCCCCGGGCTACATGTCTAAACAAGCTGAACACAACTAAACTCACGAACTACCGCATGCAAACCCTATAACAACAGTCCTATAAGTGGTATTAGGCATTGTCCCCCTAAAAGACTAATCCAATAGGTGAGATCTCTCTCACACTTATAAATTGTGTTTTTTTCAATCCCACAACCGATATCGGATTATTCCCAACATAATTCGATGCTGATAGCTGTGGTTTAATGATGATTAATCTATAGGTGCAGAGGAGTCCGACGCCGCCTTTCACTCAAGGAAAAGCTTGATGCTCACACAAGGAAGAGAATTGAGACGACTTAATTAGCAGGTGGAATTGATGCGGGGGTAGACAGCTCTCTCCTAGGCGCGGATTGGTTGCCATTCAGCTGCTGCCATTACAAGAAAAGCTAGCATGATGACAACAAAAGGGAGAATCCTTAGTACTGAATTCTACACAGATGCAGCGCGAAGTGTGGCGGTTGTTGCAGCCTAGCAGGATCCAAGCAGGCGTCTCCTTGAATTTGCAGTAGGTAAGTACAGGACGACGCGAGCACAGTGCCACAGTGCATGCACTGCACACAGAGAAGATCAAAGAGAAAGATACAGAGAGTTTAGTGAACCAGCAACTACACAAAGCACTAACCACTACTAGTACTATAGTCGTGTAGAGTGCGGTTTCTGTAGGTCAGAGGATTGGAGCTTGGAAGAACCTTCCTGCCTCGATTCGCGTGCGTAGCCGATTCTTCAGCAATCAACAACTCCGGGTAGCCCGGGCGGATTGCGAATGCAAGCATGCTGTAGAGGACTTGTTTTTCCCCCTCTTCTTCTTGCTTTCATGCACGGACTCATTAAAGATTAGATTTGATTTTGTTCGTCCCATCTGGGTCAGCATTGCGCCTGACTTACGCGCGGCCGTATCCGGCGATCGCTGCCGTGGCGCGTCAGCCTGCAGCGCAATATTCCTCTCGATCAAACCGCGAATCAAAGATGGGAGGACCACGTGTGCGTGCAACAGACTTCTCAGGCTCTTAAATTGCGTGGCGTGTTTTGAGCTTACTAGCTTAGTGTTTCGTCGAAGTGTAGGGTTTTAAAAGTCTCTTTTTGGACTTCAGTGTGACAAATTAAGGTGAAAGATGAAGACGGGAAAGTCCAACCAACCGTGCAGTTTTATTTTTGCAAATTGCAATCTGGGTTTGCTTAAGCAGATTTTGGTATTCTCTGTGTACAGAAAAAAAAACTTTACAGAAAATCTGGGTTTGCTTAAGCAGATTTTGGTATTCTCTGTGTACAGAAAAACTTTACTTACGGCCAATAGTTACACATTTCCATATGGGCGATTGCTCGCCTAGAGGCCCAGTAGCTGGACAGAAGAGAATTGTACATGCCCTAAATTTGTCATTGGATGTCCACCCCAAGGAAGAGGCCCATCTTCTTCATCTCCTTTCTGTACAAGTTCACGTTCTTCAGAATCACCATTGTTATGGCCTATGGGATGTTGGGATCCACTCTCGATTTTCCAGATGGGCCAGATTACCAGCCAGTCTAGGAGTGTCAACAGATGGCCGGCCACCAGGCCCAAGAGGCCAGAATAAGTAACAGAATACAGATCGATCGAGAGAGAAGATAACCAGTATAGGAGTAAATCATATAAAGCATGCGCAATTTCGTGAGCTGAATAGAACAGAATCCTTGTCCACTTGTGTTACTATCCACTGGGATCAATCCCATTCGTAGACGGACGGATATCTGGTGGTCTGTCATGTTTGTCTGAGAGAGAAAGGCGTGTCAGTAAACTCGGCACGCTGCTGCAAATCGCAGATTGCAACGGCAAGTGGTGGCCCGTGGCGCCACCGCCCGATGGCGACGCGAGCGAAGGCTAGCTAATTCGGTTCGCTCGCGGCTGCGGGGTGGCGGAGTGGAGCGGAGAGCTACGGCCTGACCTGACCTGACCTATCCCCCGCGACGGGTGGCCGGGCGCGCCCGATTGGATCTGATATGACGAATCCACGGATTCCTCCCGCCTTTCCACTCTCCATGGGAGAAATGCTGAAATGGGCGAGCCAGGGGGGGCGGCTGCACTGTACCTAGCCCAGCACAAAAAGCAGGAAGGGAAAGGAAAGGCAGAAAGGAATGCACACACGATACGACTGGCCCGGGTCAACGATGCTCTCCTCTCCTGTGTTTAGGTTCTGGTTGGTTCAGGTACTAAGTTTATCAAAGTTGTCACTTTTTTTTTTTGCCAAACTCAGACACTCGTCTAAGTTTAGTTCATGAAAATCGAAGTCACCTTTTGCCTAGAAAAAATGAAATTTGTCACACTTTTCAAGTCACTTACGTGTGGGACCCAAGTGACAAAAAAAACTTATCATAAGTGTGGTTACAAACCAATCAGACGTCTAACTTTTAAATTTGACTAATTCGTAGTGTGGCAAAGTATGACATGTTTAGATACGAACAAAACATGCCTTTAGTCTTGGCCCAACACGTGGTAGAAATTTGGACCCACGCATTAGGCTTTAGAAACCAAACGGACGCTTAACTGATCAAACTTGCCTAATTTAGTGTGACAAAATATGACATGTTTAGCTACAAACCAAACAAGCTCTTGATCTTGACCCAACACGTGGTAGAAACTGGGACCAGGCTTTAAGCTCTAGATGCCTTTGCACTCCTGTTCGTGTACTACGTATATAACACCACATAGCGTAGCATTAAGTAGTGGCGGATCTGGACCTCATGCTAGGTAGATTATAGCTTGAAACCTAGAACCAAAAGTCTACGCAAATCCTCTTGAGAAATTATCAAAAAATCAAAGAAATAGAAGACTTAGACTAGAAAGAGTCAGCCGAGCCCGGGACATATTCCACCGCTGGCTCCGCCCGGGCACTAAGTAAGTTTGTGTTCCACTAATCGCGTGCACTAAGTATGGGAGCATGTGCTAATCAGGGGCTTAAATTGCGCGTCCGCGTGGCCGCGTCCGCGTCGGCGCCGAGGTGGTGCGCGGGGCCTGGGCGGCAGGGTGCGCGGGCATGTGGCGGCTGCGCGACTCCCACGTGCCTCCCTCGCTCGCGCGGACGTACGCTTTGCGAGTTTTCTCGCGCGGTCGCGGCCACTATACATGCATGCGGCATGCCCACCACCACTGCCGATCTACGAGTACCACCCACCACCACTGCCGATCTAGGAGTATCAATCTGTCTATCGCTACGCTGTTTCGCTTTCACCTTCCCAACACGCACAGCGAGTGGCGTGCGTATAACGGAAAGGGAAACCGATCCCATGCCATATATTTGTGCATGCGCGCGCGTCGATGCGATCATGGAGTCACTGTTAGAAAGGCGCAATCTCACGGTGCAAGTAGCGCTGACCTCTCACCGCGATCGGATTTGCATTGATCGGACTGGCTAGGACTTCTTAAGTGGATGGCCGGCGTAAGGCTTGGCCGGTTCGCCATAGTCATACTGTGAAGTCACACACTCACATACTCACATACACACAATGCTAGTAAAAAAAAAGACAAGGTTCATCTACCAACCGGATGCATGCACGGTTTGCAGAGGTAGCGAAAGAGCAATTCGCTCAACAAACATGATTTAAAGTTATATATCTGTCGTACGCGATACTAAAGCTAAGCTGCCGCAGCCCTCGCCTTCCATTTTCCCCTACTGACCCACTGAACGACGAGCTTAATTAGTTTGGTTCTTTCTGCTAAACATATATAAATCAAACAGCAACAGATTAATCTGCAGTCTTCGGGTCCGAAAGGATATCGTCCCATCTCCCATGCATGATTGGCTCATACTAGCATGATAGCTAGTTGACCAAAATATACACCCCCCCACAAAAAAAATCGTTTCTCCTCTTCGATCTTCCCAAGAAATATGGCATGCAAGGAACACCTCACATGATCGGAGGACAAGAACACCGCAAAGCTGGCCTGCTTTAATCGATCCCCATGCCAAAAGCGATTGGTACTACCCTGCTGCGACGGCAGCATGGCACACTGCCACAGTCGTCCTCTGTGCTGTCCTCTTGCGGCAGATGGAAAAAACAGCGCGCGCACCACCGCGCCACCACCCATGTGTTCGAACCAGATGCCCGCCTTCTTTCATTCTTTGCATCGTCCACTTGTGCCTTGGCTCCATGCCCATGCCACTCGCTCGCTTTTAGGCTCTCCTGCAGGTGATCGAGTCGAGTCGAGACAGCCATCGGTAGAGTACACCCAAAAAAAATCCTTTTGAACAGTCTGTGGATGACGAATATATATATGCATAATAAAAGAAGATTTGATTGAGACTTGTGAGGGCAATGGGAGGCTGGGAGCCTTGTTTTTTGGGTCGAGCGCGCATGCGCATCTCAGTCCGGATGAGGTAGCGATAGAACAAAGGGGCGTATCAAACTGTAAGTAAAACGTCAATGGGATCTAAACTTTCTTACTTATCTAAGACACCATGACGAGACCAGATTCGTGTTCAAGGTCCAAGGTTTCCTCATCTCCAATTGTTTATTGAGAAGCTGATGTTTTGTGTTATTATGCATGCTCGACGATACTATTTTGAATTGCGAATTATATGACTCGCAAGAATTGATGTGCTAAAGTAGACGTGCAGTACATACTTAGGGATGACAGCAGGGAGGGTTTGTGAGAGGCTGTCCCTCTACTCCGTCCCCGTTAAGGCGGGGGAATTGTCATCCCTAGTAGTACTACTACAACTGTCAATGAAGCTGGATCTACAAGAAAATCGTCCAGAGCTATGCGATGGATAATTGGATACGGTCTGCCTGTTTCTACAAGAAAACCATAAAAAAAAAAGCTGTGCAGTGGATAGGATCCCATGTCAATCGCGGCGTTGCGGCTAGCACATTGCACGGTCTGAAAAGAGTGAAGACACCTTCCAAAGCAGGAGCGACTTTACCACTAACGAGATGAATCGTCTATGATAGTTGTATATTACAAACGGTTCTTAATAAGAACCGTCTGTGATAAGCTGACATTATAAATACCTAGCCCGACATACCCCCTGCCCATTCCTATTTGAGCCGTCACCCAAGTCCTCCCCCATTGCGCCAGCTTAGAGAGGAAAAAAAAAGGAAGAAAGGAGGAAGGGAGGAGAAGGAGAAGGAGAAGGAGATAAATCTCGAGGGATATTTGGTATTTTCGTCGTGAGCTCCGAGGGTAACAATCTATAACCCCTTATGTTTCCTATAAGTTAATCGCTAATCAATACAAGTATGTTTGGTCAATAGGAAGAGTACGTACTTGCGGTTTATTAATCTAATTTGACACTAATTTGTTACATGTGTAGCATAAATGGACCAAACTGGATGTACGGTGTGAATTGTGTGAGTCAAGAGTACATTAATGGCGTGGTTGCTTTTAGAAGAGCCGCTGAACAAGATATGTTGAGGAAGGGGATAAAATTTTTGTACTGTCCATTCATTGATTGCGGTAATATGAAAATATTTAATAACTCGGCTGTGAGGACTCTCTCGGGAAATACTAGGAAAGGTCTCCCATGACCTCTTAGGGAGGTTCGGGAGGTCCTCCAAGTATGTCCTGAGAGGAGGTCCGCCAAGACCTCCCAGGGGATCTCAAAGACCTCCTGGAAGTCTGGCCTTTGTGCACTGAGCTAGTCCCAGGAACTCAAGAGCTAACTCGCACAGAACTCCCAAGGTGTAATCACAACCACACGGTACTGGACAAAAGATGAAGCAGACAAATTAACATATATTAAATAAAGACTTTATGATCAAGGTTGCTTACAGAGGTTTGCCAACTAGGGCTTACAAAAACCGACAAAAGAAAACCTTTACAGCAGAAATACATAACGCAAGGAGCCATCCGGCAAGCCCACAGGCTGTCGAGTGGAGGACGTCCTAGCATGCTGGGTCATCAAAGAACTCCTCCTCGAAGAGGTCTGTGCTTCCCTGGAATTGATCATCTTCGGCCACTGCTCAAACAGAGGGCTTTAAGCCATGAGTACGTTTGAATGTACTCAGCAAATCGTAGGGAACAATTATACACATAATATTCATGCAATGGCTTGGCCAAGGAGAGCTGTAAGGTTAGTTTGCAGAAAATAAGATTTAACAGTAAATAGCATAAGTAGATTGAAAAGCTCAAGTTAAAAGCATAATACATAGATACATTTGTTTTTCAAAGGAGGTCGTGAGCACCAACTCACTTTCAGAACCACTCGTGGGAGGTCTGATCGCACCCACGGCCAGGACCACCCCCACGACCACTCTAGAGCCCAAGACCACCCTAAAGCTCCAAGACCACCCCAGAGCACCCACCTTGGAGCACCCTGGACCACTCCAAGGCTCACAAGAACACCCTTTGAGAAAGCTACCCTTCATGCAATTGTTCCAGGCATTGCCTATGACCAAGGACTTGGCCATTCGAATAGATTTTACACTCTATAGATGTGTACAACTTTACCCACAATTCGTGACCTCTCTAGCGGGTCGGGTTCCCGTCGGAACCCTTGCTCACTTCCGAAGGTGAGAAGTCTAGAGAGCGCGACAAGGCCGTTACAAAGCTCTGATCTGGTCTAGGTTCTGCCCGCTAAGGTTTCGTTTCCGTTGGGCTGCAACCCCCACCCCGGATTCGTGCCTCCTCTTGCGCCAAGTGTGAATCAGCACACACTTCCACCACAATAGAACCAGACCAAACCATTGCTAATTATTTGGCCCAGACCACCCCCATAAAATGGTCTTATGGTTGCACGGTTGACCCGGAGCAATAAAACATAAAGTTAAGTCCTTAGACCACCCAGACGAGACAACCTCATCCCAATGTGCGTATAGCACCCCCTTTACTGCACGATCACTCGCCCGAGTGAGAAAGCATTTTGGGTTCACCCGGCCAAAAGACCACCCTGGTCTTGGCACAACAAATTTTAACAAGAGCGAGATCGCACCACAATCAATACAACATGCATCAAGACCACAAATGCTCAATAGTGGCACCAACCACAGTTCCATAGTTCAATTAGTCAGGATTATTAATGATGAAGCATGATTCTCAAGACCCACGGTTCTAAAGCAATGGCTAAGCATAAACATACGGTCATGTTGGCAATATCAAACAATACCAACTAGAATTATCCATTCTAAGTTGTCCAAGGGGATCATGTCAACATGATGAGTACAATCATCCAAAGAGGCATAATGTCAAGTGGGATATAGCTACTGCCCAAAACATTTCTTATAAAAGTAGCCACGCATGATAATGTAAAACAACATATTTTAGAAATGTTGGGTTCAACATGATCAAAGGTCTGTGACTTGCCTTCGTTGACCAGGGGTGAGCCTTCGGTAGAGACTACTGGGTCCAAGTACTCCTCGAGCTCGGGATCTACACGCACGCAAAGAACCAAATAAACAAGACAACTCTCGACAAAAGAACTTAAAAGACTCAAAAGAACTTAAGCAAATCTCAACAAAAAAATAGAAAAGCAAGAGGTCTCAGCGAGAGGGGAGGTCCAACCCGAAAGAGGGTGGTCTTTGCAAAAAGACCAGGAAGGACCGCCAAGGTGGTCTTTGCAAAAGAGTCGACAAAGATCATGAAGGTGGTCTTTGCCAAAGGAGATCCTGAGGGGATCCCGAGGAGAGGTCCTGAGGAAAACACGACTATTCCATGTGGTCGTAAAAAGAACACGACCACGTAACGTAGTCGTGAGAAGAATACGATCACACAAAGTGGTCGTATGAACAAGAAAAGAATAGGCACAAGGAAACTCACCCAAAACCAAGAAAGAGACGGAAAAGGAGGAGATCGAGGGGCGCTTGCGGTGGATGAGGACGGCACGGCACTCCGTGAACTCTGGGCAAAGAAAAGCAAGGCTACCGGGCTCGATGATCTTCTGGGTGATGAAGAGGTGGTGGCACAGCTTCCTCGGGCACTTCTTGGTGAAGCTTCAAGCACAAGCTCGGAGAAAAACTAGGCAAGAGCAGGGAAGTTAGGAAATTAGGAAAAATGTGACAAAGGAAGGCATACACGGGCTATATATATATAGCCAGATAGGGAGGAAAAAAATAGAGAGCCACATGAAGGCTCAGAGACACATTGGTCAAGGGTAGGTGAAAAACAAGGCAATGATAAGACAGAGTATGCCATCAAAAGGATAAACGGTACTTAGAGTGACCGTGATTTAATGTGATGCAACAAACATTAAATGCGCTTAAGGCTTTAGAGGCGGAGGAATTGAGAAAGTGAGCCGGACTGACTAGTGGGGCCAGTTAAACTCGGCAAACAGATCAGTCAATGAGGTGGTCTCAGCCGCAAGGGTGGTCTTTGCAAAAAGACCACAGGTCATGACCTCAAAGGGGGAGGTCTTAACCTGCAAAGGAGGTCTTAACAAACGACCACAGGTCTTGACCTCAAAGAAGAGGTCTTAACCCGCAAAGGTGGTCTTTGCAAAAAAAAAAGACCACGGGGAGGTCCAAAGAAAAGAAGACTCAAAGGAGGGGTCCTGACGGTCAAGATCTACAAGAGGAGGTCCTGACGGTCAGATCCACAACGGGAGGTCGTGGCTAAACAACAAAAGAGGGGAGGTCGGGGTCCTCAAGGGGAGGTCTCAACAGTCAAGATCTAAACAAGGGAGGTCCTGACGGTTAAGATCTACAAGGGGAGGTCCTAACGGTCAGATCCACAAGGGGAGGTCGTGGCTAAACGACAAAAGAGGGGAGGTCGGGGTCCTCAAGGGGAGGTCCTGACCGCAAGGGGTGGTCTCAACGGTCAAGATCTAAACAAAGGAGGTCCTAACAGTTAAGATCTCTAAAGGGGAGGTCTCTCAACGGCCAAGATGAAGCCAAAGGAGATCTCGAAAGTCAAGACCAACACAGAGGAGGTCTCAACGGCCAAGATGAAGCCAAAGGAGATCTCGACGGTCAAGACCAACACAGAGGAGGTCTCAACGGCCAAGATGAAACCAAAGGAGATCTCGACGATCAAGACCAACACAGAGAAGGCCTCAACGGTCCAGATGAAAGGGCCAAGGAGGTCCTTACAGACCCGAGGAAAGTCTCAACGGTCCAAATGAAAGGGCCAAGGAGGTCCTTACAGACCAGGGAGGTCCAAAAGGACACAAGGAGGTCCAAAGGGACACAGGGAGGTCCAAAGAAGAAACTCAGGGGAGGTTTAAAGAGAATAAGAAGGAGGGAGGTCAAATAAGAGGGTGGTCCAGAGAGAGGAAAACCACTCCAACTTGACCTTCAGAAATAAAAAAAAGGTTTGAAACACAAACCCTAGCTGGTCTAAGATCCAAAAGAGGAGGTCTTAGACCTACAAAGAGGTCTTGAACAAGAGGAGGTCCAACACAAGAGAGGTCTGGACCGAGAGAGAGAGAGATCCAGACACAGAAGAGGTCCTGGAAAGGAGAGACTAGGCCTAAGAGCACACAAAGCAAAAGAAGAAAGGAAAACAAAAGCCAATGAACACCAAAGAACTTCAACCAACAGAGAGCAACAACCAACTGGACTTAGTTGAAGTTTGGTTAGCTCAAGTTAAACCTCCAGTATTTTCCAAAATTTCAAGTTAAGCTTGAGCAAGCAAATAAACCGAATGGTTCCTTTTTTGTTTTGAAATCTGGCAAAAACTCTAGGACAAACTGGACATTACACCGACGCAAATGTTATGCGATGCAGAAGAGAACTACAGTGGGAGAGAGTTTTGTAAATTCGATGGCTTAATGGAGGACTCGGTGAGACCTTTGTTCCCTGGCTGCAAGCCAGAATACACAAGGTTGTCAACCGTGCTTGAACTGTTGAAATTGAAGGCAAGCAATGGTTGGTCCGACAAGAGTTTCACGGCGTTGTTAAGTCTCTTAGCGGACATCCTTCCAGAGGGAAACATGATACCCAGCACCACCTACCAAGCAAAGAAGGTTCTTTGTCCATTGGGAATGGAAGTAGAAAGAATACATGCATGTCCGAACGATTGTTTCCTCTACCGTAAAGAGTATGCAGACATGCATGTATGTCCCGTGTGCAAAGCATCCCGATACAAGCGTAAGAATACTGATAAGGTGAAGCAAAGACCTCCTGCTAAGATGTTGTGGTATCTGCCTGTGATCCCACATTTGAAGCATTTATTTGCGAACCCAAAAGAGGCAAAATTGCTGCGTTGGCACTCGGAGGAGCGTAAGAAAGCTGGAAAGTTAAGACACCCTGCTGATTCTGCCCAGTGGAGAAACTTCGATCGGAGCTTCGAAGAGTTCGGTACGGAACCGAGGAACATAAGGTTAGGATTGAGTACAGATAGAATCAATCCTTTCGGTAACATGAGCAACTGACATAGCACCTGACCTGTCAATCTATGTATGTACAACCTTCCTCCTTGGCTGTGTATGAAGCGGAAGTACATTTTGATATCATTACTTATCCAAGGGCCGAAGCAATTTGGGAATGATATTGATGTGTACCTAGCACTATTGCTGGAAGATCTTGTGACACTGTGGAACGAAGGGGTACAAGTATGGGATGCGTACAAACGACAGAACTTCACTTTACACGCCATGTTGTTCTGCACCATCAATGATTTTCCTGCCCTTGGTAACCTGTCGGACTTCAGTACAAAAGGAGCCAAAGTCTGTCCGCACTACTTAGATGGTACAGAGAGTGTATGGCTGAATAACTCGCGCAAAACTGTGTATATGCGTCACCGTAGGTTCTTTCTCAGGATTCACCCATACCGTAAGATGAAGAAACAATGCGACGGAAATAAGGAGGATGGTTCAGCTCTAAGAGCTTTTAGAGGGAAAGAGGTCTATGATATGGTTAAGGATATCGATGTTGTGCTTGGGAAGGGACGTAAATTAAGAATCCGTCAGAAGAACATCTGGAAGAAGCGGTCAATTTTTTGGGACTTGCCTTATTGGGAGCACTTAGAAGTTTACCACTGCATCGACATCATGCACATGGAGAAGAATGCATGTGATACCTTGATTGGTCTCTTACTGAATATTAGTGGCAAAACAAAGAATGGTGTTAACGCACGGTGTGACTTGGTTGATATGAACATAAGGACCGAGTTAGCACCGAAAGAGACCGATGAAGGATGAACGTACCTTCCCCCAGATTGCTACACTCTGTCCAAGGCCGAAAGAAATGAACTGTGGCAGAGCTTGCATGGTGTGAAAGTTTTGTCCGGTTACTTCGCTAACATTAAGAAACTTGTTTCTATGGAAGATTTGAAATTAATTGGTATGAAGTCTCATGATTGTCATGTGCTGATGACACAAATGCTTCCTGTTGCAATTAGGAGTATCTTGCCGAACAAGATCCGAGTGGCAATCTGGAGGTTGTGTATTTCTTTAACTCAACTGCTCAAAAGGTCATCGATCCCCAAGGACTAGATGCTCTGCAAGCCGAGGTGGTGATGACTCTATGTCATCTTGAGATGCATTTCCCTTTGTCATTTTTCGATATCACGGTCCATCTCATTGTTCACCTTGTGGAAGAGATAAAGATATGCGGCCCTACGTTCCTACGTCATATGTACCCGTTCGAGAGGTGCATGGGAATTCTCAAGTCCTACGTACGGAATCGATATCGACCGGAGGACAGCATCATCGAAGGTTATGCAATCGAAGAGGTCATTAAGTTCTGCGTCAACTAGACCTGTTCAAATGCCGGGCTTCGGGCTGGGCTTGAAAAGCCCGGTCTAAAACGGGCAGGCCCGAGCTCGACCCTACCCGGCTCGAAATTTGATTTTTTTATATTTAATTATAATATTTTAATCCTTTTTTGGAATAAAAACTATTAATTAATTCATTTCGAAATTATATATATATATCCATTTTTTAATTCCCTTTTTCAGATTTGTTTGGTCAAGCCTTACTGAGTTGATTTTCCAGCCCCAAGGTCGTCTTAACAGGTTGGGTGGCGGGTCGCCCATGAACACCTCTAGCGTCGACTACATGGCTCAGGTGGAACCGATAGGTGTGTCTCTATCTCGTCATGAGGGGAGACTAGAGGGTATCGGGACCATTGGAAGGAAATCAATCACTCCCGATCTGGATACGTACGCTCAAGCCTATTTCACGATCTTGCAACACATGACCCAAGTGTCCCCGTACATCGACGAGTACAAAGACATGGTACGCCAACATAATCCAGACCGGTCGGAGGTTTGGATCACGAGAGAGCACAACCGTCGGTTCAACGAATGGTTAAAGGTGCGATTCACTGGGAGGTCATCAAGTGATGATACGCTGCTATGTTTGGCAAAATGGCCAAAATTTACAATTGTGACATGGCAAAGATACGACATAAATGGGTACACATTTTATACGGCAGCTCAGGATAGAAAGAGCATAGTTCAAAACAGTGGTGTCCGTATAGATGCGTTTCACGAGCAGTTCAATACCGCCGGGCCACGTGGGTTGAATTCCTACTATGGGTTCATGGAGGAGATTTGGGAGCTCAACTACGTACTTTTCAAGATCCCCCTGTTTCGATGCCATTGGGTTAAACTTCCGCAAGGTGTGAAGGTCGACAAGTACGGCGTCACTATTCTGGACCTCAAACGTGTCGGATACAAGGACGAACCATTCGTACTAGCTAAGCAAGTTGTTCAAGTTTTTTATGCAACGGACCCGAAAAATAAGAACCGCCATGTAGTTCTTCATGGAAAAAGAAGGATTGTTGGAGTTGAGAATGTCGTGGATGAGAAAGAGTACAATCAATTTGACGAGTTGCCTCCTTTCAGAGACAACATCAGGCTCGAGATAGAACCTAGTGAGGAAGCTAGCTATATATGCGTCGATCATTATGAAGGTCTATATTTTAATTAAGAATTTGCTCCATTGTAATTTATTCCATAACATGAAACATGTCAATGTGGACTTGCCTTGTGTTATGGACTTGTAATGTCTTATTTTGATGTCAATGTGGAATTGTCATGTGTTATGGATTTGTCATCTCTGATTTTGATGTCAATGTGGACTTCATTGTAATGTTATTCACAATAGACATCTATTTGTACAATCCTTTTTTTTTTGTTTCATTGACTTTGCTGTCCAGTTGTTTGATACATTGATTCAAAGTATGTTGTTTATATTTGCTTGAATGAACAAAAGAATGTTAATTATATATAGCACTTCTATTTTTACAAGGCAATTTTAGTTAATTGGTTGGGTAACTTCTATTTTTTTTTGTATAAAATATATTTCCATATTTTGTGCAGATTCTTCAATAGTAATGGTATTTGTGCTAGATATGATGAGATTATGGCCATGGTGGGTGTTCTTGGGCATTGAGGGTGATGGCAGGTCTTCTGCTCTACGATGAAGATGGTCAGCTACTGAAATTGAACTGATAATCAGATCATATTTGAGCTCTACTTTGTTACTTACTGCTGTCAACTTGATTTGTTGTCAATCTGTCACCTTTGAGTGGAACTAGTTGTAAAGCATTTTGGCTCTGGTGGTTACTAGCAGTCCTGTTGGTTAGACCTTCTATTGTCCAAGTAGCAGGATTGCTGATCTTGTGCTTTGTATTCAGTTGCACTAAGGCTTTTCCCTGTTTGACCGAAAGTTTACTCTGTGATCTTTTGATTTTGAGGTCATTTGACAGTCTAGTAAAGTATTATTTAGAGCTCAAATTTTGAATCTGTATCGTCATGTTTAATTTATGAAGAGTATAAACAATACGATTGAGATGGCAAAGACTTGTTCTTTTGCAACTGTCCTTCTGAGAGCACACACTATCATAAATCATCTGTGCTTTATGCTGTTTATTGATGTGTTTCTAATGTTAATGTTGAGGCTCTCGGCTGTGACTCTTTGCCTTGTCTTGTGCATGACCATACTACCCTCCCCTTATCCCCTTCACTCTCACAACTCACTATTTGGGTAACTTCTATTTTCTTTACTACATATTCTATATTTAAGTTCAATGGGTAACTTCTATTTGTTTATATAATTAATGTGTTTACAAGACAATTTTAGTTAATTGGTTGGGTAACTTATATAGATAGCAAGTAAGCGAGATGGCATCTGCACTATCTTCGCCGTCGACATCAACGTCGCCGAATGTGCCTGGATGTCCGACGGAAGTGATACGTAGACAAGATGGCAGAGGAATATCGAAATTGCCTGCGGGCCGACTGACCATCACGGAGGTCAATGCCTCTGGGGTCTCTTTGAGTCTCAAGATAGCAGCGGCGAGATTTCGGACCATCTGCGGTATACCTGCAAGGGAACGGGTCCCCATCACCACACCAAGCTGGAAGTCTCTGACGGACGTACAAAGAGGCCAGCTGTGGACAGAACTTTTATGCTCGTTCACTATCCCAGAAGCGGACCAGGCACGCGTGGAACGGCAGGCGTTGCTCGCGATGGGACAAACGTGGAGGACCTTCAAGAGCATGCTTATCATGAAGTACGTGAACACGGGTCGGACGTCCTTCACAAAGTATCAATTCTTGTCGTGGGAAATATGGGACGCCTTTGTGGCTATGAAGACGACGACTGAATTTCAGGAGCAAAGTGCGACGCACAAAGCTCTCCAGGCACAAAACACTCACCCCCACAAACTCGGCACCACTGGGTATGCGGTTAAAGCCACGGAATAGGCGGCGGAGGACCAGAATGCAACCGGGCCATTTGCTGGGATCATAGACGAGCGTGCCCTAAGCTGGTTAAGAGCGAGGGCAAAAGTCACATCTTCGAGCAGCATCTCTTTCATAAACCTGGCAGACGAGGCAGTGTCCCAACGTTTAGTAAATATGTCGGACTACCTAGTTGTTAATAAGTCCATAACTTCATAGTGTCTATAATAACATGAAGACCTCTTGCAGCATGCATTGACTACCGAATCTTCCCAAGACTCCTTCCAAGCAGACAGGGAGAAAGATATACTATCTACGGCCCTGGGAAACAAGGAGCACCCGGGTCGTACGCGAGGTGTTGGGGTTTACGTACCTTGGGGTGATGGATTCCGACACGACTCCGACGCGTATAGGAGTAGGAAGAGATCCAAGGCCAAGTACGACGTCCGGTGGGAACAGGTGCTTATTGCAAAATTTCAATGACAGATAACAAGCTTACAAGATCAAATGAATCAACTCCTCAGCCAGTCGCAAGCTGCCCCCGTTATTTTGGGAGCCAGTCCTCCTCAACATCAGAGTAGCGTCGCGTCCACTCCAAATTCTGAACATGACGACGTCCAATTACCTATCGACGACATCAAGGTAATGTACATCTCTGGAATGCACCAAAGATAGACGTATAGGATGCCTTAGCTAATTGTGTACTATTTTGTAGGAGCCGACGCCCTGCAAGCTCCAAGTGAGGATGGTTGGATCCATTTCTATTGAGGCTAGACGGGGGATGGTGTATCCATACCAGCAAGGGACAGTGCAGCACGGTGCCCAGCTAGCATAGGGTTATGCCAGGGTCTAGGTGGACATGGTACATGACAATTTCATGGCCGTCCCGCTGGAGATTCGTCCGAACAAAGATATTAGAACACTAGGGGATACCATGCACACTTTTATCCAGTGGCCCAAGAAGGACATCACACTGGACCCAGCAGTGACGTGATCTCGACACGACCATTTCTCTCCAACGGTACCCTCGATGACTCCACCTCAACTTTCGCTTCAGAAGGCCACCTCATCAGTTCCCGTGGAGAAAACACTGAAGGAACAAGAAAAACGTGTCACCGTATCGGTTCCCGAGTCATCTCACAGAAAGACGTGTAGCGGGCCATTCGTTAAGGCCAAATCGAAATAGATAAACATTAAGGCGCCTCCTAAGCCCTCGAAATACTTCATCAAAAGTCCGTTGGCCACCAACACAGTATTAGCCCGCGCTGGAGTAGGTTGTCAGGCTTTCAGTGTCTAGTACATGCGGTAGACCAAAGAGAAGGGGTGTGATACTGGAATCACCGTCAGATACACGGAGGAGCATTTCTTCAACGAGCCGGGCCACTTCGTCGTGGGCTTCAACGACTTATTCGACCTATTCAACCTCACTGCCCTCGACGCCTCGCTTCTACGATGTTGGACACTAACTGTGTACAATCAAGTTCTACATTTACGTAATACCGATAAATATCACAACTCATTGCTTACGTATAGATACATGATGAAAAAAAGCCCGGGAATGGTCCGAACCAGTGGGTTTCCTCGACCCACACGTGGTCTCTGAGCAAACCATCCTCGCAGACGCATCCTTCGTCGAGAAATACATAACGACGGGATTGCTTCGTCAGGACGACAAGGACTACATAGTGGTGCCCTACAACCAGGAGTAAGTGCTTCACCACTTGCTATATAAATTTCATTTGTACTTTATACGCAGCATGAACTTAGGATTAATGACTATATCGACATACATGAGTAGGTTCCACTGGATCCTCTTAGTCATTATACCAAAGAGGAACAAGGTAATATACCTTGATTCCCTAATCAACAAAAAGCACGACTTCACCCTTCTGAAAGGAATACTCGACAAGTATGCTCATTTCCTCCATACATAACTCTATTGTAGTCTTCTTTCGTTTGAAATAGCCGAGGATAACTTTTTGCAATCATATAGCACGTTCATCGCCTATGTTGCCGATGGAGGGGCATACAAGGGATCGAGCGCCATAATGCAACACAAGACGCGATTTTCGGTACACGCTACAACACAATAATCCTATATCATACTTCGTAATAATGTGTCTCTAACTGACTATACCTATATATGTAATTCTATTTTTGCAATGCCGCCAGCAAAAACAAGATCATCTATGTGCATTCTACGTTTGCCATCATATGCAGCAAATCATTAATGCTAAGATGAAGGATCCCGAGGTTTGTAAATCTCGAAATAATTATTTTCTAATTATAAATTTAAATATATATGCTTACTACTTTACTCTTGCTAGCAACAGGGCTTGCACATAGAATTTGATCCACTCGTTGCAAAAGAGGTCACGGACGTTCGAGGGAAGCTCTGCGCCTTCATCAAGACAGACATCATTAACCCCAACGGACAGTTGCACTCCGTCGCCGACGCAGAGTTTCACCCCGTCGACACCTTTGAACCACCTTCAAACAATTGATTCAATTGTAATCCAATTGTAACTATAGCGACAATACTTGAACAAATTCTTTTGTAATTTATTTTGAGTAATGATCACTTTGAGTTGTCAACAATTGATTATCTGTGATGTATCTGTCTTCTACATGCTTGTTTTCAGAGGGCATGGCTAGCAATTCCTAAGGCTAGCCAAAAATAAAAAAATAGTTTGGTATAAAGAACTATCACAGACGGTTTTTTGTTGAAACCGTCTGTGAAGGTATGTCGGTTCTATTTACAAACCGTAAAATTAGTTAGGTATAAAGACCTATCACAGACGATTTTTTGTTGAAACTATCTGTAAAGGTATAGTATCACCGACGGTTTCTATTAAAAACCGTCTGTGATACGTAGAATATCATAGACGGTTCTATTTTCAAACCGTTTGTGATATGTCTCAAATTAAAAACGGTTTGTAAATAGAACCGTTTGTGATATCCTACGTATTATAGACGGTTTTTAATGGAAACCGTCTGTGATACTAGCCCTTCACGGACGGTTTCAACAAAAAAACATCTGTGTTATGCCATATCATAGACGGTTTTTGAACCGTCTGTGATAACCGTCATTTATCACAGACATATAAATTCAGACGGTTCAAAAACTGTCTATGATGACGGTTCTGAATCGTCTGTGATGAACCTATATGTACTAGTGCCTCCTCCCCCGTCGCCCAAATTCCCGGGGAATTAACACCAGGCGGTATGAGTACGAGTAGGGAAAGGAGCCGCGAATGTTGGATCGGACCTCGTCGTATGCCTAGGTTCAATTGGATTTACTCTCTGGACCACAGGTCTAAATGGGCTGAACACAACTAAACCCGTAGGCTGCCGTATGCAAGCCCTATAGCAACAGCCTTACAAGTGGTGTTGGATCTTCTCCCCTCAATAATGGGTGAGGTCTCCCTCACACTTATAAGTTGTGCTTTTTTCCTTCCCACAACCAATGTGGGCCTATTTCAAATATTCTCTCCCTCACACATCGGGTGTGTACTTCTGCAACCATGAAGTCCATGGAGATGTTAGACGCCTGGACTCTGATACCAATTGTCGGCCCAACTACCCGGCGAGAACTCACACATGGCATCTTGGAACACACGCACAACAAGAAGATGAATAGAGACGACTCTTTTTAGCCAACCGACGAACTCCTCTAGCCTGACGCCATTTTTTTTCTTTTGTTAGACTTTCCATGTTTAGTTTTTGGCTTGGTTAGCAAATTGATTAGTAATCTTTAAAAGGACGTGTAATAAGATGTGTTTTATAAGAAAAGCAATAGACAAGAAAAAAATGGTGTCAGGCTAGGGGAGTTCGCCGGTTAGCCAAAAAGAGTCGTCTTTGTTCATCTTTTTGCTGTGCGTGTGTTCTAAGAAGCCTTGTGTGAGTTCTCGTCGGGTGCCTGGGCCAACAATTGGTATCAGAGTTAGGGTTGAAGCGCAACAGCAACGACGAGGCAAGCAGGTCGGTAGCAGCGTGTGCTAGCACCACAACGTGGTGCCTTGGGTGCGAGCGTGAGCACATGCCCGCAAAGGTGCTGTGTGAAGCGGTGTCGGCAAGGTGCGACGTGTGGAGATGCTTCTCGGTGCTGGTTCGCCGAGCAGTGGCACATCAACGTGGTTCCATGTAAGGAGTAGCAATGGCTTGGAGCAGCACAGGTGGTGCAGCTCGGAGGCTGATTGCACTAGGCGGTAGGCTTGGTGGCACATTGGGTGCTGGCAGGTGCGAGGGCCAGTAACAACTAGGCAGTGCAATTTTGTCAGCAAGTGCATGTAGTTGAGTCCATGCATGTTGCATGTGTGTGTGAGTTCTTGTAAGTATGTGTACAAGTTCTCACATGTGTAAGTTCTGATCTGAGTCCCCATCGCTGTTGAGTTGTGTCATCAGCAAAATGACAATTGGAGCTGAGATCGAGGTTGGGATCGCCAGCAAGTTGTGTCCCTAGCTACAAATAGGTAGCAGTGATGTAGTTGAGTCTATCGTTGCAAGAAGAGCCACATTGTTGAATGCCCAAGTCGTCAAGGTCAGAGTTGCCGGCAAGTTGTGTCACCGGCGGCAAGAGACGACCGCGAAGGGAGGAAGAGATAGGAAATGCGTCTCTCCAATACTCTCCGTTCATGGGCAGCAACTATGTGGCATGGTTAGCAATAGAAAGGTAATGCATCTTTGAGATGCGTCGGAAGATCGACCTTTCAAATGAGAAGGCAAATCTGGATTAGTGGGGAGATTGTTGAAAATTAATCTAGACTTGCCAAGTAATAGGGCGTTAGGATTCTAATGCACTCAGCATCATATCAAGTTTGTTTGTTTTCTTTGTTAGACTTTTCATGTTTAGTTTTTTTGGGCTTGGTTAGCAAGTTGTTTAAGTAGTCTTTAAAAGGATGTTGACGAGGATATAATAATCCTTATTTAATTATTTATCTGTAATTCACATTATGGATAATAATGACGTCATATGGTCCTTGAGTATACCCCTTAATCATAAGGGGGAAGCTGGAGGACATAAGTTCTTCTATGACCACCCCATGGTCGTAAGTCCTCCTATGACCACCCTATAGTCGTAAGTCTTTCTACGACTATCCTATGATCGTAAGATCTTCTATGGCCACTACCTGGTCGCAAGCTCTTCTACGACCAGTCCCTAGTCGATAAGGCTTACAGACATGCGGGCCTAGTCAACTAGGGAATCTTTCACACCATATTCAATGATATGGAGCAGTAAACTACGATGTTACCCTCTGGAATAATGGCATGATTTAACTCCTTTGTTATGGTGATAACTGCCTGGTAACGTGGGGACATTACTACTCCCACAATAATCTCCATCAACGGCTCCACTATCTGATACATTAAGGAGGCCTTTATACTGGAGATACAACTATATACTTCTAGGACTGTATAAAAGGCAGGAACATCAGGACAATAGAGAAGGTCAGAAGCACATTACTCTAGTCTTTGGCTCCATTTTGTAATCCAGCATACTCAATACATACACAAAGGAGTAGGGTTGTTATTCTCTCAGGAGAAGGCCCGAACCTGTATAAAAATCCCCGTGTCTCTATCTCCGTGTGATTTTGAGACTAGAGGAACCATCGAATCAAAAAAATCTTTACGTAAGTTCGGTTCTAAAACACTGACAGACGTGTAATAAGATGTGTTTAATAAGAAAAGCAAAAAGCAATATAAAAGGAAAAAAACAGCGTCAGGCTAGAGGTGTTCGCCGGTCGGCCAAAAAGAGTTGTCCCTATTCATCTTCTTGCTATGCGTGTGTTCCAAGAAGGCGTGTGTGAGTTCTCGCCGGGTGCTTGGACCAACAATTGTTGGAAATTAATTTAGACTTGCCAAGTAAAAGGACGTTAGGATCCTAATGCAATAGCATCAGATCAAATTAGTTTGTTTCCTTTGTTAGACTTTCCATGTTTAGTTTTTGGCTTTGTTAGTAAGTTGATTAGGTAGTCTTTAAAAGGACGTGTAATAAGATGTGTTTTATAAGAAAAGCAATAGAGAAGGAAAAAAACGGCTTCAGGCTAGAGAAGTTCGCCGGTCGGCCAAAAAAGAGTCATCTTTGTTCATCTTCTTGTTGTGCGTGTGTTCCAAGAAGCCATGCGTGAGTTCTCGACGGGTGCCTGGGCTAACAATTGTTGGAAATTAATCTAGACTTACCAAGTAATAGGGTGTTATGATCCTAATGCAATCATCATCAGATCAAATTAGTTTGTTTCCTTTGTTAGACTTTCCATGTATAGTTTTTGGCTTGATTAGCAAGTTGATTAGGTAATCTTTAAAAGGACGTGTAATAAGATGTGTTTTATAAGAAAGCAATAGAGACGGAAAAAACGGCGTCAGGCTAGAGGAGTTCGTCGGTCGGCCAAAAAGAGTTGTCTCTGTTGATCTTCTTGTTGTGCGTGTATTCTAAGAAGCTGTGTGTGAGTTCTCGCCGGGTGCCTGAAACAATTGGTATCAGAGACGCCTATGCGTCTAACATCTCCATGGACTTCATGGTTGCAGAAATACACAACTGATGTGCGAGGAGAAGAATGTTGGGAATAGTCCCGCATTGGTTGTGGGAAGGAAAAATCGCAATTTATAAGTGTGAGAGAGACCTCGCACATTGGACTAGTCTTTTTGGAGGAGAAAGCACAATACCACTTGTAAGTTGTTGCTATAGGGCTTGCATGCACAGCCTGTGGGCTTAATTGTGTTCAGCCCGTTTGGATCTGTGGCCCGGGAGTAAACCGGGTTAGACCTACACATGCGGCTAGAGTCCGATCCAACATTTGGGATCAAAGTCCAGACGTCTAACATCTCCATGTACTTCATGATTGCAGAAGTACACAACTGATGTGTGAGGGGGCAAATGTTGGGAATAGTCCCCCATTAGTTGTAAAAAGGAAAAAACACAACTTATAAGTGTGTGAGAGATCTCACTTATTAGACTAGTCTTTTCGAGGAAGAAGATCTAATACCACTTGTAATACTGTTGTTAAAGGGCATGCATACGACAGTCTGTAGACTTAGTTATATTCAGCACGTTTAGACATGTGGCCCATAGAGTAAACCTGGTTAGACCTGTACACACGGCCAGATCCGATTCAACAGCGAAGTGGAATATAAATAGGGGCGAACAGAGGTCAAGAGCTACCATCCGAGAATCCCCGAAAGTGCACTACCCTCCACCGGAGATACAAGCAAATTATTAGCTTCAAATATCAGAAGGCAACTAGTGAAGCAGAGAGAGAGAAAGAGGGATGTCGTCGTTGAAGTCGCCGGTGGCGGCAGAGGAGCAGGCGGCGGCGATGGGGGGGAAGGGGGAGGGGGAGAGGTGCCCGGTGGAGGAGGTGGCGCTGGTGGTGCCGGATACGGACGACCCGTCGATGCCGGTGATGACATTCCGGGCGTGGACGCTGGGGCTCACCTCCTGCGTGGTGCTCATCTTCCTCAACACCTTCTTCACGTACCGCACGCAGCCGCTCACCATCTCGGGGATCCTGGCCCAGATCCTCGTGCTCCCCGTCGGCCGCTTCATGGCCTCCGTGCTGCCCGACCGCGAGGTCAGGCTGCTAGGCGGCCGCCTCGGCAGCTTCAACCTCAATCCGGGGCCCTTCAACGTCAAGGAGCACGTCATCATCACCATCTTCGCCAACTGCGGCGTCTCCTACGGCGGCGGCGACGCATACTCCATCGGCGCCATTACCGTCATGAAGGCCTACTACAAGCAGGCCCTCAGCTTCGTCTGCGCCCTCCTCATCGTCCTCACCACACAGGTCTGTACTGGTAGCTAGTTAGTGAACTCCATTTACAATCAAATTCTTCATCTATTTCTTCAGTTTAATTGTTCATTTGTTTTCGATTACTACGATAATTTACTTCTGCAAGCATCGATCAAAGACTGATTGAAAAACTACTCAGGATTGACAAGTGTCGTGTGTTCCATTTCATCTTTAATCTGGCACGCGAGTGTGACGTGCAAACCGAGATGTGACTCTACTCGTTTTAGATGCGTGAACCAATCAATTTTGTGCTGGTCTAGTTTGCGTAGGAGCTTCACCAATCATGGCGCGGAGAAGAGAGGGAAAAGCGGGTTGAAAAATCTTACGGACTGGAGGCATGTACAATTGTAGAGAGCTGCTGTCTATAGCAACTCTCTATATCACTTATAGACAACACTAAAGAGGACTAATATAGTGGTACAAATAACTGCTGTTTTTTTAGTTGTCTTTATAGAATACACAATTTTTTAATACTTTTCTTGTTTCTGGTGCTATAGTCGACTATAGGATTGTAGACACCATTTTTCTCTATCTTCATCCACGTCAACAAAAATTCTACGTAGCAGTGATTATAAACAGCTGACATAAGCCCATTATATATGCTTTTAACGTCGCTCCTTGTACTATGAGGGCCTACAAATAATTGGCAAGATTTTGTTCGTCTTGCGTACATGTGCCTCTTGTGAATTTCATAGTGGGCAACTTTAAAATTCCTGTCGGATTGCGGGTACTAGTTGCAGGATGGGTGGCAGTGAGTAGTGACAGATCGATTCAACATTTGGCAGTATACAATCTTACATGATGGAGGTAGTGGCACGAAGAGACTAGTTAACTAATTCAAAAGAAAAGAGTCAGTGTTTCTATTTAATTTGCATATACATCTGAGTTAACTAGGAAGACTGGAGATGATGATGCAGCTTAGAGTGCTGACGTTTTGACTGACTAGTGTACCGCATGTGCTATGTTGTTGCACACTGCAGATTCTGGGCTATGGATGGGCTGGAATGCTGAGGAGGTACCTGGTCGACCCTGCCGAGATGTGGTGGCCTTCTAATCTTGCCCAGGTATCCCTCTTCAGGTAAGGAGCATAAGCACTCCCTCTTTGTGGTGTGTGTGCGCATGTGCGTCTATCTTAGTAATCGCGAAATCTTGTATAATTCATCCAATTCTCTTAAGATGGTGCCCCTGTCCAGTTTCTTGGCTAAGTCCGATCCCGCTGATTTGGTCATGACATAAAGAGCAAAGTTAATTAGTTAGTGTTATAAAACGCACAACAAAATAGTGGAGAATAAAAGAGAATAAAAGGAACATGAGACATATATTTTACGTGAAAAATCTTTGCGAGAAAAATCATGAACGCACGAAGGCGGAAACCACTATATGATGAGATATTACAAGTATGGGGTTATTCGGCTGACGAAATTGCATCATACTTTAACATTTAGGAAAGCTAGCTTAATTATCCGCTGTTAATAAGTGCTAATCTTTGGGTGCATGTGCAATAACGGTACGCATGCAGGGCGCTGCACGAGAAGGAGGAGGGCGGCAGCAAGTCGTCCAAGGGCCCGTCGCGGATGCGCTTCTTCCTCATCTTATTCTTCGCGAGCTTCGCCTACTACGCGCTGCCGGGGTACCTGCTGCCGATCCTGACCTTCTTCTCGTGGGCGTGCTGGGCGTGGCCGCACAGTATCACGGCGCAGCAGGTCGGCTCCGGGTACCACGGCCTCGGCGTCGGCGCCTTCACGCTCGACTGGGCCGGCATCTCGGCGTACCACGGCAGCCCGCTGGTGACGCCGTGGGCGTCCATCGCCAACACAGCCGCCGGCTTCGTCATGTTCATCTACGTCATAGTCCCGCTCTGCTACTGGAAGTTCAACACGTTCGACGCCCGCACGTTCCCCATCTTCTCCAACCAGCTCTTCACGCACGCCGGCCAGAAGTACGACACCACCAAGGTGCTCACCAGGGACTTCGACCTCAACGTCGCCGCCTACGAGAGCTACGGGAAGCTCTACCTCAGCCCGCTCTTCGCCATCTCCATCGGCTCCGGGTTCCTGCGGTTCACGGCCACCATCGTCCACGTCCTGCTCTTCCACGGCGCCGACATGTGGAGGCAGAGCAGGTCGGCGATGAGCTCGGTGAAGATGGACGTGCACGCGAAGCTGATGCAGAGGTACAGGCAGGTGCCGCAGTGGTGGTTCCTTGTGCTGCTGCTGGGCAGCGTGGTGGTGTCGCTGCTCATGTCCTTCGTCTGGAAGGAGCAGGTGCAGCTGCCGTGGTGGGGGATGCTGTTCGCCTTCGCGCTCGCCTTCGTCGTCACCCTCCCCATCGGCGTCATCCAGGCCACCACCAACCAGGCATGCATGCACACCATCTTGGCATCTTCTTGTTCAGTGAACAGACAGATTATCAGTATAATTTTCATCGATTTATCATCTGATTTGGTTTGTCACTTCGTTTTTTTTGGCAGCAACCGGGGTACGACATCATCGCGCAGTTCATGATCGGCTACGCCCTGCCCGGCAAGCCCATCGCCAACCTGCTCTTCAAGATTTACGGCCGGATCAGCACCGTGCACGCGCTGTCGTTCCTCGCCGACCTCAAGCTCGGCCACTATATGAAGATCCCTCCACGCTGCATGTACACTGCTCAGGTACAAATCTCAGCCTCAAATTAACATGTAGTAGTACACTTGCTCACTGCATGACGCATCCAAATGTCAAGTAACCTCAATCTGTGCGCGGCGTGCAGCTGGTAGGGACGGTGGTCGCCGGCGTGGTGAACCTGGCGGTGGCGTGGTGGATGCTGGACAACATCGAGAACATCTGCGACGTGGAGGCGCTACACCCGGACAGCCCCTGGACGTGCCCCAAGTACCGCGTCACGTTCGACGCGTCAGTGATCTGGGGGCTGATCGGGCCCGGCCGGCTATTCGGTCGGCACGGCCTGTACCGCAACCTGGTGTGGCTGTTCCTGGTGGGCGCCGTGCTCCCCGTGCCGGTGTGGCTGCTGAGCAGGGCATTCCCGGAGAAGAAGTGGATCGCGCTCATCAACGTTCCCGTCATCTCGTACGGGTTCGCCGGGATGCCGCCGGCGACGCCGACCAACATCGCGAGCTGGCTCGTCACGGGGACCATCTTCAACTACTTCGTGTTCAAGTACCGCAAGGGGTGGTGGCAGAAGTACAACTACGTGCTGTCGGCGGCGCTCGACGCCGGCACGGCCTTCATGGGGGTGCTCATCTTCTTCGCCCTCCAGAACGCCCACCACGACCTCAAGTGGTGGGGGACGGAGATCGACCACTGCCCGCTCGCCTCTTGCCCCACCGCGCCCGGCATCGTCGTGAAGGGCTGCCCAGTGTTCTGAGCTCTAAGCTCGCCGGAGAACCATGCCATGTATGTAGGTAGCAAGCATTTGAAAGATCGGGGAAACCATGAATGAATTCAGCTTGGCACCGATTATGCGATGCAGTGCTTGTCAGTTGTCACTCCTGAGTGTAACAGTTTGTTTTTCCACAAGAAAATGCTATAGCTAGTTTATAATCATGTCATTCTAAATACACTAACACAGATATCTGGCAGTAAAGTAACATGCCCTCATAATTAGTAGGAAAAAGTTCCATTTTCAACCCTAAACTCTCGCATCGGTTCGATTTTCAACCATAAACTTTAAAACAGTTCGAATTAGGACCTCGAACTAACGAACCGTCCACTATACCCCTTTGGACCCAAACCATGGTTGTTTTGTCTGACATGGCGCTCATATGTCGGTGGTTTTGTCTGACATGGCGCCCACATGTCAGTGGTTTTGATACGTAAGCCTGTTTTCGATGACATGATAGCCACTCAGCAACCTCAACAAATAAAAGAAAACAAATAATTGATGGGACCCACATGTCATAATCTCATCTCTCCCTCTCCTCCCCCTCTTCTCCAAGTCCGGTACCAGCAAGGGCTGGGCCAGACCTCGCTGGTCGCTCCCTCTCCTCCCCCCGGGCCTCGACGACCGCTTCCTCCTCATCTCCTACGCCATCCATTGTCGACCCCACCCTCGCCACCACTGCCGCAAAGCTCCTCTGCTAGGTTGCCACCCCTGACGTGGACCCCTACCTAGCACTTCACAAGCGCGTTGCCTCCTCTCCGATGCCTCAACACCACCGCGTTCTTCCCCAGCTCCGACACCGCCGCCACCCTCCAAGCCAAGCATTGCAAAACTCAAGAATTTACCGACCACCGTGTCTTTTTACAAAAATTGAAGACACCACTTATGTTTTTCACTTCCTCGCGCCCCTATGGGCCGCTCCTCTGGCGACATAGCCACTGGAATGCCACCATCAGCCACCCGTGCCAAGCATGCTCTATCCCGACTCGCCACCACAGCTGTCCTGCAGCTCCAAGCCTCCTCTGACCTCGACACGCGCGTCACCATATTGGTCACGTCGCGCTAAGTCTCACCATCACTAGCACCAGCCTCCCCTCGCTGTTGAGCTCCGCCATCTCGCCCAGTGTTGTAAAAAATGGAATACGGTTGTTGGACAGATAGGGTACCGTCAAGCAATTAGTCGGAATTATGTGAATAATTTGGTGTTCTCACATATTTGATGATAAGGCTAGTTTCAGAGATATTTAAACACAATATATTATCAATACTATCAAAGAAACTTGTGTCACCCTCCGATTGTATATGATAACTTCATTACTAACTCAAAAGATAACAAGATTGATCAGTGGAGATCAGTGGACTATTATAGTTGTACACCAAAATATGACTTGCAACGAGTTTAGGTAATAGGTTAAAATTATGCATTGTCACATAGATTAGATCAACTTAACACACTGACAAGATGACGACCAAAAGAACTAAGTTTTAAATTTAAGTACACAAAATGATCCACAACCACGAGAGAATCAGTTACACTGAATTATTGTCAATAGTCTGGTTTTTTATGCTATATATGAATCAGTTACTATGAATTAAGTGTTTTGTGCTTGAGTATATTAGGATTATAACTGGGCTGCTATTGGGCTAGTTGTAACAAGCTGAACTCTAACTTGACTAAAAGGTTGAATTTGGTCAATTAAACGGGTTATGCGGGCGATTATACAAAAACGGCCAGCTAATCAGACAATGTGACCGATTTGGCGTTCACAAACATTAAATGCACTCTGATTCATGTATACGTGACATTTTGCCTGGCGACTCCACGTAAACGAGCGATTAATCGGTCGTTCCAACCGTTTTTTACAACACTAATCTTGCCATGGCTGCCGCAATCCGCTGCTACAGCTTGTGGCCATCAAGCGCCCCCCCCCCAACTTCCTCTGCTTCGATTCCAACCGTGTTTGCCTCGTGCCCAACCACCACGCCATATCCTTTCCTAGCCATGGAGTTTTATCGAGAGAGGAGAGAAGTAAAGAAGGAGCCGCGAGAGAGAGAGAGAGAGAGAGGAAGGAAGGAGAGAGAGCGTGTGTGTTGGATCGGAACGACGACTAGGGGGGGGGTGAATAGGAGCAATACTCTTTGTCGCCCCCGACAGATTCCAACTCTTCTTCTCCTCAATAGCTATTGAAGCTAGGAGGTTCAAATAATATAAGCACAACAGAAGACTTGCGTTGAAATCGACAAACCCCGAGACAAAGACTAAAATCACCAAAAACCTCACAGAGGTGATGCATAGCCGATTTGACCGGGCTCTGGCCGGTTTGACCGCCCTAGTGGCCAGTTTGACTGCCTGTGGCCTAAGAGCAGCCCGAGAAGATCACAACAAGACCTAACTTCTACTTCGGTGATCTAAATCCTCTGAAACTTCAACCATAGTTCATCAAGAAGGTCAGAAACCTATTACAATCGACGATGGTGAAGATCGAGGCCAAGGTTCCACGAATTTCTTGGATGAGGTCAAGAGGGCACAAGAAGAGAGGAAATTCAAACTTTGATCCAAAACCTTACTCGTGGGTGGATGATGATCAAGATAGTCCTAGATGTATTCCCACATGTCCTAGCAAGCTAGATCACAACATGAATACCAAGAAAACCAAAGGAACAAGCAAAATCCCAAAAGGAGAGAACTCATCTTGATGAAATCTTGCTTGGATTGATTTGAGAAAATTGTTGGTTTACAACCACTCTACCATGGATGATAAAAAATCTCAACACTTGAGCACTCAATCAATCCATCTCTCACAAACCCTAGCATCCTCTACTCCACTTTTCCCTAAATCACAAATTAGGTTTTACACTTGAGAAGGCTTGAGAGGCTCCAAATCTGAACCTCTCTTTTCATAGCGGAGACTAGGTTTAGAGGGAAAATCCTAACGGGCACCCATTAAACTCACACACAAACGGGTCTATACTCACGCACGCTTCTTAAAGCAGATGACGGACTGGGCTTCTCGAATCCGTCTCTTCGTGATCTCCATCTTCACTTGACCTAAGCTGCGTCTCTTTGCACTGTCTTGTGCCACGGTTTTGCCAAATGTCACCAAGACGGTATTTTGATAAAGCTACCAAAGTACATCTTCTCGATCCTTCTTAAAGACCGAATATAATCATCGTGAAGCAATCACATGCTCCACCACGTGTAGGTTGATCAATAGCTCTCTTTATGTTGGCAAGTCTCTCTCATCCGGCTCTCACCGAAACCACCATCGCACTTACACTGACCCCCGCGCCGCTTGATCCAACCCGTCATACTGAACTTCCCGTTCGATCATCTTTGTCCATCTTGTGCCATGCTTGAGTCCAATGGTTACACCCAACATCCTTGAACGTTTTGGACCTCAACTCTCATAGCATAGTCCCGATTATCCTCATTGTTGACCACCAAGCCTCCTGCACAACAATAGACCAAGAAAATAATTTTGGACACAAGTTCTTCCCAACTTGACCTATATTAGTCAAAACATGCATCGTGCGATACATATGCACTGAAAACCATGACTTTGACCTAACCCATGAAGATTACCGCCTTCTCGATGCATGATCAGGGCCTGGCCGGTCAGACTGCCGCTCATGGTCAGTCTGATGGCCACCCTGGCCAGTCAAATAGCCAACGGTCTGATCGCCCAACTATAGGTCGATCAGTCTGCTCATGTCCTTAGCCAAATTTTCACCCTTAAAATTTGCCGACTCTCTGGAAACGTAATTCAAATAAAACTTTTGACTCGAAACTCTAAAAATTATGGGACAAAGTGCAAATAAATCATCTTACTTGTTTATATCCTCTATTTTTGGCTCGGCGTCAAAATCCCATTTTTGCTTTTGGTCAGTCTAACCGCCAGTTCCTCAACTGATCAGTCTGACCGCCACCCAGGCTGGTCTGACCTCCTAACAGGTGACAACAACCTAAAACTAGAGTTTCGCCAAACGCCTTGACGCTATTGCCAATTATTCATCACACTGAGATTAGAAGCATACCCTCGTAACATCCACATAGAGAGGGAGAGAGAGCCTCCCACAACACCGCTGCCTCCTCCAGATCATGACATTCGTGCAACAGGTCGCCGATGACTAAGAAGAAATAGGGAGAGAGAGAGAGAGTGAGATAGAAGAAGAGGGAGAGAGTTTTAAATGATCTTCATAAGAAATGCTCTGACTTTGACCTTCCTTTGGTTCTAGGGGGGATTTTAACCTAATCAGGAAGGCTGAGGATAAGAATTCCAAATATATCAACTTTGATCTGATTGATAAATTTAATGATTTTATTTCTGAGAATAAGTTGATGGAGCTAAAAAGAGGGGGTCCTAAATTTACCTGGACTAACAAGCAAGCTTGCCCCATTCAAGTGAATCTAGATAGGGTTCTGGTATCCACTGCTTGGGAGTCCTTTTATCCTCTTTGTTCAGTTTTTACCTTAACTAGGGTGGGTTCTGATCACAATCCCATTGTTCTGAATTCTGGAGAAGAAGAGTCTACTAGAAATAGGAGATTCTATTTTGATAAGAACTGGATGAGTTAGGAAGATTTCAGTGAAGTTGTGATAAAAAATTGGAGAGAAACCTGTGATAAGATGCCTGATTTGGTTTATTCTCTGGATAGTTGGAATGGGGTGATAGCATCTTTGAGGAAATTCTTAAAAGGTTGGGGGTGCTAATATTAATGGTAAATTCAAGAAAGACAAGAAGATTCTTCTGAATCATATTGACAGATGGGATAGGAAAGCTGAAGTTTCTGACCTCAGTGCTGAAGACTGGGCTAACAGATACAAGGTTGAAGAGGAACTAGAAAATCTTTATAATATTGAAGAGTAACTTTGGCAACAGAAAGGGAATGTGAAGTGGATTCTTAAAGGTGATGCTAATACTAGATTTTTTTCATTGTTGTGCTAATGGCAGGAGGAGGAAGAACTTCATTTTCAGCCTTGAGAAAGAGGGGGTGGTTCTTACTGATGAAACTAAAATCAAAGAGCACATTTATGAGTTTTATAAAAATCTGTTTGGGTATGAAGACAGACAGAATGTGAATCTATCCAATAATTTTTGGATCTTAGAGGACAAAGTTTCTGATTTGGATAATTATAGTCTGACTCAAGCATTTTCTGAAAAAGAAGTTTTGGACATTATTTCAAGCTTACCTGGAGATTCTGCTCCTGGTCCTAATGGCTTTCCTACTATCTTCTACAAAAAGTTCTGGGATTTGCTGAAACCTAATTTCATGAAAATGGTCACATATTTTTTTTGAAGGGAGGTTAGATTTAAAACGACTGAATTATGGGGTGGTTACCTTGATTCCTAAAATCAAAGATGCTAATAGCATCAAGCAATTCAGACCAATTTGTTTGATTAATGTTAGTTTCAAGATTATAACCAAACTGATGGCGGTTAGATTGGGTAAAATTGCAAACAATATCATTAGTAAGAGTCAAACTGCTTTCATTAAAAGGAGAAATATTCTGGATAGAGTGCTTTCCTTGTATGAAATTTTACATGATTTGAGGGAGTCTAAGAAATCAGGAATTGTGCTCAAGCTAGATTTTGATAAGGCTTATGATAAAGTTCAATAGGGTTTTTTTGGATAATGTTATGATTGGTAAGGTCTTTTCTCAGAACTGGATTGGCTGGGTTATGAGTTCTGTTAAAGGTGGCAAGATGAGCATAAATATCAATGGAACAGTGGATCCTTATTTCTCTACTCACAGAGGTTAGAGATAAGGGGACCCCTTATCCCCTCTCCTTTTCAATTAGGTGGCTGATGCCTTGGCAGGTATTATTGAGAAAGCTCAATTGAAAGGCTTGATTAAAGGGGTGGCCTCATACTTAATTCCTTGGGGGGGTTCCTCTGTTACAATATGCAGATGATATAGTTCTGTTGCTAGAATGTGATGATGACTACATTCTAAATCTTAAGTTCCTCCTTTACTGCTTTGAGTGGATGTCTGGGCTTAAAGTTAATTATCACAAGAGTGAGGTTTTTGTGATGGGGGTGCGGAGGAAAGAGGCTGTCAGAATATCCAATGTGTTCAATTGTAAGCTGGGGGGTCTTCCTCTCACTAATTTAGGTATTGACATTAGGGGTAAACAGGGGGATAGGGGGGCTGGTAATAGGATTATCAGCAAATTGGAGAGCAGATTGGACAATTGGAAGAACAACTTACTTTCTTTAGGAGGGAGGTTGATCTTGGTCAATAGTTGTCTTAGTAGTCAACCGATTTGCACTATGGGGTTCTACAGGCTAAATAAGGAAGTTCATAGAAAGATGGATTCTATTAGATCTAGATTTTTTTGGAGGGGTGCAAGTGATAAGTTTATATATCATATGGTAAACTGGAGAGCTGTTTGCAGAACTAAAGATTTTGGGGGTTTAGGGGTGCTAGATTCAAACCTTATGAATGATTGCCTTCTTTGTAAGTGGTTTTGGAGACTAGGTATAGCTAAAGATGAATTGTGGTTTAGAATTTTGAAAGCTAAATACTTCCCTAATGGGGATTCTAGAGAGGTTTTAGATAGTAAAGGCTCCCTTTTTTTGGAGAACTCTTTCTAAGGTTAAAAATCTCTTCAAAAGGGGTGTTTCTTATCAAGGGGTGTTTCTTATCAAGTTGGGAATGGGAAGACTATTCTCTTTTGGAAGGATGTTTGGTTAAATAATTGTCCTCTTTATATTAGGTTTGTTGGCCTATTTAATATCTGCCTTGACCCTGATGCAAGAATTGCTGATTATTTGAAGGAAGGGGTGTGGCATATTAGATTTAATAGAAATCTTGGTAAGGAGGAAGTGGCTCTCTGGATTGATATGAAAGAAGTGCTTCAAGAGGTTGATCTTTCTTCTGATCAACATAGGATGATTTGGTGCTTGGAAAAATCAGATCAATTTTCTGTTAAGTCTCTTTACAGAGATGTAGTTTTTTTTATGGTGGGGGGGTGTCATTGATAAGAGAATGCTTAATATTTGGACTAGCAGGCTTCCGTTGAAAATTAAAATTTTCCTTTGGCAAACTCAGTTGAAGAGATTACCCACTTTGGATCAAATGATTCTGAGGAATTGGAAAGGTCATAACAAATGCTAACTTTGTGGAGGATTAGAAGATATGTATCATGTTTTCTTTAGCTGTATTTTGGCAAAGTTTGCTTTGTCCTATTTCAAGGAGATCTTTAATTGGAGAGAGCTCCTAATTCTCTGGATAACTTTTATATGTGTTGGTTAGACCAGAGGGTGCTAATAATCATAATGTTGGTTTATTTAGTTTTGCAGCTTTTGCTTGGACACTTTGCAAAGTCAGAAACAAAGGTGCCATCGAGTAGACCTTTCCTAAGCGTCCAACTGAAGTTATCTTCTAATTTGTATCTTGTTTGCAGAAGTGGAGTATTCTGACCAGAAAAGATGACCAGACAAAGTTGAAGGGTTTGATGAGTACGATTGGAGACTGGATGAAGTCTTTTTGCGCTCTAGACAAGATTTAGCTCTCAGTTTCCTTTTGCTGTTTTGCTTCTTTTCTAGTCGTTCAGATAGTTGTATCGGGGTGCTCTTAACTCTGGTCATGTTGTCGGTTACTTTGTGATGTTTCCTTCCTTTTGCTGTACCTTGTGCGCTGGTGTCTCTAGCTCTATTTTCTGCATTTGTATTTTGTAATCCTGTTACCAGCTTTCTATAAAAGTTGGGCTTGACCTTCTTAAAAAAAAGAGGAAGAGAGAAAGAAGAAAAAGACTGACATGTAGGACATGGGTTGTTAGGTTGGCGTCGACAAGAATTACTTTCACAGCTGGTTTCCACGTGGGATGCCACGTCAACTGAAAACCACCCCGGTTGGGTCGAGAGGTAAAGTGGACGGTCTCATTAGTTCGAGGTCCCAATTTGGACGGTTTCAGAGTTCGGGTTTGAAAGAAATTGGACTTTTTTCCTAATTAGCACGATGCATCGACAGAGAAATGTACAATGCAAAGCAAAGGAATAGGCCTTCATAATTACTATTGGTACGATGAATCCACAAAGACAGAATGTACACACACACCTTTGACAGAGCAGAGTGATAAAAAAAACAAAGCATGTGATCCATGAACTCCTGATAATCCGCATGGAAACATTCATCACACAATACAATTGCACACTAATCAGTTGTCACCATCAGCACAGGGACATGAGATAGCACCTTGTGGTCGTCGACCAGTGGGCAAGCTGGATGGTTCAAAGTGGTAGCTCGAAGATCTCGTCTTCTCTCGCGGCGATGTGCTTCCTGCAGATCCATGCAATGTGGCCGTCATCTCTGTACCTAACTCGCCACAGACCAAATCTCTGTGCTATGTCCATCCCTTTCAAAATCCCTTGCCCTTTCAAGAAATCCACAAGCCACTGTCTAGCCGCTTTCATATCCTCCCCCATGTCACTTGCGCCACTCTGGTTGCTGTTGTTCCGCGCTTTTCCATACATGGTCGCTGCGCCTAAAGCCCCCACCGACGCAGCGGATGCAGCTGCACCATACATGGCTGAAGAGTCGAGCAAGTGCACCACCTCCCTGCTCAGATCAGGTATCATCTCCCCCATCCCGACGATGAAATGCGCGCCGATTTTCAGGGCAAAAGTTAACAGTTTCATGAACTTGCTCATGTAAGGCAGCAAACTTTGCACTGTTTGATTGTCCACTTGAATCAGATCGCACCCGACCTGATCCTCCACCACATGCATTTCTCTTCGGAATTCACATAACATGTGCATCCGTAGGGATCGCATACCAGGCAGTATTCTTGTGACCAGCTTCTTGGAACGGTTGTCCAAGCTTACAAGATAGAACATCTGAGGCACTTTTCTTTCCTCTAATTGAATGTTGTAGTTCATCACATAGTCAATTTTCCTGTGGAGTTCAGTCACAAGGTGATACTCGTAGTACCTCAAGCTTGCAATTTCCTCCTTCAAGTCCCTTATGCCTTGCTCTATTCTCTTCAATCTTTGGAGAACCATCTCAACACCTTTCGCAATACCTAATATGGAGGGATCGACCACATCTGCTTCAGGGATAGTTTCAGACTGCTGCAGATTGTCCGGGGTGACGGCAAGTTCAGTTGCGAGATGCTGTAGATCATAATACCTACGGTGCAAAACTTCATGGAAGTCATCGTCTGATAGCAGATCTCTGGCATGATCTGATCCTGATCTTAAGATGACCCTTTTATTGCTTTCAATTGCACTCCAGGTATGCTGATAATCGTACATGCTTTCTGCCGGCAATGACAGTAGAATTTGCTTTATTTTTTTCAGAGGTAGCTGCTCAGTTGTACGGAGCCTTTGTGGTATGAGATATTTCACACAGTCGGGCCTGATAATGCTTTCCTTGAATGTCATACTGGGAGACAAATTCAGTATCGTTGGGATTACTAACTTGTGGAGTAGCCTCACCATGTCAGTAACATTTTTACTGGAGCATGCAAGCACGTCTATGGATGAGACAAATTTTATTCCTAGTTCCACCCTTATATGGACACCGTTGATCACTGTATAAATAAGGTTTTTCTCCAAGTTGTACACTGCTCCTTGTTGTTGTCCCAGACACATGATTTTGTTGTGCAGACGAACCTGGAAAAAATACATTTTTTAGAAAATCGAATCTGTATAGAAATTACATTCAAGTCATATCCAGGTGTAGTCAGTATATGTTTTTCCTATCTTTAAATAGCAGGCTTATCATCTTGGTAGCTACATACCACAGTAGTAGTTACTAGGCACTAGTCAGAGTAATGTTTACCTGTAGTCTTGGAAAGAAGTCACTTGTCAGGAGCATGTGTATATCTTCACATTCAAGATGCCTTCCAGCATATCTGCACTCTGGCATGTTTAATTGCCATCTTTGATTCCCTTCGTTGCTTTCCTCAAGAATAACTGGTACTAGAAGTAATGTGTTCGGGTTACCAGGGTCCTGTTCATAGCATAATTCGAGTTCCAATAACATATTTATGATATCGCTAGCCTGTAAGGATGCACCAACTCTCCAGTTTGATCTCAGAATTTGGTTGCGCAGCTTCTCTTGCAGAATCTTCTCCAGCTCTTGTTTGGGGACAAAACCACTACTTTCTATCTTGATTGATTTCAATGTAGCAAGTTGGCTGAGGACATCTCGACAAAACCATTCACAATTCATGATCAGAATTCCAAGCTCCTCAAAAAATATTATTTCACCCAAGTTATGCAGTGATTTTGCAACAGCTCGTCTTCTTGCATCCACTTTCTCCACATTATCACGCCTTGATCTCAATCTTAGCGCTGGAATGTTGAGCTGGCATATCTCACAGAACTCAGCCCATCTGATCACTGCTTTTAGATTCTTCAATCTCCAGTCATGCAGAATCTTGACCAAATCATTGCATACTTCATAAACTTGAGGAACTTGTTGGAGGATTGTCTTTGTTGTCTTTCGCAAGTGATGATTGAGTCTACTTACTGAAACCAACGATCTTGAATCCACAGCAAAAACAGTGGGGTAAATTTCTGCATGCAAACGGAAGTCTTCTCTGAGCCTTTGTACAACAGAAGCAATTGGCTGAAGCCCTTCTGGTAGATGAGGTACCTTGTCATAATGGGTGAGAACTATAGTCACACAGGGCAGAAATGACACTGATACTCTCCGCCTAGAATTTGAAATCAAAAACTTCAACCAATATATCAGCTCCCATTCAATCTCATCTATGCTTTTTGGATATTTGGTAGCAGGCTTTCCAACCAAGCTAGATACAATCATGAAAAAACTTGGACCACCATGCACCACAAACATGAAATCATGCAACGTAAAACCTCCCTCATGTCCACCAAGATTACACATTGTCAATTTGGTATCGCCATCAAAGATAGAGTTCATCTTATTCTCATTGGTGCATGCCATTTGCTCAGCTGTAGTCTTTAAAGTTCTTGCTACATCCATGCGAGGCAACTTCATTGAGTTCATGCACTGATTTATGGAGCTACATAGCGTGCTTTTTCCTGCGAGACCATGCAAATTCAAGCATCAGATATAACCAATTCTTACAGAATACATCAGGGATTTGTATTTCTAGAACTGTGATACAAGTAACAAACTTTTTATAGCACCAAGTGAGAAGTAAAAAAAACTAGGTTTTAACTTTTAATTTAGCAGGGTAATATTTCATGTGAATATGATGCAGATGCCAGCAATATGATATTCGACATAATTTAATCACCAATTCCACAAGTTAACAGAAAATTCATGCTGAACAAAATAAAACTAGAGTTCCTTTATTTCTGCCTATAGACTAGAAAAAGGAGAGTGATGATGGATAACAATGGCACCTGCTAATTCTTGGCCACACAGAAAAACTCGGCAGCAAGTAGGAGCACTTAGTGGCAAATCGAGCAAATCATTTGGCAGAACCATACTCTCATTCTGACCCAGTTTCTCATAAATTTGGCCTGTCTTACCAGCAACATGCAAAGGTGTCCCATGAAGATCAATTTCTTCAATCCAAGGATTGACCTGCAGAGTGTTCATAATGGTTTGCAAGACTACTTCCCCCTCAACTCCCTTGCACCCTTTCAAAGATAAACTCCGAAGAGTGCCGTTCCTTTCTAAGCTTGTAAAGATTTTGACAACATCATTTGACCTCAAGCTTGCATCATCGCATATTGCCAGCTGAATCAGGCTCTGGTTTGTCTCCAACATCTGCAAGATTGCTGCTATGCCATATCTGCCTACATTTGTCCGCTCTCCTCCAAAACTCAAAACCTTCAAAGTGGTATTAGCTTGTGTCTGAAGTGGTGAAAATGAGCTAAGAGGGCATAGCAAATGCTCCAACCCAACTCCACCAAAGCGATTTCCATCCAAACTCAAGCTCTCTAAATACTTGTTCTTGAATAGCCCTGCAGCTATATACACCACAGCTTTGTCGCCGAGGCAACACCTGGTAAGCTTGACAACTTTCAGGCTCCTATTCCGTTCGAGGACTCCTCTAAGCTCTTTGGTCCATTTGGACTTTAGCGGGACACCTGACATGTCCAATGTCATCACTGTAGTGTTCCATGCCAAAGCACAAGCAACCCGTTGCAGTCCTGTAGAGTTAATGTTGTTGTAAATCCTCATGCTTCCGGTTTCAGGGAGGAATTCAACAATTTTACAGCTGTTCATGCCACCTCTAGTATCACGATTGTGTCCCCACATATGCACCTCTACTCTGCGGTTGCGTGCCAGCACAGCAGAGATAAGTGGAGCCGCAGCAATGGAGCTATTGTCAAGTATGATCAACAGCTTCAACATATAGTTCACCTCAATCATCTTCGAGAGTTCTTCAGCTCCCTTGGCGCCTATGGAGTCCTCCCATAGCTGGAACTCTTCCACACTTCTGTTGTTTGCCAAAGCTGAAGCAAGCAATGTGGCTCCAGCAGCTCCAATTCTACAATCAGAGAAAACAATTGCTTTGACGGTGTTGTTCCTTTGCAGCATTTCTGAGAGTGGAATTAACAAGGCTGCTGATTTTGTGCCGAAAACATTCTTTTGGAACTCCACCTGCTTCACACTCGAGCCAGAACCTAAGTATGAACAGAGAAGTTGCACCCCCTCAGTCTGCCATTCAATACCATGAAATAGGAGGTTTGTCACATTTCTGTAGTTCTGTTTGTACTCCACAAGATGATGAAGCAACTTGTGCAGGAAGTTGACCTCATTGTGGTCTGTACATATATGGACCCTTAGTGATCTCTCGCTTTCCATGGACAAGCCTGATCCCAAGTTTGTTGGAACCTGGTAAAACACGATGTTCTCCACATCCTTGTAATCTTGCGAATCAATCTCTGCAACATCTCTTATATACTCCTGGTTAGATGGTGATGTTATCGTGATCATCCTGTCACCCATGCTTGGAAGGGATGATGAAGGATTGTTGAATAAAGGAGAGGAAGCAAAGATTAAGGTTGGCTTTAGCATGCAAGGAGAATTCAGATGTATATAGGTAAAGAACAAAATGGTTTTCGCAGACAGATGACACATATTGCAATAGGAAAGAAGGCTTTGAAAAGATGAGTGTAACACAAGGACAGGCATCAGATTCCTGGCTTGTCAAGGGAGCATGATAAAGAAAAGAACAACTTTATCTTGCTTTGCTGGCCGGAAGAGATGACTGGAGAATATAATAAGTGAAGTACAATTATACAAGGATCAGAATACAGAAGTTTGAAACGATAAACATCAACTCCAAAGCAGCCTCAAATTTTTTTTTAAGTAGTTCCATCTACCAAGATCTCAAATTTGTCATGCTGAAAAATAGCTTAGTTTTGCTTCGATTTTCAGTGTCATATAGGGTTAAACTTAAACAACATCCCCTCCCCTACACGTGGTATTTTTTTGGAATCTTTTAAACCTTCTAAGACATGGTTTTCACCGTATACGCACCCATGTCATGTATCATCAAACATGACTACACTACATGTATGCTCCATCCTACCAAGGAGCACCCCATCCAAAGACCAACATGCGCTTTGCAACTAGCACACACATTATTAAACAATAAACATTGCGCTATTCATTTTTTATTTTTAATTCACATCATTTAGGAAACAAAAAAGATTTACCTTGCCGTTGTCTTTGCATTACTAAAAAACAAATGATGCTTTAATGTATTTAATTTTTAATTGTAGTTTTGTATTGCATTGTGTCAGCATCATGTGCTCTTTGAAAGGAAAAATAGATTATCAGATTTGTGGATGAAGTAAGGAATAAGTGCAGGATGCCTTTAATTTTAGATAAGCAAAGGGGACTCGTCCTTTCTCCCTCTTATTGTCCACATCATTGACCATTATATGGACTTCACACAACTCGAACTACCTACATGTAGATTTGGACAATTTCAAATATATTGCAGAGGAACTTAAGTGATAGCACCTAGCAGTTGAAAGAAAGCAAAATGCATACTTCCTTACCACCAAGTGCAGGCAGAGTGAAGAACTGGGATCTAAAGAAGCAAGCAGCAACAAGGGTGCTAACAAGATGTATTCAACTGTAATTTTGTTTCTAAAGCTTATACTGAAAGCAGTGCAAGTAGTGATACCACACTGATCCTTCCACAAATATATTGATTACTCCAATGTTTCACCTTGATTCCTTAAGTAAATACAAAAGGCACCTCTGAACATGGAAAAAGAAGGAAACAATAACTGGGATTTGACTTCGTGTCTCCCAGAGAAATAAACAAAACCATTTTAAAAATTCCCAAAACCATTTAAAAAATTCCAGAGAATTATTTCTTACACCTTTAAATGCAAGCAGAGGATCGCAATTGGGAGAAACAATGGTGCACAGCAGATGAGCAAACACCAGATGAGATCCTACAGCAAGCTCTTAGCTGGGCGTGTGGTCCTGGTGGTGCAGACCGCACGATGATTGAACCAAGCAAATCTTGTTATCTTCCCAATACCGTCAGGGACCATGCATCCTACGCCTTCAACAGCTACTGACAAAAATTCAAGAAACATGGTGGTTCTTGCTACTTCAATGCAGCTGCAATGGTCACCGACCTAGATCCAAGTATGTTTATCATCTGGACTCTGAATCATTATTAGGAGCAAGGTTATTAAGTCAACAAGTCGGCACTACTCTCGTAGTGACCGACTTGCCGACTAGTCAACTAGTCGATATCTACTGTTTACAAAAAATGCTTTGATTCCTCCTTACCTCCACCCCAGTCCCTACCTTTGGTGCCCTTGGATCTCAGAAAATAACGGCCCATCAGCAAATAACGGCCCAAGCCCACCACTCTCTCTCTCTCTCTCCTTACTCAACCCTAACGCATCTGCCCTCTTCTCATCTCTCTCCCTCCCCCCGGCGCGTCCTCATCTGCCCTCTTCTCATCTCTCCCGCCCATGACGGCAAGATCCTCCCTCCCTCCCCGGTGGCCAAGATCCTCCTCCTCCCCCGTGGCGCAAGATCTCTCCTCCCCGTGGGCTTCTCTCCTCGGATCCGCCAAGACAGGCCTCCTCTGCTCCGCCTCCCGCCCAGATCTGCTCTCCAACGTCGCACGGGCGACGGGCGACGGCAAGGCAGAGGCGACGCCTTGACCTCGGCGCTTTAGGAGTCATGACGAAGGGCGAGGGCAACGGCCATTGGCGCAAGTCGAGTCGCCAGCTCCAGTCGTTTCTTCGCCGCCGACTTGTCGCTAGTCGTCGACTAGTCGACGACTTAATAACCATGCAAGGAGCATTCATTTTTTTGCAGGTAGAGATTTCACTAACAAGATCAAACATGCAGAGCATGCACGTATGCAGACACACATGCACACATAAAAACACAAAACAGAAAGCTCACACCCACCCACCACACAGAGACACATTTCAGTTAAAAAGAAAAAAGAAAGAAAGAAATCCTTCATACACAACAAAAGTCAATTCTGATACTGTACAAGGTAGCTCTTTCATTTTCTACTTGTTAGGTAGCATGAGACTTTTAGGCATGGTTGTCACGGCGTGCTTGGCGACCACGGCGCCATGACACCATGGCGTCCAGGTGGGCGCCAGGACACCATGGCGTCTAGGCGGGCGCCATGGCGTCCTCAAGGCGAGATACGGCAAGCAAAGAAGAACGAAGGATGAGCAGTAGGCAAGAGCAAATCGGGAGCAAATCAGGAGAGGAACAAAGAAAAAGAAGAAGTAGAAGGAAGAGGAAGACAAATCAGGAGCAAGAGGAAGACAAATCGGGAGTAAGAGGAAGAAAAACTCAAGAAAAACAAGGAGAGGACAAATCGGGAGTTCAAGACTTCGGAAGAACTCAAGAAACAAAGAAGTAGATGGAGTGGAGGAGGGAGTATGGCCAAGGCGAGGCGAGCCTCCGCGGTGTCCCCTCCGCACCGCTAGGACACCTAGGCAACACCGTGACAACCATGCTTTTAGGATTCTAATAATAAGCACATCTCTCATTTGCACATTTAAAAATGAAATCCTTCATGATTTCCTATAATTTAAAACACAAAGTATATAATAATATACTTGTTAAATGCGATTCACACCTCCAATCCTTGAAGAACTCGCGTAATATTTTTAAGGGAACCATCAAGCCCTACTTTTCCGTTAAACGATACCATCTCTTTTAGATGCAAGCATAAGTTAAAAATTCTAATGGCATGTACAGAGCTCGTCTCTTTGGAATCAGCATGCATCCTCACTCCTTGGAGAAATTAAGGATTGCATCAAATCATAAATTACTTATGTTATCTAAGAACATGATCATTATTATTCTTATATCAACCACTTGATGCCATCTTGCAGGTCATAATTCATGTCAGTTTGAGCTGGCACCATGAATCCCTGATATACCGATGGGCAAAGCATGAAAAGAAGAAAACTTCCTTGTTTCCGGGGTTTCTTACACTGATCATTCCGGAAATGAAAAGGAAAAAATATTTTCAACAAATACTTTCTCCTTGTGTAGAGAATATCATTACTTCGGACACGGCAGGGATGGAAATCAACAGCTGATCTGTTCCTCCATACTTCAATCGTCATGTTTCTATTTTGCATGTCAACTTTAATCAGAACCCATTTCCATTTTTCATCATGTACCTAGTTTTGTATTAACGCGAGTGATTGGGCAAGTTTTCTATGATGCATAAAAAGGGGAATATATTCCAAATAGCTAGGACATAACTATAGCACAGCAGCCAATATATTGTCTTTTGACTGTGACCCACGAGGAAGATGCTAACGCGATGCTTGTAGCAGAAGTAGGTCAAACCATTGCTACGCTAAGTAGTACACACAAGGTCCTAAGTATAGCATGATGTTTACAACATTAAAAACATTTTGGGCATACAAGTTATGGAAGCAGCGAACCAAGTTATAGCCTGAAGATCAGGGCATATTGTGGATGGAAGTAAGAAGATCCACAACAGTCGTGCTGATCTAACTGATCATGTCCACGCAACTAACAATGAAGGCCAAAACAGGAGAAATAGTTTCATTGGCATGATCAATTGATCACAGACTGTAAGCAGCATGTCATACCTAGGTAGAAACGAAAGTGTGAACATCAAGGATTTATTTTATTTTAATTCTTATCTAAAGGTCATGACAGAGATTCATGCCGTATCAGTACAATTGCATGACCTAATAAAGCAGCAAATACAAAGCTTTCAGTAATGTAGATAATGTTTTCACAGGCTAAAACACGAATACACGATATAATCAGAAGAGCAGACTGGCCCAAGCAGCAATGAATGCAAAGCCACCCAATGGTGCTGGTGAAGAAAACTTCCTGTCTTCGAGATAAGCCACAGTGTAGCACCTAAACGAAAACGATTGATTTTCCGTCAACAATGATCCCGCGATTCCATCATTCAGATACAATGCAATGCAAGAAAATTCAGGAAAACAAAAATATAATTACGTTCCAGAGAATAGCACAATTCCAGCGGTAAGAAGCCCTCCGAACTGCAAAGATGACAAGAACTGAACGGTCCGTGGAAATTGGGAAGCAAATAAAAATAGCAACGTGGATGGCAAATACACTAACGATGTTGGGGCGCTTGACGATGGGAGCCCCGAGCAACGCCGCGGTGTGGACGAGATGGTAGAGGGACGCGGTGTGCCAAACCTGTTAATTTTGCCCCCAATCGCAAGAAGCAGATCGATAAACAATTGGAAGAAACAAGTTGGAAATAGAACAAAGAAGTGGGTGGGGATGAACACCAAGTAGCCAAGTAGGTACCTCCTTGTAAGCAGGGTTCTTGGGGCGGAACATGTGCGCTCCATAGGTGCCAAGTCCAAGAGCAGCAACCCCTGCTCAGCCACTCATCCAGTGGTCAGATTGGGGTAGAAAGGTAGCAAGAACAGGAGGAGGAGGAGGAGGATGGATGGGTTACCGGAGACGGCGGCCACCTTGTGCCACAGCATCGGATCCGTCATGGCCGGCACCATCTTCTTCTTTGGATCGTCTTCGTTGCTTGCTCCCTTGCTTCTGTTGTCTTTCCTCCTCATTCCTCGTCTCCGCTGGTCATCGCCTTTTTTTCAATAGACGACCCCATGAAAATCGCAAATTACTGCCAGAGATTTTTATTGTACAATTTCACTTTTGCCCCTCCGAGATGTACAAAAGCATCACATGCCTTCGGAATGGTGATCTGCTGGCTGCTGCCCTAGCCTAGCACCCCTAAGTCATCTTGGGCTACAGCATTTTGCAGGGACTGTGTCGCTAAAAAAGCCACAAATCAATATTTTGTTTTTTTTTATTTTGACAAGCTTGGCACAATTCAGATGGACGTTTAATTATTTCTCTAACAAGCTATAGTATGTGTACTATATTTAAAATCTGAACTCTTAGTTGACACCACCAAGGATAGTCCTTGCACAAATCTCACTATAGTGAAAAAACACATACGATATGATGCAAGCATGCAACGAAGTATACCGGGATTGGCGATATTATTCTCTTTAGTCAAAGATGATCTGAATTTAAAGTTGTTTCTTCCTTTTTCTTTCTAACTCATTGAGACATATCAGACTCTTTAAAGGCCAATGTGCTCATGTAGTTAAACATTCCCGAGATTGTGCCACACAACACTTGAGTTGCGCCTAATATTTTCTCTATGAATTGCCTACATCTGCATGAAAAAAAATTAAGATCAACATGTCTAAGATGTCGTATATCGCAACTTATATGATACTCAACATGTAGACTTGTGAAGCACATAAAAAATGGGAGATTCGATTATTTGCCACTGTCAAAGATGCATAATTGATTATTTACCACTGATGTGAGTATGATATATGGTCCCGGGACCTACATATCATACTTGACAAATTGTAAAATCCACCCTTTTACAGTGGCAAATAATCAATTATTCCATAAAAAATCTACTCCCCACCTCTCTCACACACAAACCCATTGCAGGGTTTTACAAAAAAAAAACATTGCAGGAGTACATTTAACATATATTTTTTTGACAAGGGTATATATGCAAGAGCACAAAACTCGTTTGCAACATACCTATCTTCCCAGAATTTCAGGGGAAAGTTACACGCCTAACCACTCCAGCGGTCCAGCCTCTCCATACGGGGAAACTCGGCCCAACGCGGCCTCCCAAGCCCAGCCTAGCCGTTCCGCCCGAAGCCTAGACCCACGCGGCCACGCCCGCCTCCGCTCGGGCGGCTCAGGCCCGTTTCCGTTTCCCAGAAACGGCGACGCCCGAATTCGAGACCGCACCGCCGCACCCAGGCGCCCAGCCAAGAGCCAACCTCAAGAAAACGGGGCAAAACGGCGATAATTTCCGTGTGTTTTGGCGCTTGATCCGGTTCGAAACTTTGAATTCCTCCTTCCGGATGCCTGCACCCCCTGCCCGGCGTGCAGCAAAAGACGCCGACACTGGCAGGGCAGGATCCCCGACCCCCTTTCCGAAAGAGAGAAAGAGAGAAAAAAAAAAGGCGACCGAGCGGGGAAAGAAGGGCCGGAAACGCATCGGCACCAGCACCACGCCATAATTGGGCCATTTGAATTTCGAACGCCGCCGGCCGCTCCGCTCCCACTCCCACCCTCCCACCCTCCTCCAGGTGAAACGAGACGAGCGGCGGGCGAGAGCTGAGCGGTGGTGGTAGCGGCAGTAGGAGATGAGGAAGGCGGCCGCGGTCTCGCGCTACGCCTCCTACGACTCGCCGTCGCCGTCCCCCTCCCCGCACCGTGCCGGCCCCGCCGCCGCCGCTACCCCGGCGCACGGGAGCCGCGCACTGGTCGCGGGCAGATCCTCCCGCGGCGACCTGCGCTCCCAGGCTCCCCAGCCGCAGTCCCACCACGGCAACCTGGGCTCCGTGCTCCGGAGGCTCATCTCCATGGACAAGAAGCCGAGCGCTAACCCCAAGAACCTCCCCGTCCCTCCTGCTGCTATCGCTCCGAAGAACAGCGGAGGCGGGGGCAAGCTGCCGGGGCTGTCCCGGAAGCTGCTGTTCCAGAAGGGGGCGTCGGAGGGCAAGAAGAAGGCCCTGACGGAGGTCAAGAACGGCGGCAACACGCGGACTCTGGCCATGGTGCTGCGCAGCGAGCGGGAGCTCCTCACGCAGAGCAAGGAGCAGGAGGACGAGATCGCCGCCCTACGCCTCCAGCTCGAGCAGAAGGACAGAGAGGTACTTAACAACTACACACACACACCTCTCCTCCGGTCTCTCCTCTGCGCCTTCTGTGATATCATTGGTGGGTGGACTCATTGGGGTTGTGATGAGCAGGTGGAGCGGCTCAAGGACCTGTGCCTGCGGCAGCGGGAGGAGATCAGGGCGCTCAAGAACGCCGTGCTGTTCCCGGACACGCAGCCGGACCGCCACCTCCGGGATGAGATCTCAACGCTCACCGGGCAGATCCAATGCCTTGCCGAGGAGCTCGCCCAGGCACGTTCTTGGCGATTCTGCCCTGTGTTCTTATCGCCCACAGTAACAGCCTAATGCTCAGCTGCTATTGTTTTCACCCCGTGCAGGTTAAGGCCGAGAAGCACACTGCAAGGTCATGCTTTGATGATGGCTACTGTTCTTCCCCAAGGACGCCGGTGCTTAATGAGGAGACTGCCTACTCACTGGTATGTTCGTTTGGTCCAACACTCCAACATGTGTCAGTTACAAATAGACCATGGGTACCTTGGATTGTTAGTATATTGTTTTCAAAGTTTTCCTTCTTGAATAAAATCTTATGTGACCAGCTTAGCATTATGCTTGTTGTGGAAATTAACAATCCTTCGGGCAAAGCAAAGTAAGCTGGGGAAACGGTGCATTTCTTTATGATATTTTGGATGTTCGTTTAGAATTTGTCGAATTGAACAGTTCCTTAAATCAAGCTCTTGGTCAAGCAGCAATTACCCGTTCTTATCCTGTTCTTTAGTTTGGAAATATTACTTACTTATCTAAAGTAGCAGTCTTATTGTTTCACAAGATACTGCGACAAAAAGAAACGTACAAGCACGTTGATGACTTATTAAAAAATGAACCCATACATTGATACATTCCAATGAAGATGTGGTAGCCAGATAGCAGAAATTGATGTTTTTAGGGTCTGTTTGGTTCAACGCCGCAAGTAGCCATACTAAAATTTTGATAATGTCAAAACGTAGGCAATGCCAAAACCTAGGCAAAAAAATAATAGGCATGTTTGGTTCAATGTCAAAATGAACCAAACCAAAATTTTAGTAATACCCTGAAAATTTGGCTAGCGTTTGGTTTAGTTCCAAATTGATGTGTTTGGCAGGTAGCCATATCAATTCACGGGCAATGTTAAAATTGATGTGTTTGGATTACAGCCATGCCAATTCATTGGCGCCCGATTTTGGAACCAAAAATTTGCCAAAGAAATGGCTGGGCAAAGCTTGGCAATACCAAATTTTTTAGGGCAAAGCCAAATTTTAGTATCTAACCAAATAATAGCCAAATTTCAGGGTAACGCCAAAATTTTGGCATGGTTATCTGGGGCGCTGAACCAAACAGTCTCAGCCCCAAAAAGGTGAAGAAAATTTTTGGTATTGCCAAATTTTTTAGGGTATTACCAAAATTTGGAACTAAACCAAACGCTAGCTAAATTTTCAGGTATTACCAAAATTTGGTTTGGTTCATTTTGGCATTAAACCAAACAGGCCCTTAGTCTCTATTGTGATACTAGCCTGCTGTTTTGACATACTTCCGTCTTGGGACAATGCAACGGACATCGTCATACCACATAGTTAACATTCAATAGATCTTTACCTTATTTTGATGATTATTTATTTAGTTTACACTCTTTATTTTTCCAAAATGATATTTTTTTGTCAATTCTTCCTCTAACATTGTCAAAGTTGCAGAGTCAATTCTTTTCTTATGTTTCATGGTTAATTTGGTTGGTTAGTTTCAGGCTTCCAGTTCATAATCTTAAGTTTTATCATTATTGCAAATGATCTTCTGTAAAAAAAATCTTCTAACAACATGAAGCATGCATGGCTGCAGACTGCTATGCCACCTATCTGTGTATACCAATTTACTGAAGGTACAGATTCAATTCAACTTGAGTGATGATGTTCATTCTTGCCGTTTGCTGTCAACACAGGAGTGTAGCATCGGGGAAGCAGAGACACCAAACTACGGTAGCCCAGACGAAATGTTCGTCAAGGATCTTAATCCTTGCCTAACCCCATGCATCTCCAAGAGCAAATCCGAGGTATTAATGCTGGTCTCAGTACAATCTTCATTCTCCATTCTTGCCAAGATGAATGGCCTTCTCCTAACCTTATTCTGTCCTCAAGCCAAAGCAAAGAGATTAGGAACAGCATTTTTTCCCCATGTAAATCTTGAAATTGGCAGGAGTATGAGGAATCCATCAGTTCTCATCGCAGCAGCAGCAAGGCAAGGCCGGACCTTTCTTGCAGTTCGCGTGGCAGGCCAATGTCGAAGAGCTCTGATCATCACAAGCCTACCTCAGGCAGTACCAACGGCAAGCGGCGAGTATACAGATCAGACCAAGACAAGATCTACCAGAACCTGTTTTAAGTTCGTTGCGCCCGCAATCTTCCCTCCGTAGGCGGGTTCTAGTCTCCGCCCTGTGAAATATGTATAAGCGTGTGGACTCCTATGGTCCATTGATACAGGTTTCGAGTTGTGTAATAACAAATGCTATGAGCCTATGAGTGAGCCAGCAGCGAAAACGATCTTGGTTGTGCTGTGCTGCGTGTTGTTTATGCTTCCCCAGCTATTTGGGATGTTAATTAAGCTGTGGGATTTTATGTCCTGATGATAAGAGGAAAGGGCAGTGTTGTTTTGATTGCATTCTGTGGCATATGTCAATGTGATGGAGTATGCCGTATCGAACATATGAGTGGATTGCCAATCATTCAAGTAGTTCGAATTGCATTTTAGTTCCTCGATGGTTGCTATATATATGAGAAATTAACCTGATGGTTGATGCGCTGTTTGGAGAAATTCGATTTTAGTTTTTTACTGAAGATTTGAAATTTGTACTGGAAGTGGTTTCCAAACTACTCCCTCTGGCTTTTTTTATTTGACGTCTTAACAGTAGCTTGGCAATACCCCAACGTTATACATATAAAACCGGAGGGAGTAACTATTTTCACCAAGTTTTACTGGAACTTGATTCGTCTCCCACTTCTAGTTGTAAGAACCGAAATCTCCGAATTCTGTATAAAAAATATCGTTTTCGTTGGTCGTTCAAAACAAAACAAAAAAAAATCATTTTCGTTAAGCAGAACCGTTAGAATGAACTTCGTCTTTCAGAGCGATCGAGGGCTTAATTGCAAGAAGGTTGTACTCAAGTCCCACCAGAAAAAAGGCGAGCCGTGAGATTAGGCGATGGACGGCCCAGATTCCAGACTGCCGAATTCTAGTACTAGTCTACCCACCCCTCTCTCCTCTCGCTCTCGCGTTCTCCAATGGTCGTCGTCTTCTCCCCGACACCCCGACCCCAAATCCCAAACCCCAGATCTCTCCCCCAAATCCCCAATCCTAATCCACCCTCCCGCTCCGATTAATCCACCCAATTCGATTCCGCCTGATGCGAGTAGCACCGGCGTAGCGGAGCCCCGCGCGAGCTAGGGTTAGGGTTTCGACGGTTTGCGCTAGGGTTTGGGCCCGCCGCGATGGGCCGGTCTCGCGGGGTGCCCAATTCCGGCGACGACGACACCAGCCACAGGTTCTACCAATCCCCCCCCCCATTTCGCCCTGCTTGGCTCCGAGCGAGAGACGGAGCGAACAATCTAATGTGTGGTTGGGTTGTCGCAGGTCGAAGCGGAGGAGGGTTGCCTCGAGCGGCGATGCGTCGGATTCCCTCTCCGCGGCGTGCGGGGGAGCTGGCGAGGGGGGCGGGAAGAAGGCGCTGTACCACTGCAACTACTGCAACAAGGACATTTCCGGGAAGATCCGGATCAAGTGCTCCAAGTGCCCCGACTTCGACCTCTGCGTCGAGTGCTTCTCCGTCGGCGCCGAGGTCACCCCGCACCGGAGCAACCATCCGTACAGGGTCATGGTCAGTGCAGCTTCACTGAGCTTTGTTTTTCTGGTAGTCCACTGATTGGCAATTGCTGTGTAATGCTTGCATAATTGGCTACCCTACAAAAGTAGTTGTAGTAGCCTTGCCAATACTAGTTGTTGTCAAGGCACATACAAGTTGCTGCCGCTGATCTTTTAGTGCAGCATTTATTAACCGGCTGGCTGGGAGTTGTGGCCATGAAGTATGGTTCTTCAACGTTGGCATAGTATTCTACATTTCATTTAGAATATCAACTGATTGCTACCTTAGTCAAAAAGAAAGAAAAAAAGGATAAGATAAAACGTGACACTCCAAGGCTGATCCCACACGAACACTCTATCCTTGCTTAGCCCAAGTACACTCAGGCTTCTATCCTTGCTTAACTCAACTGCACTCATATGTGTCCTTATTAACATGTGTTAACTCAGATGCTATGTTTTGGTTCTACATGATTATATACTCGACACCATATGGGGTTTAACATATGCACACCCAGGTCACCGTGAGGTTTCATAAAGAAAGAGCAAAAAATTGAACTAATCTCTACCTTAGCAGTTCAAATATTTGGTACTATTGGTGCTTGTCATGTCTGATGCATGCTTTAACTTAAAATGAAATTTTGCAACAGGACAACCTGTCTTTCCCACTCATTTGTCCAGATTGGAATGCAGACGAGGAAATCCTCCTTCTAGAGGTATTTTCAGTGTCCTTTTGTTTGATTTACTTTCTAGGTGGTTGGTTTTGATTGCTTACCTGTTATTATTGAAGGGAATTGAAATGTATGGTCTGGGAAACTGGGCTGAAGTTGCGGAGCATGTTGGTACTAAGGGCAAGGCACAATGCATTGATCATTATACAACAGCATACATGAACTCACCTTGTTATCCCCTTCCGGTAATTATTTTCTCTACCTGTTAATTTCTGAAGTTAAAAAATGACGCTTCTTAATTCAATACTACCTCATCATTGTAGGACATGTCTCATGTTAATGGTAAGAATAGGAAGGAACTTCTTGCCATGGCTAAAGTACAGGGGGAGAGTAAAAAAGGTTAGTAACGATCACATTTCTTTTCAAGTGATGAATACAGGATATGTAGGCTGGCATAAAATATTATACTTTTTGTTGAACATTTGAAGACTTGACTCTAATGGGAAACAAAAAGCTGAGTTCTTGTTAACTACCCATTCATGTGGTTTGGTTCTTACATGATTACATACTTTACTACATGTTAATTGGTCTTAGGTGATGTTACTTAGTGTTTTAGGCGGTATTTAGTTGCAGAGATCTGGTCTTCAAGGACTATACATCAGGGTATTTAGTTAGTTAGTTTCTGAACTTTTGATATCTTAAAATTAAGAGCTAAAATCTTGGTCTATTGCAGTACCAATGTAGGATGTGGGTCAGTCGGTTATTCATGCCAAGTATTGGGGGATCCAACTGGTGGCACCATATTACTTTCAAGTGAATGTAAGATTTGTTGAAGGAAGCAACATCCAGTGTTGATCTCTCCACATATATATCTGGATTTGGGATTTGTGGGTTTAACAAACACAGATTCTTAATCTATTGAGCGGGTCTACCTACCTCCTTTGGTCCCTCCACCCCCAAGACTCGCACCTAACCCCATCCCCAGTAGAAGCCGCAGCAGAATCCACGACCACACAGCATGTGCCTGTATGCACATACATGAACACAAGGATCTGCATAAATGCACGAGCTAATAATCAAATAAAGAAACAGATAAGGCTCCTGCTAGAATTTTTTCTGTTGGTAATGACACTGAATGTGGGGATGCTAAGGAGTACTTGCTGCCCTGTGTAGTCATTCAATTAGAAAAAGAAGAGCAACAGTAGAGATTTGAAGAGATGATATCTCACCATGTTGGTTAAGTCTTTATATCTCATGATTCCTCTTTGTTCTGATAGGAACTTCAGTGTTACCAGGGGATTTGACTCCTAAGGATGAGTCTCCATTTTCTCCCTCCAGGGTCAAGTATGCCTTTGCTCTACGAATGTCTGTAAACATGTATGTATGCTTTGCAAGAGGATAGTTACCAACTGTTTACCTTGCATAGGGTGGAAGATCCAGCTGGAGAAGGTCCAGCCGGTCGATCACCTTCGAATGTAGCTGGTGGTATTTCTTGAAAATGACTACTTTGATCAATCCAATCCGAAATTAATAATATTCTTTTTTCTGTCTATGCCATGAAAACATGCTATCAGATTATGCTAATGCTGTTGAATCTGCTGCAGGTGCAAATAAGAAAGCTTCAAGTGCTGGACAATTTAAAGATGGTGCTAATGTGGCAAAAGTTGAAGGTACAATCATAAATAAATGCATCACTGTAATTTTTTCTTTTCACTCATCATCCAGAATTGCCATCAAGTCACTGATAACGTTCATTTATCATTCTCTTACCAGTAATGAGTGACCAGATTAAACCGAAATAAAATAATCCTTAGCATGTGTTCCCAAGCTTTCAATTTTCGAGATATGTTTGATCAAGGTTATCATATTTTTTGGAAATGAAAGTACAAAAATAATTTTAGTGCCAAAAAGCCCTTTTTCATTAAAGGGTTTCCTATTAGAAGTTTATACTAGCAGGCTAACAGCAAAACAAACTAAGAATAAAGTATCTCTCTAGGGCATGATATGTGAAACATTTAGAAGCAATTGTTTTTTTTCTTTAGCTTGTTCACTTGCTCAGTTAATATACGCCACACCTATACATATCTTCACATTCCTACAAAATCACTTGTTGAATAGTGGCCTGTTTAACTTGCATGTGCCAGATGGTCATGTGGATAGAAGTATCGGCGTAAAAAAGCCCAGATATTCTGCAGATGAAGGCCCTTCTTTGACTGAACTGAGTGGATACAATTCAAAGAGACAGGAATTTGACCCGGAGTATGACAATGATGCTGAACAAGCACTCGCAGAGATGGAATTTAAAGAAACTGATTCAGAAACTGATCGTGAACTGAAGCTACGAGTATTGCGTATTTACTTGTCAAGGTTCGTTAACAGTGAATGAAAATATTTTGTTTATAGTACGTATTTACTTGTTAAGGTTCGTTAACAGTGAAGATGAAAATATTCTGTTTATAGTAAATAAAAACAAGCTATATTTTTGCAGTAACTTTCATTGACTTTTTCCCTCTGATTTTAAGAAGATTATCCTTGTTCTTTGTTCATAGTAATTACTATTTGAATGAAAATAGTTCCATGTTCACATTGCTTTAGTTGCTAGTTAATCAGTATAAATAGTCTTGTTTATATGTTGACTTCATTAATGTCTGTACTATATAATGTTTAATAACCCAAATAGTTTATTTGAATCTGTGTATATTTAGAACCTTTTTTATGTTTATCATCTACTTTTTCTTTTTTGCATTCATAGGCTTGATGAAAGAAAAAGGAGAAAAGAGTTCATATTGGAAAGAAATTTACTATTCCCTAATCCTTTGGAGAAGGATCTTACAAATGAAGACAAGGAAGTTTACCATCGCTATAAGGTCTTCATGCGCTTCCTTTCTAAGGAGGAACATGAAGCGCTTGTTAGGAGCGTCATTGAGGAGCGAAAAATTCGGAGGAGGATTCAAGAGCTTCAGGTGTTATATTTTTTCTAAAATTTACATGAGCATGCATTTTTGTTTGCTATTGCATTCTTTTACTAAAGTCTATTTAGTAATTTATTTTTATTTGAAAATAGAAAATAATTTACATTCTGTAGTTCCACCATTTTTTATCTGCAAGAACAATTCATTCCATCATGCGACGTCGGTATAGTTTATACGCTCATGATGTTGCCTGAGAATTAATCATATGTTCAAATCTCAACTAACGTCCCCCCCCCACCCCACCCCACCAGAACACAACATCTTTCTGTTGTTCATTTTGCTCTTATAATAAAGAGAGTTTTATTTATAGTGCAAACTTTGGCTTGGTACCAAACTACTGATAAATACCACAGGGAGTGTTCAATTCTACCATCTATAGCACTTCTGTCACCTCATGTTAGTTGCTTTCATTTAATTAATTATTTTCCTACTTGTTGATGTGGGGTGACGAAAATACCCCTGTAGGACAGCTCGGCTGGGATACATGGTCCAATCCAGCCATTTTGCGATCCTGAACTCACTTAATTTTCGATCTACCGAATGCATGGTAGAGGAGAAGCAGAGAGGGCTGGATAGATATGCACATTGTTGTGGTCGTGGAGCACTCGGTGCGGTCGCCCTTGGAGCACTCGAAGAATTGAGCGAGCTTAGGGTCCGACCGGAGCATGCCAGCAACCACCTCGCGCACTGATGGGTTGGTGATGCGTGGGGTGAGTGCGCCGGCCTCGATGTTGGTGGCGAGCTGCTCCCAGTTTATCCAGAGGAAGCGGGTAGCTCAGAGCGGGCCAGAAGCGAACATGACGTCGAGGCGCTAGCACGGCGACGCCATTGAGCAGTTGTTGGGAGTGCGACAACGCAGGGATTGTCTTTGGTGGCGGCGATGCCCAGATCCAATAGCCGTCAGGGTACACCAGGACTAGATTTGGCCAGCAACCGGCCGCCACGCTATGCCACCGCTTCTGCCTCGTTGAATGGAATTTTTGGCACAATGCCGTCGCCTCCTCTTGCCTCACCACTGAGATACGCCACCGCCGCTTCCCTCACCACTAAGATGGAATGCACATGAACTGGAGGGCTATGGTGAGGATCGCACGGAGGCACGCTGCAATGAGGAGTGCAACCACGAAGAGGTCATCTTGCTCCTCGGTGGCAAGGTCTTTTGCAGGAGAGTAGGATTTGGGGGGGAAGACGGTAAGGGCATTATGGTCCATCTTTAGCCCCGTTAGTCTCCTGTTAGCTCCAAGGTGATGGAAGTGGTACAGATGGGAAAATTTTGCACTCCCTGTGGTATTCCTTGGAAGAGGAAAATTTTTGTGGTATTTATTGGTACCGTGCCGAAGTTTGTGCTACGGATGGAATTTTCTCTAACCTAACTTTGCAGTTCCCTCTTGAATTACACTTCACTTTAGCCTATTCTTGGTGGGGGCGCCTAATGATATTGCAGTATCACTGACTTCCCATGTTTGATGTCGTGTCGCACAAGTTGCACTTGAATTCTACTAGAGCATACAACCCTGCATACAAACATTTGTACTCTTAAGGCTTCGTGTATCAAGGAAGCTGTCCTTTTCTTTTCCTAAAAAGAAGTAGAGAGTATGTTCCTGATCAATGTTGTTTTTGTTGCCATTTGGTATTGGATTCATGAAAAATTAGTTATCTACTGATCATATGCAGAGCATGTGATAGTTGATCTAATTTTTCTACCCTTATAGGTCTGGTAGCACCACTATATTCTGATGTGCAAATGTAAATGTTTTGGTTCTTTTATTTTGAATGATGCTCAGGAATGTCGTTCCACCGGATGCCGTACACTGGCTGAAGCAAAGATACACATAGAGCAAAAGAGGAAAAAGGAGTATGAGATGAATGCCCAAAAAGCCAAGGAAAGTGGCCAACTTATTCCAAATACTAAAGCAGTACATAAGACAAACCGACCTATGAAAATAGAGATTGATGGGAATTTGGATCCGAAGAAAGGCGGTTCTAGCTTAGAATCTGGTGGTAGGGATTCACCAAAAACCACAGGACATAACAGCGTTAAACAGTGGGATGATTGGGATATCGTTGGGCTTCCTGGGGCAGAGCTATTAAGTGCCAGTGTAAGTACATTTCAATTTTCAATGTCTTTAAATTTAATATTCTACACTCTCATTTGTGCATATTTAATCTTGCCGTTGCCTTGCTCACACTTTTGGTGCTTGTTACAGTAAAGGAATGACCCACCTTTTCTATTTCAGGAAAAACTTCTCTGCTGTCAGAACAGATTGCTACCTAGTCATTATCTGAGAATGCAGGAGGTGTTGATGCAGGAGATATTCAAAGGTAGTGTCGTCAAGAAGGAAGATGCCCATGTATTATTTAAGGTTGATCCTGCCAAAGTAGATACTGTTTATGATATGGTGACAAAAAAGCTTGGTAACAACGAGGAGGCTCCGACTGTTTAGCTATGCTTTTGAGTCTGCCTGGTGTATACTTGCCCGAAAACCAAATCTCGGTTTCTCATTTGCAGCGTGATTGAGAGACGCAGCTATAAATGGAGGCTATACTTAAGTTAACTTGGCTGTAGTTGAAAATTGAAATTTGTGTGAGATGTCTGAAGTACAATAAGGCATTCCAACCAAAATTGTAAAACTATCGCCACCAATGGGAATGTGTAGCATCAGTTGCCATTGCTGTTCATTTTAAGAGGATAGTTGCCATTGTTGCAAAGTGTACCGTGTCGCTGATGTGCTAGTGCCATGTTGTAGGTATAATGCCTGAAATGATGTATCATGAATGTAAACATTGCCCGTCCTATTTTATGCCATTGTTCCAATACCAGATGTTGATTGTTGCAATTCGCCCTCCTGCCAAATTCTTGTTTGTGTGTTCCTTCAAGAGTATATATACGTTGCGATGCTTTGCCTGCATCTACCTTTTGTTTGTTGGTTTGGTCAAGCCCGTTATTTGCTTCACTCTTCGCCTTGATGATTCCGATGTCTCTGATTGGTTTGAACAAATTTGACATCCAAAATCAGTGCGAGATGACATGTGAGTGCTGACTAGCCACTGAACTACCAACAGAACTGTGACTAAACAATGGTGAAGCGTTTAATCTCTGACTGCTTACTACGCTGCCATGCAGGCAAAGATCAGTGCACAGTATTTTAAATTTGGACATATTCAGCTTCACTCGGTAGCAAACAAACGAGTCACGAGTGTGTGTATCAATCACGTTTACATGCCTGAATCTGATTGCTTACAAGATGTTGGCACGTCCAGATCAGAGCCCGACTTCAGTGTATGGCCAATCTCTAGTAAACAAACTGGAGAAGCTTTTTTTTTGGGGCAATTGGAAACATCTTCGCCACAAAAGCTTGTCAAGTGTGCGGGCTCCAGGATCTCGGTTTTGAAGGTGATATATTTACCTCGAGGGATCATTGTTCCAAAGTTGATCGGTATGTGAGAATGTCTAGATCGGGCTGCGGCATCGGATAGCCGGTGCAGCCGGTTTCCTCTCTACAAGACTACATGGTAATAAACGGAGAAACGAGACACTCCGATCACCGACCAATTATTATCACCACGGACGGCTGTGAAAGAATTGGTGGCCGCAGGAGGAGGATTGTGAAGCTGTGGTCCAAAATGCATGGCCACTCTTCCATGGTCATGTGGGGGTAGTAATGGACAGGCCATGTGAGGTATTTAAGTTTGTATGGAAATACGTAGTTGAGTATGGGATCTGAACACGTATAAAAGTGACGTAAAAAGTATATAATGATATGTCTCTAAATATGACCACTCTTCAATTGCATATTTTAAAGAAACTTTTCATTTACGTAATTCAAACCTGTACCCTTGGCGATGACATATATTTAAATTTTTACTTTAGCTTTTGGTGAAGGGGCAACTACGGTGATGGAGGGGCTAAGAGGTTGCAGCCGCCAACCGAGTTACACGACTGGAACAAAATTGTCTTGGGAGATCTGGAGAAGAGAATTAGAAAGGTGAAAAGGGAGCTGGATAGTTGTCAGAAGGGTCTATTAAACCAAGAGAATGTCGCTCGTGAGCAAATCTTGAGGTACAAACTGGATCGGTCAGAGGAGCAACTCGATCTTTACTGGAAACAAAGATCTCATGTTAACTGGTTTGATAAGGGAGATAGAAACACCCGTTCTTTCCACGCCTTCGCATCGGAGAGGAGGAGGCATAGCAGAACAAGGAGATTGCAGAGAGATGATGGGAGTTGGGGAGAAGGGGCGAATCAGCTGAAGGAACTAATCACTAATTATTTCTCTACCTTGTTTACTTCCTCCGCGGGTTTTGCGAATGGAGCACTCCTGCAAAACGTCCAGGCGAAGGTGACCCCGAAAATGAATGAAGCGCTTAGCGTGGAGTTCCCAGCAGCCGGGGTCGAGACCGCTCAGTGGCAGGGTCAGGAATCGGAAACAAGGGGAGCCAAAGTTAGTGAAATTGCATTCTATGATAGACCAAATAATAAAAATATAGATAAAATTATATGGATAAGAAGAGGCTACATCGGTGAGAATGTATTGCTGCCCAAAACTTTTTCCTAGTTTTGCCCTGTAACAAATGGGTCGGCTTGAGATCCTCTCAATGCCTAATCTCCTGAGATGTGTTGTGAGAAGCATAGTTATAAAATCCGGACCAGACCGGCGGTTGAACCAGAAAAACCTGGATCCAGAGGTTTTGTCAGGCCGGGCACACTCACAAGACCAGAGATGCAATTGACCCAGAAAAAACAGGTTGACCCGGCCGAGTTTGCATCCATCCGGTCGGGTTTTGCTCATGAGGCTAATTTTTAAGAAACCCCTCAAATAAAATAGTTTTCAAGACAAAGCTGAAGGATATGTTCATACTTTGGGTGCTTCTAGATTTTAGTAGGAATCCCTTTTGTGGAATTGGCGGTGGCACATAAATTTCTCATTCTCTCAACCCAGTTGGCAGCTCCTCTCTGTTCTCTGCTCAACTTCGCCTCCATCAGTAAGATATGATGCATTTCCCTATTTGCTTGTCTCTACTCTCTAGTCTTTGTTAAGATATAGGTGTTAGATTTTTACCGTTTTATTTTCTAATCAGAGTAATATATAGTTAGATCTAAGACATATATAGTAATATGTAAGTTGGTAATTCATGTATTCAGCCAAACATGTAGTGCATCTGGATATAAGAGGAATCGAAGCATATTAAAACATATTCATCCAAAGAAGAAAAATAAACTAGAACATCAAATGTTTGAATGATCTCGTTATTGTGTGAGTCTATAATATCCTTCTTTTACTAACTTAATTTGTTGTTCAGAATTCAAATTATTTTATTATTGTTGTTTTTTTGTGTATCATTGATTTTTCCCTACTTTCTGTGGTCTCTCTCTCTCTCTCTCTCTATATATATATATATATATATATATATATATATATATATATATATATATATATATATATATATATATATATATATATATATATATATATATATATATATATATATATATATATATATATATATATACATATATACATATATATATATATATATATATATATATATATATATATATATATATATATATATATATATATATATATATATATATATATATATATATATATATATATATATAAACATATGTCCGATCGTTGACCCATCGAGTTAGTGACCCGAGACCTCAACATGGTCGATGACCGGTCAGGGTTTTATAACTATGGTGAGAAGTGGTTAGCTTTATGCTACCAGTAGCATTAGTTTAATCTGTCGAAGTCCTGTATATATAAGCTTTAGTGCCAAATACTTCATTCGGTTCAAAAAAAACAAGTCGTTTTGGAATGCGTGCAGTCAAACTTTGAAAACTTTAGCTATCGATATATTTTTAAATATTTAGATTAGGTACATGAAAAATCATATATATAGATTCATCTCGAAAAGAATTTTCATAATATTATGATTTTATTTGGTTTTACAAATATATTACAATAGTAATTAGTGATCAAAGTTGTATTTTGAGGACCATGTTGGTGTCCAAAACGATTTGATTTCGTGAACTGGAGGTAGTATATACCTACATCACCGGGTCGCCGCCCCCCACGGCACATCGTGATTGGCTTGTGGCGTGTCACGAGCGGCAGATATTCCCTTCTAGGGGCAAAGGGAGAGGGGGCTGGTAGGGGCCAGACCGCTCCTCATCCTTTGACAAATTTGCACTATAACTTTGTATATTTTAAGAAAAATTGTTATCGTTAAAGCTATTTGATCTCCCTCATCAATTGAAATTACAATGTATAGCTTATTTGGTCCGCCTCGTCCCATGTCGTAGTAGAAAAGACTAGACAATACGAAAGGGGGACCCCTGGTGTTTGAGTGATCGAAGGATCCTCGGAGAAGGGACTGGTGTTAGGAGAAGTGTATATGTATTGAGTGCCTTTTTCCAAAACCAGATCCCTCTCTTACATGGGAAAGGGAGTTATTTATAGCCAATCTAACATGGTACATGAGATTATTGTTCTACTCCTAGGAAGGTACTGCTCGTACAGGGACTGTAGGATCTTTTCCTACCCCTATGCCTAGCTTCCGGTCCATGGTGGGCTCCTATGGACCTGGCTCACCCAGGCGGTGTGCCTAGTCCACCTGTCTTCTCCCTTCCCTCCTAGCAGGGCGGCTTCGGGCCCGAGGGGGCTTCGGCCGTCCTCGTGCCCCCGAGGTGGCTTCCCGGGGTGTTGTGGACATCTCCTGCAGCCTTTGGGTTTTATTTCGCACCCTTTGGGGGGGTGGGGGCTTCGGGTCCCTCTTGGGGCCTTCAGTGGTCTAGATTCTTTGGGACCTTCTGCTACCTTGAGGGACTTTGGCCCCTGCACACCCTTGTCCCCTTTGGGCAACTGCCGGGGTCACTCCTATGGCCTCCGGGTCTTGTTCACCGGGTTGCGGGGGCCGGTGAGTTGCCCTTACGACAAGCCCCTCACGGTCGATATCTTGCTTCGTCATGGCTGAAACCGCGCCTTTTTCCCGAAGGGTCCAAGCACACCGTCCCCTTCGGCCTGGCGAAGCGTTGTTTGTACAGGTTCTGGTTCGGCGGGGGTTGGCATCGGAGCCCTTCTCACGGGGTACGCGCCGCGCAATTGATGGCGTTAGCGGTACGCTTCGGCACAAGGCTGCTGCTCAATGCAGAATGGTGCCTCCCTTGGGAGGTGTGCATGGCAGGTGGTGGTTGTACATCATAAATTTGCTGGTGGGGTGGGTTTATTGCTGCCACGCACCGCGGTGCCATTGGTGCGTGCTTCCTTGGTTTCTCCCCAAGATGACCGTTGGTTCCTCTGGTGGGTATAAATAAGGGGTGACCCCCCTCCCCCACTGTCCCTATGTTGCTGTCTTTCTTTGAATCATTGAATCTTTGGGCTCCCCTTACGGCGCTAGCGAGTTATTAGGGTTTGGGCTGGGACCTTCGGGTATGACGAAGCGTAGCAAAGAGGGAGGGGGCGACCCCGTTTATACGAGCGATCTGGGAGGTCCACCGTGACAAGCCTTGTCCTGAAAACCCTCGTGGATGAGGGTAAGCTGGAGAGTTTGGCGAAGGTCCGCGCTCCTACATCGAAGACGATGCCCTTGCCTCGTGCTGCCGAGGTTGTGGTTTTCGTCGCCTTCCTTGATGTATAAGCGCCACCTGTGCCTAGTCCAGTCCACCGTGTCTCGCCACGACTCCGCCGACGCCCCGCAGCCCACACGCATAAGAACACGAAACCGGAACAAGTTCTTCACAACTTGACCTAACGTTAGCTCAAACATGCAATATGCAACACATATGCATGAACACACCGATATGACCTATCCCAAAACTCAAATCACCAAAATGGCGAACCTCACAATACAATCGGTACAACCGCTTATGTTACCAGCGGATCAACCGCGACCGGCCGTATCTCCAATACTGCGGTCGTCCGATTTCCAATGAAGACCGAACTCGAAAAAACAACTTCTCCGAATTCTTCAACCGCCATTTACCAATCGGTATAACCGCCTCACGGTCGTATCGCCCATAACACGGCCGTTCGATTTTCCGACAATTTGTAATGACTTCACGAAAACGCGTGAACCGCGCAACGACAAGGTCCGACCACACAAACCAAACTCGACTGACCTAAAACCTTTGTCAATTACTCATCACTTTCATGGAGACACGACCACATGGTCTCTCAATCTCCCCCTTGATGAGAATATTGACAAACCCAGAAAAAGCTTTTAAGAAGAGTTTGAGTTTGAAGAAACCAACATGGTCCAAGAAATGAAATGAAGCTAATGACCATGTCGATGTATGAACGCAAGAGCAACAACCGAAAGAGCAAATTGATCTCCAAAGCTCTAAACTGTTCCCCACGACTTTTTCTTCTCTATTCTCCCCTTTTATAATAAACGATCAAGATGCAATAGAGAGAATATGACATGTTAATGGATGAAAATTGGTCAAGTTTGTTTATTTAAGCATTTTGAGCCATGAGAATTATCCATAATGACCAACATGTAATACACCAAGCCATAACTTAATAAAAAGGCTATCTAGATCATGACAAGATATGTATAAGCTAGCTAGAACACATAGATGACAATCTGAAAAAGAGGTACATTATGTGAGCAAGTCAAGTCATCAATGAGCAAAGTCTCGCTAGAGATATCCAAGGATGATCTGTGCCATGTCAATAAGCTAAGCGGAACTAAGAAGCTTAAATTGAGACCAAATAGAGTGCTATGCTCAAGATTGAAACAATGGTTAAAGTACATGATACTTTTTGTGGCTTTAAGCACATTGAACACATATTTTCTTTTTAAATTCATGGTGGTTTCCAACCAGATTTTTGTTTTATCATGTGCTAGGTCTCAAGCCTTATGCGACTACTCCAAGCGAGAAGCTTAAGAAGATAGTCTAGGTCACCCAAAACTCCCCCTAAGTTCATGCCAAGTGCAATGGCAAGCCGCCTCATAGGAGAGAATTGGTGAGATCGGCTTTTTTTCGCACAAAAGAGATCTTTTGCCTTTTAACAAGTTGTACTAACTCATGCATCACCAAGAGACTAAAACAGCTCTTTCTAAGGCTCAATATAGATTCATCACTCTACCCAAATTTATTTGACATGGCATGAATCATAAAAGGATAGCTCAAGAAAGACTAATCTCGAAAAGCTAACATGACAAGTTTTAGTTTAAGTTGAGCAATTTTAATTAACTTATCATGGCAAAAGCTAGGCTACACATATGAAGTCATGATAAATCTAGCAAATAAGCACAAGTCATGGCAAGGTGTAAAGCATTGTAAACATGTCATAGCAGGATAATAATCAAGGCTCAATGTAGTTATATTACAATGCGTAATGTTAGAAATGCGTAAGATCCAGCTCCCTCAACATTAGATGCAACTTTTAGTTCAAGTTGAGTTATGTCAATATTAAGCTCCGTAAGCTCCCAAATGAACTCCCTTGAACCAAAACAATAAATCGAGAAGTCGCAAAGAAAACATAAAACAAAATCCTTAAAGCATAGATAAGATATAGAGAATACTATGGCTCAGATCGACTCTCATCTACCCCATATGACTCTAGGACTATCAACCGCCTGGCTAACACACTAAGGAGCAAACACGTTCTCGCCTACCCAAGGGTGGCCCAACCCTTGCTAGAACCTATAAGAAGTGAGTAAGCTCAACCTAGTGAGAAGAGACACTAATAAGCAAAGATCCTAGAATCACAAGATAAGAGCAAATCTAAACAACTAGACAAAAGAAGCACTCTAATCTATGCTAGGAGGACTAATCCCAAATGCACCCAAAATGCAATGCAATAGTAAGGAGCAAGAGCATAAATAAAATAGTAAAGCAAGAAACCCAAAGCTCCCTCACTACAAATCCATAAGGACAAACCACCCCAAGCTCTCCTCGCAGAGTGAAAACCTCGAACAATCCAATGGCTTGGTGAAAATGTCACCAACCGGTGGTCACTTCCACAAACCGAGCACTATATCGCCTTCTCTACATGGTCTCTAAGGAAGTGGAAACGAATATCGATGTGCTTGGTCCGAGAATGTCGTGACTGGTTCTGGCAATGTTAATCGCAGTGTTATCACAAAAGAGTGGAACACTGCCGATAACTAACCCAAAGTCCCGCAGGTCGAAGCCATCCAGAGCACTTGACTACAAAGAATCGGCCGCAAAGAACATACTCGGCCTCTGCGGTGGATCAGGTAACACTGCATCGCTTCCTTGAAGACCAGAAACAAGAGAAGTGCCAAGAAATTGGCGGGTGCTGAAGTGCTCTTCCTATCTATCCTACACCAAGTCTGTGATCCTAAAAGGCTCTCAAGGAAAGACAGATGAGGAAGAGTACCAGATACCATAGTCAATGGTCGCCGCAGTACCGAAGATGCGCTTCACCACCGGGCGTGAGAAACGCGAGGAGAAGCTCAAAACGAGCGCACAAACACACGTAAAAATGTATGTCCGGTCTCGAGGCGTTGAGGTACAAGAGGAGCCAATCATGCCGCGAAACTCCTTTTGATCAACCGTTCGCCATCCTCATCTCGGATCAAGATAGGTCAGAGAAGCCATGGGAGTCGACACAAAGCTTCCCATCACCCATGTCAAGCGCCAGAGGTCACGAGTGTACTTTCCTTGATGAAGAAATGTACCTCCCGAGTCCGCTTGATTTGGAAACCAAGGAAGAAGGTCAACTCACCCATCATACTCATCTCAAACTCGGTGCTCATGACATCCGAGAACCGGGAAACCAGAGTATGGGAAGAGCCGCCAAAGATAATGTCATCGACATAGATCCGACGAGCAAAAGGTCAATGCTATGCCGGCGGATGAACAAGGTCTTGTCAACTTTACCCATCTCAAAACCATGACTTATCAAGTAGGACTTAAGCCTCTCATACCAAGCTCGGGAGCCCGCTAAGTCCATACAGCTTTTGAAAGCTTGAAAACATGGTTAGGTATTTGGGGTTCTCGAAACTCGAGGTCGTTTGACGAGACTTCCTCCTCAATAAGGCCATTGAGGAAGGCACTCTTCACGCCCATTCGATAAAGCTTGAAACCCTTAGAAGCCGCAAAGGCAAGCAGGATTCTAATGGCTTCAAGTCGAGCACAGGGCAAAGGTCTCCTCAAAGTCTAGACCTCAACTCGGAAAACCCCGAGCTACTAATCTCGCCTTTGTTTTGATGATTACCCCATCCTCACTGCTTGTTCTTGAACACCCACTTGGTTCCAATGATATTGTGGCCTCGTGGGGCTCAACAAGCGACTGCACCTTGTTCCTCTCGAAATTTTCTAGCTCCTCATGCATGGCATTGACCCAAGACTCATCGATAAAGCATGAGAAACATCTTTGGGCTCAAAAGAGGCAATGAAGGCGTAATGGAGAGTAAATGAGATAAGCGATTTTGAGCGGTAACACGCCAAAAAGATCTCCAATGATCTCGCTCAAGGATGAACTCTCTCGATGTGTCTAGGAGGTCCCGGAGAGATGAAGAAGTGGCCTCTACCTCATGAGCCGACGAGGTAGGAACAGAGCCACTAGCTCCAGAGGAAGCAGTAGGCAGTGGTCGATCACCTCGAGGCGCGGTGGAAGACGGCACCTCAAGGAGTGGATGAGGGACAGATCGTAGACAATCGTCATCTCCATCGCCCTCATCATCCACAAAGATGGTCTCGGATCGCTCTAAAGAACTCGAGATATCTGGCCTAGTCCCTGACCGCCTCGTCAAAAGTCACCTCGCAGTCTCTACCATTTTGCTAGACTCGCAGCCTGCACTTATAAGCCCGCCAAGAAGTCGAGTAGCCTAGAAAGATACCGCCACAGAACGTGACTCGAACTTGTCTAGGTTCCTGACTTCAAGATAAAGCACTTGCAACCAAACACACGAAAAATGAGAGACGCTGGCTTTCGCAGTATCTCACTCATAAGAAGTGTGTAGGAGTGCCCAAGAAAACTCGATTCAAACATGGCACGCGGTCGCAATGGCCTCATTTCAAAACTTCCTGTAGAGTACTCATCAAGCATCGCCCCGCCATCTCGACTAAGGTACGGTTCTTCCTCTCCACAACGCCATTTTGCCGAGGGACGATGGAGAAGAGAACGGTGCTCTACACTGCCTCACCACGAAACTCTCAAAGTAGGAATTTTGAACTCCGTACATTGTCATCGCGGATCGCTCAGAAGGCACCGTGAAGCTCAACAGAAAGCCTACTAAAAAGACCTCGGAAAAGTGAAAACGTCTCATCCTTTGACGCTAAGAAAACACCCAAGAATACCTCGAGAAGTCATCGACCACAACAAGAACATACCACTTCCTCCCGCCGATCAAGACTCGAGCCGTCCAACTCGGTCCATGTGGAGCAAATGTCTTGCATCGGTCATAGTAATGTGGACCGAGGATGAGAAGCGGCAACCATCTTGCCGCGTCTTCAAGATGGAGTGCAAACAAGATCTTTGACCATCTTGAGTTTCGCAGACCACTTAATGAGATCATGGTCGCTAACTCGGTCAAATGGTCAAATCCAATATGACCAAGTCTCCTATGCCGTAAAGAGAGATCGCGGGACTCGTAGCAACCAAACACCGGAGAGGATCACCGAAGAATCGGAAAAATCAAGACGAAAGATCCTCCCATAACGAGAAATCCCGCAAACCGGACTACCCAAGAGTCAAGAATTTTGCAATTGTTTTTCTTAAAGCTCACTCAAACCGTCATCAAGAAGCCGAGAAACCGAAAGCAAATTGTACCGCAGCCTTACTAACCAAGGCAACATCCTTAAGAATAAAAGAAGCATTAATACGCGACAAGACTTTTGGCGATGACGCGCCAGACGAAGCGCTCAAGGTGATCGCCTCATCACCGGAGCGCTGGCTAGGAGGAGAACCAACGGAGTCTCCGGTCATATGACGAGAACAACCGAGTCTACAAGCCAAACCTCTCCTTCCCTACCCGGCGAACCCGAGTCAAACAGAGTAAAGTCTCAAGATCGATAAATCAACAATGATTTTGGCACCAATATCGAATAACACGCCGAAAGCGATGAAGTAGTCAAGCACGATCGACCTCTATCTACCCTACGCCTTCAGAACTCAAAGCGAAGGTCTAAGAGTAGACCCGAAGTCGTTTCGGGTCCGATCGCTACGGCGAGCGAAGTCGAGCACTCGCAATATGTCGAACACGCCATGGTAGCTATCTCGATGGGGAAAACGAGATCTACCCTCAGACGGCGGAAGTCACGATCGAAAGCAAAGATGAGGACGAAAACCGTAAAACTCGAAAACCAAGTCCTCGATGTCGCACAAGCCCATCGAAGAAACAAGCCTAGACCTCGTGTTGGTCTTAGGTGCACTCAAGGTCCAGGGCCGACACGAATGCGCCTAAGAGACTCAACATGGTCTCTACGCGATCTTGGCGCTACCAAGCATCGACGATCAGGTGTCCATCGCCGACATGAAGGTGCAAGTGATACTTCACCTTCGAGAGGTAGAAGCAAGATGTGAGATTACCCATCGTCGAATCCTCGACATAGCCCGCCGACTTGAAATGGACTTTCTCGGTCCTGGCTCGGCCTCGATCACACTGTGCTATGGGTCCGAGCACGGCGGTGGATGCTTCCTCATGTCCTCAAAGAAGTCATATCCTAGACCCCGATTAAATCTGCAAATCTTAGATTGGTCTAGAATAAGATTGAGCTTCTTCTTGCCTCCTACAAATCTCTCGAGAGTGTTCATAAGGCATCGACACTCTAAAGAGAGAGGTGCAAGAAGAGCAGGGGAAGAAGAGACAGCAGAAGGTAAGGGAGCAAAAGAAGAACCAAAGAAGAGAGGGAAGAATGGCTTGTGCACCACACACCGACTCAAGGGACATCCCATCGCTAGCCGCTTGGTTCACGTTGCTAAGCGCCTCATCCTTACCTCGGGCTTCTCCCTTCTCCACAATCATATTGCAAGCACAATGTGACTTTCTAGAAGATCCTTAGTTAGCTTCACACATTTCTCATCCAAAGCAATCAAGTCGATTTTAGTTTGTTACACTTAATGCATGGTGAGCTAACAGGTCCTTAGAAGCAAACCGAGCCAACTTCCTTTCATGATCAATCATATCTTGAAACTGTTTGGAGACGACCTCAAGTTCAGCAGATTAACTTAGGACAGTTCAAGCATGAAACAATCGGCTCAAGTAAAGAAGCTTGTAGTTCAAGAATTTTATGATCCGCCTGCTTTTAAGTTCATCTTCAAGTTATTGCAATTTTCACAAGACTCGGGCAGATCAAGGAGCATGGCATAAGATCCTCTAGCAAAGAATGTCCTTACCCTCACATGAGGTGGCGTATAGTCTCATCAAGAATAAGTAGGGTAATGACCATCCTACTCAATTCTAACTCAAAGAAAGACTAACATTCTCCACCTTAACACTATCAAGTTCGGAGGACATACTATCATGTGAGGTCCTTAACTTCTCCATATCAACCAAAGAAAGCAGAGCATGTATCACAATCATCACTAGAAAGAGCAGATGTAAGAGCAATAATCTCTAGTGACACTATCTATTTCCTTCTCTAACTCAAAGACACCTAGCCTTAGCTTTAGCATGAAAACCTCCTAGCTTAAGAAAAGCATGATTGAGCTGTTCAGAGGTGGGATCTACCTCGTCCGAGTCGAGTACAGTACCATTGTCAGCCGAAGTTCGCCTCGAGGGCCATGAAGCACATGCCGAGAAGTCGCCGCCGCCATCCTTGGGCTCTTGGTCACCCGTCCCCGTCATCGTCGCTTCCATCCCTCCACCTCGCCGAGGTCGAGGTCGCCGAGCGCGCGAGGACGCGGTGGAAGAGCTTGGCTTTGCCAAAGTTGCGAACTTCTTCTTGTCAAGGCCCGAAATGGAGGCTTTGTTGCGGTATTTGTTTGTGTAGTCGTTTTTGCCCGAACCGCCAGAGTCGTTTTTGCCCTTCTCCATTTTGGGGCGGTTTGCTCAATGTGATTGGGGCCACCACACTGAAGCAAATCACAGGTCCTCCTCTTTTCGTCCCTCCTCCTCTTGTAAGCATGAGAAAACTTCCGAGCTAGGAGGGCTACCGCCATCCTCGAGTTGCTCTAATCGATCATCGCACGCCACAGAGAGCAAAGAAGGAGAAACCACACAACTAATCAAGAAGAGAACCGGTTTAACCGATTGGTGACTAGGCCATCGACCGTGACTTCGACTTTCGAGAGACAATGTCAATCTCGTGAGTCTTGAGACGCGAGTACGCAGCATCAAGAGTCAAGGTCGAGAGGTCCGTGGTGTCCTTGATGGTAGTCACTTTCATTTCCCAAACACGAAGATCAAGTGCCGCGGAGCATCTCGACGAGCGTTGTCCGAAGTCGGGTATGTGAGACCGACCGCCGGAGGTTGCTCAAGATCTTGTGAAAACGCGAAGCACTCATCTAGGGACTCACCAGCAAGCATCTCAAATTTGTTGTATTCTCGTTTGAACCGGTCCCGCTGCATCGCCTTGATCCGGTGGTGCCTCATGGTATGCGCCGAGGGTCACCGTGATGTCGAGGCGACGACGTGAGATATGCGGTCAAACTCACTACGACTCAAACCCCGGATGATGATGTTCCTTGCCTTTGCATTTGCCTCAACATCGCCCATGTTCCCGACATTGATGTTCTCATCGGCAGAACAATGAATCGAACCTTGACCTTTCGCCAGATGGCATACCGGCCTCGATGTATGTCTCCATTCGCTCTTCCGTAGGGTAATCGATGCCATCGAAAACGGACGGCTTGGTCGAGTACTTGTCCATCGCCACGCTCTTGAGACCGTTAAGATCTATTGAAAAGAGCTAACCGCTCGATACCAATTGAAGGACCGGAAAGGCGACTAGAGGGGTGAATAGAGCACCTAATCTTTTTCGCAAAGAATGGATTCAACTTGTAAATCACTCCAATAGCTATGAGAGCTATGAAGATCAAAGATTAAGCACGAGGAAGTCTTATGTTGAATCCACTCTTCACCCCCACACAAACAAAGAACAAAATCAGAAGTTCTCAAGAAACTCAGGAAATCGAACAACCGCAGTAAACGGCCGGCGTCGTTCAGAGGCGGTACAACCGTAGTGTTACGGCCGGTCGTTCGCGAAGGCGGTACAACCGTAGTGTTACGGCCGGCCGTTCCGATTGTCCCGGAGCAGTAAAATCAGCTCGGTTTCAAAAGGAAAATCGATCAAACTTTTGATCTACGCGCCAAACTTGACCAAAATGAACCACACCTTCCTCAAGATATTAGGAACCTATTCCAAGCAACGATTTCAGAGATCCATGCCAAGGTTCCTATCCTTTGCATTTGAACGAAGGTGGATTCAAAACCGCAAAAACAAAACTTGATCTAACGACTTGCTCGTGGGTGGATGATGATCTAGATGACCTTAGATAGGTTCCCACATGTCCCAAAGAAGCAAGATCAAGAGGAAGAACCAAGCAAAACTCCCGAATTGAAGAAAGCCCCAAAAATCACAAAAAAGGAGAACGAAGAACGAGAGAGCACTAATAGAAGAAAACTTCAGATTTCCATTCATTGAATCAAGAGCTAAATACAAAGAGATACATCCCCATACGCATGGACATTAGAACAAGAGGAATGATTACAAGTTCATCAATCCATCCTCTCCTCTCCCTAAGCCTCAAGAACACACACTCATCCATTCTTGAGGAGGAAGCAACAAAGGGGACAAGCAGGAGCACCCACCGCCTCCACCAACACCTCAACCACTAAAGCCTAAAGCAAAAACAACCACTAAAGACTCTTTTGACTCTAGCAAAACCCTAATTCCTTTTCAAGTGCTCAAGAGGGCATGCAGCCCTCCAATCCTTTATATAGCCTTGGCTAACGGGTCTCTCCCCTGCTACGCCCGCTAAGTCCAACTGAGCCCGCCTCGCCAGTGCAGCCTTTGCGACTTCCGATTCGCCCTTCGCACCTTCCGAAGCTTCAGGCTCCTTGTCTCAAGACGCCGCGAACCACCTCGAGTCCACGCTGCCTTCGACACATCCCGACTGCTTCGACTCGGCGCCACTGCGTTTAGTCCACCCACCGTGTCTCGCCACGACTCCGCCGACGCCCCGCAGCCACACACGCATAAGAAACACGAAACCGAACAAGTTCTTCACAACTTGACCTAACGTTAGCTCAAACATGCAATATGCAACACATATGCATGAACACACCGATATGACCTATCCCAAAACTCAAATCACCAAAATGGCCGAACCTCACAATACAATTCCAGATAACCGCCATGTTACCACGGATCAACCGCACTCCGGTCGCATGGCTCCAATACCGCGGTCGTTCGATTTCCAATGAAGACCGTAACTCAAAAACAACTTCTCCGAATTCTTCAACCGCCATTTACCAATCGGTATAACCGCTTCATGGTCGTATCGCCTATAACACGCCGGTCGTTCCGATTTTCCGACAAATTTCGAATGACTTCACGAAAACGCGTGAACCGCGCAACGACAAGGTCCGACCACACAAACCAAACTCGACTGACCTAAAACCTTTGTCAATTACTCATCACTTTCATGGAGACACGACCACATGGTCTCTCAATTGTATCAGTGTGGTAATGCTAGTACAAATATCTATATTATGGCATGAGCAATCTTGAGCTTGATAATGATAAGCTATTTTTATTCCCCGAGTATGTCTAGCTACTTTTAAGGAACATGCAAGTGGTAAACCATATAACAATCATACAAACTTATAGTATAGATGTTAAATATGTGTATTTTTACAACCAGAGAATCGCCGATTCTACGATTCGATACTACGATTCGATCCTACCGGAGGCAAATCGATCCGACTCGGGATCTCGACTCTGACTACCTTGTGAACAGGAGGTCCGCTGAGCTTCCTCTATCGACGAGGACACGCTCGACTCAAAGTCCGCGACATCAAGGAGATGACGAGGGTCTTGTGTGGGAAATACACACCGCATCTTCGGGCGTAAAGAGATTGGTATTTCGGCGTAGCGATGTGGGCTGGATACCGGATATGTTGAGAGGTGGTGAATTTAGTGGGCGTACGCGCGGCGCTGTCTTTTCGAGGGCATTCCGAGTGAGGATCCTCCCATGATCATGTTAATGATCCTTTGCTGGCGCTCACCTTGGCCTCCTTCGATGCGGGGTCTTGGTGGCGGGGCGGGCAATTGGTTGTCGGCTCCTCTCCTTCTGTCACATTCGACGGGTTGCCACTCGCGGCTCATGTAGTCGTGCATAGCCGCAATGGTGCGGCACTCGCCGGTTGTGTGCGACCCTTCACCATGGAGATCGCAAAATGGTGAAGGGCCTCCGGCGCGGTTATCGGGCTGACGACCGCCATTTCGCCCGCGTCCTCTGCTGCGACCGCAGCCTCCGCGCCTTCCTCCTTCGGGAGGTGAGGCACCGTCTACGTGGTAGACATTCCAACCCTTCTGTCGATAGTCGTTGTCTCGAGTCTTGGCGGGCACCCCGGCTGGGGCAGTGGTGGTTACTTCTTTGGTGGGTGGTGCACTCTGGGTGGGCGCGGGGGTGCACCTCTCCGAGTACTATCCTCCTCTGTCCGGGCGTACTCTTTCATTTTGTTGAAGAGTTCCGTCACCGTACGGACCAGCTTGCGAGCCAGTCTCTCCAATAGGGGGCCCCTCCGGAGCCCGCACGTGGCTGCGTTTATAATAGTGGTTTCGTTGACGCCCTTCACTTGACATTTTACCTCCGCAAATTTTTGAATAAATCATGAGGATTCACCAGGCCTTGTTTTATTATGTAACAGTGCCCCGCGCTTTTGGCTTCGTAGTTTTCGAAATTATTATGATGAGATTTCGCAGCTGCTCCCACGCATATATGGAGCAGAGGGGGGATGGTGAAGAACCACGTCAATGCCACGCCCCTAAGGGCGAGGGTGACACTCTTCGCCTTCGTCGTGTCGTCGCCTTCGACCGCCTCGACGGCTGTCTCGTATACCCGAAAGAACTCCGAGGGATCTGTGCACCCCTCAAAGGGCGCGACCTCCGGCATTTTGAAGCTTTATGCCACGAAGTTGCTCTCCACCGACGCCAACTGGAGTTAGGGTCCCTGAGCACGCGGGAGGTTTGATTGTGGGAGCTGGGGTGTGCCTTGCTATGGTGGCCGGCGAGGGTCGGAGCAAGGCCATAAGGGTCGTATCTGGTGGATGTCAGAGGCTCGCCATCTCCCAACGGAGGTCTGCTAGTTCTTGTTGTAGTGCCAGACGGCCTTGGCTTGCGCCCGCCCTAGGCGTGGCCCACTGGTGGTCTCGGGAGGATGCTCACAAGACCGTGTCGCCCGACAATGCCCCCCATGTGTGGAGTTGTTTGCCTCCTCCTCCGCGGCCTAGGCGGGAGGCACCACTGCCGCGGAGGTCCTGCTCCGCTTGGACCTTGGAGTGTTGGGTGCCGCTACTGCCGCGATTGCTTCAGCTGCTGAGACTTTGGACTTGGCCCTCTTCTGAGGGGCCATGCTGGTGCTTCGTAGCTTTCCTGCCGATCCCCACGGATGGTGCCAACTGTAGTAGTAGAAAATACTAGACAGTACGAAAGGGGGACCCCCGGTGTCTGAGTGATCGAAGGATCCTCGGAGAAGGGACCGGTGTCAGGAGAAGTGCATATGTATTGAGTGCCTTTTTCCAAAACCAGATCCCTCTCTTACACAGGGGAGGGAGCTATTTATAGCCAATCTAACAGGGTACATGAGATTATTGTTCTACCCCTAGGAAGGTATTGCTCATACATGGATTGCAGGGTCTTTTCCTACCCCTATGCCTAGCTTCCGGTCCATGGTGGGCTCCCGTGGACCTGGCTCACCCAGGCGGTGTGCCTGGTTCACCTGTCTTCTCCCTTCGCTCTTGGCAGGGCGGCTTCGGGCCCAAGAGGGCTTCGGCCGTCCTCGTGCCCCCGAGGTGGCTTCCCGGGGTGCTGGTGGACATCTCTTGCAGCCTTCGGGTTTTCTTCCACACCCTTCCGGGGGGGGCTTCGGGCACCCTTCGGGGCCCCTCTTGGGGCCTTCGGGTGATCCTTTGAGCCTTGAGACCCCTTCGGAGGCCTTCGGGCTACCCTAAGGGACTTCGGGACCCCCTCGGGTACACTCTTGTCCCCTTCGGGCAACCGCCGGGGTCACTCATGTGGCCTCTGGGTCCTGTTCGTCAGGTCGCGGAGACCAGTGGGCTGCCTCTACGACATCCCTAAGGCCTTGTTTGGGAACTGGATTCCCGGCCGGGATCCCCGCCAAATCCCCGGGCTGCAGTCCCACGGGAAAGATTTCACTGGATTTCTAGACACGCCGTTTGGGAGTCCACAGGGAAGGGGTTTCCCCGCTCTTTCCACGCGAAATCCCCAGGGAAAAAAGAATCCCCTCGCCACCCGTGACCAATTCTCCCCGCCGCATCACGCGAGGCCGCCCGGCCGCGACCTCTCTCCTTCGTCGGCCGCGAACTCTCTCCCGCGACCTCTCTCCCGACCGCCTCCCTCCCGACTGTCGCCTCCACCGCGTTCTTCCTCCTCCCACTCCTGCCGTCGTTAGATCGGAGCCTGAATCTGAATCTCCACCGAGATGGCGTCGCCGCATGTCTCCTCCTCGCCCTCTTGCTCCTCATCACGCCGCTCACGAGACCAAGTCGGCCTCATGGATCGGTACGATACTCGCCGCGCCTCCCCTAGCCTAGATCCGATCCGCCCCTCCCGTGCCTAGATTTGATTTGGCCGACGCGATGCAGCGGGGCTTCGAGTTTCTAGTTCAGATCCGCCCCTCCTGTGCCTAGATTTGATTTTTGCAGATCAGATTGTTTCTCCTATATTAGTTGTGAGTTGTTTCCAATTGTAGTTTCTGATTGGTCTACTGCGAGTGTGACAACACAGTTTTCCCTTTGTGCATATGTACTTAATGCAGATGATTGATGAATATGCAACTAAGAATATCATCATCAGGGCAACTTAGTTGGTCTTTGCTTTGCTCAATTGCTTTAGTTTGCATGATTGCTCCTGCGTTGGCATTGGGTCTATAGGTTCTTTGATTTGTAGTTCTCTAGAACAATTACTAACATGCCATAATAATCAATTGTGCAATGGTCCGTGTTTCCCTAAACAATGTATTCAAGGTCCACCTTTCCTCGCTTGGAGAATTCTACAAATAAATTCTCACCGAAAACCAGATTGGGATTGGTGGTTCTAGCATTGTTTACAAGGTAGCGCTCGATATGCTTGTTCGAGTGTTTGGTCTCCTTCGCATTCAAATAAGAAGGACTATAGTTCAAGATTATTCAGCCTCTTATGTAGTAGTTGCGTATTTGTGCATAAAGATTGATGATCATCACATGCATGGGCATGGTGTTAATGCTTTTCAGGGCCAATTAACCGATGGACGCGAGGTTGCCGTCAAAAGAGTGGCGTTTACAAATGAGCAATCTTCGTTTCAGTTTGAGAATGAAATCGAGTTAATTCCAAAGCTTCGGCACACAAATATAGTTAAGATTATGGGATATTGCATCCGAAAGAGGGAGGGCATCTTGGTATTTGAATATATGCCAAAGGGAAGCTTGGATTGCTAAATCTACGACAAGTTTCAATTGGCTTGTTTATCTACTCGATCTTGGGACCAACCAAATCCTAGTGTTTGCATTTACTCGTGGTTTTAAGCATTTTGCAGGCACGAGTTCAACGGGAATGCCATTGGACTGGTTAGCACGCTCTCGAGTAGTTAAAGGGATAGCTCAGGGAGTTCTGTACCTGACAGAGTTGTGCGGTCTACGTATTATTCACGGGGATTTAAAACCAGGCAACATTCTCTTGGATTCTGATATGAATCCTAAGATTTGTGACTTTGGTATATCCAAAACATTAGAGCCAGATTGGGATGTAGGCTACACCCATGCTGAAACGGGCTCGCCGTAAGATCATTTACATGCTTCTTTACACGACGCTCTTTTCTTCTCTCATGTTTTTCTCTGGGCAAATGTTGTACTAATTTTATTTTGTCTTATTTCCCTTGACTTTAGTTTTGCCAAATGGTTTAGCAGTTCTATATATTGTCATCTTTCAGTGGGTTTGCGGCCCCCGAATACTACGAGATGACGAGATGGGTTCAGATAAGCGCCATCGTATGCTCAGCAGAATCCTCAAGAGCTGCCAAGGACGGGGATGTTCTTCCGATGTCGAGTCATGAGTGTGTCATCTTATAAGAACCCAGTACCAAAGCTACCAAATTTTATTATCACGAAAGAGAGGTGGCGCCCCAAGATCGCTAAATATCTATTTGAACTATAGTTTACTAAAGTTGTTTCTGAATTTTATCGGATTTTAGTACTGCAAAATATATATTTGTTTCTGAAATTTAGTACTGCGAAATATAATTTATTGCGAAAGCGGCTGAAGATTGTATCGGATCCACGAGTCAAATGCTCTATTAATATCGGAAATTGAAACTGAAAATTTTGTGTTATTACATACTTTGTGATTTGTTTAATTGTGCTATTGTTTCTGAATTTTACGATTTTTTTGAATTTTTTGAAAAAAAAAACCATAGATAGGATTTTTATCCCTATTGTTTCCAAACGGCAACAGAGATTTTGTTTCCGGGCGGAAAGATTTCCCATGGGATTGAGGGGGATTTCATGTGCCCTCAAAATCCCCCACAGGAATTTTCTTTCCTAGGATTTTATCCTCTAGCATCCAAATAAACCCTAAATAAGCCCTAAATGCTGGCTCTGCCCCTGTTCCCTTCCACTCCTGGCCGTTTGCGTGCCTGGTTTGCCTGGTTCGGCGCCGGAACGGTTGGATGGCTGCGGCTGCCGGTTTAAACTCGAGCAGCCAAAATTAAGACCCTGGGACAAACAAATCCGGCAGCTGGAGGTGGTCGTGCGCAAATGGCCAGGTACTGCTCCGGTAGGATCAAGAGAGATGGTAAACATAAACGTACCCCCTAATTAACACAAAATAAACAGTGTCGCATCACAAAAGCAGACATGCAGGTGCAAGCCAGTTAAGCGTACAGTACAGTATTTAAGTGGACAATAGGTTGTTTGACCGCATGTAGCAATGCTAAGTTTCAGCACTTGCTGCTGCTCAATCTCTCAGGAAACAAACACAAAATCAGGCAATCATGCATGATTTCAGGTCCACCATTCGTGCATCTCCTCCATCTGAAGCATGCGTGCGCCCGGCGTGGTCCACCCCAAACAATCGCAAGCCAATCCAGTGATCCACGAACCAAGTACACACATGCTCGTGCAATGGTCAGTCGACCAAGGCACCAAGCAGGCGCAGCTGCACAATCAGTTTGCTGTACATAAAACTAGACCAAGGAGAGACATCCTGAAGACATTTCATTAAGGTCTAGAAAAAACCTCGAAAGCCAGCTTTTACCCGTACACGACTGCTTAGCGACCGTGCAACAACCACGGGAAACACATAGCAAAGGGTTTTTTTTTTGTGAGAACCAGATTCGAGTCTGATTGGTGGCCTCACACCTGGAGGTCTTGGAGGTCTTACCACTATGCCAATAGCATGTTCTCATCAGTTTGCTGTACATGCAGTAGTAGCTAAGCTGATGCCCAAATCGCATGAGCTGACGAGCACATCTTGCACGTAGCCGAACAAAAAAAAGGAGCACTTTGGTGCAATCGAGTATGGGCGTGCTGATGAATACGCAGAACTCGAAGAAGAAGAAGAAGAAGAAGTTGCTTTGCTGTGGTGTTGATGCTACCGGCGCATGGAGGAGGCGCAGGAGCTGGAGCCGGAGGAGGAGACGCTGCGCCAGAACCCGGCGCCGTAGAGCCGGGAGCTCATGATCTCCCGCTCCAGCTCCGACGCCGCGTCGTCCACCTCCAACGGCGCTGCCGCAGCGGTCGCGATCATCGCCTTGGCGCTCCCCGACGGCGACGCGGCCTTCTTACCTCCGCCTCCGCCAGCGCGGCGGCGGCGGCGCCGCCGCCTCACCCGCTTCATGACGCCCGCGGGCAGCCTGACCGCGACGAGCAGCACGACATCCAGCAGCGCCAGCGGGCAGCAGCAGCACACCGCCGCGCAGTTCGCCGCCGCCTGCCCCGCCGCCTCCCCGCCGCACCCCGGCTGGGGCTCATGCTCCTCCTCGTCTCGGCCGTAGCCGCGCTCGCTCATATGTTATTAACCCCCCTCACGCGCCTGCCAGTTACAGGAATTCTTCGCAAGAATCCACAAACGCCGTGCAATTCTTGGATTGGTATTTAGAGGGTAGGAGTATTGGAGGAGAGACCCGATGGTCTTCTAATGGTTGGTGGAGGAGAGAGAGGGGGATAGGGGAGGAGGCGGCGGCGATGACGTGGCGTCGCTTGCCTATGCAGTCTGCACCACGGAGGAGAAAAGAAAAATCGAACCCCAATTTTTCCACTGCCTCTAGCTCCTATGCTCGATTTCTTCGCCGTTATTTATTATGGTTGGCTGATTGCGAAAACGCAACCTCCAAATTTCACATATACACGCTGCCAGATTACGACGGCGGCCGTGCCGGGCCGCGCCGATGCGATGCGACCGTGTGATGTGATTGAGATAGCCGGCGCGTGTTGCGTCCGCGGCGGACGAGTGGAGTCCGGGTCGGCTACTCGAAGGGGACAAGTCCAGTGGCCAGTGCCGCACGCGGTCTGGACTGTGGAGTTCGGGAGTTTTGATCTGACGGCGCCACGCTTAGCTGTTAAGCATCCGCGGTTTTCCCTTCCGTTTTCCGTTCTTCCTCTGTGTGTCCAGAGGTGTGGATGTTTGCTTGTTGGTACGCGTCTGACGTAATGGGTTAGTGCTTTTTTTCTGAAGCAGTCTTGCGTAATTGATTTGATCAAATGATGATGATGGACTGGGCTATTTATTATGGATTATTGAGGATTTATTACTATAAATAGGTTTATTTGAGTATTTACTTCTTATGTCTCGCTGACATATGGTCTAAGTCTTATGATCATATATCAGTAAATTCTCAAATATATCTGTCTCATAATGATAAATTATCAAATCCCTCATTTATTATAAGCTCGTACCACTTGGTAGTTACTCCTAAAATATGCGAACTGGACCAAGGAAAAAACCAGCAAGTACCGGGAGGTCAGGGAGAAGGAAAAAACCGGCCGAAAATTTTTAAATTTATATTTATATTTATGACTGCATAATGCACTTTCTAGATTGGTTTAAACATTTTTTTGTGCTAGATTACGTATTGTATTAGCTAAGTATGCTTAATTTATTGTACTCCCAAGTCTCAATTTAAATTTCAGTTTTCAAATTTCAACTGTTCTGATTTTTTGTTCCAGTTTTTTCGGTTTTTGAAGCAGTAATCGTTCTAGTAACTAGGTTTTAAAATTCTCAATTCAAATTTTAACTGGTTTTTCCGATAACCAGCTTGAGAGCCGGTTTTTTCTCCGGTTTCAAGATTTCTATCCTTGACTGGACATTATTATTCATTGAGCAGCTGATCAGTGGAGAAAGAAGCAAAGGGAAGGGACAAGAGCTGAAGAAGCTTCTAGCATCAATCCAAACTAGCCGAACAACCGAGCAGCAGCCTGACCAAGCTACAACAAACCTACCACACTGTTTGGAGAAAATGACGCGCTTTGTTACTACTACTACCACTATTACAGATTCATTCGGCAAGTCAAAAGGTAAATAAGTTCAGGCTGCAATTTTCTGCATAGAACTGGAGCGCAGCATTATGAGAACTAGTGGCCTTCGGCGCACGTTGGCGCGCCCAGGAGGTAAAGCCGCGCAAAAGGACAGGGTACGTTGGGGGAGGAAGCGAAGGCTCGCGAAGGCCTGTGAAGGCGTGCGTTTCGATGGGAAAATCGGGCGACAGAGAACATATTGAAAATATTAAATTAGATCTATCTCAAAATATCCAAAAAGCCTTATAAAGTCATCGTAAGGTTGATACTTGATATCAGTGGTCACCTTAGTCTTGGGCATTGAATCTGAACTATTGAATATACATAAACCATTTAACACCTACAGGTACCAAAACTTCTTTCTCAAGCAAATTGGGTATGAAATAAACATTAAAAAAGCAATAGGTTATCAACATAGCAAAAGAAATGTATAGTTAGCATGACCATGATATCATAGACTTAATTAAATATAGAAGAAGACTAAGTGAAGCTTCATGTAGACCGGCATTTTAAACCATCTGGCCCACGATATCAACACATGTCGACATGTCATGCAAAAGTTTAAAAAAATTTGATGAAAGAATCCCTTCAGATAATCTTAATACACTAATCAAATCTAATGAAAATAAATGTTTGCACCAAATGTGGACAAATAAAGCTACTATACATCAACCAAAGCAAAAAAAAGGAAGAGTTACATGTACCTAGATCAGATTTCCTACCACTGGCTATAGCCAAGAATTATTTAAATGCTTGAGGAGACTATCAAGGACCCATGTATGGCTCTCATTGTCTGCAGAGATCTCTACAAATAGACCAAAAGAGATAATTCAGAAAAAATAGCATGAAAATCTGGAGTAGAACAATGGCTCTAATGATACTTCCCTATTCAATTTGTCATGTTTTTTTTCAAGATCTGATAATATTATTGGAAGGTCAATATAACAATTAGCTTCCATGACAAATAGATCAATGAGTATTGAGTACTGACAGATAACTCAATACTTATTAATTATAGACACTCATAAGTTGCATGTTCAACATCATTTGCTTGCAAAACATAAATATATAAGGGATGAAAAAAGTTCGGATCCATAGGATACACACAGGAGGTCAAGATATCTTTTCATACCACATGTTCAAGATTTTTTTTAAAAAGCATAGGCTGAATTCAGGGGCTGGCATTGCCATGAGAGCCTGTGAATAGAACAACATACACAGAGATAAAGAGTTGGAATTGAACCAAGAAAGATTGTATTAATAAAATTAATGTAATCACTAGTTGTTATCTGATCTTGATCAATATCCGGGCTACAATCTGTACACTCAACCTTTGTGGCTCAAATTGCAAAGGGAAATAAACCATTAAGCAAATATATAGATGGATTCATGATATGGATAAAAATGGTTCATATGTTTGAGAAGAAACCTTACAGACAAACTGATCGACAGACAGACTGATTGATTAATCACACGAGTAGTAATTAACAGCAACAATGCCATGGGCATCAGAGAAGCAAACCTGAATCCAATTGTAAATCTTATCAAACTACAGAGTAATCAATACAAAATACATTATATATTACAAATAAGAACGGAGAGCTATAAGTGCTGAACTGGAATCTAGTAGAACCTTCATGACTTCCCTTTAAGTATGACATCAGAGCAGACTGAAACTTGAAAATGCCCCTTTTTCTTATAACAATATTCCTTAAAAGCAATCGTCCATAAAACACTGCCAAAAAGACATGCAGCGCAATAAACCAAGCATTTCACAATGAGAAAGAAGGTGATGAGGGCATCCCTACTATTACTACATCTTTCACTCCAAGTGTGCACGAGGATGTTCATAAAGCACCAAAAGGTCCAATGACTCAAGCAAGAGCTAAACTACTACAACAAAAGGTGAATTTGTTCTTTAAATAGTTTATCTTTGATGAGAATTTGCTACTACCTAATTCTAGTGTTTTGTGCATAATTAGGTATGAGGGAACCGAGACCACGGCATTGGAAGAGCACAAGGGAGAAAACCGTTCAGGCGGTCACCAAGCATCCAGGAGAAAATGTCCAAGTGAGCAAGGCGCAGCCAGCCCATGCGGCCATCCATCCCAAGAGCCATGCGGCTGGAGGAGGGCTTCCACGTATCAACTATGCAGCAAACACCAAGAAGTTCCATCCATGCATGCCCATGAGAAGGAGGCCATTATGTTGTCACGTGATTAGTTGTATTCCACGCATGCATGCCCATGAGAAGGAGCCAATTATGTTGTCACGTGATTTGTTGTATTCCACGGTAGTAGTTGAGTCCAAAACTAATTGAGTTAGTTGAGTCCGACCCATGCACTACGTGTTTCAGTCACCAGTAGGTTTTCAACTTGGTCTCATGACCGACTAGAGGATAGGTCGGCCCAAGGCCTGATACGCATGTGGCGAACGCTTTTAAGGAGCAGCAGCCGCCCTCATGTGGGGGGACATATATTTTTGAGATTAATAAAGAAACAGATTACGGTGTTCGTCTTGATGGCCGATGGCATCAATGGGGAAAATTGAGAGTTCTTGCTAATCGAGATCGTTCAACCTTTCCACTGGGAATTGGGAGCGCGATAAGGCTTCGCTTGGTGGTCGTGAAGTTCAACGCGTGTGTTCTCACGAATTAAAGAGTGTTTGTTCTTGCATTGGCAACGGGGGATCACTATGATTCGAGAGGCTACACGTGAGTATCTTTTTTCCTACGTCGAGAAGATCGGGCGACCCCATATCAGAAGGATATATCTCATTAAGCGACATGTAGTTATTCTTATTTTACTTGACACATCGATGACATGATGAATACGATTGCCATTATCCTAGGTCTGTAGTGTGAAGAGCCTTTTCAACCTGCCCTAGGAGAACTGAACTACTTTTAGAGTGGGCTTACGCCCTTTCCTACCATCCAATCTGACTTCTCTTATTTCATTTCGAGTTTTTGCTTCCATTTGCTTATGAATCATGGCAAAAAAAAAGTGGTGAAAAAGTCTGAGGTTGGGCATGTTACTTTTTTTTATCTTCTCGTCAATTATCGAGGGGGCATGACAGCCCAAGAGAGAAATGGGCTATTCGAAATTAAGACAAATCTGCATCATCAGGGGAAAGTTCATTTAGTGGACAGTGGACACGGCCATTTGTTCTTGCAGCATCCCCAAAACATGTTATATATTATAAACTAAACCAGGGACAATGTGATAGTGAAGTATTAGAAAATGATTTGATGACAACACAAAATTCACATATGCCAAACAGCCAAACAACTGCATGATGATACGGGGTCGCCCGATCTTCTCGGCGTAGGATCAAGATAGTCACGTGTAGCCTCTCGAATCGTAGTGATCCCCTGTTGCCAATGCATGATGAATTGTTCACCATGGAAGAACTCTCAAGCAAAGCAATCTATTAATCTCAAAATATCTGGTCTGTCCCATACAAAGGAGAAGCAAGGTATTTATGGGGTCGTCCTAAAATCACGCACGTGCTTGGCCAATCACCGAAACAAACTCTGGTTCGGCCAGGTCTTGAGACATAACATGGCTAGAGGTTCTTGTACGTGACCGTGACTAATCAATCTTGTACATGACCGTAATGAGTAGCTCGGTCAACACATTGTCATATAATGACATGGTCAATGGATGCTTTGACCGTGGTAGTTTCCATGTGATGGAACCGCATGTCCTTGGACTAGCCATGGAAAGCCACCGTGACTTCTTCATGGTGTCCAGCCGCAGGGTACCCGGTCTTCCTTACCTTCCTCTGTGAACCTAAGAATACACAATAAATTGGTTGGAGGTAGTATATCGTTCTCACTAATAGAAGGATATTCATTAAGAAACAAATTCACTTGTTTATCTAAAAGCTTGGCTCGTGCTCGAGTCATTGGACCTGGTGATGCTTTATCAATACTTGTAGAAGACGTGGTAGTGGTAGTAGTAGGGATGTCCTCATCATCCTCCCCATCTTGAGAATGAGTCGTCCTCGACTCTGTATCATCTTGCCCAAAGAATGGTGATAAATCAGCAACATTAAAAGTAGTACTTACGCCATAATCGTCTCCTGGGAGCTCTATCTTGTAGGCATTATCATTGATCTTGGCAAGTACTTTAAAAGGACCATCACCACGGGGCATCAATTTTGATTTACGCTTCTCCGGAAAGCGTTCTTTGCGAAGGTGTACCCACACTAAGTCACCTGGTTCAAATAGCAATTTCTTTCTAGACTTGTTAGCTTTAGAAGCATAAGCACGTACCTTGTTTTCAATTACCTCTTTCGTCTTTTCATGGAGCTTTTTCACAAAATCAGCACGCATTGAAGCTTCCATATTAGCACGTTCTTGTAATGGAAGTGGCATCAAATCAAATGGTGTAATCGGTTTGAAACCATACACCACCTCAAATGGACACAATTGAGTAGTAGAATGCACCGCCCTATTATATGCAAATTCAACATGCGGTAGACAATCCTCCCACTCTTTTAAGTTCTTTTTGATCATTGTCCTCAGCAATATTGAGAGTGTACGGTTCACCACCTCCGTTTGGCCATCGATTTGTGGGTGACAAGTTGTCGAAAAGAGCAGCTTTGTTCCAAGCTTGGCCCACAAAGTTTTCCAAAAGTAGCTCATAAACTTCACATCACGATCTGAAACAATGGTGCGAGGCACGCCATGCAATCTCACAATTTCCCTGAAAAACAAGTCAGCTACATGCGACGTATCGTCGCTCTTGTGACAAGGAATAAAGTGTGCTATCTTAGAAAATCTATCCACAACTACAAAAACAGAATCTCTCCCCCTCTTAATCCTAGGCAATCCTAACACAAAATCCATGCTAATATCTTCCCAAGGTGCACTAGGAACTGGAAGTGGAGTATACAAACCATGTGGATTAAGTTTCGATTTAGCTTTATGGCATGTGATACATCGTTGAACAAACCTCTCGACGTCACGTCGCATCCTGGGCCAATAGAAGTGATCGGCTAGCATCATGTATGTTTTCTCTCTCCCAAAATGTCCCATCAATCCACCTGCATGAGATTCCTGCAACAATAACAAACGCACAGACGAATCTGGAACACATAGTTTGTTAGCACGAAAAAGAAATCCATCATGAATATGGTACTTATCCCATCCTTTTCCATCTTTACATTTAGAATATGGTGCTGAAAATTCATGATCAGAAGCATATAATTCTTTCAAACTCTCTAATCCAGGTACCTTTACTTCCAACTGAGTTAAAAGCACATTCTTTCGAGATAACGCATCAGCTACCACATTCTCTTTACCTTTCTTGTATTTAACAATGTATGGAAAAGTCTCAATGAATTCAACCCACTTAGCATGTCTACGATTCAGTTTAGCTTGACCTTTCAAGTATTTCAAAGCTTCATGATCAGAATGGATAATGAATTCTTTAGGCCAAAGATAATGTTGCCAAGTCTCTAAAGCACGCACAAGAGCATATAATTCTTTGTCATAAACAGGATAATTCAATTGTGCACCGCTAAGCTTCTTACTAAAGTATGCCACAGGCTTTCTTTCTTGCATCTCCATCTTGACATTCTTATGATTGGGACTTAACCTTGTGAATACTCAATAAACGTGTTAGTCCCATATTCATATATTGTCATTAATTACCAAAACAATTTTTATTGGCCTAGATGCTTTCAATCTCTCCCTTTTTGGTAATTGATGACAACACAACCAGAAGAAGAAAGATTGTTTTGAATATACTACTTGAAAAACGAGTTGTATATCCTTGTTATGACTTTAACACAATAAATCTTGTAAAGAGTTCAAAAGAGAATAGAGAATTAATTTCAAGTTAAAGTCTTTTGAAAGAAGGCTCCCCCTCAACATGTGCTTTAGATTTGAGAGAAATGCAATTCAATAAATAGTCAAGAGATATTATAGAGCAATTTATGAGAATAACAAGACCATAATAAACAGCAAGATGGGCTATCACATTCAGTACAACGCAAAACGTAGTCCATAATATAACATATATACATAGTAGACCAAAAGCTTGACTTGCTCCCCCTTAATTCTTCAAGTCTTCTTTCTCTTTCTTTCTTCGCTGGTCTCTCCCCCCTTTGTCATCAAAACAAACCATAACAGCTCTGCAGCTGGCTGCCCATGGCCTGGTCTGAAAAAGGTTGATAGTCAGTTTGATCTGGAGGAGAAGATGGATCTTGAGCGATGACGGGAGCTTGGTCTTGATGGGAAGGAGGAGAAGAAGGAACTCGAGAGGTCGAGGCTAGAGCGGGATCTCGAAGAGATGTGCGATGAAGACGACGTCTAAAGCGAGCAGGTGTGTTCACAACTTCCTTAAGTGTATTGACATTCTCTGTCAATGCATTCAATCTGTTATTGACTTTAGATTGAAATTCTTGCTGCGAAGCTCTCATCTCTTGCAAGTTGTTGAGAATCAATTGTTGATTTTGTAGAATTTGAGCAAGAGTACCTTCACCAAGAACATCCTCTTCAAAGAATGACCTTTTTGGTGTAGCCTCTCCTTGTCGCTCCTCGGTTGAATGGGAGGTCCTTCTCGTGGCTTGTAAGCCTTGTGGGTTGTCCCCAAACCTCCTCTAAATCCGGTTTGCCTAACAATCAGAGCCATTATATATGGAGCATAATAGATCCGCTTGACTCTGTCATTCTTGGATGAGGCAATCCCTCTGATGATGACATCTATAACATCAAATCTCCTTCCATTTATGATATTGTCAATGATGTTCCATGCATGACCTCTTATAGCATCGAAGTTTCCACTCTTAGGGAGAATAGTATGGTTAATTATCCTGTTAACCAAGCTACGAATAGGTTTAAGTCCATTGATCTTCCCTGGAACAGACCTGACATTAGGATCATAAAAATCAGTCCATGCTGGTGCTAGCAAAGCAGGCCTGTCATAAATCTTTTCATAGTTGCTCGACTGAGTGTAAAGAGCAAGCTCAAACTCATGCGTATCATAGGCCAAAGTTGTAGTCCATGTCTTCCATTGCAATTGAGTGAAATCAGATGAGATGTAAAGAGAAGCATAGAATTGTCTAATCATTTCCTCATTATAGTCCTGTCGAAAGCCAACAAGGTCATGAATTCCAGCTCGTTGAAAAAACTGATAAGTTCCTGCATACTTATCTAGAGTATTCAGACGTGTCCATTCAATCCATTTATGATCAGCAAACCTTTTTCTAGGACCATAAATCTGCTCATAGACCAATTCCTGAAATCTGGTGTGAAATCTTCGACTTGTGGAGGATGCTGGAAGCAAGAATTGATTCGGGTGTCGCATTATATCATAATCATCTGTAGAGATGGTTCTCAGATTTATTTCCTTCTCTTGGAGTTGTCCTATCTCATCATCACTTTCAGCCCCTGCGTCATTGTCTGATGCAGCCAAGGAGGACCTCCCACTACTGTCTGAGTCATGCACAGGACCTCTCCCTCTTCCTCTTCCTCTTCCTCTTCCTCTTCCTCTTCCTCTTCCTCTTACTGCAGTTCTTTGGTGGAGAACTGCGGGAGCAGCAGCCTGAGAAGAAGATTGTCCTTGTGGGGGATCACCGGACTTGCGAGTGACAATTCTAGTCCTCGGCATCTTCAATCACAACGAAAAGATGACAAGATCAATCAAGGATTTGAAATGAAGTAGAAAGAGATATGTTTTTCTTGTTCAGTCAGAAAACCCGGTAGTACCGACATTCAGCATGCGGTAGTACCGTTTTTTTTAGGCCTGACGAGGATCTAATAATCCTCATTTTATCTTTTATCTATAATTCTTATTATGGGTAAATATGATGTCATGTGGTCCCTAGATATACCCCTTATATTTACAAGGGAGAAGCCTACCAGGTGATCGTAAGTTCTTCTACGACCACCCCCATAGTCGTAACTCTTGCTACGACTACTTTATGGTCATAAGTTCTTCTACGATGTAAGATCGAGGAGGCCGACTAGATAGGGGGTGAATAGGCGTTTTAAAAACTTCTTTGGCTAAAACTGATTTCTAATGCGGAAGATAATACAAATACGATTTTACACAATTAAAGCCTAAATCAACTAGGTTCACCTAAGTGCATCAACAATACAAGTCTATTGATAAATAAAACAATTAAGCAAGGACTTGTAAGCTATTCAATTTAATCAATGTAAATAGCACAAAGCTAGGCAAGCATTCAACCACAATGAATAAGCAATTTAATACAAGGAATATAAATTGCACAATGTAAATCACAAGAATGCAAACCACAATTGACACGGCGATGTTTTACTGTGGTGATCGGAGACTTGCTGGTCTCCCCTAATCCACGTTGAGGCAAGCCCAAACTAATTGGACCGGCTCCATGAATTGAGCACCCGCCTCCGAGGTAAGTCTAACCACTTGGACCGGTTCCAAACTGAACCAACACCTCGCTCCACTAGGGTTGCTCTTTCCTCCACTCTGGAGATGGCGAGCACCACACCACTCACAAACCGTTCGGGTCTTCTCACACGCTTCTTTGAGAAGATCACCGACGCACAACGCCTCTATGCAATCTAGGTGTCGGCAAACACCAAGAGTAACAAGTCTCCAACGCTCACTTGAACTAATCAAGTGTCTAAGCTCAAATGGATACGAAATCCACTACATAAGGCAACACATGCACTTAGAGTTTGCTCTCTAACCTCACTAAGTGCAACACATGCACAAAAGAGAATGAGAGGCTTGCTCTTTGCTCAATGGAATGTCTAGGGGCACCAACAACTTGCCCACACACAGCCAAGGTGGGTATTTATAGCCCACAATAAAAACTAGCCGTTGTAGAAAAGTCTGCTGAAAAATCAACACATGCGGTCGTCATGCGTGTTAACGGACGGTCGTCGCCAGTGCTCCAACGGCTATAAAAACTAGCCATTGGACCTCGTCCGGTCGTACCGCCAACCAAGACCCGATCGTACCGCGCCACCCGGTATAACCATCCAAAAGTATGCGGTCATACCGCTCCACAAAGGAGCAACAAATGCGGCTAAGTCCCAAAAACATCGGTTATGGAAAATTAGTACCGCCACATAGAAATCGGATCAACCGATGTGCGGTCATTCCTCAACAAAATACGATTGAACCGCAGCGCGGTCGTACCGCCCATAACACGTCGGTACAACCGATTTCCCTGAGAAAACAGCAGTTTGCATCCAAAACAAATTCAATTGCAAAACACATTTGACAATTGACAAGTGATGCAAACAAGGATTCACGTGAGATTCTCAACAAGTTGCAAAACATATTTGCCAACTTTTAGAATCACACCACAAATTGCACTCCGCTTCAACTCAATTTGCAAAACACATTTGCTACCAAATTGACGCGCGATGCAAACAAGGATTCACGTGAGATTCTCAACAAGTTGCAAAACACATTTGCCAACTTTTAGAATCACACCACAAATTGCACTCCGCTTCAACTCAGTTTGCAAAACACATTTGCCACCAAATTGACGTGCGATGCAAACAAGGATTCACGTGAGATTCTCAACAAGTTGCAAAACACATTTGCCAACTTATAGAATCACACTACAAGGAATAAGGTACATGGACTTACACCGTTTGCAAAACACATTCGCAAACCAAAGTCACATGTTACAAGGATGATCCACGAGCCACAACTATTTACAAAATACATTCGCAAATATTGGCAACATGTTAAGGTGAGCTAGAGCAAACACAATGAGCTATCAACACATGACTAACTCAAGCTACTAGTCAAAACCCCTCTTAATAGTACGGCAACATATACTAGCAATCCGGTCTCCCAACCAAACACCAAGACCGGTAAAAGACTAGAAACACATCCTTAGCCCTAGCTAGTCATACCTTTGTCTTGCGCAACCACTTGAAGTTTGATGATACACATCTTCACTTCAAGTCCGGGTCCTTGACTTGAATACTCATCAACACATGATGAGTTCTTCACTTGACCTTCATCAACACATGATGAAGCTTTGCTTCGGGATCTTGACTTGATGCGCATCAACACATGATGACATCCTCCATCCCGAGTCTTGATATGCATCAACACATGATGCACACTTCACTTGGCTTCCATCAACACATGATAGGTCTTCTCTTGACTTGATGATCAACTCATGATCATCTTCACTTCTTGAACATCATCGACACACGATGATTTCCTTTACTTGACTTCCATCAACACATAATGGAACTCCTCTTGACTTGATGACCATCAACGCATGATTTCATCCCAAATCTTCATTATCATGGAACCTAACCTGCTTATCCAACTCATGAAAAATGTTAGTTCCACAATATGATTATCATTAATTACCACAACATACCATTAACTCATAATGGTGAGACAAGATACCACAATCTTTCCCTCTTTGGTAATTGATGATAACCACTTCAATAACAAGTAATTGAATGTAAATTGGTATGAGTATATAACCACTACATAAGTTGTACATACTCATATGAATATATATAACTACACAAGTTATATATACTCAAAGGATATATGAGCACACATGTCTCATATACACACATGAATATATTAACTACACAAGTTATATATATTCAAGAATATGTGAGTACACATGAACTACACAAGTTATGTTATACTCACATATAAGTATACTTAGACTACACAAGTCTTATATACTCACATGAATATATTAACTACACAAGTTAAATATATTCAAGAATATATGAACTACACAAGTCATATACTCATATGAATATATTAACTATGCAAGTTAAATATATTCAAAGGATATGTTTCAAAGTAAAGATCCCAAATATGTGGAAACAAGAATATGAATCAATACTAATGAAACCTCAAAATATAGAATGAACTCCCCCTATATGTGTGCATACATGAATGTGTAATAAGAACATATGCACATATTTATGTTAATCTTTTGGTGGGGTTCAACCTATATTTTGGATCCGAGGAATGCAACAATATATAAGAACTATAAAGTCGAATGCATACCTCTTTTATTCTTGATATCCAAACAAGACTAATCATGAGATAGGGCAAATAGAATAGTTAGTCTCACAAATAGATTTATCATTATAAATGCATACCTGTTTGGATTTTCCTTTTGTTTATCCAATGAATTGGATTTGTCATTAATCACATGCATGCCTTCATGATTATTACCTTTATATCCAAATAAGACTACACAATATGTATATCAATAAAAGTGTTAGTCTCACAATTAGATTTGTCATTAATCACCAAAACTCCATTAACACATAATGGCAGGTCTAGATCCTTCATACGATCACTATCCAGTCGTAAGTTATTCTACGACTACCCCATGGTCGTAAGCTCTTCTACGATCAGGTCAGCTACGACCACCTTATGATCAATAAAACCTACAGACGAGTGGGTCCAATTGATTAAGGAATCCAAGCGGTCAACATACGTTGTTATTATACAGAGTAATAGCACGTAATACCCCATTATCTCTGACAAATAACTGTCAGACGGCATGAAGGAGTTAACACTCCGGTGATTACTGCAAACATGCGCCCGTTACAGGACATGATGAGGCGCCTCTTCACCTGGAGAAACGGCTACTCCTTCACGACTATATAAAGGCGGCGATCAGAGAAGAAAGGAAGAGCAATCAGAGAACACAGCAAGCAATCGGGAAGACAGGCACTATCTTCTGTAATAGTCTTAGCCTTTTCTCCTGATTGTACAAGATACACTCAATACCATACACACACAGTAGTAGGGTTGTTATTCTCCCCGGAGAAGGCCTGAACATGTATAAAAATACCCGTGTCAATCTCTCTGCGTGATTCCATTCTAGGAGACCCCCCAAATCAAACAATCTTTACGTAAGATCGGTTCTAAAACACCGATAGTTGGCGCCGACCGTGGGGATCTTCCGGTAATCTCTTGTCAACATACTCTCTTTTTCCAAATCTCATGCACTCATGGTAGGAGAATGGAACGAGGAGAACTGGTTTGACTTGGCAGATTACGCAGACGTCGACATGGATGCCGGTTTCGATTACGAACCGAGTATCGTCTCATCCGATAGTGTTGCTGCCTCCAGAGATCTTTCTGCAGATCCAAGAGACCATGCCACTGATGGAGTTGAGGAGGGATCCTCATCCCCCACAACAGTACGTCCAACAGAGGAATCAATTCCCTCAAAGGACAAGGGTCAATCCGACCACAATCAGGACTACACCCAGGCGGGCTCACAACACAACGAGAGTTTTTCCTCCAAGTGTCCAAGTCCCCCTAAGGCGGTCCGACTTGGTAAAACAAGTTCTAGAAGCCACAATTCCAGGGCTTCACCAGCATCTGGTGGTCTTCTCTCTCCGAATAACTCCAGAGAGAGCGGGATCAAGCATGCTTTTCCTGCAAATTCGACCATCACTCCGCAGGTCACACCTGCGGACGGAGACGATTATAACCCGAGTTCCCTTTCGGAGGATTACTCCAAGTCGCCAGATGGTGTCTCGACTACTCCTCAAGCGGGGAGGCCTCGAGCGCAAGTGAGAATCATCAACGGGAGGTCTTCGTCCTTCCCTCAGGTCAAGGTCACTCTTCTAGAGACCGAGCTAGGGACACTCCCTGAAGATCACGCACTGTGCCCCCTCGTGGCAATGGCAAGGGCACCACCGGTGATGGACCAAACCAACACTTTGATGAGCATGAGGGAAATCCTCGACATACTCTTACTCCATTGAGGCAGTCTCAAGGATCTGATGTGGAAGATCTTGAGGCTATTCGACGGAATAAAATTGCAGCCCAGAAAAATCTGCCTGGACACATCCAATATCAATCAGAGGAAGCTCAAGAACTCCAGCACATCAACGAATTGCTCGAGAACCCTACTCGAGAGCTCGTCCGAGCGCCAGGCTACGACCTCTTCGTCGAAGAGATCGCACAAAGGCCGAACTAGGGCATGAAATTCTCTTTGATTATTTGGTGTTTCTAATGGAGTGAATCCATAGTAGAGAAGCGCAAGCATCATGAGACATCAAAATAGTCATTTTGCCCAAAGGAAAAACATCCATTCATCCGCATTTCGGGAAACCCTAAATCGGGAGCAAGGGTTCAAGAAGAGGTAAAAAGAGGATAATCAGGGGTTTTACCTTGAAGATTGAAGGAGAGACTCTGAGGATGTGGGGAATCACACTGGATTGAAGAAAGAACCGAAGAAGTTGAGGATTTTAGAGGAGGTGAAAGAGAGGAGTGAAAGAGCGGAACAACTGGTCTGGAGTAAAGGGTTAGTCAAAGGGTAAAACCCGAGATGATGAAGTTAAAGCGAGTTACCTACCAGAGCGGTAGTTCCATTCACTAAACGTCGGTCGTACCGCGAGATCACCGCCGGTCATACCGATAATTCTGGAGCTTCCAGAGAACTTGCTGGGATTAGATAATTTTGGCAAATGATCCCAAAATTTGCACTCAAATAAATATCATTTATGACCATTATGCATTCAAAAGACTGGAGTTTTTCTAAGAACATAGTTTTTATGAACATAGTGAGTTTTGGCAAAAAAAAAATTGAAAAAGCTTTCCATAAAAACCTCAAGTGGCACCAGATAGAACCATAAGTAGCAAACCAAGGAAATTTTTACCTGTGAAGAGATGTATGAGTATCAAATACTATTTTGAGACAATATATGTGAGGAAACATTGTCCAAACAGCAATACTCATCATATGCTAGAATAGTGACATTGACAGTTTTCAGGTTTTGGGTTACCTTTTGGTAAGATCCAAACTGAAATAACTTTGATTTGGTTTGGAGTTTGAAAATCTCGTTGATACAAAAAAAAAAAGTCAAGAATAACCATCTTTAAGTTTTTCTTTTTGAGAGCACTAACAAATTCCTTTTGAAATAGATTTTGGACAAGAAAAACCGTTTTTGGTCAAAACAAAATATATGAGAAACTAGTTTTGGGCAAAACTTAACTTTTCATTTAAAATAGATAGTTTTTGAGTTCTTTTCAACCAAAAACCTTTGAAATACAATATATTATAGGAATAGCTTAATTTTCAAGAGTTTTGGTTGTTAAAGTCCAAAATTTGACTTTTGACCAAAAGAGTTGTTTTTGAAGAGACGTTCTGGTATGATTGTTAATATGTGCACAAATAGAGATGTGGTACACATGGTGATTGTATAACACTCCCCATAAATGTGATTCCCATCTTCAATCAAGAATCAAGAAAAAAAAGCATAGGAGAAATATAGATCCAATAAGATTTCAAAAGATACTATCATCAAATGACATTAGAAAGATCTATGACATTTAATTCATTCCTCAGCTTGCAAAAGCGACTTTCATCTAGAGGCTTGGTGAAAATGTCCGCTAATTGGTCATCGGTTCTTATGTGGCTAATCACAATATCACCTTGGCTTACATGATCTCTCAAGAAATGGTGGCGGATACCTATATGCTTGGTTCTTGAGTGTTGAACAGGATTGTTGGCTATTTTCACTGCGCTATCATTATCACACAAAAGAGGCATTTTATCAATTTTAATTCTATAATCCATCAATGTTTGCCTCATCCATAGCAGTTGAGCACAACAACTTCCTGCGGAGACATATTCGACTTCGGCGGTGGATAGGGCTACGGAGTTTTGTTTCTTTGAGGACCAAGATACTAAGGATCTCCTTAAGAATTGACAACTTCCGGAGGTGCTTTTTCTATCCACTTTGCAACCCGCATAATCGGAATATCCAATTAAATCAAATTTAGCACCTTTAGGATACCATAAGCCTATGCAAGAGGAATGCTTTAAATATCTAACGATCCTTTTAACGGCCATAAGATGACATTCTTTTAGAGAAGCTTGAAAATGAGCACACATACAAACACTAAACATGATATCGGGCATAGATGCATTAAGATAAAGCAAACTACCAATCATGGATCTATCAAGCTTTGAGTCTACCGGTTTACCTACCTCATTGAGATCAAGATGACTGTTTGTAGCCATAGGAGTATTGATAGGTTTTGCATCATCCATGCCAAACCTTTTGAGTAAATCCTTTACGTACTTGGATTGGCTTATAAATGTCCCATTCTTGAGTTGCTTGATTTGAAGTCCAAGGAAGAAACTAAGTTCTCCAATCATAGACATCTCAAATTCCCTAGACATCATATCACCAAATTCTTTGCAAAAATCTTGATTAGTAGATCCAAAAATAATATCATCAACATAAATTTGACATACAAAGAATTCATTATCAATGACTTTTGCGAAAAGAGTTGTGTCAACTTTCCCAATCTTGAATCCTTTTGAAACAAGAAAATCTCTAAGTCGTTCATACCAAGCTCTAGGTGCTTGTTTGAGACCATAGAGCACCTTGGAGAGTTTATAGACATGATTTGGATTTTTAGGATCTTCAAAACCGAGAGGTTGTTCAACAAAAACAAGTTCAGATATTTTACCATTTAAGAATGCACTTTTAACATCCATTTAAAATAATTTAATATCAAAGCATTATGCAAAGGTGAGTAATATCCGAATTGACTCAAGTCTAGCTACGGGAGCAAAGGTTTCACCAAAATCCAAACCTTCGACTTGTGAATAACCTTGAGCGACCAATCTTGCCTTGTTTCTCACAACCATACCGTTTCCATTTTGCTTGTTCCTAAAAACCCATTTTGTGCCAATCACGTTGTGATCCTTGGGTCTCTCAACAAGCGTCCAAACATCATTGCGAACAAAATTATTCAACTCTTCAAGTATAGCATTTACCCAATCCGGATCATCTAGAGCTTCTTCTACAAACATTGGCTCAATGGAAGAAACAAACGAGTAATGTTCACAAAATAAAACAAGACGGGAACTAGTTTGAACAACCTTACCAACGTCACCCAAAATTTGATCAATGGGGTGATCTTTTGCAATGGCATTGTGAATCTTTGTATGAGTGACTGGTGCTTGTCCATTTTCAACTTCTTCAACTAGATTTTGACTTGGCGTAACGGAAGTAGAAGGTTCAACTTGAATAGAGGAGGATAGATCATCTTTGTCTTCTTTTGGCTTGATATATCCTAGAGTTATATTCTTCATTGCTTGTCTCAAGCCTTCATCACCTGCATCATCCAAGTTTTCTTGCTCTTCTTGAGAGCCATTAGTCTCATCAAATTGAACATCATGTTTCTCTTCAACTAAACCGGTGTTTTGGTTGAAGACACGATAAGCTATACTATTTGATGAGTATCCAAGCAAAAAAGCCAACATCGCATCTACTATCAAATTTTGAGAGCCGAACACCCTTTTTGAAAATATAACACTTGCAACAAAAAGCACGGAAATAAGAGATGTTCGGTTTTCTTCCAGCAAGAAGTTCATAAGAGGTCTTTTTCAAAAGACGATGCAAATAAAGACGATTAATGGCATGACAAGCGGTATTAGTTGCTTCCGCCCAAAATTTGTCGGAAGTATTATATTCATCAAGCATTGTCTTTGCCATTTCAATTAATATGCGATTTTTCCTTTCTACAACTCCATTTTGCTCCAGAGTGTAGGTTGTGGAAAGTTCATGCTTTATTCCAAGTTCATCATAAAAGTCTTCAACTTTAGTATTTTTAAACTCGGAACCATTATCACTACGGATTTTCTTAATAGTGAAATCAAATTCATTTTGAGCCATTTTTGCAAAACTTTTGAAAATTTCGGAGGTTTCACTTTTATCATTTGGGAAGAATACCCATGTATATCTAGAGTAATCATCCATAATGACTAAACAATAGCTATTACCCCCGATACTCTTATAGGTTGTTGGGCTAAATAAATCCATATGTAAGAGTTCCAATGGTCTAGAAGTTGACATGATACTTTTGGAAGGATGAGAATTAACGACTTGCTTTCCGACTTGACATGCACTACAAAGTCGATTTTTCTCAAACTTCACATCTTTCAAGCCAACAACTAAATCATGTTTGAAAAGCTTTTTTAGTTGAATCATTCCAACATGAGCTAGCCTTCTATGCCAAAGCCAACCCAATGAGATTTTTGCCATTAAATAAGTTTTTAAACAAGATTCATTTGAACTAAAATCAACCAAGTAAAGATTTCTAAATCTAAAGCTTTTGAAAATTAAAGAGCTATCTTTTGCATTTGATATTGTAACACCTTCACTAGAAAATGAGCAAATTAGTCCAAGATCACATATTTGAGCAACGGATAATAAATTGAAATTAAGTGATTCTACTAAAGATACATTTGAAATGGAAAGGTTATTTGAGATAGCGATTTTACCCAATCCTATTACCTTTCCTTTGCTATTATCTCCGAATGTGATTTTGTCATTTCCTTTTCCATTCTCGAATGTGGTGAATATTTTCCTATCACCGGTCATATGTTGAGTGCATCCACTATCAAGCACCCAATGTTTTCCACCGGTCTTGTACTTTACCTACAAAACAAGAATCAAGTTCTTTTAGGTACCCAAATATGTTTGGGTCCTTGGAGGTTAGTGACCAAGGTTTTAGGCACCCAAATAGCATTCTTTTTAGCGCCTAAAATTGAAGTGCCCACAAATTTAGCAACTACTTTACCATCTTTAGATTTCTTAAGCATGTAGCAAGAATCATAAATGTCATAAGACTTAGTTTTAGCAATTGAGCATGCATTTGACATATGTCCTACATTATGACATTTATTGCAATATTTCTCATTCTCCTTTACAAACCTTGCGGGCTTGTAAATTGGCTTCTTACTTTTCTTGGGCACATACCCAAGTCCTTCTTTATTGAATGAGCACCTTTGCTCACTCAATAGCTTATCAAGAGTAGCCTTACCCTTGAAGCACCTCTCTAAGCTCTTGCTTAGCTTAGTGACTTGTTCTTTTAATTCATGATTTTCAATAATGAGCAAAGGATCACAAGTATTAGCCAAATTTTCAATTGAATCATCATTTGAGCAACATGTCATGGATAACAAATCTTCACATGATGTAGAAGCATTAGACATAGATATAGCACTTGAAGTAATTTCTACTCTAGGCATCTCATCCATTAAATTGTAAGTAATTCCAACATGTGAATGGGATTTTTCCATATCCTTTAAGATAAGAGAATCATGAGCTATCTTTAGATCCTCATAAGAGTCTTTTAGAGAGATATACTTTTTCTTCAAGACCTTAAATTTTGATTTCTCTTTTCTGATAAATTCATTTAATTCTTCAAGCATATCCATCAATTCATCGTATGAAGGTTCATTGTTATCAATAGATTTTACCTTATCTCCTCTAGCCATTAGGCATGTAGAAGATCCGAAGAGTGATGGAGCTTCCCTGATTGCGATGCCGACAAGTCCTCTTTTCTTGGAGGACTCTTCATCACTTGAATCGGAGTCGGAATCCGAATATTCATCATCGGAATCTCATTCTCCAATATGGACTTCATTCTTGCCATCTTTGTAAAGCTTCTTGAAGAGCTTCTTCTTGCCATTGAATTCTTTCTTCTTTGATGATTTTCCCTTATCATCCTTCTTGTTGGGGCAATTTGAGATGATGTGCCCCTTCTCATCACATCCATAGCAACGAATATTGCTATAGCGTTTGTTGTCATTTGATGATTGCCTTTTCTTGCTCTTGTTGAAGTTGTAGCTTCGATGTAGGCTTCTTCTCAAGAATTTCTTCATTCTACTCACAAGGAGAGCAAACTCCTCATCGGAGTCTTCTTCTTCATCCTCATCATCACTTGACTCCGCTTTTGCCTTGAAAGCGGTAACCTTCTTCTTTGAGGAAGATGACTCCAAGAGTTCTTCCTTGTCCTTCTTGTATAACTCATTTGTGATGAGGTTGCCCAATAATCCGGTTGGCGTCATTCTCGGCAACTCGGGAGAGTTGAGGAAAAGCGTCACCAACATCTCATACTTGTCCGGCAAGGCTCTAAGTATTTTTCTCACAATATCAACATCGGTTAGTATTGTACCTAGGCCTTTGAGTTCATTTACAATGTTATTGAGGCGAGAATACATTTCATTTATATCCTCATGTAGCAACATTATAAATGTCTCATATTTGATCCGGAGCCTATGAAATTTGGCCTCTTTGACCGTGGATGTTCCCTCATGGATTTCTAAGAGGGTAGTCCAAATATCATGAGCGGTTTCCAAATTGCTCACTCTATTGAACTCATCTGCGTTCAAAGCACCAAAAAGAACATTCATTGCTTGAGCATCTAAATGAGCATTACGTGTCTCAATTTCCGTGGGGTCTAGTGGATTAAGAGGCATAACATAACCCTCATTTACGATTTTCCATATGCTCGGACTCATGGCCTTTAAGAAAATTGACATCCTAATTTTCCAATAAGAATAATTTGAGCCATCAAATAAAGGAGTCTTGCCTATAGACACTCCCTCACTAGCCATCCTTTCTCTCCTAGACGATTAAGTCTAACAATGGAGAGACCAAGCTCTGATACCACTTGTAGGATCAAGGATAACCGACTAGAGGGGGGTGAATAGGAGGTTTCTAAAAATTAATCAATTAATTCAGAAATTTTAGACAGAATGATTATAACAAGGCTACTAGCACAAATAAAAGATAGAGCTACTGCAGCAACTCGAATCAATTGATAGCTAATGACAAGTACAACTAAGCACTTCTAGCAGAACAAGCACAAGTAAATTCTAGAAGAATAAATGCAGGAAGGGAAAGGCTAGAATTAACCACAAAGAAGAAGAGGACTTTTTCCCGTGGTATCGAAGACTTGCCGGTCTTCACTAATCCACGTTGAGGAAGCTTGAACCAATCAAGCTGGCTCCACGAATTAAGCCTTCCCTCGATTTCACTAGTGGTTGTTCTTGCTCCACTCCGGATATGGCGAACACCGAGCCACTCACAATCTTGCACCGGGCCTCTTCATAATCTTCTTGAAGAGTTCACCTTGCTATCAACTCCAAGCTGTCTAGGTGTTCAGCAACACACAAGAGTAACAAAATCAACAATCTTCACTCGACGGCACTCAAGTGCAATGTATCAATCTAGAAATGAATGCACTTGAACTCCCTCTCAATGAATGAGTGAAACTGAGAATAAGGGAGTAGAAATGAATGCTTAGGGCTCAGATAGAAGTAAATGAATTCTAGCAGCTAGTAGAAATGAAGCACGGCGGTACTATCACGCCACCTCTAAGCAAATAAAACCCGAAAAGCATTGGTTCTGGAAAAACCATACCGCTCAAGAAAATCGGTTCATCCGTTTGTGCGGTAGTTTCGCATGTTGAATGCTGGTACTACCGCATCTCAATCAAAGAAGAACACCAATTTCCACATGTTCTGGTATTTTTATATCGGCAACGAATGTTCGGTTCAACCGTTGTGCGGTACTACCGCACTTAGTGTGTCGGTACTACCGCACCTCAACCGAGAGAAGAAATCCAAAAAGCAATGGTTCTGGAAAAAAAAACAAACCGCCAACAAAGAGTTGGTACTACCGATTGTCCTTAGAAACGAATAGTTGGCTTTTCAAATAAACTCCAAATATATGCATGATCCTAAATTGATCCATAAGGCACAAGAACATGATGTCAAGCTACTAGTCATGATCCCTCTTAATAGTACGGCATTTAACCTATAATTCGGTCTTCCAACCTTTTCTCCAAAGACCGGTAAACTGAAAAAGGAAACCTGTAGATCTTCATGTTGTCCTTTAGCATGCATCTCCATCTTGACATTCTTATGATTGAGACTTAACCTTGTGAATACTCAATAAACGTGTTAGTCCCATATTCATATATTGTCATTAATTACCAAAACAAATTTTATTGGCCTAGATGCTTTCAGGTGTATATCATAGCAATCTGAAATTCATGATGTTGTAAAGCTAAGTAACAATTCAAGCTAGAATATTTTGCCTAAGTGCTGATCCAAAATGTTTAAGTGAAATATATGAACACACACACAAAGATCAATGTGACTCAATACAAACAAAGGAATGAGCTAGTGAGATGCAATCTGAAATTGAGATGAAAACTAGCTCATTTTTGCACCAAGTACTAGGAGAGACTCTAGCCAATTGCAATAATATGAATTGTAAGGGCACAAGATTCCTCAAATAAATTAAATACATAATCTGAAATTTTATGAACTAAGGTTATCCTTTTCCCAAGTTTCGGCCAATATCTTCTTTTCTTTCTTTCTTTTTTTTACTTCACAACCACGACTTTTTTTTATTTGACTTGTGGCTTGTATTTTCTTTCGTTCTGTCTTTCTTCCTTTTTTTTCCGAAACAAGGGTTTAAGCTCCCCTCACACAAGTTCAAATTTTCAGCAAGTGTAAATAATTCAATGAACAGTTTCTAAGCAATTATCAAAGACTAGTCTCAAAGAAGAAGGAAAACCAGCGGTTCTTTTCCCACGCACTGTACGTGATTTACTGTAGCAACCCTACGCGGTTTACTATAACAACTGCGCACTGTAGCATGCGCGAGCCGCACCAGCGCTCGATTTGGAGCACATTGCAACGCGGGATTATCAGACGATCGAGTAATCGTAGCATCGCTGCGGTGATCAGAGCGATCGTGCATCTTTAGCACGCGAGTCCTCGTGATCGCGATCGCGACCGGAGCAGATCGGCCTTTGTTTAGGGTTTTCATTGGACACAAAGATTAAGCGACGCGAAAGAACACTACGATCAGCACTAAACAAAAACTCTAATGAATTAAAACCTAACTAAACTCACAGGAGATAACAGATGCAAAAACTAGGGTTTAGAATTTTTGTGTTGCAATTTTCGGTTTATGGACTCTATGTATTAAGAACAGCAAATAAAATCAATCTATTCTAGGGATAAGTAATCCTACCGAGTTAACCGTGCTCTGATACCAAGATGATACAGGGTTGTCCGATCTTCTCGATGTAGAATCAAAATACTCACGTGTAGCCTCTTGAATCGTAGTGATCTCCCGTTGCCAATGCAAGAACGAACACTCTTTAATTCGCGAGAACACACACGCCGGACTTCACGACCACCAAGCAAAGCCCTATCGCGCTCCCAATTCCCAGCGGAAAGGTTGAACGATCTCAATTAGCAAGAATTCTCAATTTCCCCATTGATGACGTCGGCCATCAAGAAGAACACAAGCAAATGAGTTTCAATCTATTATAAAAAATATCGTCCCTTTACAGGATGGAGGGGCTGTGGCTATATAGGACGCCCCCATCCTGGACGACGTGCGCACATATGGGCTCCTCAGTCGGTTTGGCCAGAGCCCAAGTAACCGAATCAAACTCAGAGTCCAGAGTAACTAAATCAAACTCATTACTTTATGGTTTGACTGAACCACTAATCAATTAATGACATGACCGAATTAATGGCCTCTTCTCATGTGCATGCATGCGTGGAGCTTTCTTTGTGTTTGCTGTATGTGTGGAACCCCCACCCCCTTCCAGCGCATGGATCTTGGGCTTGATGGCCTTGCTCACTTGGACCTTTTCTACGGACTGCTTGGTGGCCATCCAAAGGTTTTTTTCTCCCTTGTGTTCATCCAGTGCCGTGGTCTCGGTTCCCTCGTACCTAATTATGCACAAAACACTAGAATTAGGTAGTAGCAAATTCTCATCAAAAATAAACTCTTTAAAAAACAAATTCACATGTTGTTGTATTAGTTTAGCTCTTGCTCGAATCATTGGACATTTTGATGCTTCATGAACATCCTCATACACACTTGGTGTGGAAGATATAGTAGTAGTAGGGATGTCCTCATCACATAACTAACAACCTTGTACTTTACTGATAAGCAAAGGATGTAGAAGAATATGAACTGCAAGGAGATGACAACGGTTCTGCCAAGGATGTGGATAGTCGGCCTAAGGGAATTCACAATCTGGGTACGTGGTCGAGCTATCTGGTCTAGTGGATATCTTCCATGCTTATAGAACACATTCGACAATCACCATTTCTCCCCCTTTTCTATTTTTACCTAAGCCGAACCCTACCTCAAGAACTAAACATTTCACAATGGCAATATCCATAGCATCATCCATTCCATCACAGAGCAAGGGAGGGGCGGGGTAGTGACAGAGTAGAGGAGTAAAGTAGCTACCTCAGTGCATAGGCGGTAACACCACCACCGGTAGTAGCTCCCCCCATCACCATTCATCATGCATAAGCTAGAACCAACAAAATCATAGAATGAATCAAGCTAAGCATTAAAAACAAAACACCAGAGAGAAATCAGAAAATAAAAGGAAGAAGCATCCGACCTCCATCTCCCAAAACTGAGCCAGGCAGGCGCACTAGCGCCGGGCCGAAGCTGCAAAGGAGGCGAGCTGAGTGCAAGTTGCCGAGGCGCCGAAGATGTACGAGCCAGAGCCGAGCCGCCAGAGGCGCGCGGGCGAGCCATGGCCTCAAGGGAGCACATGGGCGCGAGGCAAAGCAAGCCGTCGAGGAGGCGAGTGAGCCGCGGCTAAGGAGCCAGGCGCAAGCCGGAGTCGAGGCCGAGGCGCGTGGGCGAGCCATGGCCGCAAGGGTGCACAGGCGCAAGGCAGGCCAAGCCACTGGGCCGGGTGAGCGGGCCGAGCAGGGGAGCAAGGCGAGGGGAGGAGCGCGCGCAGGCTGAGAGCCAGGGAGGCGTACAGGCGGCGGCACTGACAACCGCACCGGGCCGAGCCGGGAGGCGCAAGAGGAGGTGGCGGCAGAGGAAATCACCAAGGAGAAATGGAAGTGAAGAAATGAGAAAGAAAGGAATGAGGAAGATGGGGAAAGAAGAGCCTTGAGGCTTTCAGCTGTAAAGGATAAGGAGAGGCCGGATCGACGAGCTGAAGACAGCAACGACACAAACGAACGAAGGCATGCAAAACGAAATAAATATCGGACGGCGAGGACGAACGACCGCGCTCACCCCAAAGCTCCAGGATTTAACCGGTAGGATATGCAAGCATCGATGTAGATTCAGATAACTTACGATACATTAAGTACAAGACCGATCACTGGTTGTTACTAGTTACTAGCCTAGAGAATAACCGCAACAAAAGATCAAGCCCCTTCGAATTCAGAATCTTGTAGAATCAGCTGTCTTGCACCTTGAAGTGAAGACCAAAAAAGGAAACCAAATTGCATAGCCTACAAAAGGACATGTTGGGCTTTGATGCTAGACCACCAGAGAACGGGAGGTCGCACAGATCTGCTTACACTTGTTCCATCCTATTCCTATAGAAGCGAATCATAAATAGCAGCACCTGATCCCTGATGCGTTGTCACGAAGGATGTGTACAGATGAAGCTTACAGAGACTAGCCTGTCATTCATTGCATCGGTGAAGGAACCTGGTAGCTGGGCAGGTTCACAAATTGGTTTGGCTGTCGATAAGCAAAAGCTGCTTGGCTTCAGCAACATGAATCTTGATGGCATCAAGATCCCCTTCCACCTTATCGGAAACGTGCAGCATGGATTCATCCAAGTTGCAAGAGGCTCTGTCTCGCAGAAGCTCACCCAGGTCCCGCATCGCTTGATTTAGCTTCGAATTCAGTTCATCCAAGGACCTCATTTGATGCTGCAATGACTCCTCGCATACCCTGATCTCTTCCTCCTTCAAGTTGACTTGAAAAACGAACTCTTGGTAGTCAACCAGCAAGCTCTGCATGCCCTTCTGCTCACACTCCCAAATCTCTGTCAAGGTGTTTTCACGGACAAACCTCTCAATGTCAGCTTCCAAAAGGGTGAGGCAGCAATCGTTTATTTCTGTTTCAAGACGTGCAATCTTACTATCAATATCATCACACTTCTTCATGCTTTTTATTTCCTTCTGCACCATGATAAGTTGTTCGCGGGACTTCTTCAGTTCAGATAAAAGCTTCGTTCGCTCCTCCTCAGATTTCAGCAGCTCGGATGCCTTGCCAAAATTCAAGGGTTTCTGCAATGAAGCAGCGGAAGTATCCAGATTATCAATAGAAAAAAGGACCCTTTCTGCCTCCTTCTTTTGAGCTTCAAAAGAGCGGAGTTTCAATTTAAGGCCATCAACTTTGTTTCTCAACTCAGTTTCGGATTCATGTGCTTTTGAACATGTGGCAGGAAATTCGTTTTTGAGAGTTTGGAGATGACTCAATTGTTCCTTTTTTTTATTCATTAATTCCAAGTTGACATCAAACCTGGATCCAGCAAGGGCTTTGGTTTTCAAATCCAAGCTCCAACATGATGCTGCAGGGGAGAAATACTTGACTTCCAAAGCATTTTTGCTCTCCTGTGATTCTGACAGCGCAGACTTAAGGGCATTGATGTCTTCCTGGTCTTGCTGCACGTCTAGACAACGGAGCTGAATGCTTGCCGAAAGTTCTTCTGCCTTACTACTAGCCATCTCGAGCAGTTTAAAATATTTTGTTGCGTCCTGGGCAGTCACAAGCTTGTCTTGGACATGCTCCAGCTTAACTCGAACAAGCCGCAGCTCTTCTTTAAAAGCTACAATTGCAGAGTCATGTACATATTTTCCTTCAAGATCCTCAGTTTCTGTTGCTTCGTGCATTTCAGCATCTCTCTCTCCAAACTGAATCTCTTCTGTAGTTTCAGAATTGCTTTGCTCAAAAATTTTCCTTTTGAATTCATCTCTTTCCTGCATAGCTTTCTCGTACAAACCCATAAGTTTATCATTTTCCTCATGCATCTCATCCAATTGAAGTTGCATTTCTGCAAATTCAGTTCTTGAAAGGTTACCCTTGTGGCTGCATTTTTCATCCACTATCTTAGACCCTACTACCTCACCAGATGAGTCATATGCAGTCAAATCTGCTGCGCCTTCTGGTTGGTCATCCAGCAGCTCCACATCCACAGTATTCCCTCCATAAGAAGGATGGCTGCTTTGCTGCTCGTTCACATCTTCAGTTTGAGGAATGGCAGGATGGTTTCCCTCTTGGTTCTCCTCAACGTTCACAATAGCATGCTCATAGAGCTCAACCAATCTCTTGTTATCCTCAATCAGAACCTTAAGCTGTGTTCTTAGTTCCTCGTTCTCTTTGGCCAACCCAATTGCAGTTTCATGAGCTTCTGCTTCTCTTTGACTTGCAGTAGCTATTGCATCAACCAACGTCTTAAGTTCCGTTTGAGTGTCCGGCAGGTTATGTAAATCTGTCTCAGATTGCTCTTGGAGCTCCACAGCCTCGAGTTTTTTGTTTGCATCATCACATTTCTTCGCTGCATCCAACTCTAAGGTCAACTCATCAACACACCTGCGCAATGTTCAATTTGTCAAGTCATACTCTCCGAACAGTAGTTGATAACACATAAAGAAGCTCCGGACAAGCATAAGCGTAATACCATAATTTCAAAAACACACACAGTGGAATTTAGTGGAAACCATTAGCAAAAGTCAATCCTGAGCCACAAGGAAATATCATATGCAGCTGAATCAAAAACAATATAGCAAAAATGAATTGCGGGGGTTGATTGATCTACACCTGACCTAACCATTGGAAACCACAGGTGTTTCAGAATTAATGCCATTGTCTTTTCAGGAGCACACAGGCCGTAGTGCAGTACTTTTTCTTAAACTTGCACAAATGCATCACTAACTCGTATCTCTAAAGTCATTAATATCTCAAAGGAGTATGGAACAAGCAAAAATATGCTGATATGCAGTACCAAGCCATCAATTCCCTAGTCACCAAAGGAACAGCATAAAGGTTCTTGTGGTGAATGGAATTGAACACTATGACAATGCCTCAAAATTACAAATTGCGACAGATTATTTTCGGGATCTCCTCAGTACAGAAGGTCCATGGGCTCCAACAATTGATCTTGCACATCTTTACCAGCAAGAAGAAAATCTACATGCTCTCTCTCTGACTGCTTCACTTGGGAAGAGATAGCAAAGGCAATTACACGCTCCCTGAACAACAAAAGTCTAGGACCGGACGGCTTCACCAATGAGTTTTATAAGAAATTCATGAACATTATTAAGCCTGAGCTCTTACACATTTTTGCGGATTTGCATGCCAATAAGCTGGACATGTCAGGGATTAATAACTCGTATGTCACTTTGATTCCAAAAACTGAAACGCCGATACAGATCAAGGATTTCAGACCTGTTTCATTACAGCATAGTATACCCAAGCTCATTAGCAAAGTACTGGCAAATAGGCAGCAGCCGAAAGTCAAATATCCCATTAGCCCCATGCAATCAGGATTCATCACAGAAAGATGAATCACAGAGAATTTCTTATTTGCCTCAAAACTTGTCCAATGTGCTCTGAAGAGGAATAAGCCAATGTTGGTGCTCAAATTAGACTTCCACAAAGCTTTTGGCACAATAAACTGGAAATGTATTATTATGACACTACAACATCGCGGCTTTGATAATACCTGGGTACAATGGATACGTACTATTCTCTCCTCCGGCAAAATGCAGATTCTTGTCAACGGAGTAGTGGGTGATCAAATTAAATACAAGCGAGGGGTGCGACAAGGGGACCCGCTTTCACCATATCTTTTCATCCTAGTAGCGGATATCCTCCAAAGATTATTACAACGCGCGCACACGGATGGGCATATTCTACACCCCTTGGATACAGAAGAGGCACCACCCACCTTACAATATGCGGATGACACTTTAATTCTGCTTAAAGGTACAACACAACAGGCGGTGATCCTCAAAGAGCTACTCGATTCGTTTGCACTTTTTTTGGAATTGAAGATCAACTACCATAAGAGTACATTAGTACCTATTCACATGTCGCAACAGGAGGCCACGTTAGCTGCTAACACCTTGCAATGCACGCTAAGCACACTGCCATGTAACTACTTAGGACTGCCTTTATCCACTAGCAAGATACCTCACAATCTGTTGCAACCAATTATTGACAAAATAGATGTTTGGTCGGTAGATGGATACCAAGATTGCTATCTTGGGGAGGGAGAGTACTAATGATAAACTCGGTACTGTCAGCAATACCGACTTATTACATGAGTTGCATGCAATGGCCAGAGAGCAGCATAGAAGAGCCTTTCTTTGGAAGGGAGATAAGGGGATTCAAGGTGGACAATGTTTGGTCGCCTGGACCACAGTGGTATTGTCCAAAGAGCAAGGAGGTTTAGGGATCCGTGATTTACGAATTCATAACAAAGCCTTGATCATGAAGTTGACAGGAAAGTTACTATCGAACTCTACCGAACCTTGCTTCAATTGGTTAAGACGTCAGTATATCCGAGGTCACATACCGGTGCAATCCCGCCAAGGGGACACAACAGTTTGGAAAATGTTGGCAACTGTTATTGAGACAACTACGCAAATGACAAAAGTCATAATCGGGGATGGAAGTTCTGGAAAGACCATTGGACCTCAACAGGAAGATTATATCTATGCTTTCCCATTCTATTCACTTATGCAATTAATCGGAATTGCATTGTCAGCTCACAGTTTGTGAATAACGCCTGGGTGATTTCGCTTCACCCGGTGCTATCTCAGCAGGCACTCTTGGAATACCATATTTTGATTCAGGCTTTGTCCGAGCAACAACTCGCGCAGGGAACTTTAGACCGAAGAATCATTGTATCGACAATGGCCGAAATAACTACATCAGAAATATATAGAACCCTATCATTACATGGTCTAAAATGGAGAGCGTTCGATCATGTCTGGCACAGATCAATCCCACACAGATACTGAGTCTTCTTATGGCTGGCTTTTAGGGGAAAACTTAACACTAAAGATAATATGATGACTAAACATTGGATTCAGAGTCCGCACTGTGACATTTGCCTGGCATTGGAGACAATTGATCATATCATACTACGATGTAAAGCTGCGGAACATCTATGGAAAAAACTAGGATTATCGGTAGCAGCTACTACCTCCAAAGACATATTCGAATTTGTGGAAAGGGTATCAATACAATCACTAAACGACCGTGAAATTTGGCCCATATGCTTTGCAGCCTGCGCTCATACATTATGGCTCATGAGAAATAAACGGATATTCCAAAATAATGACACCGGAGTAACCGAGATGCAACGTCAAATCAAGGAATAAATTGCACTATAGGCTTACAGGACCAAAACTGAGCATCATGATTCATTTCGACAGTGGAGCCACCTCCTATTGTGAATTCTTTTTTTTAAATCCATGTTTGTATAGTTTTTTCTCTTCTTCTTCTTCTTCTTCTTCTTCTTCTTCTTCTTCTTCTTTATTTTTCTTTTTCCTTTCCTTTCGCGTACTTTGAATCGCCTGACTATCATTTTTAATATAATGATCACAAGGTAGAGACTTCTCTATCTTTTACGTCAAAAAAAAATTCCCTAGTCACTTGATATACTGAATGAAACACTTGTAAGTCGTCATATTTGAAGTGGTATATGTAAATTGTCCGTGGTAGCAAAGAGTTTCCTCACTGGAAAAAAAGACTCACAACTCCCCACTTAACAATCACAGCAGCTGAAAACCAATAATAATAAGTATACCAAGAACCAAACTATAGATCCATGAAATTTAACATGCAAAAACACACGTGACTAATTCACCACAGAAATTGTTTTCTTATAAGTTACAATGACTAAAATCACTATTGAGTATTGACAAAGTGTTTTAGAATTTCGGACATTACAATATATTGCAAACTCAATCTTGGGGACAACCAAGGATTATGCTTCCCATATATTCACATATTTGAGAGTTGAGCTAGGATGTGGAGCTTAAAGTGGATGCGAGGGTTCAATATGCTTGAAATATTATATACAACTGATCAGGGTGACAATTATTTTGATGGTCATATACAACTGTAGCGCATACTAACAGCATACTCACGGTAGGAAAATAGTTATATACCTCTCAAGTTTCTCTTTTGCTTCAAGGCAAGATCTCAATTTTTTACGCAGCGACTCGATTTCTCTCTCATTTTGAATAGCCTGTAGTACAACAGTACAAACTGATGTTACAAGAACTAACAAATAAGAGTACCATCAGCAAGGGTATAAGTGGACTTAGATATGTCAGAAGAAGTTTTATAATGCCAACCTGCAAATGAAGAAACTCGTTTTCCTCATCACCAGCTGACTCCCCAAATAATGAGAGGTCCTGCATGAGAAAGTTTTTATAGTAAGTTAAGGTTCGGTTTTCTAGTAAGTTCAGGAAGTATTGTTAATTTCAGAATTGGTATCATTTATTCAAAAAGTTTGTATATAAGCAAACCTTGTTAACAGGATCCTTCTCATGCATAAGTTTCCAATCAAGTGCTTCTAGTAGCTGCAAGTTATGCAACTTAAGTGAGTTGAAGACATCAAGAAAATAGTAAAGGTGCAAGAAGCTATATCACTAAAAAATTTCCCGCTTTTTTGAGGTCGCCATGAATTTAAAGTGGATACCTTATCTTGTAAAACAATTATCTGCTCATGCATCATTTCCCGTTCTCCTTCATCAACAAATGTTTGCAACCTGACCGTTTTAAAAATAGCAAGCCATCAAGCTTCCAGCTAGCAACACCAAGTAGATAAACCAAAAGCATGCATGGTAATCCTTTGGAGGAAAGCAGAAGTGAATGGATAGCAAATCAAACCTTCGCAGCTCTTCCTTTAACTGTAGGTTTTCCATAGCAAATCGTGTAACTTCTGGATTGCGATCCAGTTGGTTTCGTAGAGCCTCTATTTCCTTCACAAGGTCTTCCTTTTCTTGTAAGAGATGTGCTTCACCGGATAACTTCCCTGATGCAACTTGCTCCAATCTTTTGATTCGATCTTCACGAAAACGAAGCCTCATCCTGAAACTTCTCACCTCTTCTGTTTTTTGAGTTGCCTGTAGTGCAACAGCAAATTAAAATTAAGAAACACAGGACTGTATTTGCACATATGACATATTAGCTTTAATTTTGTCAAAGTGCTTGTAAAGTTGACACAAAATCATATGGAAAAGAGAACTGCAGACCAGCTGTTCAGCAATCTGCTTTGCAGCAATTGTTGCCTTCAATTTTGCTTCTTTTTCCTGTTCCCTCCTAAAAGCAGCAACAAGTGCGGCATCATAATCTTTCCTCTGAATACAACACATCGAGAAAGATAAAGTAAGCAGATGGTCTAACACATCAATTTCAACAAGCAAAAAATAGTATATGAATACCTGTGTAGCCCTTTTATCAAACATAAGTGGACTGAATGAGCCATAACCTTGATCCCATTTGAATGTGCCAGGAGAATCACAGATAAATCCACTGGAACTAGCACATTCTGTTTTGTCAGAATTGACTAGTCCTTGCAGGTGGCTAACCTCTTTCTGTAATTATAGAGCAAACATAAGATTGCACATAATAAATTATATATAAGAACCGTGCGGTAGAATATATTGGGTGTAAACTGCTCTTAATCAATATGAAACATCAATGATAGCAGAAAGGAACAAAATTAAAACACATATCGTCTACATATCGTCATGGGTCTTAATGTCTTCACATGCACACGCAAAATTTATTAAACCTAAAATCAATGTATCTTCTATACCTTAAGGTGTTGGATCTGTAAACGCATGCTCAGGACATCACCAGAGGCATCCTCATTTATAACAGCCTACAAAAAACAGCAATCAGCTGACATTTAAATGCTGAAAACAAGTAATGAAAAACACATGTTGAGTGCATACATTATTTCTTATGTACTTAGCCCGTTGAGAGAATTTTAATGTGCTTAATGTCTCAGCTGCACAGCTAGTAAAAAATAATAACGTCAGTAATGTGAAATAACTATTAAAAGCCTTTCGAAGAAAAAAAAATATGTTTAAAAGTCTACCAGTGAGATGGGCTTATGTTTGCAATTATAGTTGTTTTTGAATTCCCTCCAAGCGAATCCTGGGAAAAGTAAAGAAAAGGCATAAGAAAAACTATCTTGTTCTCCTTATATTATTCTCAAATCTCAATCGAGGTAAAAATTCACAATGATGAAATTTGCCAACTCAAATATGTCTATAGCAGTCAACATACAACATAAAAAAACTTATATCTCTTTAGTTGTGCGTATTACCTGTAGGAGAAATGTCAATTTCGAATCACGATAGGGAACATGGTGTGACTTTTTGTTTGACACAGCAATAAGATTTGTAATAACAAGTCTGCAACAATAACATTGAGAAATAGTTTAAGGAGTACACTGAATTCAAATCAAGCTTTGAAAAATTTTCTATTACATAAGATAAAGATTTGAAGTTGATGAACAAACCCTAAAGCTGAAAGTGATTTGTTGATGTTGGTAGCTTCTTTTAAGCGTTCCCCTTCAGCGCCTGAGCTCTTTTGCCTGTAAGGCACGTGTCATTCATGCTGAATAGGAAACTGAAAGTGTATAAGAAGTTTTTGCACTGGCACTGCAAATGCAAGATCCTATCTAGCAATAACAGACAAAGTTACATGTGTAACTTACCTCTCCGAGCCCGCAAGGTCAACAAGGTTAAGACGAGAAAATCGGTGATGGTTGATACCTTGAGATTCCCACTGTATGGTTAACATTTCAGTTAAAAGAGTAAGAGTGTGTGTGTGCGCGCATGGAAGGTAATTGCCTTTTATTACACAGAAACTATAGAAACAAGTTAAAATAACATTTACTTTATATACCTTACTCTCTATAAGACAAGTAAAAACACTATGAGAGCGGCTACTTGCTCGGTTCATATTGGTGGCTGCCACCTTTCTGTTTGCTGCACCCTGAAAAAAAATGCAGAATGTTTGTCAAATTGATCTAGCCAGTGAATCTAACAAGTATATGTGGGATATCAGATAATAAATCAACTCATGCAAGCTTAGTAACACTAACAGGTGCCTTGCAGCGTGCCAAAAAGTAAAGACAAACTTCAGTGTAACGTGTAAAGCAAAAATGTTGCATTTGATCAGTTTAACCCCAATCATGGTGGTGAAAATTGTTGACCCCACCTTGTAGCAACTATAGTATATCGGCCTTCTAACCAGTTTTATTTCATATTTATATATGTATATTCGTATAGCAGCAAAACAAATATCAAGTGAGTCATTTTTATGTATTTAGTCTCGAAAACTAAGTGTTTGTCAACAATGGTTGCTAAAAGGATCAAAATAGAAGTAACATACATGGAAATTGGAGATTCAATCACATTCACACGCCTAGATGATCGCTATGTATTTGACTACTTATGCACAACGTTGCAAAATTGGTCCCCTGAAAAAAACCTTGGAAAATTGGCAATATAGAAGTAAAGCACATAATTCATATTATATACTTGTAGGGGCGGCCCACCGGCCCCCACGACCAGGCGAACACCGTAAGCGCCCCCACCCCTCCGAGTATCGCCGAAGGGGTCCGGAGGGTCCGAAGGCCGCCGAAGGGGCTCGAAGGGCCCGGAGGTCCGAAGGCCGCCGAAGGGGCTCGAAGGGCCCGGAGGTCCGAAGGGGCTCGGAGGGCCCGACAGGGTCCGAAGCACTGTAACCTCCTGGGGTGGCCAAGGCCCTTCGGACTAGGTGCATCTCGTACACTTCGAAGAACCACAGTACCGTTGAGTCGAGGCACCAGTTAGATGGGCTAGGACCACGAGGGTCCACCATAAGCCAAGGCTACACATAGGGGTAGGAAAAGCCCCTGCAGCCCCTACCAGTATAGGGTCCTGTAAGAGGTAGGTTTGTAATCCCATGTACCTAGTAGAAAGGATATAAATAGCCACCTCCCCCATGTAATAAGGCAGACCTGAATTTTCGGGACAATTAATACACATCTATTCCTTGCAACCAATCCCCTCTTCGAGGACCCTTCGGCCACTCACGTGTAGGGGTCCCCTCTTTTTACTGTTTAGTCTTTCTTGCTACGATAGTAGGCGTCGTCCGTGGGGATCGGCAGGAAAGCTACGAAGCCCAAATCTGAAGCACCGGCATGGCCCCTCAGAAGAGGGCCAAGCCCAAGGTCTCAACAGCTGCGACGGTCGCGGCCCCGGGCACCCCGAGGGCCAAACAAAGCAGAACCTCCGCGACAGCAGTGCCCCCCGCCCAGGCTGCGGAGGAGGAAGCGAATAACTCCACACATGGAGATATCGTCAAGAGCGACACCTGGCCTGTCGAGGCATCCTTCCCGGCGAACCATCGAGCTGACCCGCCGCCCCGCCCAGGGTAGCGGGCGTAAACCAAGGGTCACACGAAGCCCTCCAACGGGAACTGGTGGACCTTCGTCGAGAAATGGCGGACCACCGACGTCCACCAGAGACAGCCCTCGCGGCCGCCTGCCGCCCCTCAGCTCCGGCGACCGTATCTCCCGCCCCAATGCTCCAGGGGGACCCAAACTCCCCATTAAGCGTCGGGTTGCAGACAGCTCGCTGGCCGCAAGGCTTCAAGATGCCGAAGGTCACCCCCTTCGAGGGGTACATGGACCCTTCAGAATTTCTTCGGGTGTACGAGACGGCTATCGAGACGGCGGAGGAGACAACACCACATAGGCAAAAAGCGTCACCCTCGCTCTCAAGGGCGTGGCGCTAACATTGTTCTTCACCATCCCTCCCCGCTCCATATATGCATGGGAACAGTTGCGAGATCTTGTTCGCAACAATTTCCAGGGAAACTACACGAAGCCAAAGGGCGGCACGGGGCACCTGTTCGTAGGGGTGAAAACAGACCAGATACGGACGGATAATGGCTCTGCCATATTTGTTTTCATATTTTTTTCCAGATCCGGATACGAATACGAATAATATCGAATACGGAGCGAAACGAATACGATCGTGGATATTTTTGGGAACATGAAAACCCCTTAAATTGTATGCCAGAAATTAACGGAAACATATAACTAGTTTATTTGATACAAACATTCATGAATTGTTCATATTTTCAGTAACCGCACATAATATTGGCACTAGCAAGCTACATTAACTAGTTCATCACAAACATAACACTTAGTTTACCATATTTAGCTCATAAGTCATAAGTCATAACTCACCATGTCGCAAGTCATCACGCATTCACAGTTAGTTCATCACATACATATATAAAACTTAGTTCACACTAACATTGATCAGGCTGGATGGTTAATCTATACAAGAAATGACCTGTAACATCCCAAAGTATGTTACCAAAAATAAAATTAATAAAGTTATTATTTTATTGGATTTTCTCGATTTAAAAGAGTTTCCTTGGTTAAAAAGAAAAAATAATAAAATAAAGTCAATTATTTAATTTCCTTGTTTTTAATGTCAAAATAAAATTTATTGAGTTTTCTTGGATTTTATTAAATTTAAAGTGAAAAAGTAAATTTTAATTAATTTCTTGAATTTTACGGATTTTAATAATGTTTTTCCTATTTTCAGAAATTAAAAATAATTTATGTGCAAAAATAAAAACCAACTTTAAGTTGGAATGAATTTTATTAAGTTCAAAATAATTCAAGGAATTTCTGTGATTTTTTCTAGAATTTTTTAACTCTATTTGCTATTTTCTAAAAGGTTATTTGATTTGTTGCATTTTCTGAAATTTGGAAATCAATTAAAATCTCCTTTTCTCTTTTGGGCCGAAATTCGGATATCCGAACTTCGTCTTATCCGGATAATCTGTATTTGTATCCGTTTCCGTTTCCGACAAAAATATCCGAAATCGTTTCCGATCCGAAAATTATTCGAGAAAAATCCGATCCGTGATAATCCGTTTCCGTCCGTATCGATTGGAAACTATCCGATCCGTTTTCACCCCTACCTATTCACAGTAAAGCAGGTCCCCGGCAAGTCCCTCTAGAGCTTCTTCAAAAAATTCGCGAAGGTGAAATGCCAAGTAAAGGGTGTCAACGAAACCACCGTCACAAACACAGCCAAGTGCGGGCTCCAGAAGGGCCCCTTGTCGGCAAGACTGGCCCGCAAGCATGTCCGCATAGTGACGGAGCTCTTCGACAAGATCGAAGAGTACGCCCAAAGTGAGGAAGATAGCACTTTCGAGAGGCGGCCCTCGCCGCCCAACACCCACCTCGAAAGGACTCCGCCGCGATCGACACCCGCCAAGCCGCGAACCATCAACTACCAGCAAAAGGGTCACAATGTCTATCACGTAGACGGCGGCCCACTCCACGGAGGAGGCGCAGCGGAGAGGCGTGGGTCATGGCCGGGTGCTTGGGTGCAACGGTGGCCGACGACCCAAAGAACTACGCCGCGTCCGGAGTCCTCGCCATTTTGATCTCTCGCCATTTTGTGATCTCCACGACGAAGCATCACACACAACATTGCGACCATGCGGGACTACATAAACCGCGACCGACTGCCAGCCGAGCGTGCTGACACGGGAGGGGCTGGCAACCAACTGCCCGCCCCACCACCGAGACCCCGCACAGAAGGAAGCCGCGAGGAGCACCAGCAAAGGACCATAAACATGATCGTCGGAGGATCCTTGCTCGGCCTGGCCTCAAAAATGCAACGCCGCACGTACGCCCGGTAGATACATCACCTCGCCACATACCTTCTGTCCAGGCCACCTCGCTACGCCAAGATACCAATCTCTTTCGGCCCCGAGGATGCCTAGGGTGTGTATTTCCCACACCAAGACCCCCTCGTCATCTCCGCCATCATCATGGATTTCCAGGTCAGGCGCATCCTCGTCGACGGAGGGAGCTCGGTGGACCTCCTGTTTGTGGACGTCTTCGACAAGATGATGATCCCCCGAGATCGCCTATGACCTCCAGGCATACCCCTGATAGGCTTCGGAGAACACCCGTAGCGGCCCTAGGCCAGATTGACCTAGCCCTCACATTCAACAATGACTTCGCATCCCGAACCAAGGTCGTCACGTTTGACGTCGTTCAAATGCCCTACCAATACAATGTCATCCTCGGCCGGGCCACGCTCAACACCTTCGGCGCCATAGCCCACCACAATTACATGTGCATGAAGATTCCCGCACCGGAGGGCATAATCACGGTACAAAGGGGACCAGGACCTCGCAAGGCATAGAGAGCTAGAGACCCTCTCGCCAGCCCGACACGTCCACACCGTCGGGCCGGACAAAAGGGACCAAACAAGCCCACCTTCAGCGAAATGGGCAACGAAGCCAAAACCACAGGGGCAGCTTCGGAGAGTCCCCCTAATTTGTGATTCCCCAGAGAGGACAGTGGCCCTCAGGGAGGAGCTCCCGGCGGAAGCACACGAAGCCATCCTCGAAGTGCTCCGCAGCAACGCTAATGTCTTCGCCTGTGGCCCGGAGGACATCTCCGGGGTGGCACGGGAAACAATCGAGCACCGCCTAGCCATCCGAAGAGACGCATCACCCAAGAAATAGAAATTGCAGCGCATGTCGGCCGACCGGTTGGTAGCAACAAAGAAAGAGATTGCCAAGCCGCTGAAGACGGGGGTCATTCGCAAGATTAAACACTCAGAGTGGCTGGCCAACCCCGTCCTCGTACACAAAGAAACGGGCAAATGGCGCATGTGCGTCGACTTCACCAACCTCAACAAGGCATGCCCCAAGGACGATTTTCCCCTACCCCGCATCGACCAGCCGGTGGACGCCACTTCGGGCTGTGAGCTAATGAGCTTCCTAGACGCCTACTCCGGGTACCATCAAGTACTCATGGCCAAAGAAGACGAACCAAAGACTGCGTTCATCACCCCCATAGGCACATATTGCTACACCCGCATGCCCTTCGGCCTGAAGAATGCGGGTGCGACCTTCACCCGCCTCATCACGAAGGTGCTAGCCTGCCAGCTCGGCCGCAATGTGGAAGCGTACATGGACGACATAGTAATCAAGAGCAAGTTGGCAAGCGCACATACGAAGGACCTGCAAGAAACCTTCACCAGCCTTCGGGTGGAGGAATTCAAGCTCAACCCGGAGAAATGCGCCTTCGGCGTAAAAGCAAGCAAGCTCTTAGGGTTCCTCATATCCAAGAGGGGTATCGAGGCCAACCCCGAAAAAATTAGGGCCGTCCAGGAAATGAAGCCCCCTCACAGCGCCCGCGAGGTCAATCGCCCGGGATAGCATCAAGGTCTACACACACATCAACCAGTCAAGAAAATATATACATTATATATATAGCTACTCAGCAGAGCAACAGGAAAAACAACATTTGCGACGTTCGCCTCGATGCCCTAGAGCATATCCTTGAGGGACATCTTCCAGAAGAGCTCCTGCGCAAGGGTCAAAGAGCCGAACCGAGCAATCTCCTCATAGACCTCCGTACCGCCCGGACGAACCTTAAAATCCACAGGGGCAGAGCGGGCCCAAGTTTGCCAAACCAACGACAGCCGGAGCTACGGATGAAGGTGCCGCCTCGGAACTTGCCGACATCGAACCACCATCATCATGACTAGCACCTTGGTCGCTAACAACGGCCATAACAGCTGGCACCTGCGACGTCAGAGGCGCAGCCTCGATATCCCCAGCACCCCTCTCATAAGCATGTGAGGGGGTGTCGCCGCAAGAGGACCCATCTAACGGAAACCTCGTGAAGCCAAACAAGCCCGCTACACTATCGGCCTCCGTCGCCGCACATTCTCCTGCCCTCGCCGACGCACCAGCCTCAACTACCTCACCCGCGCGGTGCTCAGGGGAAACAGCGCGTACGACCAAAGAGAGGTTGTTGGACTCAACGCGCTCCACCTGCTCCGAGGGCTCCCACACATCCCTCTTAGCCGCGGGTCCCGCCGTATCCCCTGGGCCACGGAGAGCCGCCCGCCTCGCAGGGGCGGCCGGTCTTGCAAGCACCACCGCTGATCGCCCGCAGACGTTTACAGGCGACGCAGGCGTTTCTTCTTACCTTCGTCCGGATCCGGACGTTCTACAAGCCAGACCGACGCGGAATACGCCCGGTTCAACCGGGCATCCCTCACCACAAGCCTACGCCTAGCGTGCTCTTCGCCCGTGTAGGGGCCCAAGAACACCTCCGTGTCGGGTCGCCTTGCCGATAGCCAGAATCGCCAAAGACACAAACAGATAAAGTCAAAAAAAGAAAGAGAAACATATGGCACAGCAATTCACTACCTTCACAAGGCGTGCCCTCTCAGTCCGGCACGGTCAAGGTCGAAAGATCAAACCTTGAAGCCACCAGCTCAACACGCCACCTGAGGACCAGGGGCCAGACTCTGAAGGCACAAAACTCCTCCATGAGGTCGCGAGTCGAAAGCCGTTTTGTCGCGTTCAGCAACAAGTGGAGGAGAGCCTCCTCCCGCGAGGTCGGGGCGATCTCCGGCGAGGCAGTCAGCTCAATCATACCACCCCTCGAGTGAAGACCAGACTCCGCTGGCGAGATATGGTAGAACCACCGACGTGTCCAGTTGGTATCCCAGCGGTTGCGTGCCGCTGGGGCGGGCACGTACATTTACATCCACGCCTTCGGCTGGAAGTTAACATTGCCAAAATTCAGCGTCTCCCTCGAGTTCTTCTTCTTCGGCTGGCACCGCCCATCATGAAGGTAAGTGCAGAGCCGCCCTTCACCGCTGGTACCAGCAAACCGAAGAATCCACTCGAAGACACCCAACTTCACGATGGAGTTTAGCGTAAGCTGTGCCAACTCCACCCTATATAGTTGGAGCACTTCGGAGACCAGCCCAACGCATGGGAGTCGGCCCTACAGAAAAAAAGCGGCGAAAACTACGCCGCGTCGGCCTCAATTTCGACGACAGTCTCGCCTCCTGGTGCCATCACCCTTGCGAGGCTCACAAGCTTCCCCTCGTCAACGAGGATCCAGAAAACCAACTCAGTCATGGTCGATCTGCCGAGATCACTCGTGTACTGCATCTCTCCCACGCCCTCCTTGCTCCGCTTCGTCATAGCCGGAGCAACCTGTATCACTCTCGAAGCAAAGGCAAGAAGCGCAATCAGAGGCAGGGCAACGGGCTTTTCACGCGAAATAGTGCAAGCTTGAACCACATCCAAGGGGGGGACCCCTATTTATACAAGCCAACCCACAGCAAAACCAAGTAGGACAATCGAGGAGCCGCGACCCAATCACCACATGCCACATGGCACCCGCGAACAATTGTGGCGCGTGATACCAAATCATTGTCCACGCCCCTCAAAGGGACGCCAATCAAAGCAAACTGGCCTAGCAGCAGGACACAAGGCCTAACGGCGGCGCAAGGGAACCGACGGCACGACATCAAAGCCTACCACTCCGACCCCAGTGGCGGCGCAACAGTGACAGGGCATATGCTTCGCCAGGCCGAAGGGGACGGTGTACCTGTACCCTTGTAATGATCCTTAGATCATAGGGGGTAAACACCGCCAGGAAGAAGGCCAGGCAGCGTCGGCTTGTTGGGATGAGAGATTATACTATAGACTGGGATGATAGAACCTTGGGAGGGAGGCTAGATTAATTCTTCTTTCTTGCTTGCCTGATAATGGATACATGTTATCCCTTTTATAGGGACGACCTGACTTGACCTCTAAGAAAGAATCTCTATTTCTATGGAAACTTATCTCCATTAGATGGAATACATCTCTAAGGAAGTAAACCCAACTAATAAGGAAACTAACTATTCTATCTCTATTTCCTAACTGCTAATGCACCCGTGGGGCCCGGCATGACTAGTCGCGGTGCTACAGTACCATATGTACTGTTCAAGCGTGAACAATAGCCCGGTCCATGACAACTACTCCTGTCCTTTCGCGACAGCTCGTCCTCGAACTGTGGTGGCGGCCATGGCTAAAGCCCTAGGAGACCCCATGTTGACGAGAGGTTGTGATGACGATATGAGTCCTTGAAGATCATTGCCTCCACGCGCGGTTGCAGCAAACTAACCGATTGCTGCGACAGGCATGACAACAACCCTGGCAACGTCACAGTGGCCACAACGTACTTCGGCAGGGTCGTGACAAGCTTCGGTGACACTATGGCAGGATATGGTAGTGGTGCAAGTTCCGACAGCGTCACTGTGGTTACTGGAAACGCCGCTGCCTCTTGTTGTGCTTTCTTCTCCTTCTGATCCACGATCATCTTCTCTAAAGTAGCATGCATGTCGAGGAAGATGACCACCATCTTCTTGTCGTTGTCGTTGGTACTCTTGGCCTTCTTGTTGGCGTTAGCCTTTATCATAGCCAACGACTCAGCGGCAGGTCTGATGGTCTGATCTGTCGCCATAACCATGGTAGCAGACGTCGTTAGAAGGGATCGACTGCTCTGATACCAAATGTAATGATCCTTAGATCATAGGGGGTAAACACCGCCGGGAAGAAGATCGGGCTGCGTCGGCTTGTTGGGATGAGAGATTAAACTATAGACTGGGATGATAGAACCTTGGGAGGGAGGCTAGATTAATTCTTCTTTCTTGCTTGCCTGATAATGGATACATGCTATCCCTTTTATAGGGACGACCCGATTTGACCTCTAAGAAACAATCTCTATTTCTATGGAAACTTATCTCTATTAGATGGAATACATCTCTAAGGAAGTAAACCCAACTAATAAGGAAACTAAATATTCTATCTCTATTTCCTAACTGCTAATACACCCGTGGGGCCCGGCATGACTAGTCGTGGTGCTACAAGATCTGAGTATGTCTTTGTTCACGTGTGAAACGAGTCTTGGCCCATGATAACCCTCCGGGAAAAAGGCGCGGTTTCAGTCATGACAAAGCAAGATCTCGACCGTGAGAGGCTTGTCGTAGGGGCGGCCCACCGGCCCCCACGACCAGACGAACACCGCAAGCGCCCCCACTCCTACGAGTATCGCCGAAGGGGTCCGAAGGCCAAGAAGAACTGAAGGGCCCAAGGCTCAAGGGCCCAGAGGGGTCGAAGGGGCAGAAGGGGCCTCGGAGGCCCAGAGGGTCGAAGGGGCCCAGAAGGCCTTGAGGGCCCAGAGGGGTCCGAAGGGGTCTGGAGGGGGCCAAAGGGGTCCGAAGCACTGCAACCTCCTGGGGTGGCCAAGGCCCTTCGGACTGGGTGCATCCCGTATACTTCGAAGAACCATAGTACCGCTGGGCCAGGCGGACCATTTAGATGGACCAGGACCAGGAGGGTCTAGCATGAGCCGAAGGCTACACATAGGGGTAGAAAAAGCCCCAGCAGCCCCTACCAGTATAGGGCCTTCTAAAGGGTAGGTTTGTAGTCTCATGTACCTAGTAGAAAGGCTATAAATAGCCACCTCCCCCATGTAATAAGGCAGGGCTGAATTTTCGGGACAATGAATACACATTTATTCCTTGTAACCAATCCCCTCTTCGAGGACCCTTCGGCCACTCACGTGGACACTAGGGGTCCCCTCTTTTTACTGTTTAGTCTTTCTTGCTACGACAATATTGTTCCAACCATGTAAACATATAGCAACAACAGAGCAGCATCACAAAGGATTTGTAACACTAAGCCACAGTACACCGAACAACCAGCCTTGTAACCGGTAACGAGCCTGAATACCCAGTTAAACATGTTAAGTTACTTGTTCTGAAAAAATCGACCACAGAGGGGTCTTATTCCTTTTATTTGGCCAAATATCAGGCCTACAAGGCCAATTTTTTAAACACTGACCTCAACAAGTTGTTGCATCACTTCTCGTGCATTCGAAACCTCATGTTCCATCAGGTTCTCAACGTGGACACCCTTTTTGGCATCCTCTCTTAGCTGCAGATAGAAGCTAGAACTAAGCAGGTCGTGGTCCAGATAATTTAAATGTCAAAAATTTAAACATTTTCTAACAGCATCTTAAAAAGATGCAACCAGAAAACACCTAAGAGCACACAGTAAAACACTAAATCGTGATTTTTAGTGAAATACCTGCAAATTTACAGAATTTGGATTGAGCAAATCCAGAATCTGCTCGTTATATATCTCCAAGAATGAGCATTTGCAAGTAAATCTGAGCTTTTCGTCTCTTCTTATTTCCTTTTCCTGCAAATAGCAATGATCTAATTTAGCTTAGAACAGTACGCCATGTACAGCACAAAATTAGCCATCAGAATCAACAGATAATCAAAACTTGCCTTCTGGATCCTCAAAAAGAGATGCTCAAATACTCGAGGCGTCATACCACAATTCACATTGTTTCTCCGCGTACCATTTTCTATATCCCCAAGCATCGTGTGCGTCTTGCCACTACCGGTCTATCAAATTGGATACTTTTGTAAGCACAAACATTCAAATGCAAATCGAGAACAATATGCAAACTGTGGCAAATGAATTTGCCGCAGAAAATGGAGTATGTAGCTCACCTGCCCATATGCAAACATGCAACTGTTATAGCCAGCCATGCAGTTCTCCACCATCGGCACCCCGGCAACCTTGAACAGATTCTCCTATACATCACAAATATAGGAGCATTTACACAATTAGCAGAATAAGTAAAAAAAGAACACACTATCACGAGATCGAGAAACAAGGACATAAAGAGCGTACCTGCGTGACATGCTCATCCGCGACGAGATCGAACGTGAACCGGGACTCCGGATGGCCGGTCCAGGTGATACTCTGGCAGCTATCCTGCCTCACACACCTCTTGTGACCCTGCAGCGATATCTCGCTGCTGCTGAGTGGCCGGACACGGATCACAACCTGCAGGACGGAGTGGTTAGCGGCAACCAGACATGACGAACTAGGCGTTCGACGAAATGCTCATCGATACAGCGCGCCCTCATTAGTGAACTACATCGAGACACTACTGGGAGGAGAAGCGGGGAGGAAGAGGTGCGAGAGAACGCAGTGAGGTGAGGGGGGCGAACCGAATCTCTACCTGCACATTGTTGTCCTTCCAAAAGGAGGGGTCTTCCTCGAGCTCGAACCGCGCGGGCGCGGAGCTGCCGCCGTGCTCGTCGCCCCCGCCATCCGATGGCATCGCGGATGCGGCTGCGGTGGAGGCGGAGATGGACTTGCGGTGGCCGGGATCTGGGCAGAGCGGCGGCGGAGGCGGAGGTGGTGGATTGGTGGGGGAGAAGCCGATATGGGGGTTTTGAAATGGCGAGCGGGGACGACGAGACGTTGCCCAATTTCGAATTTGGGATCTCGGCCGCGCAGCGGCGCAGGCGTAGCACAGGGAGGCGGCCTCCAAAAACGAAGCGATTGCTGCGAGTGGGCCTTGTCCAGGTCACCAAACTAGAGCGGTTGCTAGCAAACTATAATAAATATAATTGGTGTTGTTTCGAATCGCGAGTTAATTTGTTTTCTTACTGGTTTTTTTAGGCCCCGTTAGCAATTTATCTATCTATTATCTTATTAAAGTAGAGTCAAAGAAATCATCACGTTCATTCTCAAGGGCTGAAATTCTCACATTAGTCGGTGAAAAAAAATAAAGATTTACACCGTCGATCGTGGTAAGTTCAGATTATAACGATCTATATTTAAAAAAAGAGTACATATCAAATACAATAAAACTGAAATTCTGAATAAAAATAAAATAAAATCATCAATTTGATTTCCATATAAATCCCTAAGTACAAGAGTTCATGTCAAGTACAATGAAACCTGAAATTTGAAATACAATTAAATAAAATGAGCAAATTAATCCACATACTAATTTCTAAGTAAAATCCATAAATAATTATAATTTATAATAATAAATAAATAAAATTTGACAATTAGATTTGTATACTAAATCCAACAAAAAAACTGAAATTTGGAATTAAAACTAAAATAAAATTAGCAATTTAATTTCGATACTAATTCCAATAATTAGAATTTGGAATAACAATTACACAATAATTGCCAATAAGATTTGTATACAAAATCCAACTAAAAATAACTCAAATTCGGAATAAAAATAAAATTAAATCAACAATTTGATTCCCTACAAATTCCTAAGTAAAATCCCTAAATAATTATAATTGTAATAAAATAAATAAATAAATAAAATTTGGCGATTAGATTTGTATTAAAAAACCAACAAAAAATTGGAATTAGGAATTAAAACTAAAATAAAATTAGCAATTTGATTTCAATACAAATTCCAATCATTATAATTCGAATAAAAATTACACAATGATTGGCATATTAGATTTGTATACGAAATCCCACAAAAAAAAGTAACTAAAATTCGAAATAACAATAAAATAAAATTAGCAATTTGATTTCAAAACAAACTCCAAAGTAAAATACCTAAATAACAACAATTTGGGATAAAAATAAAGAAAAAATAGTAATTGGATTGGTATACGAATTCCAAGGAAACTAACTAAAATTCGGAATAAAAATTAAAAGAAAATTTGCAACTTAATTTCCATACACATTCGAAAGTACAATCCCTAAATAACTAAAATTCAGAATAAACTAAATAGATTTAGCAAATTGATTTGTATACGAACCCTAATAAAAATAAATTTTATTACAAGGAAAGCACGGATGTCGGAGGAAACACAAAAGAAGTCACCACGTTTGCTCTCAAGGGCTATAAATTTTCACGTTAATTGAAGGAAAATGAGAAAGATCTACAAGATTGATTGTGGTGGATTTAGATTATAACGATGTAGATTAAAAAAAAAGAATACGTGTCAAGTATAATAAAAGTGAATTTCGGAATAAAACCTAAATAAAATTAGCAATTTGATTTCCCTATGAATTCCAAAGAAAAATCTCTAAATAATTATAATTGAATAACAATTTAGCAAAATTACCAATTAGATTTGTATACAAAATCCAACCCAAAATTAACATAATTGTGGAATAAAAAGGAAATTAGAAAATTTATTTACAGTACAAATTCCAAGGTGAAATCCTTAAATAATTGTATTTAATAATAAAAATTAAAGAAAAATTAGTAATTGGATTTGTATACTAAATCCAAGAAAAAATAACTTAAATTCGGAATAAATAATAAAAGAAAATTTACGATTTGATTTTCGTACGAATTCCAAAGTAAAACCCTAAATAACTAAAACTCAAAATAAATTAAATAAATTTAACAATTTGAGTTATACATGAACTACAATAAAAATAACATTTTTAATGAGGATAATACAAATGTTGTCGGATGAGACACAAATAAAGTCACCATGTTCGCTCTCAAGGGCTAGAAATTCTCACGTTAATCGAAGGAAAATGCGAAAGATCTGCAACATTCATTGTGGTAGTCTATATTTTAAAAAAAGTCTTTGTCAAGTATAGTAAAATGAAAATTTAGAAAAATAAAATAAAATAAACAATTTGATTTCCGTACGAACTCCAAAGTAAAATCCCTAAATAACTAAATTTTAGAATAAATTAAATAAATTAGCAATTTGATTTGTAAACAAACTCCAATCAAAAATAATTAAAAATTTAAATATAAATAAATGTTATAATGATGATAGAATGAATGGTGTCGGAGGAGACCACGAAAGATTGCAATGGAATCGATCTATCCTTCGAGAAGACATTGATCCACGCGGAAGCGAGCAGCCGAGGCAGCGACGCCGTAAATGAGGACAATGACGTACTGCTCACTTTAGCCATTCAACAAAGACAATGTCGTGCTGCTCGCCAGAGCCATTAAAGAGAAAGTTCAGAGTTGAAGGAGCCAAGAGCTGCGATGACAAGTAGTGAGCTTCGGCGATGTTGAATAAGTTAGTGGCTAAAGAAGCTCATTGATGTGGAAACCCTGACAGAGAGGTGATGAAGCTCTACATTGAAGGTGAGCTTTAGATGATATGGGTTCATCAAGGTAGCTAGGAGTGTACCTTCACTAGTGATGGGCACAGCGTCATCAGCGATGGCGAAAGTATTCTTCATATCGTTAGACAATGATTAAAGCAGACATGTTGGTATCGGTGAAGATGGGTGGTCACTACAGTTAGTGAGGAAACTACATCGTTGAGTTGGCCAACGTTGAAGAAGGGGAGCGACCAACACAAGAGAAGTGGACTTCAAGCATATATAACATGATGTATGTGTATGTACATGCATGCATCCATACAAATAGAAGCACAGACGTACATAGGCAGAGGAGCAAAAAGCTTGGAGTAGAGATGATGCAGCGGTGGGGAATAAGCTTGGGGCCACCAGAGAGAGTGGGCCATATGTCTTCGGCAAGGATCGGCGACGATTGTATGTGTATGCGTGTTAATATTGCAACGGTTAGCATTAAGAAATAATTGATGAGAAGTAGAAGATAACTATGTGGTAAAGTATTGCATTGGAAGGGGTAGCGGCTGAGATGGATCGATCAAGATTTGGGCTTACTTTTGGAGGATGAGTTAAAAAAGTTGCGGCGACGAGAAGAAGATAGAAGACACACGGTTCGGTGGGGTAGCTGGCGTGTGAGGGAAGATGAGTTGAAGGTAGATCTCCCATGGCGCATCAGTGTATGCGTGAGCAAGGTACTCTAATACCATGTAAACTAATAAGATAATTTGTTGCACACATAATCAACGTATTGCTTGAGATGAAATAGAGGTGCATGCACATACTTACAATTCGGGGGAAAAGTAACTAATAGAGTAAGAATATGATCATGCAGCTACACGATCTATGCATGATGAAGAGTTGTTACGTTTTTAAGAACCCCAACAAATTATTATAGTCAATGGTTTCCTTCTATCGAAGCTCATACTTCAATTATGTTCCTCGAGTTTTATTTTCCTTCAAACTTCTATTGTCATTTTCAATGTTTAGGATATCTTAAAAATCTAAATAATCTACAAGATAAGTAAATATATTCTCAAGTATTTATACAAACTTTGAAATAAATCTATTCGCGCAAATGTGTGGGCTACCCTACTTGTTTATGGAATAGTGGAAGTTTTTTAAATTGGTATAAGAATTGGAATATTTCATATGAAATTCATGTGAATTCCTATTATATTCTAAACATGTGCATCATATGGGACCAACACAGCGCGAATTGAGGACTTGTAGTTTAAAACCACAAAATGTGCCAGCACGATTGAAGTATTTATTTGCCTAAATGTCCTAGCTTCAAGTTTGAGCTTGGAAAAGCTAGAGACGATTTCAAATTTTTCAATACATTTTTGGAGCCCAAGATGCTACCAACATGTGAGCTTACGTAATTACAACAAATTGCATACCTTTGGCATCCACAATGTGCAGTTTGCAAATCGGTGCTAAGGAAAAAAATAGCATCTATTACTCTTTTGTTTATAATATATTGCTCTCACCAAATGGGACCCACATGTTTTTTAGAGAAAGACCCACATCATGATGAAAAGAAAAGAGGAATCAAAACCTCTCTCACATGGCATAATTATGACACTTACTCTCAAGGTGCAGCATGTCGTAGGGGTGGCTCACCGCCTCTAGCGACTGGCGAAGACCCTAGGAGGACCACCGAAGGCTCCAAGCCAGTGGGGGACCTCGACTAGGACGAGGGCCCTCACTATCCCCTCGCACAAGGCGAGGAGTCCCCGAAGGGGACCGAAGGCACCAAGCCAGTGGGAGTCCTTGAACAGGACGAGGGCCTCCACTACCCCCTCGCACAGGGTGAGGGGGTCCCTGAAGACCACTGAAGATATCAAACCAGTGAGGGGTCCTCGACCAAGATGAGGGCCTCCACTGTCCCCTTCGCACAGAGCGAGGGATGCACAAAGGCAGTCGAAGGTGTTGAAGTGGGAGCACCGCACCCTAGAGCGAAGGCTCCTCGAGGCCCCGCCCTGGACCGTCTCGAAGGGGGCGAGGAGCGTCCCCGAGGGGTCTGGCACTAGGGTCACCACGCAGGGAGCGAAGAGGTGCAAGGTCATTCATGGACCAGGAATACAAGAACGGTGAACCAGGCCCATGGAGGCCCATCATACACACGGAGGCTACGCCTAGGTAGACATAAGGACCCTGACCCCTACTAGCTTGGGGTCCTTTTAGGGGTAGAACTGTAACCTCTATGTACCCTGTTTAGGACATTATTATCGTAGCAACAAATCTAGACAGTAAAGAAGGGGACCCCGATTGCCACGAGGGGAATCAGGAGATCCTCAAGAGAGGGGACCGATGCCAAGAGATAAGTTAATGTGTATTAATTGTCTTGAAAAAAGTCCTCCTTGATTACATGGGGGAGGTGGTTATCTGTAGCCTTCTGACTATGGTACACGAGATTACAGTTTTGCCCCTAAAAAGACCCTACGCCTGCAGGGGCTGTAGGGGTTTTTCCTTCTTCTATGCATAGCCTTCGGTCCGTGGGGGACCCTCCTGGCCCTAGTCCATTCGGTCGGTACGCGCGGTCCACTGGTACCTCTTCTCCTTTGCACCATGTGGGGTGCCCTCGGGCCGAGGGGCCCTAGATGCCCTTCGGTGCTCATGAGGTGGCCCCGGGTAAGGATCCCGGGGACCTTCTCACTCCTGGATACGTGGTGCTCAGAGCCTTCCTACACCCTTCGCCCCCTCCCGTGTAGGTACACGTGGTATCCTCTAGGGGTGGTGAAGCGTGCCTTCTGCCTGTGGCCCTCGGGGGCTTTCCGATGGCCTTCACGTGCCCACTGGGGCCTCCCTGAAGGCATATTTGGTGCCCTTCGGGGGACCCTAGCCGCGCCTTCGGTCATTGGCCCTAGGGTGAAAACGGATCGGATAGTTTCCGTCCGATCCAGACAAAAACGGATTCGGATGGTCTCGGATCGGATTTTTTCGGATCGAAAACGGATTCGGATTTTTTTCGGAAACGAATACGGTAGGCATAATATCCGGCGGATATGAATATAGATTCGGATATCCGGCACTCACTTAGGCACTTAGCCATTCCCCTGGCTACCTCCTCCCCCGGTGCGCTCCTCCCCGTCGGCCTCCTCCCCAGTACCCCTCCTCCTCCTAGATCTCCCCCGGCTCCCTTCTCCCCCGGCACGCTCCTCCCCGCCGGCCTCCTCCTCAGCACCCCTCCTCCTCCCAGATCTCCCCCGACGCAGATGAAGGCGATGGAGAAGAGGAGCGTGAGGGGGAGGAAGGACGCCACCTCCGGCCCACGGATCGCCATCGTCGACCTTGACTTCGCGGTGGTACCACCACCAGCACCGCACGGCGACGCCCCGGCTGGCCACGCGAGATGGTGAGGGCGAGGCGGCAAAACCCTTCCCCGCCTTCGGCCTCAGAGCCCGTCCCCACCGCCGGTTGGAGGTCCTTGCCGTCGCCCCAGATCTAGTCCCTGCCTCCCAAGATCAAGTCTCTATCGTCGGCCGCAGAACCCGTCGTCGCTACTTGTCCTGCAGCAACCGGAGCACGGTCAACCACCGCGCGACCTCCACGACTGACAGTCGGCTACCTTGTTCGCGATCGTGAAGGTTAGAGCCCACAGGCCGATATCCCTATTTATATATGAATGAATGCAGATCTGAGCAAATAAAGATGGTAATAGATGGTTGTGATTTTCTTGCTTGAGCCGATCTCCTCCCTCCACTGTGAAATGATTCTTTTTTTTGTTGCTTAGATGTGAAATATTTTTGTTGTCCGCATATTGATCAATGTATGAATGGATGAATGATGGCCATACTACTCGCTATTACTTGTTCATGAACAAATCTGTCACTATTTGCCCCTTGTGCTAGCTATTACTTGTACATGAGTTGTGTACAAATGTTCTGCACTTCTGCCTTTCTTGTACAATCAGTTGATACATATGCATCAATACCTCACGGTAGAGTATATGGTTTGTGCTTATGTATGGATCTGAGATCGTAATATGCAAAGATCAGCTGAAGCGTGTAGCTGATTTGAATGAGACATCACAATTGATTTGTAAGAATGTAGTTAACTGAATGAATGTGTTTGCTTGTACAACACAAAATGAAATAGGTAATCAATAAATATGGTAGATCGACTATATCAATAGTATACTAGAAAAAAGTACACTGAAAAAGGAACATACGAAACCTAGCTATGTAGTGGACAAAATAATTATAGCTTAAACATTTTTGTTTCAGATACCATAATTTCGTATTTCACTTGACTTACAACATATTATCGGATTAATCTACAAACTCACAATTTTTTCTCAATAATTATTATTTTTCATTACATCTTATGCCCGTGTTTCTTTCCTGCACAGACTCAGTGCATGCAACTAAATATTATGAACTTGTGTTGTATTATTTAAATATGTACGACCTTTGTATTTATGAAGTCATTGAACTATGTGCCATTTTTATTATATGGTTATAGTTTGTGCTTGTAGTTTTGCAGTAACTTATCTATGGCTAGCACTTAACTCTGCAAATTGAGCACCTTTGTTTCTCTTTGTTATGCATCAACATGTCCACTGAAATTGTCTCATTCATAGTTGAATGCTCATACCATTGCGATGTCCATGTGCATGCCTGTTGTTATAGATAATTTATCCTTATAAAATTTCACTATTGATTCCATGACTAATTACTTTGATGTTGTTTAACTAGTTAATTTCTATCTCTTAAAAATGGTTGTAGTTTCTAATTATACACTTGGGGGTACATGTGAGGGTAGGGCGATGCCGGTCCCAAGCCCGGAAAAAGTGGAGGGGGCATGAACTGTTTGTAATAATTATTTATGTAATAAGTATTTGTTGTAATAAATGTTTATTGTAATAATTATCGTTAAATACGCTAATCCTTGATTCACATGGTGGATAAATTCGTGCAACATGTTACAATTCGGTGCTTGATCAGTTTTATGACCCAATTGAGGTTGGTAAGGTGTACTTGATATCTAGAGAATCAATAAAACTTGCTCAGAAGTAGTTTACAAGGACTATGAAGTAACTCTGGATACTAAAAATATGAATAATTCATGAATGTTTGCATCAAACAAACTAGTTATATGTTTTCGTTAATTTCTGGCATGCAATTTAAGGGGTTTTTATGTTCCGAAAAATATTTGTGACCAGATTCGCTTAGTTTCAGATCCGCTCAGATTCAGATTCGATATTATTAGATTCAGATTAGTATCTGGGGTATCCGTATTCATATCCGCATCCGGGGGAAAACATATGAAAACAAATATGACAGAGCCATTATCTGTCAGTATCCGATCCGTTTTCACCCTTACTTGGCCCTCATGGGCCTTCGTGCACCCTTCAGGGCCCCTCTGAAGCATTACATGGTATCCTTCGAGGGCCTCTAGTTGCGCCTTTGGCCCTTGGCTCTCGTGGGCCTTCCAGTGGCCTTCGTGCACCCTTTGGGGCCCCTCCGAAGGCATACTTTGTACCTGTGGGGGCCCTTAGTCGCGCCTTCGGCCCTTGGCTCTCATGGGCCTTCTGGTGGCCTTCGCCGGGTCACTGGGGTTAGTGGGCCGTCTCTGCAACAACTATAAATAGGGTCTTGCCCCATGTAATAAAGGAGAACTTTTTCAAGGCAATAAAGACATGTTAATACACTCTCACATTGTTCCCCTCTGTTGGGATCCTTGGGTTTCCCTCTTGCATTCGTGGGACACCCGGGGTCCCCTTTCTCTATTGTCTAGTTCTGTTGCTACGAGACGACCAGGGTGACGGGCTCCCAAGTCCTCGGTGGCGATGGCGAGGGCGGCGGCTCTTGCTCCCCAGCGGCCTCTTCTTCTCCGGCCCGGTCCTTCGCGAGATATTCTTCCACGGCCTGGCCTCGGCATCTTCTTCCTCCCTCCCCAATTGGCGGTCCAACCAGTAGCGCGCGACCACTTCGTCCTCTCCCCCGGCATGCGCAACCCAGGCTACTTCTCCATCGACCTCGGCCTCAACTACCTCACCATCGACACCGACGACATCAAGGTAAGACAAATCTATCACCTATTGATTTGTGTTGTTGGGATTCATGTGACTCATGTATCTATGGCTCCAAAGAATATTGAGGTTTGATCTTTGATAATATTTATCGTAGCAAGAAAAAAGCTAGATAGTGGGTACAGAGTACCCTTTGTCTTGGGAGGAGACCGAAAGGGGGAGGAGCCAAAGACACAAGGTGTGTTCTTATATTGCATTGAGTGCCCTTGGGGCTTTATCTATAGGGGCAAGAAGGGACATTTACCTTCTTGCCCTCACAATGTATAGAGAGAGAGGGCATTTAAGTACATTTGTCTAAATACACCATATGGACTTGGTCTACTCATGTACAGTATCCCCAACGACACACTGGTATTCCTGACGACCCTAGGGTGTGGGGCACCCCTTGGTGCTCTGCTACCACAACTCCCTCGTCTGCATGGTCTGAGGTTGCGAGGACAGGTCCCGCAGTTCCGAGGGGCGAGCGGACACAATCCTATCGCCCTGGGCCCCTCGGGGGTCGAGATTCCCTGGACGAAGTCAACACGGAGCTGCCACACCGAGGCATGGCCCCTTGAGACGGGTGGCCCGTCGGGGCCACCCCGCTGAGGCTACAGTCTCGAGGTGGGCGACGAGCAGCAGCGAAGCCCGTTTGGGTGAAGTCGACGTGGAGCCACCACGCCAAGGCATGGCCCTCAAGCCGTGCGGTGCGTCATGGCAAAGTCGTTGCTACCCTATTGTACTTTATTACTTCTTCGGTGTGACCGTTTGTGATGGTCCTGTTGGGGGGCCAGGTACCGTCCCCCCTTCACCCGCTCCCAGTGGATTGTGCCCGTGACTTGGAGTGGCGTGAAGGGTTGATGTTTGTTTGCCTGAGGAGGCAGATGCTTATTATTATTATTAGGCTTGTTTGGGAGCCCACAACTAGCGGGGGGGGGCAAAGTCGAACGTCGTCCCCCAACTTTTTTTGATTGGGCTCGCTTGGGAGCCCAAGGCTAGCAATGGGGAGGCGAATCCGAACGTCGTCCCCAAACTTTTTTTGATTGGGATCCGCCTGGGAGTCCAAGGCTAGCGAGGGGGGGCGAAGCCGAACGCCATCCGCTGGCTTTTTTTTGACTGGGCTCGCTTGGGAGCCCAAGGCTAGCGAGGGGGAGGCGAAGTTACGGAGTGATGTATGCCACACTAGGTGGCTTTAAAAACAAACCTCTTCTATGCATGCCTAGTGCTTTATTCAAATGCTAGTATGAACTAGATATGTTGTCTACTCATAAAACACAGATGGCACATAACAACCTTGAGCCACAAGGCACGGACTCTGCCTCTCAAACCTTTTTTTGGGGGGAAGCGGCGAGATTGCCGCTATTGCATTAAAGAGAGGAGAACAAAAGTACACAAAAAAACACACAAAAAAGAAAAAAGAAAACTAGCCAAGGGCTAAAAACAGAAAAACAGAAAAAGAAGCCCCTTACGCCGGCTAGAGCCGACCTAAGGTTCTTCTGTAGGCTGGATTACATTGCCCTCCGGTAAACAGGCTCGGAGCTTGGTCGCCCCACTAACCGCCCATGCCCAGGCTTCGTCCTTAATGATGGCCAGCAATTCGGTTGGTTCCTCTCTATGATGCTGAAAGATTCGTCTATTTCTTTCTTTCCAAATGTACCACAGAGTGAGAAGAATCAAGGAGGCTTGGCCTTTTCTGCAACTACCTATGCCCGAGTGGAAGGTGTCAATCCACCAATCCACCATCTGAGAGCGTGTAGTCCATCGCGATGGTGAAAGATTTTGCCGCCCTACCCAAAGCGTACCACAAGTGACCGTGACTTGTCTAGCGACATGCATTCTACAAAAAGATGCATCGCTGTCTCCGGATTGTTTGTGCATAGAGGACACCAATGGTCATTTTGCATATGGCGAGCTGTCAGGACATCAGCTGTCGGGAGGCGATGATGAACGAGAATCCATGCAAAGATTTTACATTTGTGCGGCGCCCAAATGCGCCAAAAAAGCTTTTGAAATGGGACGTCCGTCGCTCCGATGAATTGCATCTCATATGCAGATTTCGCTGAGTAGTTCCCTGATGTTGTCCACCTCCAGGAGATGTCATCTGGGACGTCGTGATTTAGTGAGGCTTGATGAACCATGGTATAGACCTGTACAAAATCTCGAATTAGGAAAATGTTGATTTTTTTCCGCAAATCCATTATCCATTTCCCTTCGTGGGTTGCATATTGCACCGTTCGATTTTTGCGTGCTGCAATATGGTAGAGGTCAGGTGTGATCTCTTGTAAGGATCTCGGTCCAAGCCACTTATCCTTCCAGAAGTTCGCCTTATCGCCCTTTCCAATGTTTATCGTTGTGGAGGCACGGAAAAAAAGATGATCTTTCAAAGTTATCGGAAGCGGCATTCCATTCCATTGCTTATCCGGTGTTTTCCATTGGTGCCAAAGCCATCGAAGACGAAGAGCACGACTAAAACGCTCAAGACATAAGACCCCCAGACCACCAAACTTTTTCGGACGACAAAGCAGGCGCCAATTAACCCAAAGATTTTCCACCGCTGCAAATGTCGCCACCACCCGTAACCAAGCTCTTCGCTCTTTTATCTATTTGCTTTATTATCCGTGGGTATCTCGGTGGTCAGAAGATGATATGTTGGTATAGCTGTGATGACCGCATTAAGTACGACAAGCCTTCCAGCCCGGGATAGCATGTTCCTCTTATATCCGCTCAGTCTATTGTGTATTTTGTCCAGTAGAGGTTGAAACAACACCTTCCCTGCCTTGCGACAGGTTAGCGGCAGTCCAAGGTAGGTGCAAGGCAATTGCAGCCGTGTAGCAGGAAAATTTTGGAGAACTTCATCCAATTGCAATGATTGACATTGGATAGGTATGACAGCACTTTTTGAAATGTTTATGACAAGCCCTGTTACCTCTCCGAAGATCCGTAGGATCTCCTTAAGTTTATCAATGTCATCCTTGTTCGGCGATAAGAAAATCATTGCATCATCAGCATAGACAGATATTCTTACCTTCATGAATCTTCCACTCAGAGGCGTTAGCCACCCATGTTGGTCTGCCAGGTGAAGAATACAGTGCAAGGCGTCAATTGCAGGATGAATAGGAAAGGTGAAAGGCAATCTCCTTGCCGTACCCCACATTGATGTCTTATATGTGGTCCCTGCACACCATTCAGTATAATCCGAGAAGTTGACGTACTAAGCAACATAGCAACCCAAGATCGCCATCGTCCTCCAAATCCCCGGTGATGCAACATGTCTAAAATATAGGGCCAGGCGATGGAGTCAAAAGGCTTGGCAATATCTAGTTTCAGCAATAACATAGGGACCTTGGATCGATGATATCTGGTGGCAATGTTTTGCACATACAGGAAGTTGTCTTGTGTAGTCCGCTTTTTGATGAACGCACTCTGGCTCTCAAAAATCAAAGAATCCATATATTTTGAAAGCCTAAGGGAGAGGAGCTTGGACAAGATCTTGACAATGCTATGGATCAAACTGATTGGTCTAAATTCTGAAATTTGGGACGCCTGATCTTTTTTGGGAAGTAGTATTATGTTTGTTGTATTGATTTTGTGGAAATGCATGCTGTTTGAAGCATATACCTTCTGGAAGGCTGCTAAGATAGTCTCTTTAATTGTTTGCCAACTTGCTTTGAAAAAGCTTGCATTGAAACCATCTAGCCCCGGAGCCTTATCCGCTGAAAGCTCATCAACGGCCAACTTGATTTCTGCTAGGTGAACAATTCGCTCAAGTTCAATCATGCAGATATGTCCGCAAACGCTTTAGTCCAAGCGAGTCCCAGTGAAAGGTTTGGGTTGCCGGCTTTGCAGTCCCTAAAAGCTCTGTGTAATACTTAGCTAGCGCATCCTCTTTATCAGCATGCAAAGTGAAGGTACTTCCTTGATGAGTCAAAGTGTGCATGAGCTTTTTTCTTTTTCTTGAAATAGCTTTTGAGTGAAAGAATTTCGTATTTGCATCTCCTAGACGCAGCCAGGTTAGTCGAGAGTGCTGTTTCCATTTTACTCGTTGTATGGCCGCTAGTCCCAGAATTCTTAACTTTAATGCTGCACGGAGTTCATGTTCGTCTTGGGAAAGGGCACGATGTTCTTGTGCCTTATCAAGTCGGAGGACCACCTCCAGTGCCAAATGAAGTTGTAGTTTGAGATCACCAATTTGCCATCTACTCCATGCCTTTAGAGCCCTTGCGGTTTTCTGCAGTTTGGCAATTAACCTGTTAATTGGGTCAATCTCATGAACCGGTTGGGACCATGCATCTCGACCACCTCATTATAACCACCATCGTAATAATAATTTTCAAAAGTAAAACATTTAGACTATCAGATTTGTCCTCCCCGTGAGATTAATAAAGGGATGTTGATCTCGAGATCGAGGAAGCGAGCGATCAGAATAATGATCCGAGTACGCTAGGTCCCAATGTATGTTGCAAAAACCTTATCAATCCCTTCCATAGTTGGGTTACGCTGGCTATTGGACCAGTGAATCGCCGATCTTGAAGGCTTAATCTCCTTCACCACAAGGATTAACAATCGAACTAAATCGCCCCATCAAATTTCGTTCAAGTTTAAGTTGTTTTTATCTCGACACTCAGTAAATGAGATTGAAATCCCCCAGAATGAGCCATGGTCCATTGATGCCTACGTGAATTTGCTTGATCTCTTCCATGAAATCTTGTTTGTATTGATTTTCATGCGGGCCATAGACAACTGTTAGCGACCAAGGAGGGGCACCATCAAGTGGTTTAACTTTCATAGTTATGGATTTATTTAGAAAGAAAGAGCTATCCATTTGGAACAACGCTTGGTCCCAACAGACCAATATACCCCCTCTGGTTTCGTCAGCCGGTTTATAACACATGCCTTGAAGCTTTCCTCCTGCAATTTCAGTTGCAAGGGTCGGTGATATTGTGTGAAGCTTTGTTTCCTGCAGGCAAAGTATAGAGCATCCTATGTCCGCCACCAATTGGCAAACCACTTGTCTCCTCGCCGGAGCATTTAAGCCTCTCACATTCCAATTTAAAATTTTAAAGGGGGGCATTATAATGAAGTTGAATGCAAAAATAGCTGAGGCAATAGCATGTATTACTCATCATGTGTTTTCCATACAAGGCACCTAGCACCCCTGCAAAAGTATGCCACTTCCTTTCCATACACACACTGCATACACATACACTGCGGTCGCACAAGTACTAGCTGCACCCTACAAACAGTCAATAGGTGCAGAGGGCTGACTACAACAGGCATGCTTGTATTCCTAAGTGGAAAGGAGGCCCTTGGTGCATACAACATGAAGCACTTAGACATGCTAAACACCTCTACTATAAGTCGAACATGAGGTCAACTCGCACTACGTACCTCCCGGACAAGAGCCGAGAGGTCTTCACAGAAGGAGTCCCAAGGCCGAAGATCCACTTGTGCTTTGCCGCCAACACCGCTAACGCCTGAAAGTGCTTGGATGGTCTGCGCTGGCCCTGTGGGTGTGCCAAGAGGGCGCCGAAGCCTCCTTCGCCGCCGTTGTTTGACGCCTCAGACGGCCGGGCTAACTTTTGCCGCAGAAGAGGGATGCCCGCTACGCCCGCCGCCTCTGTTGATTGGCCTTTTTTTTCGCGAGACGATCATCACATAATAGAAACTCGCACAGAGTGACAAAGAAGTGGAGGGGTCACCGATGTCCTAACATGGATGGAGATCGTGGCTCGATATATCTTGCAAGAGGAGAGTAGGCACCATTTCGGCTTATGGCCCTCTTCACTAACATTGTTTACCCGCCGCAGCTTCTTCCCGCTGGGGAGCTCGCCGAGTGTTATGGCCGCAGAGAGTGGCTCCCCACATGTGATGGGCAACTCGAGAAGCGCGCAGAGCTCGTGCCGAGGTTGTGCCCACGCCCATAGCGCCGAAGGGGAGCTGACTCGATACCCTCGTGACCTTGGCGAGGAGCTCTCTCCCCGAGCCGCAGTTCGCCGAGCATCCGGCCGCTACCAAGTAGGACCGCATGCTCCACTCACATCATCATAGTCATCATCTCCATCATCACGCCGCGGGCCCCAAACGCAGTGAGCATCACCGTAGTCTCTTGGGCGCCTTCTCCACACCATCGAATGCCCGCCGCCCGTAAGAAATGTTCACGCTGGGGTATTCTCTTCAGATCAGCAAGGGATCCGCTTCTACCATCGCTAGGAGTGTGGTACACCTGCGGTGAATAATCCTCGAGAATGCTGAGATGAACAAGTACTCGGTAGCGCCTGCCTTCCTTGGGAGCACCTATAGAAGAAGACGCCCTTTGAGAGGATTGGCCTGCCTCCAACACAGGTGCCACCGAAGGATCAAGAAGCGTCAGGTGAGAGGTCTTCGGTATTGCATCTGGGTCGCAAGCCCATACCCACACTGCCCAGATGGACGCATTTCGCTCCCGCTCCCTGGATAACTCATCTACTTGTTCAAATTGACAATTACCTCCTGCTACGCGCTTAGCAATGGAGGGTCGCCGTGCAAAGAGCGGAATTCCTTCCAAACAAAGCAATGCACGATACCTCCAGAGGTTTCGATGAGAGTCAGCCGCGTAATCCCAAGCTTGAAACTCAAACTGGTAGCTGTCGATCGAGCATCCTCCCGCTTCCAAAGGCAAAGATCATGTTGTCGCTTCAGACTCAAACTCAATGAGAAAATCTTCTTGAAGGCAGCAGGAGACATGAATATCTCTTAGTGGAATACGAAGACGCACTTGAATGGATCTTGCCACCAGGCTTGGCAAGGGGTTGCGCCGATGTCCAACCACCTTGACACGGACAGCCAGGTCACGAGGCGAGTAGATCCGCCCATCTCCCCGTGATGGTGTGAGCGAAACCCTTCGGGGCTTGGCCTATTGATGGCTTGTCCTGCTAGAAAGTCTCCCATTGCGTGGTGCTGTGACCCACTGTGGTGTTTGGGCGATGGTTGTTTTGGAGGAAAAGGACAGCAAGATGAAGCTGGGGACTGGAAACTTTTTGTCTTCAGAGGGCAAGATGAAGTAGATGGTTGCTTGCACCAAGAAGGGAAACAATGGACAGGAACACACATTGTGCGATCTTGTGGTCTTTTGCCAGACATCTGAAGCAGTGGCGAGGTGAAGGAAGGTGAAGACCAGGTTGTTTCCCCCTGCGATAAGTGCCATTAAGACTGGCAAGTGGACGTCGGGACTTGGCAAGAGTGTTAGTTCTCCACCAATACCTTGGCCTCACCAGATTCCATCCCTCAGCATTGAAGTCGACATTAGTTGTAGCACCTGATTATCGCCAGCCTGCTTCAACTACCCGACTAGTGAGGACCTCCTGCCAGGGCAAATTGCCTTGCCTTCTCAGACTCCACACGTAAGGTTGCTTTGCCACCTTGGAGATCAAGATTGAAGGATGGCGCTCGGGTTGCCCAAAGGTCCGGAATTTATCGCAATTACATTTTCTCCAGATCGACATTTTGTCAGAACGAGACAACAAGCGGATTGTTGTCGGATCCTTTAGCATGTCAATCCTGGAGAAGAGTGATACACCTTTCATTTCGCTGCCGCCGTGAGACAAAGCAGAGCAAGCAGGCTAACCGAGTACCAAGACAAGGATTTCCGGGTGTCTGATGAAGTGGATTTGCCGGCGCTACTAAGCTCAAGTCGTAGTCCAAACTGACCAGCCATTTCTGAACACTCCTCACCAGAGGACCCATAGTCGAGTAGGTCGATGCCATGGTTGGGGGAAGCCATCTGAGGATGTGATTTGGGGGGATCTTGCGATGTGGAAAAAGGAGAGGTGGACGGGGTGGGGGTGGATGGGGGAGGCGCGACCATGAGGGAAACTTATGGGCGCGGACACGGCGGAAGGGAGGTGGATGGGGGTAGTGGGGTGAATGGGGGAGGCGCACGCGGGAGGGAAACTGGCGACGCGGACGGACTGGAAGTGGGTCGAGCATGGTCACGTGTCGAGTGGCACTGGCGGGCTTGGGGCCGGGAGGGGGAGGGTTACTATGGAGTCGCCAGAGCTACGGGTTTCAAGGTTTCATTCTGTTGCATGGGGTTTCACTTCGCCTCTCAAACCTTGAGAGAGCAGAAAAAATTCAATCTTCTTGAAGGGTTATCCCTATTTGTGGAGGATTGCGCAATGCCTCTACTAGATTTATCACTCTCAGGATGATCATGAAGCTGAGAGTCATTAAGGGCAATACCACGAGCAACAATTCTAGAACTATTAAAATTGGAATGAACAGAAAATATGCAACGACCTTCTTCTGGCAAGAGAATCATGGTTAAAGGGTTGTGGCTGAAACTATCACTGTCAAACCTGATTTGTTCAGCAAGATAGGGCACAATAGTTTGGTACAAAATGAAAAAGACACGCCTAGCAGGTGTAAGTGGAGGTCCATGCAAGGTCAAAAAACAATTCATCCCTCTACAACCTAGCGGCTGAGTGGATCTTACCAGTTTGTGGAGGCGAGGTGCGTGGGGCTGTGACAGAGCTCCGGAGGCATCCCATGTGTGCTCTGGAAGGTGCTCCACGAGGGGCTCTGGAGGGCGTGTCGGGCGGCCGACGAGGAGGCCTGAGGCCAGAGCACGCCAGGTGGCCGACGAGGAGGTGGAGGGGCTCCAGAGGCGGCGAAGACGCCGAGGGGCCACACGGGCGGTTGGAACCGGCGGCTGGCGGAGCTCTGCAGGCGGCGCGGCCGGCGGGGCCGAGGGCGCTGAGGCGCGAAGACGCCGAGGGACACGCGGGCGCCGCCGAGCCGGCGGCCGGGCGGTCTCCAGAGACGGCGAGGGCGCCGAGGGGCCACATGGGGTGGCAATGAAACCGAAGGGGCCGAGGAGGATCCATAGGCGGCGAAGACATCGAGGGACCACGCAAGGCGGCGCCTGAGCCGAAGGGGCCAAGGGGGCTTCGGATGCGGCGAAGATGCCGAGGGACCACACGAGGTGACGTTAGAGCTGAAGGGGCCGAGGGGGCTCTGGAGGCGGCGAAGACGCCGACGGGCCACGCGGGGCGGCGCCAGAGTCGAAGGTCGAAGGGGTTGAAGGGCTCTAGAGGCAGCGAGGGCACCGAGGCCACGAGAGCGGGCCGAATCTCCGCGCGGCTCTCTCTGCCCTCTGGCTCGGGAGGCGCGAAGACGCCAAGGCCAAAGGGCGGTGCTGAACCAAGGGGGCCGGGGCTTTGAGGCATTAAGACTCGGGACACGCTGGGCGGCGTGAGCTAAAGTGGGCCAGAATCAAGGCCGAGGGGGCTCGAGGCGCGAAGACGCTGGAGGCCATGCGGGGCTCATGGTCCCGGTGGCCGACAGAGGCGCGTCGGAGATGAGGGAGAGGCTTCGACTCGGGTGCTCCATGTGACTACGAAGGGGTTGGAGGGGCTTCTGGTGGGGGCCTCCGGAGGTGGCGTGCTGAGGGGCCAGGCGAGGTGAGGGGGGCCAAATTTGGAGGTGGAAGGCTCCGGTCGGCCAAAGCTGAAGGCGACCCAGCCTGACGGGTTTGAAGGGGGGTTGGAGGGGCTTCGGCTGGAATTGTGCTTGCGCCTGGTGTGCTCTGGGTTTTGAGCGAAGGTGGGCCGAAGGTGAAATGAGCCTTCGGCTTGAGTAAACGCATGCGCTAAGGGGGCTTCGGGTGGGCCGACGGTGATGTAGAGGTATCTTCAACTCATCCTCTTATGAGTAGCTTCTTGTTCGGTTCGCACGGACGGCACCAACTGTTGTAGCTAAAAGGCTAGACAGTGGGTACATGGTACCCTTCTGTGTTGGGAATGGACGGAGGGAGAGGAGCCAAAAGACATGTATGTAAGTATGTATTGCATGGAGTATGAATAAGAGGAAGCCCCCTTGTACATGCCCTTGGGGCTTTATTTATAGGAGGGCAAGAAGGGACATTTACCTTCTTGCCCTCACAATGTTGAGAGAGAGAGGGTATTTAGGTACATTTGCCTAAATACGTTATACAAACTGAGTCTACATATGCACAGTATCCCCGAAGGTACATCGGTATTCCTGACGACCCTAGGGTGCGGTGCACCCCTTGGTGGCCAACTACGACAAGGTGCTAATCCGCATGCTGCGGCGCTACTTGCACTCCTAGGAGACGAGGTTAATTTTTTCGGCGTACATATTCGGGCGCGGCATACCACTATCAGCTTACTACAAAACCCTGTAGCGGAGCGGGCTAGTGATCACATGGATACATGTAGCCTACTTGCTTTGGTTAGCTGTGACTTTTTGCTCAGTGTGTAATGTGTACGCATGCAACTGCTAGTGGTGGATAGAGCTCCCCTAGGTTTGGTAGTTGGCATTACTGTGGTGCCCCGTTGCTCATATACTGGTGCGCTATGTTCCATGGAAACATACAGTGCATGTTACCGCCTCTAGCGTCCTATTTTTTACGAATGCTTGCTCAGATAATGCTGCCTCTAGCGGTCTAGCACAAATTTCTTGTCATCTTAAAGCACAAAATTCTGCGAAGACATCACTTGCCACTAAGCTTTGAAGCTCTTGTCTGCGTACCCTGTGCGCGTGGGTCTCCGGCGGCCGTGAGGTGGAGCGAGGCGAGGTCGACGACCTTTCAACGGCTGCACAATGGCGAGGCTAGAGCAGGTGGTGGTGAAGCCAGAGCCGAAGGTGATCGAGGCCGTGAAGTGTTGTGGTAGTGCACGTAGAGGCAAGGCAGCACCTTGGCGACGACGAGGTCCCCGCGGGGTGCTTTAGAGGCGACGTCGTTGTTTGGTGCTTCAGAGGCGATGAGGCGCTCTGGAGGCGACTCATGGGGCTCTGGACACGACGAGGGTGCCAATGAGGTGGCCCCGCGCTGGTGCGAGGCAGAAGAGGCGTACGGATGTGGCCGCTCTGGAGGCGAGCGATGCCGAAGTAGGGGTGTTCGTTCGGTTTTTTTGGTTCGGTAAATACGGTATATACGGTATTGTTAGTTCGGTAAATACAGTGTTTTTAAAAACACGGTTCGGTTTCGGTAAATCCCAATTTTTTTCGGTGCGGTATCGATAAATACCATATTTACCAAAGTTGATACGAATTGTGAACGACGTTGCACGTAGTGGCATCACTATGCAATATGTATTGCACATTCACACTTGTGCAATGTGCACTATTGCTCGCAGGCGCAGGGCCGCAACATTGGCAGCAACAAGCCAGCATGCAACAACTAGTCAACCAGTAGCAAAGTAGCAGCCAATACTAGCAATAGCAAAGCAAGCAGGAGTACTGCTGACCGCAGGAAGCAGGCAAATGAGGCAATGGTGCAGTCATCAAGCAAATGAGGCAATGGCAAGCAGCATTGCAACAACCAAGAAGACCACCTAAGGGCTAAGGCCAAGACTCAAGACGCAAAGTCGCAAACAGAAACAAGAGCCAAACAAAGAACCCTAAGCGCCAAAGAAAAGACGGCAGCGACAACACCAGCCCCACCACAAACCATGCCCCAAAGACGGCAGAAGCTAAGAAGACCAACACCCACTCCCAAAGACTAGGCTCGGCTTGGTGGGCCGCCCGTGGATGGGCCAAGGCGCCGAGCCGGCTGAAGGCCGATACCCCCCGAAGCGAAAGGAGATTTCGTTTTTTGGTTTTGGCGGTTTTACCGAAAAACCAAATACCGAAAATCAGATTTCAAAAACCGCATCAACACCGGTCAAACCGAGTTGACTAGTATGGTTCGGTTTTTTTGGTACGGTTTTTTGGTTTAGTTTTGAAATGAACAGCCCTATGCCGAAGGGTCGTGGCCGAATGGTGCCAGCACCGAGGCGACTTGTGCGCTTGTGGCACGCTTGAGGGGGTGTCGCCCCGAAGGGGGCAAGAGCCAGAAGCAGGCGAGCCCGAGGTGCATGACACCGAGGGGGCTAGAGCTTGAGGCGGAGCCAGTGAGGTGGCCATGTGGCAAGCGATGCCGAAGGGTCGGGCAAAGCAGGCTTCAAGGGGGCCAAGGCAAAGACTCTAGAGGCGGCTCGAAGGCACTCCAAGAGGGCCGGAGGCGGCCCAAGGCGCCTGGCGGGCCAAGGTGGCGCCCGGACGGGGGGCGGGCGGGGCATGCCGGGGGGTCGAGCTGGGGTGGTCAAGGCGTGGGGCCGCTTCGGGGGGAGGCAAGGCGTGCGGAGTTGGGGTGGTCTGCGGAGCGGGCGGAGATGGCGAGGAGGCGCTGCATAGAGGGGCCCCAACGGATGTGCTGGCATCGGCGATCCTGCTGAAGGTGGGCTTCGGTCAGGGGGGCTTCGAGGGGGGCTCACTCTGGGTCGAAAGTGTGCGCGAGGATGATGAGGTCTCTGAGTGGGGGACTCCAGGTGGAACGCGGATGGCTTGATGGGGTTGGGATGTACACGAAGGTGCTAATGTCCTCCGTGGCCTGGAGAAAGTGGGCTTCGGCTGAAGCTTTTTCCTTGGCTGAGCGAAGGGTGGGCTTCGATGGGTTAGCTCCTCTCATGCGTAGCTTTTTGTTCGGTCCGTACGGATGGCGCCAACTGTCGTAGCAAGAAAAGGCTAGACAATGGGTATAGAGTGTTAATAAACCAGGCCCAGGCCAGCAGTTCTGGCCCACGATGGGCTCCTTATCCATCCAGTAGCCTATATAAAGGAGGGGGGACCCCAACTATTGTATTACCATTTACAGAAGAGCAATAAAGAGAAGCCAGAAGTCCCCTTATTTCTCTATGTTCAATCTACTATTATGTTCTTACATTGTTCTTACGGTTTTGAGTTTGTCTATGAGGTAATCGCTCGAACTAGACTCGTGAAGGATCTAGACCTGCCATTATGTGTTAATAGAGTTTTGGTGATTAATTACAAATCTAATTGTGAAACTAACACTTTTGTTGATATACATATTGTGTAGTCTTATTTGGATATAAAGGTGAAAACCATGAAAACATGCAAGTGATTAATGACAAATCCAATTCATTGGATAAACAAAAGGAAAATCCAAACAGGTATGCATTCATAATGATAAATCTATTTGTGAGACTAACTCTTCTATTTGCCTTATCTCATGACTAGTCTCGTTTGGATATAAAGAACAAAAGAGGTATGCATTTGACTTCATAGTTCTTATATATTGTTGCATTCCTCGGATCCAAAATATAGGTTGAACTCCACCAAAAGATTAACCTAAATATGTGCATATGTTTCTATTACACATTCGTGTATGCACACATGTAAGGGGAGTTCATTCTATATTTTGAGGTTTCATTAGTATTGATCCATATTCCTGTTTCCACACATATTTGGGATCTTTACTTTGAACATATCCTTTGAATATATTTAACTTGCATAGTTAATATATTCATGTGTGTATATGAGACTTGTGTAGTTCATATATCCTTGAATATATTTAACTTGTGTAGTTAATATATTCATGTGAGTATATAAGACTTGTGTAGTCTAAATATACTTATATGTGAGTATAACATAACTTGTGTAGTTCATGTGTACTCACATATCCTTTGAATATATTTAACTTCGTAGTTAATATATTCATGTGTGTATATGAGACATGTGTGCTCATATATCCTTTGAGTATATATAACTTGTGTAGTTATATATATTCATATGAGTATATACAACTTGTGTAGTGCTTATATACTCATACTAATCTACATTCAATTATTTGCAATTGAAGTGATTATTATCAATTACCAAAGAGAGAAATATTGTGGTATCTTGTCCCACTATTATGAGTTAATGGTATGTTGTGGCAATTAATGATAATCATATTGTGGAACTAACATTTTTCATGAGTTGGATAAGCAGGTTAGGTTCCATGATAATGAAGACTTGGGATGACATCATGTGAGGATTGTCATCAAGTCAAGAGGAGTTCCATCATGTGTTGGTGGAAGTCAAGTGAAGGAAATCACCGTGTGTCGATGATGTTCAAGAAGAGGAGATGATCATGAGTTGATCATCAAGTCAAGTCAAGGTCTGTCATTTGTTGATGGAGGCCAAGTGAAGAGTGCATCATGTGTTGATGCATATCAAGACTCGGGATGGAGGATGTCATCATGTGTTGATGCGCGTCAAGTCAAGATCCCGAAGCAAAGCTTCATCATGTGTTGATGAAGGTCAAGTGAATAACTCATCATGTGTTGATGAGTATTCAAGTCAAGGACCCGGACTTGAAGTGAAGATGTGCGTTATCACGCTTCAAGTGGTTGCGCAAGGCAAAGGTACGACTAGCTAGGGCTAAGGATGTGTTCCTAGTCTTTTACCGGTCTCGGTGTTTGGTTGGGAGACCGAATTGCTAGTATAGGTTGTCGTACTATTAAGAGGGGTCTTTGACTAGTAGCTTGAGTCTGTAATGTGTTGATAGCTCATTGTGTTTGCTCTAGCTCGTGTTAACATGTTGTCAATATTTGCGAATGTGTTTTGCAAATAGTTGTGACTCATGGATAACCCTTGTAGCATGTGACTATAGTTTGCAAATGGTCTAAGTCCATGCACCTTATTCTTGTGGCATGATGCTATTGTTTGCAAATGTGTTTTGCAAATAGTTGAGGCTCATGCATGTTCCTTGTAGCATGTGACTTTGGTTTGCGAATGCGTTTTGCAAACGGTGTAAGTCCATGTACCTTATTCCTTGTAGTGTGATTCTATAAGTTGGCAAATGTGTTTTGCAACTTGTTGAGAATCTCACGTTAATCCTTGTTTGCATCTCGTGTCAATTTGGTAGCAAATGTGTTTCGCAAACTGAGTTGAAGCGGAGTGCAATTTGTGGTGTGATTCTAAAAGTTGGCAAATATGTTTTGTAACTTGTTGATAATCTTGCCTTTGAACCCTTGTTTGCATTTCATTTCATTTGCAAATGTGTTTTGCAAAGTTGAGATTGAAAAGGAAATGCAAGCTGTTGTTTTCTCTGGGAAATTGGTTGTACCGACGTGTTTTGGATGGTTCAACCGCGCTGCGGTTCAACCGGATTTTTGGAGCGGTTTGACCGAAAATCGGTTGTTCCGATTTCCAGTTGGCGGTTCAAGAAAACCAGAACCGATGTAATTTCAACTCGGAGCTCTCTTTGGGAATCGGTTGAACCGCATTTGTAAAACGGTTGAACTGCGCTGCGGTTGTACCGATCTTTCTAAGGCGGTTCATATTTTCCAGAGAGCATGTTGTTTCAAAGAGATTCTAAACCCCGCGATTGGTTGTATAGCGTACACGCGGTTCAACCGGGCGATGCGGTTGTACCGATTGTTATTTGGCGGTTGTACCGAACCAGTGTCCAACGGCTAGTTTTATAACCGTTGGAGGGAGTGCAGTTGTACCGATTCCTAGTTGGCGGTTGAACCGCTCCTGCTGATTTTTCTGCAGACTTTTCCACAACGGCTAGTTTTTGTGTGTGGGCTATAAATACCCACCTTGGCCGTGTGTGCGATAGATGCTGGTGCCCCTAGACATTCCATTGAGCTAAGAGCAAGCCCTCTACTCTCATTTGTGCATGTGTTGCACTTAGTGAGCTTTGAGAGGCAAGTCCTATTGCATGTGTTGCATTAGGTAGTGGATTGAGTATCCACTTGAGCTTTGACACTTGATTAGTTCAAGTGGATGTTGGAGACTTGTTACTCTTGGTGTTTGTCAACACCTAGACGGCGTGGTGGCACCGTTGCACCGGTGAGCTTCTCAAAGAAGATTGTGAGAAGACCCGGGCGGTTTGTGAGTGGTGTGGTGCTCGCCATCTCCGGAGTGGAGGAAAGAGCAACCCTAGTGGAGCGAGGTGTTGGTTCGGTTTGGAACTGGTCCAAGTGGTTGGAGATACCTCGGAGGCTGGTGCTCAATTCGTGGAGCCGGTCCAATTAGTCTAGGCTTGCCTCAATGTGGACTAGGGGAGACCGGCAAGTCTCCGATCACCACGGTAAAACATCGCCGTGTCTATTGTGGTTTGCATTCTTGTGTTTTACATATTGCAATTTATATTCCTCGAATTAAATTGTTTATTCATTGTGGATGAATGCTTGCCTAGCTTTGTGCTATTTACATTGCTTTAATTGAATTGCTTACAAGTCTTTGTTTAATTGTTATATTTATCAATAGACTTGTATTGTTGGTGCACTTAGGTGAACCTAGTTGATTTAGGCTTTAATTGTGCAAAACCGTATTTGTATTAGCTTCCGCATTAGAAATCGGTTTTAGGCAAAGAAGTTTTTAAAACACCTATTCACCCCCCCTCTAGTCGGCTTCCTCGATCTTACAACTCGCCAGCGACAGCTTCTCAACACGTTATCAGCATGACTATGCTCTCTGGCCTACACGGATTGAAAAGGTGATCATCAAGAACAACGCTCGTAGATCGAATCGTTTTCTAGATTGCTTTCAATTATGCGATTGTTGCTTTCTAGATTGTTTTATCCTACGGTGCAAATCCACTCTAATCTATCGTGAGCTGACTTGATGTCGCCGACACAATGTCGATCGGTGGATTGCATGAAAGAGCATATGTCAATCGCATCGTAGATTGTAGATTGCAAAATCCCTCTAATCTCCGTGAGCCGACTTACAGTCGTCGGCACGATGTCGAGTGGACGGTTGGTTGAAAGTAAAAGGGGTTGTTGATTACACAATTACATTGCATGAATAGTCGACACAAAAAAAGGAATTAGCACATGCCAGTCGGCCCAAAGCCATCGGCCACCGCAAGGCCGCCTATGAAACCCAGAGCAAAGACCACAAGATCATCACCTGCATGGGCTCAGATCGAGCCCGCCGCCCCTCTCTCTGCGGCGTCACCGATGTTTCCACGTCACAGACGCCACTCGGGCCATGCCTCCGGCCCCAAGACAACCGGGCGGCCGCCATCGCACCACACCTCCCAAAGCAAAGAAAAAAGGGAGAGGATGGGTGGCACCGGCGCCGCACAGGGCCCTCCCCGGCTTGGAGCCGCCCGCATCGCCCAAAGCAAAGAAAAAATGGGGGAGGATGGGTGGCGCTAGCGCTCGCATGGGCGACACTCCACACCGCTCCTTCAACCAAGATGGCCTCGCCGCCAAGCCCAGACATCCCCACCGGCCGTCGCTACCGACGCTGCGGTGAAGCCTCGCATGGTCAGCGCCATCGCCTTTGCATAAATACCATGCGCACGAGTGCATCAGACGCTGCGTCGGTGGCCCACCGTACACCAACCCATCTCCGAGCCCGCCGCCATCGACGGCCGTCGGCTCCCACACGCCAAACAGTGCGCCGCCGCCGCCGCCCAATGAACAGGGGTTGGGGAAACCCTACCCCTCCCCCCTTTTAAACCGGTCATGAGCCAAATGGGCCGATGAAGAATCTAGACCCACTATTATGAGTTAATGGTATTTTGGTAATTAATGGCAATCGTCTTTTGGAACTAACATTTTGGTAATTATGTTCTATGATGATGAAGACTTTGTGTGACATCATGAGTTGATCGTCATCAAGTCAAGACTCGGGATAAAGAAAATCATCATGTGTTGATGGTGTTCAAGTCAAGATCCCGAAGTGAAGAAGATCATCATGTGTTGATGATATTGAAGTCAAGAGATTGGAGTAATGGATGCATCATGTGTTGATGCGTATCAAGATCTCTAAGAAGATATGATCATGAGTTGATCATCAATTCAAGTCATCATGTGTTGATGAGCGTTCAAGTCAATGACACAGTCTTGAAGTGAAGATGTGCGTCATCAAGCTTCAAGAGGATGCTCAAGGCAAATGTATGACTAGCTAGGGCTAAGGATGTGTTCCTACTCTTTACCGGTCTTGGTGTTTGGTTGGAAGACCGGATTGGTAGTATAGGTTGTCATACTATTAAGAGGGGTCGTGACTAGTAGCTTGAGTGTGTCATGTGTTGATAGCTCGTTGTGCTTGCTCTAGCTCTCTTTAGCATGTTTCCAATATTTGTGAATGTGTTTTGCAAATAGTTGAGGCTCATGCATAACACTTGTAGCAAGTGACTTTAGTTTGCAAATGTGTTTTGCAAATGGTTTAAGTCCATGTACCTTATTCCTTATGGTGTGATTCTAAAAGTTGACAAATGTGTTTTGTAACTTGTTGAGAATCTCGTCTTTAACCCTTGTTTGCATCTTGCATCAATTGGCAAATGTGTTTTGCACATTAAGTTGAAGCAATTTGCACAAATCAGCTTTTGGTTCCTGGACCGGACTGACTGCAGAAGGAACCCCGGACTGACCGGACCCTGGACTGACCGCCATGTGTTGGCTAGTCTGACTGGACCCACGGCCAGGGTCGCGCGGTTAGCATTTTCCAGAAGATGTGTTTTTCTAGAAAAGTTGGTTCTTCTATGGAGCGGTCTGACTGCAAGGTTAAGTCCGGACTGACCGGACCTCCGGGTCTTGGACCCAGTCAGCTTTTTCCAGAAGATGTGTTTTTCTGGATTTATTTATTCCTTTATGAGCGGCCGACCAAGATGTGTTATCCGGATCGACGGGCCGGTCCGGCCGAGCCGGTTATTATTGGCGGTCAGACCGGATGTGTCCAATGGCTAGTTTTATAGCCATCAGAGCAAGTACGGTCTGACCGGCCCTGTGCCTGCGGTCTGATCGGGCCTAGCTGATTTTCGACAAAATCTTTCCCAAACGGCTAGTTTTTGTGTCTGGGCTATAAATACCCACCTTGGCCGGTTGTGGGAGAGTTACTGGTACCGTTACACATTCCTTTGAGCCAAGAGCAAGCCCTCTCATCTCTTATGTGTATGTGTTGCACTTAGTGAGCTTAGAGAGTAAACCCTAAGTGCATGTGTTACCTTAGGTAGTGGATTGTGTATCTATTGAGTTTAGACATTTGATTCGTCAAGTGAGCGTCTCTGACTTGTTACTCTTGGTGTTTGCCGACACCTAGGCGGCTTGGAGGTGTTGCGCCGGTGATCTTCTACAAGAAGGTTATGAGAAGACCCGGGCGGTTTGTGAGTGGTTTGGTGCTCGCCATCTCCGGAGTGGAGGAAGAGCAACCCCGAGTGGATCAAGATGTTGGTTCAAGTTGTGAGCGCAGTCCAAGTGGTTGGACTTACCTCGAAGGTGTTGGCTCAAGTTGTGGAGCCGGTCCAACGTGGTTGGGCTTACCTCAACGTGGATTAGGGGAGACCGGCGAGTCTCCGATTACCACGGTAAAACATCATCGTGTCATCGTGGTTCGCCTTCTTTTGCTTTACTTTGTGCAATTTACATTCATTGTATTAAATTACTTTCATGTCTTAGTATGATTGCTTTGTTTGTCAATAGTCTTATATCGTTGGTGCACTTAGTCAAAACTAGATGATTTAGGTTTTGATTGTGAAAAACTGATTTGATTTACAATTCAGCTTTAGAAATCGATTTTAGCCAAAGTAGTTTTTAAAACCGCCTATTCACCTCCCTCTAGTCGGCCTCCTCGATCTTACAGCGGAGTGGGCTGAAGGAAGGTGACCGGTTTGGGCCGAATGGGCCCAGCCCAACAGAATAACCGGGAAAAGAAAAAAATCCTGATTTTGCAAATAGGCCCTTGGGTTTTTATGAAATTACGTGAAATTTTTTCTCAGAACTGAAATTTCACGATTTAACTTTGTTGTTATTATTTCTTTGCAATTTATGTATCACATTTACTGTTTTTGATTATCTGTGATTGTTTATATTGCTTGTAGTCAATGAATGTAGCAATAAATCGTGAAAAATGCATAGAAAAATATGGGAACATTATGAGAACTTTTGCAACCATTTTAATGCAGATTACTAGCAGTAATCATATGCACTTTTTTTTTGCATAAATATGCAGATGGCTAACATTACGAACCGAGAGTTCGAAGAGCTGGCCCAACATGGCCTGAATTATTTGATTTGGGCATCAGATGTCGAGATCGTACTTGGAGCTAGGAAGCTCCGTGCTACTATCGGACTTGGCACCTCGAACGATGTCACTCCAACTGCTGAGGAAAATGATCAGGCACTTCATTTCCTCAGACACAATCTCTGCCGAATGCTCAAGAATGAGTATATGGCAAACAAGAGTACACTAGCTTTATGGACCGTACTGAAGAAGCAATTCGAGAAACTGAAGTACATCATTGTTCCTCGGGCAGAGTAGGAATGGACTCGACTACGTTTTGCTGACTACAAAACCATGGGGGAGTACAACTCTGCTTTGCACAGAATTTGTACTAGTCTTCAGCTCTATGGTAAGGTAATCACAGATGAGGGGAAGATTAAGAAAACTCTCTCTAACTTTGACTCGAATACGGTTCAATCCGCACGCAACTATCATCAGGACAGCTACAAGGAGTATGCCAAACTAATTGACATCATACAAGTTGCAGAAGCTCAATATGAGGTTCTAAGGAAGAACTACATCTCACAGGCGCCTAGTGACAAAGTTGGCTATGAAGTCAATGCTAACAGCTACAAGGTGAGGAAGCCTCATTCGAAGGAAAGAGACAAGAAGGGTAAGTCATCCAGGACCAAAGTTGCTACAAATGTGGCACATGGGGACATTGGTCATGTGTTTGCCATGAGCCGTAGCACGTGATTGATGCTTTCAAGTCCAAGAAGAAGGGCAAAGGACAGCATGAGGCACACCTCGCCATTACAGGCACAAAGGATCCACACTCATTATATGTACCCATGGATGTGGACAGCCCAGCAGCAGCCCCCATCACCCCTTATTTGGACATCGCAGCGGCTACAGCCGTAGTTGCTGAACAAGAAAAGATGGATATGGAGCAGATTCAGGCAGAAGTTTCTTCATACTTCGCTGATTCGGTCTAGTGCACACATTGCACTTAGATTGTTATAGTCATTTGCAGTTTATGGTTGTGATTGAACATTAAATTATTGAATAATGGCTGTAAGCACTAGGAGAGCAAAGCATTAAATTCTTATGATGAGTCCTGCAAGACTTTTTCTCGTATTAATAATAGCAAGTTATGTTTTGTTTTGGAGTATTTTATTTATGTGTGGATTGGTTTCTAACCCATATTAATAAGGGGCTTTTTGGTTGGCTTCCTAGTGCGTGTCTGCTTGGCCGGGAGAGGTCCTGGAGCCTGCCAGGTGCTTGCTTGGATGGCAACCTGCAGAGCTGCCAACGCAGGTAGAGAAATCCAACGCCTAGGAGGCAGGAAGCAGCGCCTGGAAGCTAGGAAGCAGATCCACCGTTGATAGATTTGATCCAACGTTCTATTTTTCATTCACCAATTTTAGACACGGGCTTCCAACCAAACAACTTATCTTCAGGTTAGCCTAACCAGGCAAAAATCATCTACTTTTCAGGCTACCTCCAAGCACCATTTTTTTCCAAGCATAGAATCCAGGGCACCAACCAACAAGCCCTAAATACTTTATATATCAGAACGCATATGGCGCCCTACGGAGGAAGTGTGCTTAACTGATAGCGGCACAACGAATATCATCTTGAGAGAGACAAAAAAATTTCAGTCAATCAGCAAGAATGCTGGTAGTCTTACGACAATCGCAGGCAGTGATACTTGTATAATAGGTTCAGGAAGAGCCACAATTATACTCCCGATGGGCACAACATTGTTCATTGAAGAAGCCTTGTTATACCCAGAATCGACAAAAACTCTCTTAAACTTTAAGGATATTAGCGCTAACGGTCTCCATGTAGAGACAAAAGAAGAGTATAGTAAGGAATACCTACTCATTACAAAGTGTGCAGATAATGGATAAAGGGTATTAGAACGACTTCCTTCATATGAATTTGGGCTACACTGCACTAATATTAAGGCACCTGCAGCCTATACTGTCCTGAAAACCTCTTTTAGAAGCTCTAAACTTTTTTTGTCTCTGGCATGATAGATTAGGCCACCCTGGTCTTAGGATGATGAGAAATGTAATTAACAATTCACAGGGACATAATGTCAATGTAAAGAATTTTCCTAAGCAAGAAGATTTTGTGTGCCACACATGTGCCACCGGAAAATTAATTACAAGACCTTCTGCTCTGAAAGTGAATGATGGAATCCATGGATTTCTGGACTGTATCCAGGGAGACATTTGTGGTCCTATACAACCCCTGTCGGGGCTATTTAGGTACTTTATGGTGCTCATCGATGCTTCCTCAAAATGGTCGCATGTATACTTATTGTCTACGAGAAACTATGCTTTTGCAAAGCTGATCTCGCAGATAATTAAAATTAAGAATAATTTCCCTAATCATAATGTGAAGTCTATCAGAAATGACAACGCTGGAGAATTTACTTTAATGGCTTTCGATGATTATTGCATAGCAATGTGAATTACCATTGAGCATTCCGTACCACACGTCCACACCTAGAATGGACCAGTAGATGTATTAATTAAACAAATTAAATTTATTGCCTAACCACTTTTGCAGAATTGTAATTTACCAACTACATGTTGGGGACACGTAGTCCTGCATGCAGCAACTCTCATCAATTTTAGATCATCGGCATATAACATCCATTCACATATGCAACTAGCGCAAGGGTCAGCATCGAAAATTTCTCATCTTCGCAGACTTTGTTGCAAGGTTTATGTACCTATACCACCACCGCAGCGAATTGCAATGAGACCTCTCCGAAAGTCTGGAATATACGTTGGTTATGAGACAACACCCATAATCAGGTATCTGGACCCTATGACTAGAGATTTGCATACAACCCACTTCGCTAATAGCATATTTGATGAGGATAGTTTCCCGTCATTAGGGGTAGGAAATCAACCCCTTGATGAAAAATATTAGGAAATAACGTGGCAAGCTACGGGAATCCATGCACATAACCCGCACACTAATAAAGCAAATAGAGAAGTCCAGAAGATAATTGATTTGCAAACATTAACAAATCAACTCCCTGACCACTTTAGTGATTTGAAGAGCGTGACCAGGTCGCATGTGCCTGCACGCAATACACCGGAGAGGGTTGAAATACCCAAGAAAATTGAAGGTGCCCCTAATCTCGTCCAGATGCCTTAGAATAAAAGGACGAGAACTTTGACCCCTCGAATCCCAAGTAACCGGGGACGCCTAACGAAAAAAGATAAGAAGGACTTGACACAACCTATCACTGAAGTTCCCCAGAACCAGAAGTGGAGCCGGTTGAGAGCTGGCACCAATATGGAACCTTCAGTAAAAGGCATACCGGACTTGAATATTCCCACAGAGGAAGACATCAGCATGGATGTGCACACACACATGGAAGCTGAAAAACTAAAGGGACGTGCCCCCACAATTAAAAGCAGCGATGAGCCAGTAGAAGCATTAAAAGAATCACCCCATGAAGAAATAGTTATAAATTATGTGACCACGGGAAAATCTATGAATAGGATAACAGTCAATATCGATATTTATTTTGCAAAGAAAATTGTCACAATCATCGGTCTTGATTCAGAGCCTGCATCGCTCGCTGAATGTAAGAAAAGATCAGATTGGGAAGATTGGAAGAAGACAATATAAGCAGAATTATTATCTCTGAATAAAAGAGAGGTGTTTGGACTTGTAAGACGTACGCCTCCCCATGTGCACCTTGTAGGGCATAAGTGGGTATTTGTTCGAAAGAGAAAAGAAAATAATGAAGTTGTAGACATAAAGCAAGGCTCGTTGCACAAGGTTTCACTCGACGACCAGAAGTCGATTACGAAGAAACCTATTCTCCGGTCATGGGCGGAACTACATTTAGATATTTAATCTCAATGACAGTAAACTTGAATTTGGAAATGAAATTGATGGATGTGTTAATTGTGTACCTTTATGGGAACTTGGATTCGGACATTTATATGAAGGTACCTGTAGGTATCCCTGTCTTGAACCAAGACAAAGCAAATAGAAATCATGCAAGCAGTGCAACTCGTAAAGTCATTGTATGGACCAAGCACCTGCATGTAATGTGGTATAATCGCTTAAGAGACTTTCTCTACAAGAAAGGCTACACGAACAATAAGGATTGTCCCTGTGTATTTATACGACGATCCCAGGATGGATTTTGTATAATCTCAATATATGCAGATGATCTGAATATCATCGGGGCCCTAGAAGATATTAAGAAAGCAAATCCTTACCTTGCGTCGGAGTTTGAAATGAAAGATTTGGGTAAAACTAAATATTGCCTAGGATTGCAGCTTGAGCATGCCCCTGAAGGGATTTTAGTGCATCAGTCAATCTATACCCAGAAGGTGTTAGAAAGGTTCGGCTTTGGAAAGATATATCCTTCAAAAGTGCCAATGGTCGAAAGATCCTTGCAGCAAGACAAAGATCTGTACAGACCTAGAGAAGAGGGGGCGAAGTTCTGGGATCGGAATTCCCATACTTGAGCGCAGTAGGAGCACTCATGTATTTAGCAAACTGTACTAGACCAGATATTGCATTTGCCGTGAACCATTAGCAAGGTGTAGTGCAAAACCTACCAAAAGACATTGGCATGGAATAAAAGGCATCTTCCGATACCTCCAAGGAAGCAAAGATCTTGGTCTGTTCTACAGAAAGAACCAAGACCTAACTATGACTGGCTATGCAGATACCGGGTACCTATCGGACCCGCATACAGCTAAGTCGCAAATATGCTATGTATTCTTATGTGGTGGAACTGCAATTTCATGAAAATCGTCTAAGCAAAGTCTTGTATCAACTTCGACGAACCACTTAGAAATCATAGCACTATATGAGGCCTCACGAGAATGTTCTTGGATTCAGTGGATGATTCACCACATCCAGCGGTCATGTGGATTGAATACCGCACAAACTCCCACTATTATCTATGAAGATAATGCAGCTTGTGTTGCACAAGTGCATATGGGTTATGTGAAGAGTCAACTCACAAAAGCTTATCAACCCTAAGTTCTTCTATGCTCATGAATTGCAAAAGATGGATGAAATTAAAGTACTGCATACTAAGTCATGTGAAAATATAGCAGATTTATTCACTAAGTCACTTCCAGCATCTAGCTTTGAAAGGTGCATACGTGGAATTGGAATGATGAGACTTAGAGAAGTGCAGAATTCAGGGGGAGAATCTTCACGAACTCTTTATTGAAACTTGATCACGAAGATCGAGTACCCAAAGAACAAATCCTGGAGATTAAATGAAATAGGGTGGATTGTACTCTTTTTCTCTTGACGAGTTTTCCTGAAGTTTCTCGGCTAAGTTTTTTAACGAGGCAATTCGTGCAACACAACAGAACGTGTTTCATATACTCTTTCTCCAAATTTTTCCTAATGGGCTTTTATGGAGTTTTGATGAGACATGAACATGTCGGATGAGTGCCTAAGGGGAAGTGTTAAGAAATCGGGCCCAGGCCGATAGTCCTGGCTCACGATGGGCTCCTCATCCATCCAGTAGCCTATATAAAGGAGGGAGGACCCCAACCATTGCACTACCGTTTACAGAAGAGTAATAAAGAGAAGCCATAAGTCCCCTCATGTCTCTGTGTTCAATCTACTATTATGTTCTTGTGTTCTTGCATTGTTCTTATGGTTCTGAGTTTGTCTACGAGGTAATCGCTCAGACTGGACTCGTTAGTGATGGTTTCTCAACATAGAGTACCCTTTGTCTTGGGAGGAGACCGAAGGGGGGAGGGGCCAAAGACACAAGGTGTGTTCGTATATTGCATTGAGTGTGTGAGTGAGATTATGAGGGAACCCCCCTACATGCCCTTGGGGTTTTATTTATAGGGGGCAAGAAGGGACATTTACCTTCTTGCCCTCACAATGTATAGAGAGAGAGAGAGAGATGGCATTTAAGTATATTTGTCTAAATACACCATATGGACTTGGTCTACTCGTGTACAGTATCCCCGACGGCACACTGGTATTCCTGACGACCCTAGGGTGCGGGGCACCCCTTGGTGCCTTGCTACTAAAATATTTTAGGTGGCTTTTACTCTCAAACTAATACTAGGAATAAAATCATTCCCAAAGAGTGCAACTGCAAGCTCATGATAGTGCAATTTTACAAGTACACGTATTGATCTATACAAATCTGCTGGCATTTTAGGTTTCTGCAATTGTCCAACACATGTAGATGATCAGTAATAAGAAAATGTAAAACAATACAGAAACTCTGCTTTATCTCTGTCGCAAGAATATATTCAGTCAATATCCAATCTTGTTCTAGAAGAAGGATCACTCACCTCCAGTATACTATCAATTTCATTTTGTATCCTCCAATCCAAAGATCTACAAGCTAGAAAAAACAAAATATCCTTAAGTAAGGAAGCAATCTATGAAGCATTTACTCCGTCATTCATCAAGCTGGGGAAAAAACTGTAATGTAATAAGTATTCACAGGAGAGCTGAGTTTCATGCATTGCCAAGGGTACTACACAGAACCTGTAGCCTTAAGTTTCATGCATTCCAAATGTATACAATATACAAAAGGCTATAGCCATCCAGAATTCCAAATGGAGAGAACTTGAAGAAAAACTGAACAAAAGATACATTATTAAGACAGTGAGCAGTGCAAACATCAGATTATCAATTATAGGTGTAGAGCATACAAAAATTTCATCAATCACCTCGATCAATGACAAGGCAACTTGAAACCAGTGGGGTATCAACTTCTGCTAGTCAAATTATGAGCATTGGTTCGCAATTTAGATTACCTTGATGATAAGATTCTATTGATAACATTCTGACACAAAAAGGAATTATGACAACATAAACATATACTTCTTAAACAAGCAGAGACAACAGAGATGTTCAACATTGGCATACAAAAGAAGTCCATACATATAGGGACTATCACACTAGTCATACTTCAACCACATAAATAGGTTTACAACCGCATACATAGGTTGACTCCTTGGCACCAAAATAAGTCCTACTGTAATTGGGTATAGCTAGTTCAGAGATTATTGTTACTAATATATCTAGCAACCTAAACAATCTTGTTTGAGAAGCTCAACTTGTTGAATGCACGGGCAAGAGAAACATTCTCACACAAATGAGCATAGTAGTGCGTGAGATGTGCTTCTTCAAATCCCGAGAGATCCATCATATTGTTCCAAAGGTCCTTAGGAACATCAGTATCTGCAGTACCACCCTTCACAATAGCTTTAGCAAGCCTTTCTATGCCAGTGGTCATGAAAGAATACAAATCATCATCAGTAGATAACTTGGCCCTCTTCGGTGGTTTACTTGCCGATGAGTCACCTCCACATGTGGCGGACATTGTCACCTCTTCGACACTACCATGTCTAGCCGCTCTTTTACCTTTATCATCAGTTGGAGCCTTTGGTGTTTCATCATCCGAGATTTCGTTAACATCTATACCAATAGGGTCATTTGCTCCCTTTGCATACTTTCCAGTAGCCATGCTATTCCCAATTATAATGGCCATCTCATGATAGTGCTCAAGGGGAGTGTTCAAGTAGTCAGCTTCACCGCGGTGATCCTATACATTAAAGTAGATTTGAAACTAGGTATAATAGGAAAATAAGTTTGATAGACATGAACGTATAGAAATTACCTTGACATGGCTAGTGTAATGTCCATGCTCAAGTGTGATAGTGCAGGTGTTTTCATCCCAAAGAGCACCACTTAGGTTTTGGAGCTTGCCTATCTTTGCCCAAATTTTTCTCTACTTCCTCAGGTGGTTTTGAACCTGATCTCCAGTAACATCCACCTTTAGATGGTCATTCAATTCCCTCACACAATTATTGAGGTGAACTTTCTTAAAACCAGTGCACGTTCTATTGCCACTGGCCATAAGATTAGCCAAGTAGCTCAAGACAAATGCAGACATTGCATTTGTCCGAACAACCCCACCACCAGTGTTCCCCACTATGTTACCAATCATATTATCCCCATGTTCCGAGTCCATTTCCTACGAACCAAAGAAAGCAACGAAAAATAAGTGACATGAAGCATGTAAAAGAAGTCCATACATGTTCCACATACAACTCACCACAAATAAAATGTTATTACAAGAAAGGTTCGCATACAACTCTTCAGATGTAACAACCGTGGCCATAGTCTTCAATTATTTAAAGACATTACATATTTAATGGTTTTCGTAGTTCTGACGGGCTTCCCACATTTCGTTGGCCATAATCTGTCTCGGGTCAACCGTGGCTCTATGGTCAATAGCTTGCTCCCTTGCTGTCCTACGGGGATTAGGTGTCCAAGAAGTCTTTGTTATAACGAAATAGTCACTTCCCTGGGAAAGAACCCAGTTGTGAAGGATGCATGAAGCTATAACAACATCAACTTGAGTTGCGAAGGGGAGGAACGGGGTGGTATCATCAAGGACTTTCAACCCCCTCTTAAGTGATCCAAAGGCGTGCTCTACGCTCACTCGTAGAGAGGAGTGCCTAAGTTTGAACAATTCCTTTTCATTTAGGGGAGGATTGTTCCCCCACTCATTCAAGTGGTACCTGACACCTTGAAAAGGTGGGATGAAACCAGGTTTTTCTCCGTATCCATCATCTACTAGGTAGAATTTCCCTAAAGCACGAGGAACACATACATGACAGTGGTCTTTAATAATCAGGTATGGACATATACTGCTACGAAGATGCTATTTACCTTCAGGGACATGTAGTCCATTCTCACGCTCTATTGCATCGGCTAACATCGTAGCATCATGAGCTATCCCCTCCCAACTAGCCAACACATATGTGAAACGATGGTCAAAGTCTACGGCTGCCATGACATTTTGAGCAGGAAATGATTTCCTACCACAAAATGCCGCCTCCATAGGCTTACTAACAGACACCCTTATATGTGTACCATCAATGGCTCCAATACAATCCTATTGGGTCAAGAAATAGAAAAAAAATCAGTAACAAACAAATGTTCCCCAAAAGTCTCTATGAGGTATAGTGGTTACGTATGATACCTTAAAAAATGGATCCCATCTTGGGTTCCCTGCTACTTTGCTTGGGGTCTCCAAAGAAGATGGCCTAATGAGCTCATTTCGTAGCTCACCTATGGTATGGAGGACACGTTGAAAATATCGGCTAACTATTTCACCTGACCGAGTAAAATTGGTACCAACTAGCCTATTTCTTATGTTGTGGCCAATTGTGTTCAAGAATATGGCAACTTGCTCCTCGACACATACATGTAAAGTGTCATGAAGCAAATATCGCTCTCTCAAGACCTCACATAACCGAAAGAACGGAGTTCGCTTAAGCCTAATTGTGTTAGTACAAGTTATTTCATTTTTCCAAATTTTATTATTCAGATAATCAATTCTAATCCTATCCCTTTCCTCGATTGGGCCATACGTAATACGATCTCTCCTATTCCTTAGCTTGGACCGTACAAACAAAACAATCATGCAAACAGCCACATATGTAGCATGTAACATCCCAAATATGGGTGTGTGTTTCAAATGTAAGAAAATGAGTAGAAATTAAAACTTTTCTTGCATCTTGAAGTTCTTGAACAATTCTGTAATTCTTGTAAAGGAATTATGGGAAATCAAAAACCAAAATCTCTAATTGACTAAAGTCATAACCTCCTTGTTGAAAATCTTGTGTGAAACTCATGGAAATAATTTTCCTTGGTTCTAGGGAAGCTGTGTGACACCTCTAAAAAATTTCATAATGTTTAGAAATTATTTAATGATTTTTAAGAGGCAGGCAAACCAGTTTGACTCTTGCTCAAACCTTAGAACAAGCTTTGTTAAATTTCTGGAGGAAAATTCTGTGCATAAAAACCTCTGGAAAATTTATACTAGGTTTATCCTGGAGCTAGAAACCTCCAGTCAAAATTCCAGAATTTTTCGAGTTAGTTTGCTATCTCTAAATGTTCCTCAAAGTTTATAGCTCAAATTTGAACCCTAGTCAAATCTCTTGGGTCAAACTACTGTTGGACTCGAGTCAGACTCGAGCCCAACCCCTTTCTCGGCGCGACCACCAAATTTCAACTCGCTCCATCGCGCGATCAACCTCAATCGCTCGATCTCCATCGGGTGATTCTCAGCTCAGCCCAACCCTTTCCCGCGCACGCTCGTTCTCCGCCGTTGGATTCTAATCCAATGCTGCTTAAAGCATACCCCTTCGCGCTGATCGTTTTCAAAGCGGTGCATGCCTGTGGACCGCTGGATTCTGGATCTAACAGTCAATAGCTTTGAACCTAGTCATGCGGTCTGGCTCAACCCGTTCCATTCCTTTAGCTTGAGTCGTTTGCTCCGCTCTCTCTGTCAGGTGGTGCCCTTTGAACATGGTCGTCCCTTTCCTCTCGCCAGCACGCCATGGCGTGAGCAAAGAGGGGAGAGCAGCGCCTTGTCACCTCTCAACAGCTCTTTGCTGCTACTAATTAATGCTTGCCAGTGCTTTCGGCCCCAAAGTCGTGTACAGAGCTGCCCCCATCCCCTCCATGTCCTTGGCCGAGCTGTGAACCGAGCATGGGCCGAGCTCACCGTGGGTGTTTGCCCTAGCTCCATGCCTTGCTCCTCTGGCTATTTAAGCCCCCCTTGTTCCTCTTTGGCTTCCTTTAAACACTCTCTCCACTTGCTCTCGGTTTATTGAGCTCAAGTCACCCCAAAGCACCTTGGCCGCCATTGTTGCACCTTGAGCTCTTCGGTGAAGACAGTGCCCCAGTGGCTTTTCTTCTTCTCTCTTTGCTTCAGCTTGTGCCTCTCACCTCTGTGGTCAAAACCCCTAACTTAATTGGTTTTGACATTTAAAGGAGCGGCTTAATTTGGGGATTTGTTCTTTGTCGGCCGAATCACCTCTTTTCTTCCCCATCGCCGGTAAGTCCTTGGTTCTTCAATTCCTTGCTCTGGAACCTTCTTTGAGCTTTAATGTAGCTAACCCAATGACCTGGTTGTGCTCAATTGACTCAGGCCGTCACCTCCACTTCTTCTTCTTCGACGCCGACAAGGACTTTCATCGTCGGAGCTCATCCTTCCTTCTTTGAAGCTCCTCTGTGCTCAGGTAGCTCTTGGTAGCCCCTAGAAAGCTTGGGCACCCGCCATTCGGATGCTATGAGCTTTCTTTCGTTTTTGCTTTTGGCCGTGTGTGCGCCGCCGCTCTTCTCCGGCTCACCGGCGTTTTAGACCGCGCCGCTGTCGAGAAGGTCATCGATGGGTGCGCATTGCTATTGCGGTCCCAGTGGTACCATTGGTTCACGCCGCCGTGACCGGAGCCGCCGGCGGTGAGCCATGGAATGCGTCGGAAGTTTTGTCAGGCGCGTAAGCACTGTGCTGTTGCCGTATGAGGACAGAGGTCATCCATTAATTGCTAAGCGTTGATTAATCAGTGTTAATGAGTGCTTAAGTAATTAATGTGTGGCTTTAAATGTGTCTTTATGCACTCCTGTGTCGCTGTCAAGTGGGCCAGCGCCTTTACTCGCACTGTGCGCTGTTTTCCAAACCAAGATCCTGTTCAATTAATACTAATCATCGTTTAATCAGCGATTAATCTATGCTTAGAATTAAATGGATGTCTTAAGCCTTGCTCCTGTGTCACTGTCGGGTAGGTCCCGCACTCTTTAAACCCCGTGCGCGTTCAAAGAACCCGTGCGTGGCTTTACTGTCGATGACATGCGGGCCTCGCACTTTTAAAAGCGCACTATGCGCATGCATGTGCTTCCATCAATGTGAGCCGTTGGATTCAATATAAACGGCCCGGATCTGGGTGGCGTTCGGACCATTGAACCTTTACCGTACGATCTAGATCCAACGATCTAGATCGCTGTGAACGTTCGGACCACCGAACCTCAGCCGTCCATTTCTGGGTCTGCGTCTGAGATTCGCGTGGGCTGTGTTGCGTTCGTTGTGGGCCGTTCATTTTCAGATCTGCGGCTCAGATTGAAGTGAATGTTCGGATCGTCCGAACCTCACTTCAATCTCAGCCCTCCTTTCTCAGATCAACGATCCAGATTCGTTTGAACTTTCAGACCGTCCGAAGGTTAAATCAATATGGACCGTTGGATCTTGATCTACCGGTGTGTTTGTCATCTCCGTCCGCGCGTGCGTTGTGCTTGGTGCGCGTGGGCCGTAGGACGGCAAATCAGCGGCCCAAGTTTTGCCGCGTCGTTTATTCTTTTTAAAAGCCCGGTAAGGTTTATTTATTAACCGAAAATTCCATTTAACTTCAAAATTGCATAACTAATTCATTTTAAATCATTTTCGGTTGATTCAATTTTTTTAATTCTGGTTTGAACTAAGCTTTAATATAAAAATGGTTTTAGGCTTAGTTTGGCTCCAGAAAAATTTGTTAATAGATTTAAAATCAGTTTAGCTTTGTTTAGTGCATTAAAAATTCATTTAATTGAAAAATGCATAAGTGATTCTCTGTAACTCATTTTTGAGTGAAACCAAGTTTATTGGTTTCCTCTGTTAATGTACTTGCTGGTAAAATAGGTTTTGAGCATGCCACTATTTTCCAAAGTTTTGTAATTGCATTTAACTTATGCCCTTTTTCATGTCTTTGAAAAATCATAGAAAATGCATCCTAGCTCCAAATGAGGTGAACTCAATTGTGTTGTTCATATTATGAGGTGCTTTATTTACCATAAAAATTCCGGGTGCACCACCTTTCTAGAAATTTGTGCCAAAAATTTAATTTCAGATGAATAGTAACCGAAGTGATTTTTTCAGCCTTTTTCCAGTTGAACAGATTTGTTTTGACCATAACTTTTGCATTAAGAATCCAAATCAATTGGTTCTTGTTGCTAAATTCCTTAAAAATCATGCTCTACCTACTGTAAAAATTTTAGAGTTTTTCGCTAAAGTTGGTTTTTGAGTGTTTTCGGTGTTCTTCGTTCTTATCGGTTCTTTTTCGTTCTTTCGTTAGGTTCCGACGAGCATGTTGGTCTTGAGAGTGATCCTCTGCAGCATAGTGAGCAACTTCAGCAAGGCAAGCAGTTTGATCATATTTAATCCCATTACTTTCAAAGTCTAATATATTGTTTGCAAAATGTATGTATGCATGCTCTATTTTGTTGTTAAATTATTGTCGATTAGTTGATCCTATAGATGCATACTCTGTAGGTAAATGTTCAATCTCTACTACTAAGCCTAGGAATATCTTGCTGTGATTTAGAGTTCGTTGGATGAGCTCTTGTCACTTAGTAGATTACGTGTTGATATTGCTTAGAGATGCTTAGCTAACGGTAGAATTGGGCGGTTATCGACTTAGTCGATAACTTTGATCACACAAAAATTATTATTCCATTATGTCCAACACTTGTGCTTTGTTAATTTGTAAAGTCAAAAACTGAAAATGAAAACTGTTTGGACTTGGGCACAATGGATGATGGTGTGATCTGTTGGTGTGTGGAATGGTGCCTGAGTCAACAAGGACTGAACATCTTGTTACACTAAACCAAGCAATTTTGCGTGCTAACCACACGAGAGTATTGGGAACCCCTCTTGACTAAGTACTTTGGGAGGTATTAATTGATGAGTCGCTGGTGGTAAGAAAAATATTTGTTTTGGGATGAGAGGGATGGGTTCCTTTCTAGGTTCTCCATACCTAGGAGCACCCGCAGTTGCTTCGGCTGGGCCGGTGTCTCCGACTCAACGTGTGGGTTCTTAGTGGGAGCCCTTGGGTGGGCGGTTCACTAAGGCTAACCCCCATACGTGCGACTCTTAATTAGTACAATCCATTGGAAAGCGTCTCGTAGGACTTAGTCGTGCCGGTATACCAAAGGAAGTGTGCTAAATAGCTTGGCAAAAAGGCGGTCTGACGTGTGGGTACATTGGTACACCCCTGCAGGGTATAAACTATTCGAATAGCCTTGTCCTAGGTTATGGACACGCTTGGGGAGGTCTTTCGAGAGTTAGACTATAACCTTTTAATTAAAACTTGATGTGGGTGGTATGAATGGGTAATTCATGCTATTGTTGTGGTGACTATTGGGTTAGTCACTTCCAGGATTGTTGTTATCATCTATCTATTGTTATTATGTTGTTGTTCCGCTATTATTTGCAAAATAAAAACAGATTGTAAAACTGTTTTAAATCTATTACATTATTGCAAATGAAAATTGCTTTATGCTAAAAATAACCTACATCCTTCTCTATTGATAAAGCTTGCATGTAGCATATGTATAGGCTTGTTACATTACACGTAAGTCTTGCGAGTACATTTTTGTACTCATCTGCTTTGCTTAATTAATTTGTTGCAGAGGAGGTTGATCCCCAAGGGATTCACTTTTGTGAGATGTGCGGTGGATTTGACGACTAGGTTGGCGGTCTTGGTTGGTTGCTGGTGGGTTAAAGGCACACTAATTGGTTTCTTGTTTATCGCCATCTTATGGCTTTTGCTTTCATTGCTTATTTAACTCTCTTAGTTGTTATTTGGCCGGTCGGCCCCTTTTGTAATAACTCTATTATGTATGTCTTTTGTTTAATCTAGTTCGTGCTTTGGTTCTATGTCTTGTATGGAATTGATGCATGATTTTTGTAAAGGGGTGTGTATACTGCATTTCTGGGAAGTATACATATCTTGAAGATACGGATTATTTTGTTTGTGATGCTAGGGTCAAGGGAAGACTAAGCATTACAAGCCGAATAAGCCGGGGTCCTCACATAGCAACACCAATAAACAACATCTTTCACCTTTTTGGTGTCCTCTTGTCCATCTACAATTCATAAGTGCCAAGTATAATTATAACTGCTGACTATCGAACCATGGCATCTGGGACTCAAATATTATGAAAGCAAGCCTCTAGTACATGCAACATATATGCATGCACTATGTACTACTCAAATCGTAAGTAAACGACGGACTACTCACATAGAAAATAACCAACAGAGGCATCATAGGGGCAACCACTTTGATAGTGAGCTAGCATTACAAATTTCAATTATAACTTGCACAAAAGCTAACGACAATAACCATGAACAACACCATATTGCACTGGACATGTAGATGGGGGAGCAATTTTACATGTGGAAGCATTATTTTTCCTAGACTTAACAACAACAAGCAATATTTCACGAATGGAAGTAAGAACAGCAAACAATAGTCCTTATTTCTCGCTCATGCCAAAGCACACAGCCCAACAACAGCAAGCAAGATTTCACGAATGGAGGTAAGAACACCAAGCAAACACTACGTGTTTCTTTCGCCGGATAACAGGGATCTAACATTTTTGCTCGTAAAGACATCTACGTCAGCTAGATCTACCAAAAAAAATCATCAATCGGAGGAGAACATTTCGGATCTAGGGCCATACCTTCGGTTCCCGCAATAAATCCTCACCAAGGTGACGGAGGGGACGAAGACCGGGATGGGAAGGAGAAGGAACGCCAAATCGCAAGACCGACGTCACCGGCGCGCAAGAATTTCACACCGATGTAAGTCACCGCCGTGGAGCCGCTGCAAACATCGTCGATGCAGACAAGACGCGAGTAACATTAGAAGCCTACAGCGGAGAGAGGTGGGAAGATGACATGTAAGAGGGAAGAAAGGGGGTACCTTGTGGGACTCGAAGTCGGTGGCGGAGAGAGCAGGGCGGCACCTCATGGATCTACAGGTGCTGGTGGTGCGGAGAGCATGGGCGGCGTCGAGGATGTGCGCGAGAGGATAGGGGTCAGGGGGACCCTCCTAGAGAGCGAGCGAACCGAGTGGCGTGCGCAGGACGAGGGTGAGTGAGCGTACTCTGCGCGTTATGGCCGAGGAGAGGGCAAACCGAGTGATTCACTTGTTTTCGTCAAACGCTGTGGTTCCATATCTGAGAGGAATATTCGCTCGCGTCGAACGCGTTCGTCCCGGACGTATCGGTTTGATCCACCAAACCAAACACGCGAACAACCCAAAATCCCGAATGATTCCATACCAGACCACTTAGGTCCCTCATCCAAACACTACCTTATTCTTTGTGTGCATACATTCAGAGTATCAGCTCAGACGTATCTGGCTTCACTAGTGATAGAGGCAACGAGGAAGAACATCAAGCTTTTGATCAAATCTCTTAACAGACTATTGCGAATGTGTGATGGCGTTGTCTTGGAGACTAGAACAGATATTTGATGAGATTGAGGCCAGTCTTGAGAAGAGAACCTCACGTGAAATAGGATGATTCATCTTTGATTTTTTGGTGAAGCTTCATGTGTTCTTGCCATTTAGAAATCAGCATGGCACCCAAAAAAAGAAGTCTTCATTGAATTGTAACAGGATAGTTGAAGGTATTGTTTACCTTGTAGGCCCAATTTTTAGTTGTTACATAAACTGTTAGCTTGGCTGCTTGAGTATGTGAAATCAATAAGTGCAATATGTTGTGGTTGTCTCAGGCTCATTTTTTGCTTCGTGCATTACTATGACCAAGCACATTTTGTGTATGAATCATTCTTGTCTATTCTCCTGAAGTTGCTATGACTTTTGAGGCTTAGAGATGACATCGGTAAATTGCAGAGTGATCTTATACCAGGTTGAGTGAGAAAACAAAAACATGAACTTGAGTTGCAATGATGTTGAGCAGGCCAATGACCTCTCATTGCTTTTCTACCAAAGACATATGTTTCTCTTTGTTATGATACTCATCGAATTAGAACAGTTGTTATGAACTTCATATGTTTGAGTTTGTTATGGACTTTTGTTACGATACTTATCGAATTAGAACATGAATCAGTATATGCCTGCGTTAATCTTTGTGTTCATTAGCCGAAACAGTAGTCAGTCGAAACAGTAAATAGTAATAAGCCCAAACAGTGAACAACGAACGATAGATGAAACAATAAATAGTACAAAATATGATTAAAAAAAAACAAGTCACAAAACCAAGAGTACTATCGTCTCTTTACATAGATCATTCTCATTCATGGAGTGAGAGTTAACTTCCTAACCAACACCTCCTCAGACTACTCCAACTTCTCAGGGGAGTAAATCCAAGAGTGAAGCTGGAATTAGAGTTGCTAAAACTTGAAGCGGGACCATACCAAACATGGCCTTAGTTCTAACCAAAGAGCCGCTTAATCAGTAACCCATGGTATATGGGAAAAGGGAAAATATTGATTAGTGATGTGTAGAACTTTTCTAATTAATTAACCTATTTTAATTTATTTTTATTACTAACCATCGTCAACTTTATTTTCAAATTTGACCCTTTTGGCCACGTCCGGTGGTGTGGCAACACAACACTGTCACGCCATCACATCATAGAGTAAATCTAGCTAAATAACACTTCTTGTCACATCACTACCAGTGGCGTAATCAAACAACACTGTCATACCACTGGTGGTGGAGTGACAGGATTTGACCATACCATGGTACTGACGTGACAATTTTATTTTGCCACGCCACGAGTGGTGGCGTGGTCAAAAGAGTCAGAATTAGAAATAAAGTTGGTGATAGGTTAATAGTAAAAATAAATTAAAAATAGGTTAATTAATAATAAAAAAGTCCCGCTCTATAAAGGTTATACTAAATTAGGATTTACCATACTTTACGAAATTCACTATATTTGATACGTTTCTCAGAAATGACAAAAGTTCCATCATATATCACTGATGAAAAAAACAATTTACAGTTCCGATTAGTATGAATAAAACGATGTACAATAAGGGAAAAATATATAAAATAAAGAACAGTTAGTTGCTCGAGAATATAAAATCTCAAAATCTAAAGTACTCGCGCCAGGTAGGGGTCGAACCTACGACTTTCTGCTTAGGAAACAGACGCTCTATCCACTGAGCTACAGGCGCCTAGTGCAAATTATGAGATATCTTATTTCTACATGTAAATTCCGTACCCATCAGGGCACACCCATGTTCAGGCCCGAAGCGAGGATTCTAGAAGCCGCGGAAACGGCGGCGGGGAGAGGAGAAGAGAACAGCAGAGCGAACAGCCGAGGAAGGCGGGCGAAGCACCGAGAGCAACTCGACAGCCATGGCGCTGTTGATGGATCCCGGGGCGGAGCCCCTGACGGAGCGCGAGAAGGCCGACCTGGAGGGCATCGCCGCCATCAAGGAGTCGGCGGCGCGCGAGTACAAGGAGCAGGGCAACCAGTTCGTCAAGATGGGCCGCAAGTACTACGCCAACGCCGTCGACTGCTACACCAAGGCCATCGCCCAGATGGAGCCGCTCCCCGCCTCCGGCCCCAACTCCGACGCCTCCGTCCTTTTCGCCAACCGCGCCCACGTCAACCTCCTCCTCGGCAACCACCGCCGCGCCCTCGACGACGCCGAGCAGGCCGTCCGGCTCTCCCCCTCCAACGTCAAGGTTCCGCACGCGCGCGCATTACCCCTCTTTCTTCTTTGTTGGATTCGGTGAAGAAACCATCGCGTAATGTGCGAGGTTCTTGTAGCTAGGCGTACTACCGGGCGGCGAAGGCCGCGCTTGCTCTCAACTTGTTGACGGAGGCGGCGTCCTTCTGCCGGCGGGGGCTGGAGCAGGACCCCGCTAATGAGGAGCTAAAGAAATTGCTAGCGCAAGTTGACGCGCAACAGACTGAGCAAGATCGTCAAAGTGCTAAGGTTGCACAAGCAATCACTGCAGCAAAGGTCTCTTCTTCCCCCAAGTTGCGAGTTTGACATTGCCGTATTGCTATTCGAATGTGTGGAATTGACCGGAGCTATTTGGTGTATGTAGGAACTTGCTTCTGCTATAGAGAAGAGAGGGCTGAGGCTTGGGAAGGCAGCATATCAAGAGCTCACGGGGGTGAAGAAGCTGAAGCTGGACGAGCAGGGCGTGCTCCACTGGCCGGTTCTTCTGCTCTATCCGGAAGTCATGTCGAGTGACTTCATTGAGGATTTTCCGGAGACTGATTTTTTCTCTCCCCACCTTGATGTCATATCCTTCAGAAGTTACATGATACAGTTCTTGTTTGATTTAAATGCTAAATGCTTATAATTATAAGTAGCATGATGGAATTTGTGGTATCCTTAGCTATCAAACATGTTTTCAGAAAGCTCCCCACCGTTGCCATGGGATGAGAACCACACTTACACAAGGGACGCTATTGAGTTGTATTATCAGGTCTGTGTATGCGCTTTTGCTTGAGAGTAAACAACTACCTGCTAACACCTACTTATGCTCATAAAAAAAATTCTAAGACCTCTTGATAGAACATTATAACAAAACATTGATGCCCTGCGATGTGTATACACAACTATCAATCTCTTTCTCTCTGGTACCAAACTAATCCCCATGAAGTCAGGTAAATGATCATACATAAGTCTGTTTGTCAGTAGATAGCATATTCTGCTGAACTTGCAAAAGCTGCACATTTAAGTTGTCTCCAGAAGTAGGCAGTAAAGTTTAACAATTACAGGATGCGGATTGTGGACCAAGATGGTTTTGATCCATAGTTTCTGCTATGTTTAAGTGGTGTTATTGCTATACTTAAGTGTTGTTATTAGTAATCGGTTGATCTGCCAACAGAGGAACAAGATGGTGGCTATATGACAACATTTTGAAAATCGTAGCCTTACATTTAACATTATCCTTTACTGATTTTGAAAATGGTAGCCTCAGATGAGGAAACGTGGAGGTATTGACAACTCAGATTTCAGTACTATCATGTTGATCATCATTGTCATCATCAAGTTTAATTGTTAAATTATCTTTAACTTTCAGTAATCTTTTGGATTTTTCTCTCTTTCATACACAACTGTTAGGTTCCATATACCATTGTCAATTCATTGGCAAGTCAGCTGTAGGATATAGAAACTTTCTAGGTCCATATTCTAGCTTGTGAGTTGTTGCTGGTTAACTGACTCTTCACTTTGATACATTAGGCTGGCGTTGGCACACTTTTGTCCAAAAGCGAAATTTTAAAATATCTTCTAGAAGGCACTGTAGATTCAATGTCACTTCCAGAAAGCCTGCTTGACGGGGAGGATGGAGAACACGTTACTGGCAAGGGCAGCACAGTTACATTATCAAGTATGTAGAACATGTTCTTTATGGTTTTTCTCTTTAGCTTATCATAACGTACAGTTAAAAAAACAACACGATATGATTCATGATACTGACATTCTTTCACTTTTATTACGCAATATATCTATTCTGCCATTACAAGAACTGCATTTATACAAGAGCTGTAGTATTGTTATGTCGCACTGATGAGCTTGGTACAATTCCTTGTATTCTGCTTTTAATGTGTGCAGGTGAAGGCTCAGGTAACTGGATCAAAGTAAAAGAAGGAAAAACACTTCTAGAAGCTCTGCAGCATAAAGACTATATCATCCCCGCAATACCTGGTCTGTCCTTCAATCTCTGTATAATTTTACATTCTTACATGTAAAATGCATGGTATTCGGTGAAAAAAAACTCCCATCTCTCTACATGCAGTGTTCTTTGTTGTTTCAAGGAAGTCCACCTTTTATTTAGAGTTCAAGGCTGGAAATTGGTCTTTACCGTAAAGCTGCAGTATGGTTCAGTTCAACATACCTGGAAGATGCTGCTAAGGGGGACTATGGATATGATCATAAAACAGAAGCCAGCCAATTGTTCATCTTTGTATGGTTGTAGATGTTCCTTCAGAGAATGAGTTGTGCTAGTAGCAGTATCTGCAACAATGCTTGTGTGTTTTCCCACCACTGCTTGATTGATGGCTCAGGAGTGCGTTTCATGAGAAAGACCCACTGAAAATGTAATTCAACATGACTTTAGCTGTGGACCTAATTTACCGTTCGTAATTTGGCATGGTGATATCTTGTATTTTATCTCCAACCGACCTGTAGAATTGTTACTGGCAATCAGAGAGGGTTCGCACCCTAACTATTCGTACTGATCGTTTCGAGGGATAGGTTCAAAGCAACCTCGCGCAAGCAGCAATTAGAAGATAATCAATGCTTGGTCACAGCAATGATTAGCAGCAGCCACATAAGATGCAATCAAGAAAACACAGGAACTCACATGAAGGAATCACCAGAATCAGCTTCGATCAAGAACAGCAGCCGTGTTCTGGCGCACATCAAATCCTAGGACAAAATTCCGTTATCCACAAGCCGCCGCTAGCAATCACACCATCTAATCCCGCAGCACCCCAACCTTGCAGCGCCAGCCCGTAATGCATGCCGTGGTATCCCGTATGCGTGTTGCGCCTGCTCGCTATGCATGCTAAGCCTGCCGCTGGCATTTTTTTGCGCCTGCTCGCTATGCCTGCCGCTAGCCCCTTTTTTTTTTCAGCCGCCGCACCTCGCGTCCCGCCTAATTCACGTCCACGGCCATCCAACAAACACACGGCAATTTTCTAGTACGCAAGGGAATCCAATCCCAACAAACAGGACCTGATACCCTTCCTAACCAGAGTTTATCTAAACTTTCTAATTTATCTCAGCTTTTCAATTTTAGTCACTCTAAAATTATTATGTATTGTAGCCTTCGAACTGCACATCCGTAGCTTCAACACGCATTTTCCATCTTTGATCTCCACACGTCCAAACTTGAGCTCGACCATTTCCTCCAGCATCCTCGACCGTCTGGAACATGACTTTGCACTAAGTTATCTCCCGGTCCTCGTCGTAGACCACGATCGCCTCCGAGTTACCCTACACATGCAAAGACCAAGATAACATCTTTTTCCGGCATAAGTTCTTTCCAACTTGACCAACATAAGTCCTCACACGCCTCAAATAACATCAGTAATTAACATTGTCAATTATTCATTAGCAAAATTATTCTAGACATAGTCACATGGTCTAACAATCTCTCTCTCGATGAATACATTGATAACACCCCAAGATTTCCCAAAAGAGTTGTATTTAGTAAAGAAAATAAAGATTTGCGACAAACTCTCAACAAAGCTCCCAGTCAACACAAGAAAAGGAATTTTTAGCTCAAAATTTCTCCCCCTTTGGCAATGTGAGCATCAAGGAGCGAAGGGAGAACTCACATCCAAGTATCATTGATCCAATTTTTTTTATAAATGGAAAGAGAGAAAACACGTCATGGAAACTAGAAAGCTTATTCAAACCAAATGAAATGATGTGTACAAAGTCATGCTCTTATAAAGCTTGCCCGATCATAAGCATGCATATATAGCAAAGCAAGCCAAAAGAAACTTATAATGTGATTAAGCAAATTAATATACATGACAGACTTTCACAAAAATGACCAGTTAAGCTAAAGGTATCACTAAAGGAGATAGTCATAAAAAAAATACAAATTTAAATCTAGATGGTAGAATCAAGAACTAATCGAGCGACACGTGCCAAAACGAAGCACAAAGCTTAACATAGATTTACATAGCTCAGTAAAGCATGTCCTAGACTAGGAGCCATCTATAACGGCCTCCTAAGCTTCGGCCCAAATTAATTTCAGTACATTTAAAATAAACCTTTTGAGCCAACTTGAATCACATTTCATTAATTGAAGCATCTCAAGCCTTACTTTTCAATCATGCCATGCCAAAAAGCTTAAGGTTTCATGATCTCGGTCATACAAAACTCTCTCCAAGTTCATGTCTAGTGCAATGGCAAGCCATCTTGTGGAGAAGAATTGTTGAGATGCATACTTAATTAGCAATTTCACCACAATTGGCTACATGTATTTCTAGAAATGCTAGACGTGATTCAAGAAGGAACTAAAATGGCTCAAACTTAGACTTGACCTAAAATCAGAATTTAACTAGGTATTTAAACATGACACATCTCAAGAAGTGATCACTCTAAACAAAACTAGCTAAAGAATTCAGCCTTGCCATGTTGTTTGTTCAAGTTGACAATTTATTAAATAGCTAATTATGGCCTTGCTAAGCTACACATGTAAAATCATAATCAAGAAAACTCAATATACACATCATGACTTGTTCCGTGATTATTGGCTTAAATAATATTTTAAGTTCTAAAAAAATAAAAGAAAACAAACTTTTACAAAGACATACAAAAGAAAACTCCCCCTCAGAACAATCTCACTAGATGACATACCCCTAACTCACTCTTCAAACAGACAAAACGAGAAGTATCAAGCGGTTTAGTCGAGAAGTATCAAGCGGTTTAGTGAGAATATCAGCAATATGATAATCAAACTCAATAAAGTGTAGAACAACATCACCCTTTTTCCACATGGTCTCTTAGAAAGCGAAATATGATATCAATATGTTTAGTCCTAGAATGTTGCACTGGGTTTTTAGCAATATTAATAGCACTAGTGTTATCACAATAAAGTGGAACACCACCCAATTCTAACCCATAATCCCCGAGTGTAGTAGAAATCCAAAGAACCTGAGAACAACTAGCAGCAGCAGCTACATACTCAGCTTCAGCAGTGGATTGCGCAACATATGACTATTTTCTAGAAGACCAAGAAATTAATGATGTGCCTAAAAAGTGACATGTGCTAGAAGTACTCTTTATATCAATCCTACAACTCGCAAAATCACCATCTGAATATGCACGCATGGTAAGACAGGATGAAGAAGAATACAATAGTCCAAGATCTAACGTTTATTGGAGGTGCCTGAAAATTCTTTTCACAGCCTGGCGATGGGATGCACGAGAAAACTTGGAAACCAAAGCATGAGAGGAGCCACCAAAGATGATACCATCCACATAAATTTGAACAAGTAATAGATCATTGACATGCCTAAGCATGAAAAGGGTTTTATCTACCTTGCCAATTTGAAAATTGTTCTTTAACAAGTATGATTTAAGCCTTTCATACCATGCTCTAGGAGCTTGTTTCAATCCATATAAGGCTTTAGACAATTTGTAGACATGATTAGGAAACTTAAGATTATCAAAATTAGGTGGTTGCTTAACATAAACTTCCTCCTCAATAAAGCTATTAAGAAAAACACTCTTAACATCCATTTGATACAATTAAAAACCTTTAGATGCAGCAAATGCTAAGAGAATTTGAATAGCCTCTAATCTGGCAACAGGAGTAAACGTTTTATCAGAATCAAGACCCTCCACCTGAGAATACCCTTGTGTAACAAGTCTAGCTTTATTTTTAACCACAACACCATCCTCACTTTGTTTATTTTTTAAAACCCATTTAGTTCCAATCACATTATGTCCATGAGGAGGTTCAACTAAGGTCCAGACTTTATTACGCTCAAAATTTTCCAATTCTTCGTGCATGACATTGATCAAAGACTCATCAGATAAAGCGTGACTTACATCAGTGGGCTCAAAAGAGGCAACAAAAGCAGAATGAGCATGTGAGTCAGGAGAAGTAAACCTGGAACATGTTACCCTTTCATGAATGTCACCAATCATCTATTCTTGGGGATGACGCCGCTGAATATGTAATGGTGCAGAAGGTTCAAACGTACTTTCAACATTACCAACATCCTCTGTAGGTGGTCCATCATGAGGTACTGCCCCACTAGAAGTAGCAGTGTCTCCAGCTGAAGTGGAAGTAGAAGGTGCAAGATCCTCAACTGGTGCAGATTGTGGCATGGGAGGAAAAACATCACCAAAATCAAGATCCTCCTCTTCATCAAGAAATATGCTTTCTGACTCACCCTGAACCTGTGTACCTAAAATATCGGGTCTAGTACTAGGTCTAGCCTCATCAAAAGTGACCTCGTGGGTCTCAACAGTTTTGTTAGTCTCTAAGTTGAGTACACGATAACCACGAGAGTGAGCAGGGTAACCAAGAAAAATACCATCTGAAGATCTAGATTCAAATTTATCAAGATTACCATATTTAAGAATAAAGGAATTACACCCAAAAACTCTGAAGTGAGAAACACTAGGCCTATGACCAAATCTCAACTCATAAGAAGTCTTGTGCAAAGAGGCTCTTAAAAATACTCTGCTGGAAACGTAACATGCAGTAGAAATAGCCTCAGCCCAATACTTCCTAGGAGTAGCATGTTCACAAGCATAGTCCTAACTATCTCAACTAAGGTTCTGTTTTTCCCTCTACTACCCATTTTGCTGTGGAACACGAGGATAATAAAATTGATGTTCTAAACCTTTTTCAAAGCAAAAAGAAGCAAATGATGAATTCTTAAATTCAGTACCATTATTGTCGTAGGGGCGGCCCACCGGCCCCACCGCACAGGCAAGGCACTAAGGGGTCCCCGAAGGACCTGACGGTGCTTCAGGGGGGCTCCGAAGGCGATCCCGGAGGGGTCCCCGAGGTCCCCGAAGACGCTTCCGAAGGCTCGGAAGGCAACCCCGGAGGCAACCTTCGGAGGGGCCCCGAGGGCTCCGAAGGCTCCGAAGGGGCCCCCGGAGGACCCGAAGGCGGTTCCAAAGGTGTCCTCCGAGGGAACCCCGCATGCCTCCTGAAGGAGGGCCCCCGGAGGGGCCTCGCAACCATCAGCAAGGTTGTAGTAAAGGTGGGCTGGGCTCACCACCCGGGTGGATCAGGTCCAGGAGAGTCTACCATGCACCGAAGGCTACGCGTAGGCTAGGAGAAACCCCTGCTAACCCTATGGTAGTTGTACCTTTGTAGGGGTGTGTGCATAATTTCATGTACCCGGTTGGATAGGCTATAAATAGCCTCCTTCCCCCATCATGTAAAACACACAAATTTCTGGCAATCAATACAAGCATACTCTTAGCCGGAACCCCTTTCTGGGACCCTTCGGCCCCTCGTTCTGAAGCCAGGGGTCCCTCTTGTTTATTGTCTGGTCTTTTTACTACAACAGTTGGCGCTGTCCATGGGGTTCAGCAAGAAAGTCATAGACATAAAGCATCGATGGCCTCAAGGGTCAGATCCAAAGTTTGGCACAAGCAATGAAGTGGCCACGACCCCCAACACTCCGAGGGCCAAGCGGAGTAAGACGTCCACGGCGGCGGCAGCCGCCGTGCGGGCCGCAGAAGAAGAAGCAAACAACTCCACCCACGGTGGCATTGTCGGGGGGTGACGCCCCGCTCGCCGAAGCATCCCTCCCCAATCACCAACCTTCAGGCACGCCCCCGGGAACTATAGGGGTAACCCAGGGGGCCTACAAGGCCCTCCAATGAGAGTGGTCGACCTTATTTGGGAGATGCTCGACTGACAGCCACGGAGGCAACAAGAACCCCAAAGACCGCCATCGATCCCGGCGGCAATAGCCAACCCGCACCTAGCGCCCTTGCTCCGGGGAGACCCCAATTCCTCGTTGAGCGGGGCTCGGCAACAGACCGCCAAAAGATTTCAAAATGCGGATGTCACACCTTCGAAGGTCAGACAGACCTCGCGGAGTTCCTCGGGCCCTCTGGCAAACAATAGAGGCGCGGGGGACGATACGACGAAGGCCAAGAGCATCTCACTCGCCCTCAAGGGGATTGCCCTCACGTGGTTTTTCACCATCCCCCCAGTCCTTCTACGCATGGGAACAGCTGCGGGACCTGATACGCAACAATTTCCAGGGGAACTACATCGAGCCAAAGGACGCGGGGCACTTGTTTGCAATCAAGCAGGCCTCGGTCGAATCCCTCCGCAGTTTCTTTAAGAAATTCGCGGAGGTCAAGTACCAGGTCAAGGGCGTCAACGAGACAACAATCATCAACACGGCGACCTGTAGGCTGCAAAAGGGCCCGCTATTGGAAAGGCTGGCCCACAAGCCCGTCTCCACCATCGCGGAACTCTTCGAGAAAAAAAAAAGAGTATGCCCGAGCAGAGGTAGATAGCAACCAAAGAGCGGAGGGGGCAGTCACCACTATGCCCACGAAGCCGTCGAGTGGGCCAGAACATGCCACACCCCCCGCCGCGGCAACCCCCACCGCAGCAACCAACCCCAAGTCGCGCAACAACTTCCGCCAAAAAGGCCGCGGTGTTTACCATTTAGACACGCACGTAATCCCGCGAACGGGCGTGGTGGCGAAAGCGAGCCGCGGTCGGGCAGGGGCGACGCATGGCGACGCCGACTAGAGACCCACAATGGCGCAGAAGGCATCACGTCGTACTGTGACCTCCACGGCAAATGCTCACACACAACCGCGGACTGCCGCACTATCGCGTCCATGTACGACTACATGAATCGCCGCCAGCAACCAGCCGAGTGCGAAGACACTAGGGGTGCCGGCAACCAACTGCCCACCCTACCACCCAGGCCGCGCATTGAGGGAGGCCATGACAAACCACGTCAACAGATCATAAATATGATCACGGGCGGATCTTCACTCGGCTTAACATCTAAGAGACAGCGGCGTGCCTATGCCCGGCAAATCCACCACGTTGCGGCCTGGCCTGCATGCAGGCCGCCCCAGTACGCCGAGGTACCTATCACCTTCGGCCCCGAGGATGCCACGGGCATCCACTTCCCCCACCAAGACCCCCTCGTCATCTCCGCCACCATTGGGGAGTTCGAGGTCAGGCGCATCCTCGTGGATGGTGGAAGCTCCGCGGACCTCCTGTTTGCGGACGCCTTCGACAAAATGATCCCAAAAGACCGCCTGTCACCCTCAGGCATACCCCTCGTAGGCTTCGGGGGAAGACCGGTGATGGCCTTAGGTCAGATCGACCTGGCCGTTACATTCAGCGACGGCTCCGCATCCCGTACGGAAACCGTCACCTTCGATGTGGTTCACATGCCATACTAGTACAACGCCATCCTGGGCCGAGCCACGTTACACGCCTTCGACGCAGTCGGCCATCACAACTATATATGCATGAAGATCCCCGCACAGGAGGGCGTCATCACCGTGCGGGGCGACCAGGATCTGGCTCGACAAACCGAGCTAGGAGTTGATCCTCTCACTCGATATGTTCACACAGTCGAAGCCAACCCAGCTGCCCTGCCAGAGGAACCCTCCGGCAAATGGGCCCCGAGGGCCAGACCGGAGGGGCAATTGCGGAGGGTTCCCTTAAGGGATTCATCCCCATAAGGGACAATCGTCTTGGGGGCGGAGCTTCCAGCAGAACAACACAGCGTCATCCTCGAGGTGCTTCGTAGCAATTCTGATATCTTCGCATGGAGCCCAAAGGACATACCGGGCGTAGCCTGTGAGACGATCGAGCATTGCCTCGCCCTTCGAAGCGATGCAATCCCCAAAAAGCAGAAGTTGTGCCGCATGACCCCAAAGCGTCTAGAAGCAGCAAAGGCGGAAATAGCCAAACTTCTAAAGGCAGGGGTCGTCCGAGAAGTTAAGCACTCGGAGTGGCTGGCCAACCCTGTCCTGGTCCAGAAGAGCACAGGCAAATGGCGTATGTGTGTTGACTTCACCAACCTCAACAAGGCGTCTCCCAAAGACGACTTCCCTCTACCTCGCATCGACCAGTTGGTAGACGCCACTTCTGGCTGTGAGCTGATGAGTTTCCTCGATGCCTACTCCGGGTATCACCAGATATTTATGGGCAAGGAGGATGAGGCGAAGACCACTTTCATCACCCCTATCGGGACATACTGCTTCCGCCGCACGCCCTTTGGCCTCAAAAATGCTGGCGCAACATTCACCCGTCTCATCACTAAGGTGCTGGCAGGACAGCTAGGACGCAATGTCGAAGCCTACGTCGATGATATAGTGGTCAAAAGCAAGATCGCCACTTCACACGCGGAGGACCTCCAGGAGACCTTCGCCAACCTCCGCAGAGATGTAATCAAGTTAAATCCAGACAAATGCGCCTTCGGTGTCAAAGCGGGCAAGCTACTGGGGTTCCTCGTCTCAGAGGGGGGCACTGAAGCCAACCCCGAAAAAATCTGGGCCATCCAAGAAATGGAACCGCTCAAGACCGCTGCTGCGTAAGTGCAAAGGCCGACGGACGCCTCGCCGCCTCAAACCGATTCTTGTCCCTAAGTGATAACGAGCCCTACCCTTCTTCAAAACCCTCTGGGGAGCAGAGTCGTTTCTTTGGACCAAAAGCTTGCCAGAGGCATTTCAGATCTCAAGAAGTATCTCGAGCCGGCTCCCAAGCTTGACCGGCAAAGCCCAGCTCCTCAGACCTTGCCGCCTCCTTGGCGGCGCTATCGATCCTCGCCCAGAGGATGGCGGCGGCGCCCATATACTACGTCTCGGAGGCCCTCCAGGGGGCAAAGGTCTGATACACGGAACTGGAAAAGCTGGCATACGCCCTGCTCATGGCCTCGTGCAAGCCCCGGCACTACTTCCTAGCGCACGCCATTACAGTACTGACGTCCTACCCCCTGGCACTAATGCTTCGCAACAAGGATGCGTCAGGACGCATCGGCAAGTGTGTGGCGGAGCTTGCACCCTTCGACATTACCTTCACAGCGCGCACCGCCATCAAGTCGCAGTCCCTGACCGACTTTGTCACTGAGTGGACTCCACATGCCCAGGGTGAGCCTTCAGCTCCCGCTGAGGCACCATGGATATCCCACACCGATCTTGGTCTTGTGATGGGGGCGGGCATTGCCATCTGGTTGTTCTCGACGGGCGGCTTCGTCTTATGCAAAGACGCCGATTTCCCTACGACCAACAACGCCTCAGAGTACGAGGCCTTGCTATTGGGCCTCCGCAAAGCTAGAATCTTGGGCGCCAAGCGCGTCGTGATTAAGAGTGACTCCGCCTCATGGCGGGGCACTTCGATAAAAGCTTCGTAACCAGAGACCATGAAATGGCACACTACTTAGTGTCAGTACAAGCAGCAGCAAAGAACTTCCTCGGCATCACCGTGCAAGCCATCCCAAGGAGCGACAACGAGGTGGCAGACAAGCTCGCAAAAGCAGCAAGTTCCGACGGCCTACCACAACCAGAAGTCTTCTACGAGGTGTTTCGCGCTCCGTCGGTCGCGCCAGAAGAACAAGGGGCTCTGCCTGGAGCACAAGGGGCTGAGCCCGAAAAAGCCGGCGATGGTGCGAAAGAGCAAGGGGTTGCGCGCCCCATACTGCTAATCGGTGAAACAGACTGGCGAGGGGCGATCACCACCTATCTCGTAGGCGAAGAACCTGAAGACCCAGCTGAAGCAAAGAGGCTCAAGCACTGCTCCCGAAATTACCGCATCATCAACGGTGAGCTATACAAAGGGGCGTGTGCACCCCCCTCCTGCGGTGCATATCTCACCAGGAGGGCCGAGACCTGCTTAGGGAGATCCACGAGGGGGACTGTGGAGCTCACCAGGCCCCCCGAAGCCTCGTAGTGAAGGCCTTCCGCCAGGGCCTCTACTGGCCAACCGTGCTCCAAGACGCCAAGGACCTCGTCCAGCATTGTCAGGGCTGCCAGTGGGCCAGCCACAACCCCAAGGCACCGGCAGTCCCCCTACAACCGCTGCCCCCTATCTGGCCTTTTGCGCGATGGGGGCTTGACATCATCGGCCCTTTTCCAGCAGCCAGAGGCGACCTCCGTTCCGCCTTTGTCGCTATCGAGTACTTCTCTAGGTGGGTAGAGGCTGAGCCTGTCACCAAGATCACAACCGCAGCGGCTCAGCTGTTCACATGGAGGAACATCATTTGCAGATCACGGATGTCGGGATATCGCCACCGATAACAAAGACCCGATTCGACTCACCGCTTTCAAAGCATTTTGCCAAGACCTCGGGATCACCATATGCTTCGCGTCGGTGGGTCACCCTGAGTCCAACAGGGCGATTGAGAGGGCCAATGGCAACTTGTTAGTAGGCCTCACCAAACGCCTGGTGGGATTGCCGAGGGGGCTCTGGCCGGAAGAACTTCAGAAGGCCCTATGGGCACTCCGCACCACGCCAACCCGGGCCATAGGCTTCTCTCCGTTCAAGCTCCTATTCGGAGACGAAGCAATAACCCCGGGTGAGCTCACAACAAGGTCCCTCCGAGCAACCCAAGATATCGACCCAGCCAGCCGAGAAATTTCCCTCGACTTGGTCGAGGGAAATCGCGTAGAAGCCATCTCAACCATGGCAATGTACGCGGCCGGAGTTGCGAGAGCATACAACAAGAAAATAAAACCCCACCCCCTGGCACCTGGCGACATGGTCCTCAAGCGAGTCGCCAATCCCGCCACAATAGGCAAGCTTGAATCCAAGTGGGAGGGGCCCTACATCATCACCCGAAGCATGAGGGCCGGGACGCACTACATTGACACCCCGGAGGGGCAATATCTTGGCCACACATGGAACTCCAAGAGCCTTCGCAGGTTCTACCACTAGAAGAATTTTTGAATTTCGTAGGGAAACTCGGCTGCGTCCATGCAATAGCCCCGCCGCCGGCCAGACCGTGGGGCGGGCATGTACAAACATGTGTACTTTTGGGCATTTTGTCCCCTCCTTAATAAGCAAAGCATGCAACACCCTGCAAGCGCAACAAACAAAGCCACCGCGCATGGCCTTAGGTCCCGGTGCACACTGATGCTCTCCGCAGGCACGAGTGTATAAACAAAGCCACCGCGCATGGCCTTCAGTCCCGGTGAACACCGTTGCCCTCCATAGGCACGAGTGTATAAACAAAGCCACCGCGCATGGCCTTCGGTCTCGGTGCACACCGATGCCCTCCGCAGGCACGAGTGTATAAACAAAGCCACCGCGCATGGCCTTCGGCCCTGGTGCACACCGATGCCCTCCGCAGGCACGAGTGTATAAACAAAGCCACCGCGCACGGCCTTTGGCCCCAGCGCACACCAATGCCCTCCGCAGACACGAGTGTACAAAGAAAGCCACTGCGCATGGCCACCGGCCCCTGGTGCACACCAATAAAATCCGTGGATCCAAGCAGCGAAGCAACGACGACGCGCAGGGCTAGCCCCGGTGCGAAGCGCCCACAAGAGCGAGCCGCGCCAGGGGGGACGGCGTCGATCTTCGCTCCCCCTCACAAAAAGTTAGGGCTCCATGGAGCCCTATCTAAAAAAGTATGAGGGACAGCGCGAGGTTTCGCCTCTCCCTCGCAAAAAGTTAGGGCTCCACGGAGCCCTATCTAAAAAAGTATGGGGGACGGCGCGAGGTTTCGCCTCCCCCTCGTAAAAAGTTAGGGCTCCACGGAGCCCTATCTAAAAAAGTATGAGGGACGGCGCGAGGCTCCGCCTCCCCCTCGCAAAAAGGTAGAGCTCCACAGAGCCCTATCTAAAAAAGTATGGGGGATGGCGCGAGGCTTCGCCTCCCCCTCGCAAAAAGTCGGGGTCGAGAGGAGCCCCACGAAGTTCCACGACTCGGACGGGTCGTCTACAACATACAATCAAACCATTTTATTAAGCCCAACACACCATACACCTTACTACGCCTCAACACAAACAACAAATCCGAAAAATACTAGGTACAAATTACACTCCTACCACGATACGCCGCATCACTCACCTTGCACCTACGGGATGAAGTCCCACACCTCCCTGTGCGTCGCCCACTCCAGCAGCTCATCGTCCGATGCTCCGCTAGCCACCAACTCTGCATACTCCCTCCGCACGACCACATCCTCGGCGTGTCGGACGAGCTCGTCGAAGCTTCCAACGACGTGGGGGGCGGCAGGGGTCCCTCGGAGGCACCAGCAACTCCCCTGTGCTCCCAGAAGGCCCACATCTCCTCCAGCGCTCTCGCGGCCTCCGGCACATGGACTCGGAAGAACGTTTTCATAGAACCCGTCGGGTTCGCCTTCTTCCACCGCTGCCATTTCGCACCATGACAGGCGACGCCACGGTAACAAATCCTCAGAGGCCACTTCAATAGAACCTCGCGCTCATCCTTCAATACCCGTGTGGCCACGGTAGTCTTGCGCCTCCGCCCCATAGGCGGTCGAGTGCTCCTCGGCGCGACACATTTGAATAAGCATCGTTCCCCCTGTACAGACCACGAGGTACGACTTCAAATAGCGGTTGAAGCGGGGCAAAACGCCCGGGCAAACCAAAGCATTTCATTTAACACCAGGAGGTCATTGCACAAAAAAGGGTTTTCTTCCCTGGAGCCCCTAGCAGAGCAACAAAAAGTACAAAACAAAGCCCTACACTACTTTAAAAAGGTTGAGCCGCTTCTGGCAAGCGGAGGGTCACACATTGTCTCCATAAGTGGACCCCCGCTTGCCCCCTTCCGGGACTTCAGCCAAGGCCACCGCCGGCGCCTTCCCTTTGGCATGCTTCGCTTGTACCGCCCGGAAAGACTCTGTCGCATCTTCGTGGCCGTGTCGCGCCCAGTAGTCCTCCAGCAGAACCTTGCTGGCCTTGCGGGTTCGGCGTTCCACATTTGCCGACTCCTCGGCAGTGGCTACGGCAACCGTGCGGGTGGCGAGAGCATCTATATGTGCACATCCCGCCTTGTCAAGCGAGGCTAAGGTCGTGCACCAGGCCACCTTCGCACAATGATCTCCGTACGTGCGCACCGCAGGCACGCACACCTCCCCAACGTTTTTAAGCCGTTTGCAGGTGATATCTGTCTCCGTAGGTCGGTGAGTCCTCGCAGGAGGCACCGCGCCGAGCTGCGTCACGGCATCCTCAAGAGTCACCAGAGCCTCAAAAGCAACCAGCCCCACGGCATTCGACAGCTCGCGCTCCGTCTCAACCTCCTCCTCAGCAAGCGCCCGCGCTTTCTGCGAAGTGTCCAAGTCAGCCCGAAGGCCCGCCACCTGATCCTCCAGCCTCTTTACCCTCATCGCGAGGGAATCGCGCTCACCGCTGAGGGCCTCATTCTTCACGTACTCCTTGTCCAACTGGCTCTGGATCTCGCCGAAGCACTTGGAGATATCGACATCCAGCGCCAGCGAAAGCATCATCGTCTGCGCAACAAAGGCACCTCAGCAACAAGCAAACAGAACAAAAGAGGTGGTCGTAGGACATCCACAAACCTTCATAGTGTTCGCCTCCACACTCCGGAGCATGTCCCTCAGGCCCATTTTCTTGAAGAACTCCGGGAGAAGAGGTGAATGAACGAAGTCCCCAACCACCCCGCAAACCTTGGCGGCGCTGGGGCTGACCATGAAGTCCTTGTTGCACATGGGGAGCACGTCCACGGGGCCCACAAAAGTTGCAGTAGCCGGCGGGGGGCGTGGAACCCCGGACCCCCCAGAGCCAGCTGCGGCATTCTCGGCTGTAGCACCCCCATCACATCCGAGCTCCTCGTTGCCCGCCATCGTCACGTCGTCACCGACCTCTGCACGGGCGAGCAACTATCAGACATGCCAATAAAGTCGCACAAACCGGGGGACATTCATACTTTGGGGCGATTGCGGAGCGGGAGGGTCGTCCGCAGCGACATCAACACGCCCTAGAGTAGGCAGCGTGGCCAGGACCTCCACATCCGCGCTGTATACACGTGACAGAGTCTCTTCATCAGAGGACTCGCCAAGAACAACGCCTATTAGGCCGATCGCGCCCGTCGCTTTGGCCACCTCCGCAGCGGGGCACCCCGTGGCATCCCCTGAAACACCCTCGTCGGCCGAATCAACGCGCTCATTTGATTAAGAGCCGATGGAACCAGAAGACTCCGCTCGCTCCACGGCCCCCGCTAACTTTTTGGTGGGCCGGCCCGCATCCTCCGCAGCCTCGGTGGGGCCGCACGCGTCACGAGGACCGGCGGCGCGCAGCGGCACCACCGCAATTGGCTCCGGCCCACCGACCTCGGTAGCACGGGCACGCTTCCTTTTCCCAGCGTCCGGGTCTGGACGCTCGGAAAGGCGAATCGACGGAGCATACGCCCGGTTGAGCCGGCTCTCCCGCACAACCATGACGTGCTTCGAGTGCTCTTCACCCGTGTACGGGCCCAAGAGCACCTCCACGGTGCGAGCCGCCTTGGTGATAGGTACAACTGCGGAGGCATCACCAACACAGCAGCTAGAAGTTATGCCAAAACAAACAAAAAAAGGGGATGCGTTGGGATCCGCACCCTCGCGCCCCTTCACAGTGAGGATCGGACGTCCGGTCGCCGAAGGCCCGATCTCCACGCTCCAATCTTGGGCCAAAGGCCAGATCCCGAATGCGCAGAACTCTTCCACCAGGTCCCGGGTGGAGAGGCGCTTCGTCACATCCGGTAAAAGCTGGATGAGGGCCTCCTCCCTAGCACTAGGATCAATCTCGGGGCTGGCGATAAGTTGTATTGGCCCCCCTCGAGATTGCAAACCATCCTCCGGCAGTGACTTGTGGTAGAACCACCGTCGAGTCCAGTCCGTGTCCCAGCGGTTCCGCACCGCCGGGGTAGGTAGATACATCTGGTACCGGGTCCTCGGCTAGAAGTTTACGCTGCCGAAGTTTAGCGTCTCGCCGGTTTTTTCTTTTTCTTCGGCTGGCAATGCCCGTCGTGAAGGTGGGCAAACAGACGCCGTCAATCGGCGCCGATCGCCGCAAAGATCCATTCAAGACCCCTACCACGATCAAATTCGGCGTCAGTTGCGCCAACTCCACCCCGTACAGCCGGAGCACATCCTTAACTAGAGCAACGCATGGCAAGCGGAGGCCAGTATCAAAGAAAGCGACGAAGACCACTGCCTCGTCCGGACGAGGGGTCGGGGTGGTTTCTTTCCCGGGGGCGCGGACCTTCTCCAAGCTCTCTAACTTGCCCTCGTCGACAAGAGTGCCGAGGACGAGATCGGTCACGGTGGACCTCCCCAACTCGCTCGTGAACATCGCCTCCCCAGCACTCTCCTTAGCCCGCTTCGACATGCTCGAAGCAACAATGCGGACCCTCGCAAGGAAAGCGGAGCACCACAACGGGAACAAAACGTAACAGAATGAAAACTGAGAAAGTGAAAGTGGACAGCCATTGGGGACGCCGCATATTTATAGGCTGACAAAACCCATGAGAAGGAAACGAGGAGCCACGGGCCACTCCGTGCGCGCCACGTGCACTCGCTACAGCAAAACATGGCAACCATTTAAGGCCGCACACAGCCCAACGGTCGGCGCGTAGAACCCCAACAGGTGCACAGCGGCGTCATTATGGTGCACAACAACCCGTGCCGTGCACCACCCAATGGCGCACGATAACCTAGGAGCCAGCGAACTCCACCAACAGATCACCTTCGCTAGCCCTCCCAAGACACGCTTCGCCAAGCCCGAGGGGACGGTGTGCGTGGACCCTTCGGGAGAACGACGCGGTTTCAGCCATGGCGAAGCAGGACCTCGACTGCGAGGGGCTTGTCGTAGGGGCAGCCCACCAGCCCCACGGCACAGCAAGGCACTAAGGGGTCCCCAAAGGACCCGACGGTGCTTTAGGGGGGCTCCAAAGGCGATCCCGGAGGTGCCCTTCGGAGGGGTCCCTGAGGTCCCCGAAGAAACTTCCGAAGGCTCTGAAGGCAACCCCGGAGGCAACCTTCGGAGGGGCCCCAAGGGCTCCGAAGGGGCCCCCGGAGGACCCGAAGGCGGTTCCAAAGGTGTCCTCTGAGGGGGCCCTATAGGCCTCCCGAAGGAGGGCCCTCAGAGGGGCCTCGCAACCATCAGCAAGGGTGCAATAAAGGTGGGACGGGCTCACCACCCGGGTGGACCAGGTCCAGAAGAGTCTACCATGCACTGAAGGCTACACGTATGCTAGGAGAAACCCCTGCTACCCCTATGGTAGTTGTACCTTTTAGGGGTGTGTGCGTAATTTCATGTACCTGGTTGGATAGGCTATAAATAGCCTTCTTCCCCCATCATGTAAAACACACAAATTTCTGGCAATCAATACAAGCGCACTCTTAGCCGGAACCCCTTTTTGGGACCCTTCGGCCCCTTGTTCCGAAGCGAGGGGTCCTTCTTGTTTACTGTCTAGTCTTTTTACTACGACAATTATCACTCCTTATTGCTTTTTGAGCACCTGGTAATTCATTATTAAGTCTAATAAACAAATCTCTAAAATGACCAAAAGCCTCATCCTTAGACACCATAAAATAAACGCAAGAATATCTGGAATAATCATCAATAATTACAAGTATGTACCATTTGCCTCCAACAGATTGAACCCTAGAAGGACCTACAGTATCCATGTGCAACAATTGACCGGAGCCATATGTAATGATCATAGAAAGAGGTGGGTGTGAAGCAACTACCATCTTACTATGTCTACATGGGGAACAAATCAAATCTTTACCACCCTTAAGCTTAGGCAACTCCCTAATGAGATCCATCCCACTGATCCACGTAAGGTGATCAAAACCAATATGTTCCAACCTACGATGCCAAAATAATAGATCTTTGGATACAAAAGTTACCAAACACCTAACATCAGATGAAATAGAATGATTAAAATCAGCTCTAAAGACCTTCCTCAGTCGAGATATATTGAAAATAAGATTCCCAAAAAGCATTAAAAACTCTACAAGCATGTTTCTTAAAGCTCACCTCAAGGTTATCGTCTATCAACTGTGAAACTGAAAGTAAATTATACCTCAATTTACTTACCAAAGTGACGTCCTTAAGAATGAATTTATCATTAACATGCGCCGTACCTTTAGCCATCACAGTACCTGTCGAGGTATCCCCAAAAGTGATCAACTCATCACTTGATGCCTTAGTGAGGGAGGAGAACCATCTTGAATCATCGGTCATGTGTTTGGAACCAAGGTAGTCAGAGTCGAGATCCCGAGTCGGATCGATTTGCCTCCGGTAGGATCGAATCGTAGTATCGAATCGTAGAATCGGCGATTCTACGGATTTGTAAAAATACACATATTTAACATCTATACTATAAGTTTGTATGATTGTTATATGGTTTACCACTTGCATGTTCCTTAAAAGTAGCTAGACATACTCCAGAATAAAAATAGCTTATCATTATCAAGCTCAAGATTGCTCATGCCATAATATAGATATTTGTACTAGCATTACCATAATCGATACAATATTTTGCATGCTCCTTGTTTATTTATAGTTTCATTCTCGTAAATTAATATCAACAAATTTTGCTCTAAAACAAAATATCGCAAAGCTCGGCCTTTAAAAAAATTGCCCTAAGTCTCTACGAGTAGGATCGACAGTGAGATTTGGATCGACAGGCTGTCATAGGTTCGTAGAACCGTAAGACTCTAAGAGTAGGATCGCGATCCTACCTACCTTGAGTAGGATCGGATCGGCAGTAAGACTTGGATCGACAGGCTGTCGTGGGTTCGTAGAGTCGTAAGACTTTAAGACTTGGATCGCGATCCTAACTACCTTGTCTGGAACAACCTGAGTCCACTAGCCATATATTCTCCTTCCTCGTCAGCTGTACCTACATCACAGAGAACATCGGTGTCACAGTACTGGGGTTAGTGACATACGATCTAGGAATCCAGTACTGAGACACATGACGTGGAGAAACAACAACAAAACGAGAACCAGAACCACGTGCACGTGGGCGATCAAAACGCCAAGAAGAAGCCTGTCTTACTGCCCCTCAAAACGCAGGCAATACAGAACGTGAATTATTTGAATTATATTCCAAACCAGCACATGAAGCAAATTTAAAGCCAACATGAAAGTCCTATAAAAACTTAGCTTTCGCATTAGTTATAGGAACAACAAAAAGGGTTGTACGATTTTGTCTTAAGGCATTCAATCTTTTCTTTTTCTCTTTCTTAGCATGCCTGCCCATCTCTACCACAACAGGTGCAATGAAATTTAACATAATTATAATTCTTTTGAGATGATGAGCTAGCACCTACAACATTAGCAAAAGAACTTTGCACAAAACCAACAGATTTAAACACAGTTTTATGAGGCTCACTTTTTGTTTCAATTAGCCCACTTACAATGACCTTAACTACCTTAGGTGGACTATTCTTGGCACAATCAGTAGCATTAAAACATAGACCGATGTTTTTGACACTCAGTTTTGACTTTTTTAGAATCATATTCAAAATTTTCTTGCCAAAAGAAAATCTCTCTAAAGTGTCCTTAAGCTATTCATTTTCTTTAGGTAAAGTGGGACAAGTTGTGCATTTAACCGGTTCATTCACAACATTCTTAGAAACACTAGACTGAATCAATCTATCTTTTTCAGGAAAATCATTAAGTTGTCTAGTCAGTGCTTCTATTTTTGTGCTAAGCTTAGAACAGTTAGTGCAAAAAAGTGTATCATGATAAAGCATTTGTTTAATAGATTCATGAGAAGAATTAAGTCTAACTTCTAGCAATTCACAATTAGAACAAGCTTTAGATTGAGCATTTGAAATACTTGACTCTAAGCATGTAGGAGAACTAAGCTTGAGCTTTGCAATTTCATCATTGACAAGTTTTAACTTTTCATCGCAAGAGTCATGTGCCAATCTTAGTTCAACAAGTTTAGCAGTCACATCCATAAGTTGAACCAAGGTTGATGTATTACTTATTCTAGCAGTCTCTAACTTGAAATGTAAAGCTTAACAAGACTCACAAGATTCATCATCAGGCATAGAAGCTCTAAGTCTAGCAATTTTAGAATTTAAGCTCTCAACAACAAGATCATGATTTTTAATTTCCTTTTTTATACTTTTTGAGCTCATCTGTCAAGCTAAGCACAACACGAGATAAATCTGTATAAGAAGGTTCTACCTCATTAGGATCATTGTAGAGATCATCATTGTTGAGCTCCTCTCTGCTTACCATAAAACACATCCCTGTGAAGTCCACCTCCTTTGCCTTCTTACCATTGTCCTTATCGTCGCTTCCAAAATCAACATTGTTATGAATATTGTGTGTATATTGAAGAGACCCAATAGGCAATATATATAGTGTGTACAAGGGATGTATGCCATATGCAGATAAGGCAATACAAAAGGCAGATAAAGAAATATAAAAGGATTCCTATCTCTATCTCTAACATATCTCTAACACCCCCCCTCAAATGCAAAGCGTATGCAATAGCATTGCATCTGAAGATGATTGACACTAAAAATATGAAAAATCCAAAATCCGAGTCTTGATAATGTCGTCGTAGCATGCAGCTCTTGAAAAATATGCCGAGTATCAAAAGATCTCCTCTATCCGGGGTCGTGCAACAGCCCATAAAGCACAAGGTGCAGGGGCTGAGAAAGTCGACCGCGACAACACGACGAAGAAGATGATGAAACCGACATGAATAGAGAGAGTTGTCAAATCAAGTCGAATAGGAATAGGTGGAAGCATGACAGCGCAAATCGAAGCCCAAGACGGTGGCGACGCGAAAGAAGCGCGACAGCCTTAGAAGCTCGGGGTGGCGGCTAAGAAAGTAGCGGCATTATAACGACTTCTACAATCTGCACGCGGCGCAGAAAGAAGAGCGGGAGCGGCGGCTGCTGCCATGCATAAGGAAATTCCTATGCTTCTATGACTGATAATAAATTTGTGGACTCGCATGGCTTAGATGAGCTCAAACAAAATAGAGTTTTACGGACTTGGATGGACGCAACGGAAGCAATGACACAAAGAAATAAAAAACCTAAGGATAACTAGTAGCGGTAGAATAGCAGCAGAAGAAGCTGTGAGAAGCTGGAGTTAGAGAAGCCAAAGTAGAAATCGGAGCCGGAGCCAGTAGAGAATCCGGAGCCGACTCCGTGCCTCTATCCAGATGACCTCGCCTTCTCTGCTTCGATCTCTTCCTCTCACGAAGGCGGCGCGGATCCGGCTCGGGCTGCTGCTGTTGCTCGCACGAGGGAGCGGATCCGGGTGATGCGGGCTCCGGAGCAGGCGACGGCGAGGTGACGACCAGGCGATGAAGATGAGCGGCTCGCGTGGAGGGAGGACCCGATCCAGATGTGAAGTAACCAGGAAGAGACCTCGCGCCCACCCCACCTCGGCTCGATCTGGGCGGATCCGGAGCGGCGGCGTTGCAGCCGGATCCGAGGTAGTCCGGCGAGGGCTCGGGGGCGGCGTCAGCATGAGCTCGCACGGAAGGACGCGGGGGCTCGTGGCGTTGGTGAAGCTAGCCAAGGCAGACGGTGCTGCTCCGATCGGATCGGTTGCGGAGCGGCGATGCATCTCCAGGGCAGCGCGAGGAAGATCCGGCCGCGAGAGCACTGGCGCCGATGAGAGGCCGCCCCCGGGAGCAGAGAAGCTCCTCCTGGGGGCAGCGGGCAGTGCGAGACGAACGTCGGCTAGGAGGCAGATGGCGGCTACAGTAAAATAAACCCTAACCCTAACCTTTGCTCTGATACCATGTTATGAATATTGTGTGTATATTGAAGAGGTCCAATGAGCAATATACATAGTGTTTACAAATGATGTATGCCATATACAGAAAAGGCAACACAAAAGGCAGATAAGGAAATACAAAAGGATTCCTATATCTATCTCTAACAAACATAACTCAAATCAATCTTACCAAGTGCTGAAAGTACTTTGTTGACTGCCCTGCTATAATTACGCTTCTTGCTTTGGTCAATCTTGAATTGAGAGCGACGAATTGGTGCCTTGTCATCCTTGACCTCCTTGCCCCTCAGTTTAGGGCAATGCATCTTGATGTGGTTTAGCTCACCACACTCATAGCATCTGATTGGACCTCCTCTCCACCTTGTTCTGATGTTGTTAATTGCCTTGGTCACTCTATTGGAGATGAGTACAAGCTGCTCTTCTGGAATCTCCTCTAACTGTTCATCCGAAATAGAACACAATGTAGACAAAGGGACAATAGAGGAACTAGAAGAACTGTCAGCTTGGTTAGTCACTAAACCCATAGAATTAGACTTATTTACCCTGGCCAAAACATCAATATCATGTGTTTTCATCTTGGAATAAAGATCATTCAAGTGAGTGTTTCCATGTTAACAAAATGATTAATAGTAGTGGCTAACACATTCCAGACAGACATATCCAAAGCATTTAAAATTTGACGAGCATTGTTAGAATCATAGTATGCGACATCAACAGATTGCAAATCGCTAACAATTTTATTGAAGCTATCAAAAAGTGCATCTACTGATTCTCTTGGTTTCATCTCAAATTTAGAATACTCCTTTTTGAACTGGTTATGACAAACACCTTTAACATACTTATAACCTTCATGATAATCAGCTAGAGTAGTTTAAATTTTATTAGCAGATTTAATATTAGTAATTATGACAAACTCGTTTCTATCTAGACCTCGCAACAAAATATTTCTAGCCTTAGCATTAATTTCAACATGAGCAGTATTACCAACAGTAACAACAAGAGACACCTCAGATGGACTTTCAACTTTTTGCCAAATAACATTACCTTGTTCTTGTAGAAAAACCTCTATGCGCGTTTTCCAATAGGTATAATATGACCCATCGAAAAATAGTGATTTACCTGAAAAACGATCTCGATCTGATGTCATTACAACCTTGCTCTGATACCACTAGTAGGATCGTTATTATCGATCAGAGGAGGGATGAATAATTGTGGAATATTTTTCGCATCCTAACTATACGTACAGATCGTTTCGAGGGACAGGTTCAAAGCAACCTCACGCCAGCAACAATTAGGAGATAATCATTGCTTGGTTACACCAACGATTAGCAGCGGCCACATAAGATGCAATCAAGAAAACAGTGGAACTCGCAAGAAGGAATCACCAGAATCAGCTTCCATCAAGAACAGCAGCCGTGTTCTGGCGCACATCAAATCCTGGGACTAAGTCCTGTTTTCCACAAAGCCGCCGCTAGCAATCACACCATCTAATCCCGCAGCACCCCAACCCCAATCTTAAAATTGTTACGTCGTACCCTTCGAACTGCACATCAGTAACTTCAACATGCATCATCTATCTTTGATCTCCACGCGTCTCAACTCGAGCTCGACCATCTCCTCCAGTATCCTTGACCCTCTGGACTATGATTTCACATCAAACCGTCTCTCGGTCCTTGCCGTAGACCACGATCGCCTCCGAGTTACCCTGCACGTACAAAGACCAAAGCAACGTATTTTCTCGGCACAAGTTCTTTCTAACTTGACCGACATAAGTCCACACACGCCACACGTCTCAAATAACATCAGAAAGTAATATTATCAATTATTCATCAACAAAATTATTCTAGACATAACCACATGGTCTACCACTACCAATTTTGATGACATCCTTTATCTTGTCAAACTCAACTTTGATGTCGTATTTAACCCGGGGACAGTTCATCTTCTTGGTCAGTGCACCCTACTCTTTATTCTTGAAGTATGCAATTGCGGATATGCTGCAGGAAGCAGCAGATGCTGGTTCGTGTATCGGCCTGCAATATTTGTTGCATGCATGTGTATAGTGACACGAGAGAAGCCTTGATCTGCATGCCTACGCGCTGGCAGATGTGCCGCGTTGGTGCACCGAAACCGGGGGCAGGTGTCTGTATCGCGAGCCCTGGAGGCCATGGACATGGCACGCACAAGGGAAGGGAAGATGTACGCGACGCAAGCAAGAATTGAGAAGCGGAGCAAGAAAACAAAAATGGCCGTCTCCTCTCACCTCTATCTCGTGCCGTCTGCATCCAAACATAGCCTTAATTGCGCGCATATATGTACGCGAGCGATGCGGTCGATGGAAGCAGTACTGATCACTAGGCACGTAGCCAGTGTACTGCGAGTGCATCGCCATGGAGGAGGAGAAAGAGGCAGCGGCGGTGGCGAGCGGGGCGCAGGGAGCAGAGGCCGACAAGACGAAGGCGGCGCCGGCGCCGCCGGCGATGAAGGTGGTGGCGGCCGTGGACGCGAGCGAGGAGAGCCTCCACGCGCTGTCGTGGGCGCTCGACAACGTCGTCAGGCACCACGCCGGCGGCGCGGCGCTCGTCGTCGTCCACGCACAGCACGGCGCCGACCACTTCGTCTACCCCGTCGCGGCGCACGGTATCGCATTAGCTTACCACTCTACACTACTACTTACTATCATGCACCGGGCTCGATGTCCGATGAATTGCACTGACACTTGAGGCCATGTTACGTGCTGAAGCCGTCTCCTATGCCCTGACCTCGGCGATCGACTCCATGAGGAAGGCGCAGGAGGAGAGCTCCAGGAAGGTCGTGTCCCGGGCGCTGGACATCTGCAAACAGAAACAGGCATGGCCAACTTCCTTCTTCGCCGCGTGATTCGCAACATCTCTGCAGCATCAAATTGCCGGAGAAATTAACCAGCCAGAGCTGGGTGATTTTGCAGGTGAATGCCACGGCCGCGATCTTGGAGGGCGACCCCAAGGAGGCCATCTGCCAGGCCGTGGAGGAGATGCAGGCGGATCTCCTCGTCCTGGGCAGCCGCGGTCTAGGCAAAATCAAGAGGTGCCAAACTGCCCGAAATTGCATTTGCATATGACGCGAATCTGTTGCGACTTGTGAGCGACTCCGATGAATATTTTTTTTATCACGCAGGGCGTTGTTAGGCAGCGTGAGCGACTACCTAGCCCATCACGCGTGCTGCCCCGTTCTGGTCGTGAAGCCGCCCAAAGCGCATGACGAGTGAAGTCTACTTACTGTCTTACTCCTGGGGTGTCTGCGAAGAGTCTGAACTGCTGAACTTATTTACTGCCGGATGAAGTGGCTTGTGCTTCCAATAAAGATGTGATCAAGCTCCTATGTAGTATGTACTTACAACGCAGAAACTGAACAATGACCTTGTGTAATACAGAGTAATGGATATAGAATGGTGGCGCCAAATGATCAAAGTGCCTTGTTGATTGTTCAATGCACAATCACTTGTTCAAAAGGCCAATCTCAAGTATTCAGTTGCTGCCAATTTGTGATGCAAACATTGCCATAAGCCATAGTCCTTATCATGGGGCTAAAAACGGGTACATTGTGTAAAGTTTCGTTAATCCAATACATGGCAGCACACAGATTTATCAAACAAAAACACTGCAAAAGTTCATATTGTTGCGATTGCTTAAGTGAGCTACATAGAAAGATGCAGCATACCCATGAGATGGAACAGCTCTGGAACTGCCAAAGCATGCTCCACTTCTACATGGGGACGCCATCACTTTGCTCCCAACCACCAAGTCTGTCTGCGGGATCGTAATTCGTGAACAACCGGAACTCATTTCCCAGTTTGTTTGAGTGCTGAGGCTTGAAGCCACAGGGACGCACATTTAGGAGCTCCGGTGCACGATCCTTCTGCACTTCCCCTGGCAAAAGAAGTGTGGATCATGAGAAGTTTCGTCTGAGAAAAACAACTTGACTTGAACGATGCATTTCGCTATCTAGCACCAGAAAACCTCACAAAAGGAGGCATGCGGTCCAACATACTACAATCATGCTTTGGAGGTATCACGGACACTCTATACAATTGCAAACAGGTGCTGATCAGATGCTAATTGCATCAGTGTAAGCTACAGCAAACACAGTCGCATAGAAGTAGAAGCATTATGTTATGGTGAATGCTACAACAGCATATGTCTAAACACTTTGCTCTAGTGAGACATCTCTGTATCAAAAGTAGCAAGGTACTTCTATCAAGTTCCTCTTATTGACCATTAGCCCTCTTGACAATAGTCAGGCGAACCTATCGCAGTGTTCGACACTAGTGCTTACCCTTGAACTTGATTGCAAAACAAAATAAAACCATCAGAGCAGTGGGTTTTTTCACTACCATCAGTAATGTCGCTCAATCACAGGGCCCATGAAACAGGAAAGGATGCACCGATTCTATTCCGGCACAACTTACGAAAGAAAGCTTAAGGATCAATCACATTTACTTGCACAATCCTCAATTACCTGTGAGTAACAGCAGGAATGAACCTTCAGGCTGCGCGAGGAAAGACACCGTCTTGGCAACCTTCTCCAAGCATTCCTTGCTCTAAACGAACAACGAATTGCCATTTCTCCTCACATTTCACCCCAATCGAAAAGAAAATCATGAACTAAGTAACCATCCGGTAGGAATCCTACCAGGTAAGGAGGGTCGGCGACGACAATCCGGTAGGCGTGCTTCATCGCCAGCGGCAGCTCCTCCGGCTGGTTGTAGTCGTAGAAGGTGAAGTCGTCGCCGTACTGCCCGAACCGCTCGTCGTACTCCAGCAGCTGCGCGGGCACATCCGGGTGGCTCTTCTTGAGGTAGGCGTAGAGCGTCGGGCACGAGACGCAGGCCACGGAGGCGGCGGGGGCGGAGCCGGCAACCAGGTGGGCCACCTCCTCCGCGAGCGCCCGCGCGGTGCGCTCGTCGTACCAGAACTGGCTCAGTCGCCAGTCCTCGGCGACCAGCTCCACCCCGCCTTCCTCTCCCCTTCCCCTCCGTCCCGCTCGTGCCGCCGCTGCTCTGCCAGGAACTCCCGCAGCGCCTCCGCCGCCGCCGCGCTCAGCTGCGGCCTGTCCTCCTCCTCCTCTCCCCCAACCTCCTCCCTCACTCTCTCCTCCTCCACGCCACTCGCCATTGCCTCCGCTTCTTGCGTTCCACCCCTGTCTGGAGGCGGCGCACCATGTAAACCCTCCACTTCCACACAAAGAGCCGATGGGCCTCCTGGACTTTAATAAACGGGCCTAATGAGCCTATACGGCTCGGTTTCCGTTGCTCCTCTCGGCCTAGTGGAGGTGAAGCAGAGGACTGAGAGGAGCAAATAATAAAGGCGGAGTGGTAATGGAATCGCAGGGGAACTGAAAGAAGCGGAAAGGCAAAGGCGAGGGGAGGGAGGTGGGTGACTGCTGCGCCTGCGCCTCCATCCGGGCGTGACGAGCTAAGCAAATTCAATCCACCTCCGCATCCGCCGTCCTCCCCGCGGCGGCGCCACCCCAATCCGCCTCAAGCCGCCGCCGCCGCCGCCGCCGCCCGCAGCAGCGACCAGGGAGTCAACTGTTACAGGGGAAAGGCGTCAGTTTCTGCTCGCCTGCCTTGGCCAGTCGCAGCCCGCCGTCGCATTCGTTCCGCCGCGTCCGCCTCCACTGGCCGTCGCCCATTCCGCGTGCGACTACGGGTAGATCCATCGGCCGGCTCGTCTGGCCGCGGTTGCGTTGTGCTCGCGCGCCGTGGTGGGGAAGCAAGTAACTGACCAGCCCGGGGCGGCCGATCCGGTTTGGGTGCAATCAGCGGCAATGTCGGGCTCGTCGGCGGCGGGGGAGGACATAGTGCAGCACTTCTCGTCCAATTCCAACCCGTCCTCGTCCAAGCTCGCCAAGCTCGAGGCTCGCATGGCCGGCAAGGCCGTCTCGGTGCCGTCGCCGTCGCCGCCGCACCATCCGGTGGTTTCCTCCGCCTCCACCACCACGTTCATGGACCAGGAAGAGCTACCCGAGTCCTCCTCCTCTTCCGACGATGATGTCAGCCCTAAACCTCGAACTTCATCTGTTGCTTCCCTTTTTTTTGCTGAAGCACAGTAGCGTGTTTATCTATCTTCGATTGCCTTGCTTGCGCTTGCACATTACTTATGATGCTATGATCGTGCTGGTTGGAACTATTTGTAATGTCTCTTTTGGTAAACCTGTACTTGTAGCTTGCTATTGTAACTAACTACAGACTAGTCCAATATTTCCGTCCCTAATTTCATCTTTCTCCTAGCCCTGAGCAGTGAGCCCAGACTAATGTTTCCTGCCTTTCCTGATCAGAACGGTGAGGAGTTCTTGATACAGAAGAACACAATGAAACGCCCAAGATCGCCAGATGGTGACCACGGCCTAGCTCTTGGAAATTTTGAGGTGTGTTCTTCTAATAGGAATTGAGCAGAATTAAATGGCATGGGCTATTCTACTTTGCACTTGCTTTTGGTTCACTTTTAATAATATTTTGTTTGGTGCATTCTTTTGTAATTATAAATATCAGGGATCAACTAATCAGGCCGCAAAGGTTTTAGACATCATGGATGCACGACCGTCCTTAGATAACTCAAACAGAAAAAAGCAAGGCCGTGGAAGGGGACGTGCTGGAACAGGCCGAGGGCGTGGCTCAAAGAGTGCTGATCAAACACGACCAGCTTCGACTTCCTCAGTAATTGTAGCAAATGGTCAACATGACAAGTTAGCCAGCATGGTATGCCGTGCAATTTTATTCTCAAGATCTCGATTTATCTTCCTAGCTTTTGATTCACTTGTGGGCAATGGTGAGTTACCATCCTGCACTCGGATTTATCACGTGCAAATGCCTGGGCTGATAGTGAAGAAATTGCTATAGCTTAGTTTGCTATCATTGAGATTGTTAGATATATAAAATCTGATTGCGATACAGAGTGATTACCTTCTTGTTTATCGATCATATAGCAAATATAAGCACCTCAAGACTTGGATTTTACTAACTGACCCAAATTAGAACGATAAATAAAAATTGAAGTTCCATAACACATTAAAATTACATATTGAGCAAGAAGAGGATCACTGTGTCAGGGAATTTGGAATTCTGTAGACTTTAAGAAACTGATAAAACGTTCTAAGATCTTGTTTAAGATAAGCTTGGACTAATTTGATTTTAACGACCTGACTGTATGATAACCTCCCAAAGGATTGTACATGCCGTGATCAAATGATACAAGATATGGTAGTCCATTGATACTTTTGAAGGATTCATTTGTAGTAACTCAGATTATTGGTAGTTGCGCTGGACTATGTTTACCTCATACACATATATTAATTATCACTGGCAAGAGAAAACACTTACAATGAACAGTTGTATGATAGCACCCTACTATACGAAGATTCATCCTCATATGCTAAATTATGAGCACTTTCCAACAGGAATCCCGATCAAGTGTTCTACTTGGCAATGATGATAGGACCGCTTTACAGGTAACACTTCTTTCTTTACAACATCATTTTCTGTGAGATGTGCACCATGAAGTATCCCCCTTGTCTTGATTATGGTATGGGTCAGGAATTGTCTGGGCTTGTAATGTTATGCTAATGCTATTGCATCCTTGTGCTATCCTCGCATTTCCTGTTTGTCTGCTTCTGAATGTGTTTTTGTGTTAGCTAATACATATACAATGAGATCTTTCTGATGGCTTTTGTATATGCCTCTCAGCCCTTTTTCTTTGAGAGGACTGTTTCCATTTACTTCCATAGTTTCATTTGAGTCTGGGTATCTTAATTCCATAAAGTAGCCTGCTGCGTTTAAGATGTCCTGCAGAAAGCATGAACAGCCTTTGTGAAATATTGTACTGGGACAGGTCGTATCATATCAAATTTATATCCTTAAGCACTCCCCCATTGAATAGGAAGAACTATCACTGTTACGTGGTAAAGTTGCATTTTTGGAGGAGGAGCTTAATAAATCGCGGCAAGAAGCAACGGACTACCGTCAACTTAGTGATAGGTTAGCAAAGGTAAGGCAATACTCACTACAAGCTCTCATTTTATCTTGACTTACCTAGGTCTCTGACATGTTGGCTTTGCATTATTCTACCAGGAATTGAAGGATCTCAAAGATCACGATCAACAAAAGAAATCAAAGGTTGTTAATTATTACACTTAGATACTTCGATACTATAGTGGCAGATTGTTATTATCTTATAATCTACCATTTTTATTTATCTACTGTCGTAGCAAAAAGGCTAGACAGTGGGTACAGGGTACCCTTTTATTTTGGGAATGGACCGAAAGGAGAGGAGCCAAGAACCATGTATGTGTATTGCTTATGTGTGTAAAAATGGAGAGCCCCCCTTTGTACATGCCCTTAGGGCCTTATTTATAGGAGGGCAAGAAGGGACATTTACCTTCTTGCCCTCACAATGCTGAGAGAGAGGGGGGTATTTAGGTACATTTGCCTACATACGGTATACAGACTAAATCTACCTATGTACAGTATTTCCGACGGCACACCGGTATTCCTGACGACCCTAGGGTGCGGGGCACCCCTTGGTGCCCTGCTACGACAGCTACTCTTCATTCTTTCGTTTGTATACATTAGTTAGACCATTTTATCCTGAAAATTTAGAACTGACTACTCCGGCATATCAATATTGAATAACTGTAGAAAACGGCTCGCGTCTTCTATATGCACTACATCTTGAATATTATAATCTGTTAAATTTCATGGACACAATAACTTTTTTCCTGATCAATACGGTAGAGAAGGTCATGCCATTGTTACATAGGGGGAGGTTTTGTGCGCGCACTTGCGCGTGCATACGCATACATAATGTGTGGCTGAGAAATCTTACTCCTTGCATGCTAGCCATGCAATAATAACCATTATTGTAACTATGCAGTATATACACTTATATGATCATTTTCATTAATGCAGCAAATGAAGGTCCTATCTGATTTGCTAATAGCTGTGTCAAAAGCAGAGAGGCAAGAAGCACGAATGAGGATAAAGCAGGAATCTTTCAGACTTGGCAACGTTGGTGTTATGAGGTAATCTCCCAATGTTCCAGGTTTCCAGCACTTAATGGTGAATAGTAGATGTATAGGTTTAGAGCTCATTCTGCCTGGAGAATAATATTATCTTTATAAGGAGTCCTTGTTAACTATAGCTTGATGGTGTATACTGGCATGTATGCTGCCCTATTGTCTTTCAGAAACAGGGTAGGTAGCATGACCCTCAGTTGCTGTATAGATCCAGTATGCCTTTTAGTATTGACAACTTATCTTGAGTAGTTGATGCTGCTTCGTCTCTGTGTGTGTGTGTGTGTGTTGGGTATGGACTATCTATTGTAACTTTTTTTGACTACTCTCTGTCAAAACTCAGAGCTGGAACTGTCATATCTGAAACATGGGAGGATGGCCAGGCAATAAAGGATCTTAATTCTCATCTTGTGAGTTTTTATGCTCCATAGATCTGTCTATTTCAATACACCCTATTAGCTATGGTGTTCCATTGTAAAGTTTATCATATAATGTTAAGAACTTCGAACTGTTGAACTTTGATCTGGGTGTCCAGTTGTTAATACCCAGCCAGTAGCAATTTAACTTCAGAAGGCGCCTACGGATACCATTAGACATTAGTAGACTACTTCTGTTCCGTATTCTTATTGTTTACCAATTTTGATCACAGCCACATGTTACTAGCCTTAAGTCATTAACGTTCAAGTATCTTATAAGATATGTTGGTCTTATTTAATTGAGCATCATGTTCACAAGCAAACATTTCTCCTTCTAGTTTACTGATCTGGGTTAGCCTGGATGTCTAGCTGATTTTACTGATGTAAGGTGGGCATGTAGTTCAGATTTCATAAAACTTCATCTATTAAGGCACATTATCCGACTTGCAACTTTAAATGTTTTGGATTCATGAAGAGTTGAAGACTAATGCTTGCTTAAGTTTAACTTCACCTCGGTCTCATGGCAACCAAATTTTAGTACTGCTTATAGTTGTGCATTTGTACATCAATAATAGGTTTCTTTATCTCCGAAAAATGTTCTCTCATGAACTATTATTGCCATTCATGTCTTTTACATGATTCCCTAGTAGCGTTCTGTATAATCTCAATTCTTGATAGTGATGTACCATCCCTTTGCTGAATTGCTACTGTATGCTGGACCTTTCTGTAGAAATCTTTGCTGGAGACTAAAGAGGCTATTGAAAGGCATCGTAAATCACTAAAGAAAAGACAATCTGGTAAGAGTTATTCTTTCTTTTGTAAAAAAATATTGTCTTGTGCCGGCTCAAATTCTTTACAAGCTACCAATTGAATTATCTTGCATTTGTTTGGCACAGAACATTAGTGCATGACCTTTCATAACATGAAAAAGAATATTTGAAATAAAATAACAATTCGTGTAGATTCATGCATATATTACTCCAATTCATTCTCTCTCTCTCTCTCTGAGAAACTGTAGGGGAGTCCCCGACAGCGTAATATATTTAAAATAAAAGGAGAAATATTTACAGCAAAAGAAAGAATATACAGGCCCTACAAGGGGCAAAAGTTATTTAAGGGAGTCTAGCCAGGCAAAAAAGTTGCTTTGAGACTTTCATTCTTTTTATACAAGGGAAAGCTCTCTGCTTTCACACAAGCAAGAAATAAAAAGGCATAGCAGCTTAAGTGTTATTTTGGCTGGCACTTTCTTTTTTTTTGTTACAGTCATTGATTATTTGTTATGGCTTTCTATTGTAGATAAGGGTGATGGCAGTGATGCTGAAACTAGCATGTCTGAGGAAGATTTCCTCTTACAGGATGAGATATGCAAATCTCGGTTAACAAGTATCAAGCGGGTAAATTCCTTTTTCTAGTCACTGTTAACTGGTTATTGCACATGTCCTCCCCCTCTTAATCTACTTTCTATGAACTGTATTGTAGGAGGAAGAACAGTATTTTAGAGAAAGAGATCGGTATGAATTGGAAAAGGGTAGGCTTATACGTGAAATGAAGCGCCTCAGAGACGAAGATGGATCACGCTTTAATAACTTTCAAATTCTTCACCATCGTTATGCTCTCTTAAATCTTCTTGGAAAGGGAGGATTTAGTGAAGTCTACAAGGTATACTCTTGCTTCAGCTATACATAAATTACATATATAGGAGACATATTAATCTATTTTTTGCCAACCATGCCCTCTTTAAATACAGATACATTCTGTGCTCATAAGGTGGAAACACCGAACTTTACCATTATTTATTTAGATCTGTCTTTATGTGTGCTCTTATCAAGAGAACTTGCTTAAAGGAGGTAGGAGTTAATACCCACTTTAACTCCCATTTTGGGTGCGCTGGGATCTGTCTTTATGTGTGCTCTTATCAAGAGAACTTGCTTAAAGGAGGTAGGAGTTAATACCCACTTTAACTCCCATTTTGGGTGCTCTGGGATCTGTCTTTATGTGTGCTCTTATCAAGAGAAATTGCTTAAAGGAGGCAGGGGTTCATACCCACTTTAAGGTCCATTTTGGGTGCGCTGGGATCGGGTGGGATCCTGACCCATGGGCCATGGCCCATCCAAAATGGGCCTGAAAGGTAGAAAGTGTGGGAGGAAGTCAGATAAAAGAAACAAATATCTAAACCTTTTTAATAGGAATAATTAGTAATTTGCCACTCCAAAGATGTGCAATTCAGGTGGAGTGTTTATAACATGTGGATCACAGGGCTACATGTCATAGACACACAGTAGCAAATCTCAATTACACATTTTGGTAGTGAAAATAATCAAATCTCCCTTTTAATATATATTAACATTGAGATTGGAACAATTGGTATGATTTTTATTGTTAGCCCCCCGCAAAATTTATATCTAATTCTGACCCTTTTAGTCACGCCACCACCCGTGGCGTGAAAAAACAACATTGTCACACCATAGGATAAATCCGCTAAATAGCACTTTTTGTCATGCTACTGGTGGTGGCGTGATCAAACACCACTATCACGTTATTAGTGGTGGCGTGACAAGAGCTTGATAAGATACAGGCTGGCGTGACAGTGTTGTTTTGTCACGCCATGGGTGTTGGCGCGACCAAAGGGGTCAGAATTAGAAATAAAGTTTGCGGGGGGTTAATAATAAAAAAGGGTTAATTAATATGCACACAGTGTGTACTATCTTAAACCAGCTTTGATGATTATATTCATATCTGAACATTTGACTAGTTCATTGTGCTTTCTTTCTATGAAGTCGCCTCAATATAGCATCTGCATCTGCTTTGCAGAAATTTGAGTCTTTTTTTCTAAGGTAGAAATTTGTTCGATAGCACCAGCAGTTACATGTAAACTGTTACTTTGAGCAGGCTTTTGATTTGGTGGAGTACAAGTATGTGGCATGTAAGCTTCATGGTTTGAACGCTCAGTGGAGTGAGGAGAAAAAGCAGAGCTACATACGACATGCGATTCGTGAATATAACATCCATAAGACTTTGGTGCATCCAAACATTGTCAGGCTATGGGACATATTTGAGATTGATCACAACACATTCTGCACCGTCCTAGAATATTGCAGTGGTATAATCATTTTTCTTCAGTACCTTCAAATTTCTTTTTGATACGACAATGTATATTTGGTGGTTCTCGTTACTGGTACCCATTTTTTATGGGGGGACTTCATTCTTAAATATCTCATGTGCCATAAACTTCATAATACAGAGAACTAGCAGGGTGTCCTGCGCATCTGTGTGGCTAGATTTGTTTTGAAGTTTGCATAAATGTTTGAGAATATATTTATATATCTTGTAGGCTATTTAGATTTTTAAGATATCCTAAATATTGGAAATGGCAATAGAAGCTTGAAGGAAAATACAACTTGAGGAATATAATTGAAGTATGAGCTTGATGGAAGAAAATCATTGAGCATAGTAAGTTGTTGGGTTCTTAGAAATATAACCACTCTCCATCATGCATAGACCATGCGATTGCATGCCCTATTCTTACTCTATTAGTTATTTTTTCAAATTGTATGCATGCACATGCACCTCTATTTAATCTTAAGCAATATGTTGATTATGTGTGTAGCAAATTACCTTATTAGTTTACATAGTTTTAGAGTACCTTGCTCACACATACAACGATGCACCATGTGCGACCTATCTTGAACTTATCTCCCCTTATATGCCGGCTGCCCACCGGACCGTGTGTCTTCTACCCCTTCTCGCTGTCACAACTTTTTTGCTTCAACCTCAAACAACAATTCCAAATCTTGATTGATCCCTCTCAACTGCTGCCACTTTCAATGCAATACTTTATTACATAGTTATCTTCTACTTCTCTTCAATTATTGCTTAATGCTAACCGTTGCAACATTAACACGTATACACATAGAACCGTCACCAATCCCTGTCAGGACACCTGGCACCCTCTTTCCGGTGGCCCTGAACCTATTCCTTACGCATGTGCTATCTCTACTCCAAGCTTTTTGCCCATCCGCCTCTGTACGCCTGTGTTGCTATTCGTAAAGATGCATGATGTTATACATGATCAATGTCCTATTCTCTCATGTCGGTCGCTCATCTTCTTTGACGTTGGCCGACTCAACGTTACAGCTTCCCCACTAACCGCGGCGATCTCCCATCTTCACTGATGCCAACATGTCTGCTTTAGTGTTGTTTAATGATATATGGAGAATTTTCTCGCCATCGCCGGTGATGTCGTGTCCCTCACCAGTGATAGCACGCTGCTAGCTACCCGATGGCCCCATATCGTTTGTAGCTCGTCTTTAATGCAAAGTTTCATTTCTTCTCAGCCAGGGCTTCCCCATCATTTGAAATCAAATTGCTAATTTTATTTTTTATTCTGAATTTTGGTTTTTTTTGTTGGATTTTGTATACAAATCTAATTGCTAATTTGTGTTTATTTTTTATTCCGAAATATAATTATTTATGGATTTTACTTAGGAATTCGTATGGAAATCAAATTGCTAATTTTATTTTATTTTTAATTGGAATTTTAGTTTTATTGTACTTGTTATGGACTCTTTTACTTAGGAATTAGTATGGAAATCAAATCTATAATTTTATTTTATTTTCATTCCAAATTTCAGTTTTATTATACTTGACATGAACTCGTTCTTCAAATCTAGATATACAAATCTAATTGCCATTTTTTGTTTATTTTTTTATTCGAATTATCATTATATAGGGATTGTACTTAGGAATTCATATGGAAATCAAATTGCTTATTTTATTTTATTTTTATTTCGAATTTCAGTTTTATTGTACTTGGACTCTTTTACTTATTGGAAATAAACTTTATGATTTTATTTTATTTTTTATTCCGAATTTCAATTTTATTGTAATTGACATGAACTCTTTCGTTGAATCTAACACGTTATAATCTGGACTCATCCCCGATCGACGGTGTATATCTTTATCTTTTTTCACCGAATAACATGGGATTTTCTAGCTCTTGAGAGCGAACATGATGACTTCTTTTGACTCTGTTTTAATAAGATAATAGATGCTACATGGTTATTTGTTTTTGTGCCAGACATATATTGGCGTTGCCCAGATACATTCTTCTACGACGAACTCTTACTTCAATGAACTTATTCCATTTTTTTTGTTGGAACCTTAGGCGGTTCTCGGGGTTGATGGCAAAAAAAAGGTCCAATAGTTGAAACTAAAAGGAACGCATAAACCAATGCCTCCATAGATTCGGTCATGGTTTCTTTACAATTATAACTTCCACACATATTTATTTGTCATTTAGGATCACTTACCATATGGAGCATGTTTGTGCATTCATAGCACATTATGAGCCTATGAGGTATGGAACACATCAGCAAACCACCATATTTGATGACTAAGATGAGAAGCATGCAGAAAGCTATGAGGGTGTCATGAATATTTGAGCTAGATTATCAGCAATGCTACTGATATCTAATGGAGGTTGAGGTGGTTATTTGTAGTGTCGAGCATGGCCTTGATGCTTGGTTTCACTGCATAGGAGAATATAAGGGTGATAGATCATATCTCTTTTTCCCCCCGATTACAAGGTAGATCATGTCTCGTTGAAGATGGGAGTTTCTTTCTTTTTGCTGTTATCTTCTTAATAGGCGTAAACTCCTTTCCATTACCATATACTTTAGTCAGCCTTGTGAAGTTGTTATTTTTAAGTGGAATGCTGTAGTAGTTATTGATAATGATTTTACTACCAAAATCTACAACTCTCAGATCAGGAGACCATGGCATGTAATAATGTTGTCTCCTTGCTAATGTTTTACCCAGGCAAGGATCTCGATGCAGTCCTTAAAGCAACACCAATTCTTCCAGAAAAGGAAGCAAGAATCATAATTGTTCAAATATTTCAGGGCCTCGTTTATCTTAATAAGAGGGCTCAAAAGATCATCCACTATGATCTCAAACCAGGCAACGTTCTCTTCGATGAGGTTGGTGTTGCAAAAGTTACAGACTTTGGCCTCAGCAAGATAGTGGAGGATGATGTTGGGTCTCAGGGAATGGAACTCACTTCTCAGGAGCTGGAACCTATTGGTGAGTGCATTCACTTTTTCAGTTGATTCTTTGTACAATTGTACTAGCCGAGGCAAATTCCAAACTACCTGCTCGTATGGAATGTATTAGCTGCTGGCATTAAATTTCTATACCTGGTGCAAATAATGCATGCTCTCTAGTAGAGTAGCACCTTTGGTGTATCATTGTAGAACCATTTAAGGGAATTACTATCTGTTGCATGGGGCACAACCATAATTATGTTACCACTTACCAATGAAATGCTTTCCTGTAACATTGAGCGCATCATTGTTCCTTCGGAGTGACAGACATTTCTGTTTGTAATATTCTTCTTTGTTCTTTTTCCAGGTATCTGCCACCTGAATGCTTTGATCTCAGCAAAACACCATTTATTTCATCTAAGGTAATTGATATTTGGCAACATGTTTACCTTTCAATGTAAATAAAAATGGTTCCATCCTAATGTGTTGAACTAATATGAGCAAAATGATATGTATAGTATAGAGTATAGACCCTTCTGTAAAAGATATTAGGATTTGGCAGTCTTCTATGTTTGTCTTAAAATACGCCCCTCAGCCACCAGCGAAGCATGTTCACCTGCCAAATATTTCAGAAGGTCCTAATACAAGTGCTTGCTCTGTGAATTTTACAGTCTCCTGAATGAATCTCCTTACCCTAGTTAGTAGTTATAGTAATGTTTTGCTGGGGATATTTCTCTCGAGAGTGATTACCTGATTTTAACGGGGAAAATCAGATACATTGAACACCCTGAGATTTGGTCCCAGATTTGTGCAGATCCAGCACATCTTGGGTTCACCTGACCTCAACCCTAGATTCTCGGGTGGGCAGAGCCATGGCAAGTGGTTAGACGAGGCGGCGGTGGCGCCGCGGGGGAGGCTGGGAAATTGGGTTGGTGTTGGCTGGTGGGTGGAGGTGGGCGGTGGCGCTGGCAGCAGTAGGGCCACCAGCCATGACGAGGGTGGTGGTCCACTGGAGGGGTGGGGGTGGAATGATCTGTCGATTGCCAGCGATGGGGAGAGATGTGAGTCGCCGGGAGGGTGTGGAAGAGTAGGGCAGTGGCAATGGTGCCACCACCAACAGTGGATGAGGTGGGCAAGGTCGGTGGGCAGTGGCAGCAGTAAGCAGTAGCTGAGAAGTGGGAGGTGGCCAGGTGTGAGAGATAATAGGGGAATTGGTTGGGTGGATATGCAATTTTTAGGTAAAAAATCAGAGGCATGATCCCTAGTTAACCCCATTTCCTTAACTTATTTATGAGCTTCCTGAACTTCCAATTTAAACAACCCTGCTAGGCGAGCAAACCCAGTTATGGCAACATTAGCTATATTCTGAGTGGTGCGTAAACTATCTGTTTGCTTTCATGCAGGTGGATGTTTGGTCAGCAGGTATAATGTTTTATCAGATGCTCTTTGGGAAGCGTCCTTTTGGCCATGACCAGACCCAAGAGAGAATACTTGAGGGAAGATACAATCATCAACGCACGGAGGGTGGAATTCCCTTCAAAGCCAGCTGTATCGAATGAGGCTAAGGTCTGTTTACTTTTTGTTCAGATGTTATATATACCTTCCGAGCCATCTCTTGTAGTGATTCCTTTACTAGATTATGCATGCTATACATGTGAAAGGAGGCTGCCAGTTTGGTTTAAAGTTGCGTTCCTCTACACTCTAATTATTTAACAACTGATGATAAAATTACATCTTTTAACTTCAAAGTTTTGACTGTTGCACTAAGTGTGTGCTTATGTTGGCTAGTTTGGGAAAATTTTGATCTTGCATTGCCAGTTACCACTTACCACAAATGAAAAAAATTAGATGTACTAATAGCCTAATACGAAGAATTATTGTTCCAATCTTTTGTCGGCTAATTTCTTTTGTTGCTCATTGTACCTGAACATTCGCAGGAACTGATACGTCGTTGTTTGACATACAATCAATCAGAGAGACCAGACGTTCTAGCAATAGCTCAAGATCCTTATCTCTCTTATGCGAAGAGGTAGACACTGCACCAGGAGTACAGGACAAGATTTTGGATGGGGAGCCGCTCTCGTTAAAAGATTTTGGACGGGGATGGATACTTGCAAATAGCAAGGATTCCACAAGCTCAAGAATCCCAAAGGGTGTAAATGTATATTTTGTAAATTTCAGTTGGCCCCATAACAGCAAATGACATCAAAGGTCTACCTCTTGGTAATGTTGTGCCCCCCATGCGTAGCGTTGATGTTTTTGGCTGGTGCCCAGTGGTCCTGTCGATGGTTAAGAGGTTGTGTTTGTTCATACGGTCGGCAAGGCCTGCCAAATCAGCAATCATGAAAGATAACACTTGATGTTCACCTCCAAAAAATCTTTTTCTGCAGCACAATGTGATGCTGGATGGACTTAATTTAGATTCGAGGAGAAACAAATAACAAAAACACTCTATGATTTACAAGTATTAAATATTTCCTTTCGAAGCGAAAGGAAAGACTTAAGAGGCAAGTATTATTTACAATTCAGAATTTCTTTGTTATTCATGGTTTCTGTTCGACTTAACTTTCCCGTGATTGCGTCTTTTCATGCTCTAGCGTAGCAGTCGCATAGAAAGGACAAGGGTAATCCACTAAGATCTATTTACGTTCTGACAATGACCCGGCACGGATGAGAAATGATGGACTGGTTGACGACGAGAGGTGATGTCCGCATGTTTAATTAAACGCAGTTCGGCTAAGTTCATTCGAGACAAGGTAAAGACGACCATCGTTCTTGGTGTGAATGAAATTGCTCATCAATTGGACACTGCTTCACTATGAGAACTGAGAGAAGAATAGTAAAACCAAGCGAAACAATCGACCGGTATGAGAACTGAGAGAAGAACTCCCGGTTCATGTCATCTCCTTGCGCGTTGTTTCAATCTCCTATCTCTATACCATCATGCCGCAACCAGGTTGCTGTCCTCTCTAGTACGTCCTGGGCTGGGTGGTGAGCCCGAAGCCGAGCGGGAAGAGCGGGTCGTAGTGCGCGTCGCCGTAGTTCATCGGCAGCTGGTCCACCGTCTTGAACCACGTCCGCGGCAGCTTGCCGGTGAACCCGTAGTCGCCGAACAGCACGTCGGTGACGCCCTGCCCCTCGGTCCCCGGCAGCCACGCGGCCACCAGCGCGTCCATGGCGCCCAGGAACGGCTGCACCACCACGGGCCGCCCGCTGATGAGCACCGTCGCGCACTGCACCGCGCCACACACCGCCTGCACGGTGCTCGGCCCGGGCTCCGGGATGGTCAGGTTCAGGCTGTCGCCCTTGGTCTCCGTGTACGGGTGCTCGCCCACCACCACGATAGCGTAGGAGAAGCCGCCGTTCTTGACGAAGTCCGCGTCGGGGTTCTCCGCGAACACCACGGTCGTCGCCGGGTCGACGGCCGACTTCACGGCGTCCAGGATGGTCGTGCCCACGGTGAGGCGCCCGGTGTCGCCCTGCCACTCGATCGTCCAGCCGCCGCACTGGTAGCCCAGGTTGTCGGCGTGGCTCCCGGCGACGAGAATCTTGGGCGCCTTCTTGGACAGCGGCAGCACCGGCTTGTCGCTCGTCTTGCCGTTCTTCAGGAGCACGAGCGACTTCCTCACTGCCTCCCTTGCCAAATCCCGGTGCTCCTGCATCACAATTCACAAATGTCAGTGTCTCAAGTTGAAGCAACATTCTGATTGAACCACAAGGAAACTGCTATTACTATTAGTACCTTCTTCCCCAGCTGATCAGCCAAGGTAAGATCGGCGAGAGGGTTCTCAAACAAACCCATGGTGAACTTGACGCGCAAAATCCTAGTCACGGCGTCGTCGATTCTGCTCATCGGGATCACGCCGCTGTTGACGTGGTTAGTCAGGATGCTGATGAACGACTGGTAGTTGTTAGGCACCATGATCTGCAACATCGCAACAATCAGTCATCTCTAAGTGATGATGCCTGAGCCTGAGACATTGTACAGAGCTGTTAGTTAGGCATGGAAGTTTGATGATTTACCATGTCAAGGCCGGCAAGAATAGAAGCCTGGACAGAGTAGGAGTAGTTTGCCCCTGCAGGGGTTGTGATCCTGTCAATGCCCTCCCAATCTGAGATTATGAAGCCCTGTAATCAAATGCAACCAAGGTGATGAGCATCTGAAGGCTACAGAATCGAAGTAATGAATATCTGAAGATTGAACATGACCGAAGAATGGAAAGAAAAGTGCAGCTGTTTTGATTTTTCACCTTGAAATTGAGCCTGTCCTTGAGGAAGCCGGTGACGAGGTCGTGGTTGGCGTGCATCTTGATCCCGTTCCAGCTGGAGTAGGAGATCATGACGGTTGAGACACCCTTCTGGAGGGCGTTCAGGTACGCCGGCATGTGGACGCCCATCAGGCCCTGGCGGTCGATGATGGTGTTGTTCTCGTTGATGCCGTTCTGCGTGCCGCCGTCGCCGACGAAGTGCTTGGCGCATGCCACCACCTTGTTCCTACATTCCAAACATGCATCCATTAATCAGATGAACACATAGTACTACTTGAGTGACATTTGTGACAAAGTGAACGTGAGGCCTTACTTTCCGGCGACATAAGGCATGCCACTGGTGAAGTTCTGAGGAACATCGCCCTGAAGTCCCGGGATGAGCTCTGTCATGGCTTGCACGATCCGGTGATCTTCGCTGTAGCTCTCGTAGCACCGACCCCATCTCGGATCTCTGCATACCTGTTCATCAACAGCAGCACCATGAAGTCTAATTCAGCAAAATACACAACTGAATGAAGCAAATGCTGAAATTACTGTCAAGATTATGATGACTTACCGCAATGCACGGCGCGAACGCGTACTGGATGCCTGTCGCTCTCACTTCAAGCGCGGTCGCGGCGCCGATCCTCTTCACCAGATTAGGATCTCTGCGCAGTTCAGAGAAAACGAGGCTCCGGATTGGTAAAAAAACTTGGCATTGCAAGACAGTAGTAAGGAAATGCAAATGCACTTGCCTGGTGGCTCCGAGTGCAACGTTGTGGGGGAATATTGTTGCGCCGTAGACATTGTTGTGGCCGTGGACGGCGTCGATGCCGTATATCATCGGAATGCCTAGCCGCGTCGACAGGCAGGCCTTCTGGAAGTCGTTCACCATGTTCACCCACTCCGCCGCCGTCGCCTGCTTCCGCGGCACGCTCCCGCCGCCACTCAGCAGGCTCCCTGACGGCCACAAGAACCAAGCACACACACATGAGCTCCATTGCAAAACGCACTAAACTTCAAATTCTTCAGGACTGGCTCTGAACATGATGCTTACCAATGAAGTTGTCCTGAGGACCTGCGGCGACGCGACGAGCCGCTCGATCTGCGTCATCTGGCCGATCTTCTCCGCGAGCGTCATCCGCGCGAGGAGGTCGCTGACGCGGGCCTCCACGGGCTGGGCGGCGTCATTGTACAGCACGTAGTCGGCCTCCCCGAACACGGCCCAGAAGAGCAGGAGCGCGGCGAGCACTGGCACCGTGAGCAGCGCCATCCTCTGACGGAGCAGGAGCGGGACCAGGCGCCTCCGGACCTGCGCACACCATTGCAGCGACGTGATGAGCATCCCCGTGAAACGGTCCTCCAGGGGCTCGAGAACGCCGGACCGGAGGCGGCCGACGAGGCCGCCGGTCATGGCGGACGATCAAAGGCGGCGGTCAACGGCGAGAGCAGCCGAGGATAACGCAGAGATGCAACAACAAGGCAAGAAACCATGATTTGTGCTGTGAGGTGATGACTTCTCAGCACGCAGTGTCGGTGTCTCATCTCATTCTTGCAAACAACGCGTGAATTTTCAACAGTTACTGAGTCAGATTAGAACTCTTTTTTAATTGCCATCGTGAAAGCAACACAGATCTAACTTTGCCGAGGAGTCCCCACCAACCGTTGATTCTTGTTCCATCAAAACAATCAACGGCTGATGGGAATAAGGCGCGATGCCCACTCCCTCAATTTTTTCCCCAGATCTAGATGATGCTAACATTAGTTTAAGTATTCCATTGTTTAATCGGCAGAGCAGCATGGTTGACATTTTAACAAAGAGACTAAGAGATCCTTGCAGTTGCTGTGATTCTGTAACAAGTTAAAGAGTAAGAACCATGAAGGGGAATAACAAAAGATCAAAGCAATAGCTACAAGCTGCAATCGAGCAGATACTTAGTGCACATTAGTAAAGAGCAAAAGAACAAGTAAAAGATTACTCGCAAACTAATACTAAAAACAGATACGGGAGCAAACAAAAACCAAGCGTTAAACAGAAAGGAGCTAGACATGAAGGTGACCAATCACCAGAAGCAGAGGATGGTGGGACAGCTACAGCAGGGTGTCGCTTTGCAATGGTGCAAATGTGGGAGCCTCTGCAAGAACAGGGGCCGGGCCGGCTTATATCACAACTATTCCTATGGGAGAGATTAGGGGGTAGAGTGCTACTCAAGCGGTAAACAAATTCAATGCGTTTGTTGCCTCTCCCCAAAATCCAACACGCGTGAACTCCCCCCAAGTCCAAGCACACGCTAAATGCTGCGAGCAAGAAGACGAGACACACTAGTGCAGTGCACGCATTTGTTTTGTGTTTGGTGTACTACTGCTAGTGCTATTGGAGTGTTAGAATTAAGCAAGAAACCACCATGGCCTCTCTTACAAGAAAGGGGTGTGGTGTGGCAGTGAGGAGGGAGGGTAGCTAGGGTGGATGAGGAGGAGGCACGCATCCTGCCTTCTCCTTTCCGGTGACGGCTCCTTATATAAACCGGGCAATGCGATAAGGATCAAGGAGTGGTTGGACCAGGGACCGTTCTGGCCATGGAACCTTGAACGCCTCAACAAATATCCTCCTCCTCCTCCCCTTAGCCTTCCGTGGGGATAACGAGGAATTTATCGTCCGAATTGTTGCCTTCCGGCAAGGCGAGGACAGCGGGCAACACGTGATCTCTCGATTCTCATCTCTCAACAAGAATCACCACGGTTTACAAGGAGGAGTTAAAGAGAGGAAGACGACGACGAGGAGGAGAATCGCAGAGAGGAAAAGTGAAAAGCGTGTGTGGTCAAGCGCAGCAGGAATTTCGGGCACTCACTTGCTTTTGCTGCTTGTTCCCCATGTGAGAATGCAGCAAGAAGACAAGGCGGCGGTAAGAAACAAGAACGACGTCCTGGGTTTGGACATGCAGCAACGGGAATAAAAGACTGGAAAGAGAAAGAGGCCGTGGTGCGAGATTATTCTTGGGAGGAAAGCCGGAAAGGGGAGATGCGCCATTGCCATCCGGCCCAATGGGGCGCAATAAATAGCGGTGCAATGCCTCCTCTTGAATACTTACCGGAGATTAGAAGCGTCGACCGACGGTGATGGGGCGGGGCGGGTGACCGGCGAAAGACGCCACAGGAGGCCGAAAACGACGCCCCCACCAACAATCTATCCACTGTTCCTGACGGCGACACCCCCTATCCGCACAGTCTCCCAAGGTCCTCCCTCCTATCCAGCCACAACTTGCAAGCAGCTATCCCAACTCCCAAGTAGAGAGAAGCAATCAAATCAATCGAAGCAAGCAAGCAATGGCTTGGCAGGAGGAGGAGGAGGAGGAGGAGGAGGAGGAGCAAAGCGCGCAACGGCTAGGTATGGATGGGAGGTTGGGCAATGGAGGCAGTGATTTTATAGATGCAAAATAATCGATCAAGAAACGGACCAACACGCGCGGCCAGTTGGTACTTGGTAGCATGCAACTGCAGTAACAGACGGACAGGGAGGCGGAGGAAGCGCATGGAGTCTCGTAGATTAGTAATAAATCCCAACGTTCGAATCGGGGGCGCATCCGGGCCGCGCGTGGGGAAAACCGACGGCCGCGATCGGCGATGGATGTGGGGCGCAAAAGCGCACGGGCCGTGGGCGTTAGGTGGGCAGAGGAACGTGACCGCCATGTTGCTGCTTGATTTCTGGTTTCCTTTTGTTTTCTCCGTCGATCCGCTGCTTTTCTGCGAGGAAGGCCAACGGCTACCAATCCAGACAAAACAGAAAAAGTTTGGCTGGCTACATGTGTAAGTGTAACCTTGCAAATCTCCGTGCATCTCATGCTTACTGGTTGCGATATTTATCAATATTATCTTGTTTGAGTTAACTATCGATTATAGGGCGACTTTCGATATATATAGAGGTTTTGATGCAAATCAGATCCCGACATGATTCGATTGTTTTATTCGTGTATCAGTTTGTAATTAGTTTCAGGCTACATCGATCGTTAGTTAAGTTGGAAAATTACTTGGCAGATCTTCACAAACGGCTATTCCATATATTCAGATACGTATGGAGTTAATTAAACAGTGCTGTTCATTCCAAGCTAATGAGCAAAGCGTACTTTCCAAAACAAAAAACAGGAGTGGGTGCAGTGAATTGCCGTGCGTGTTGTACGAAAACGACATGCGCATTTCATGGAAAATGCAGTTTCCACAGCTTCCCATGGCAACAAGCCGTTAAAGTTGGGTGCGGTATTACCACGCTCACAAGGTCTGCCACTACGCACAACGGTAGTATCGTTCGGCTCTTTTCGTACTACCGATTCTCAGAGGAGAGAAAACTCCCAAAAATATACTATCTAGAATTTACATATAGAGCAGTAGTACTGCTCCTCAAGTGTGGTCATACCGTTTTTACTGAAAATCTTTTTCCAAAACTGTGCTAAATACAATACATGACTCTTAGTTGATCAAGATGGCAAAAAATAAATTCTCAAGCTACTAGCTATGGACCCTCTTTATAGTACGACATCTAGCCTATAAATTGGTTCTTTTCAACAAACACCGAGACCGGTAAAAACTATAAAAGGATCCTTAGACTTCATAATACCTTTGTCTTAAGTCATGTCAATCTATTGTCATCTTTGCATTGTCATTTCTATGTCGTCATTCAAACTCCGGGACCAAGCCTTTAAAGCATCTTAGTATACATATTAGTCTCATAACACATTGTTGTCAATGATTACTAAAATCATTTTTAAGGGTCTGGATGCTTTCACCGTATAACGACTCAATCTACTTACAGCATATGAGATGTCTGGTCTCGTTGTACTAGTTAGATACATTAAGGATCCAATTATTTGAGAATATTTAAGCTGGTCTTTTTCATGTCCAGTGTTTTTATATAGCTTAACATTTGGATCATAGGGTGTGGCTACTGACTTACAGTCCATTAATCCAAATCTGGTTAGGACCTTGTCCACGTAATGTGATTATGAAAGAATAAACTCATTCTCGCTCTTTATAAGCTTGATGTTTAAGATAACATCAACTTCACTCAGGTCTTTCATATCAAAATTTTAGGAGAGGAAAGACTTTGTTTTATTGATTGCATCTATGTTGGTCCCAAAAAATAATATGTCATCCACATAAAGACACAGAATGATACCTTCGCCCCCACTAAACCGATAGTAGACATATTTATTGGTTTCGTTTACACAAAAGCTGACCGAGGTCATAATACTATCAAATTTCTCATACCATTGCTTGGGAGCTTGCTTTAGACCATATAAAGATTTAATTAATCGACATACTTTCTTCTCTTGCCCTTCAACCACAAAATCATTGGGCTCTTGCATATAAATCTCCTCATCCAACTCTCTATTTTTGAAAGTGGTCTTTACATCCATTTGATGTACTTGGAGTTTGTATGCGGTAGCTAGTGCTAAAAACACCCGAATTGTGGGTAAACGAGTCATATGAGAGTATGTATCAAAATAGTCTTCACCCTTTTTTTTTGCATGAAACCCTTAGCCACTAAACATGCCTTGTACTTTTCTATATTACCATCAGGTATACGCTTTCTTTTAAAGATCTATTTGCAGCCCACTGGCTTGTATCCAGATGGGAGGTCCGTAACCTCCCACGTTCCGTTAGCTATGATGGAATCCATCTCGCTACGAACTGCCTCCTTCCAGTAATCCATATCCGAGGATGCTGACGAGGATTGTTGAATAGTTAATTATCCATGTATATCTTTATTCGCTTATTAATAGATAAGCTAGATTTTTACTGGGCCTGAGTTAATCTTCTAGGCCAAAGATCAATTAAACAGTTGGAAGGTGGACCTATAAAGTCTTTCCTTTGACCGTTCCCAAAAACTCTCCTGGAGGCCCAGTTAGACCTCCTCTATGGTTTCCTCCAGGACCTCTCTAGTACCTCTCCAAGACCTCTTTAGGACCACCCCCCACAGAGGAGGTCCTAGGAGGCGGTTACCCACGTGTGGATAATAACAGCTACATGTGGAGATATCAGCAATAATAGTCATCACGAAGGGACGCGACGATTGGTGTGAAGAGACAACCATTGGCACGAAGAGGCATCTCTACAACTAACTGCCGACTCTTGTAAAACTATAAATAACCCGGCCTGTGTGCCCTTGTAAGATAGATTCACATCCAAGCCCTAATCCACGTGTATTCACAGCCACTTTCCCTGTAATCAGAGCATATTCTTTGCAATACACATTTACCATTTCAAGTCCCTTGGCGAACAGATAGTAATCTCCATTTTACTTTGTTATATTCTTGTTTGTTCGTTTTGTGACGAGAGTCCTAGACGTCGACAGATGCGTATGGCTCTGAAAGGGTTCGTGGTTTATCATCCACGACATATGTAACATAGTTATCGCTAAGAGACTTTTCAGTCCTCCACCTCTTACTCCTCCTCAACTCCAACTCTAGAGCGGTGTTATCCACACTAGGAAGAATAGAGTGTTCATCTGAATCATTAGGGTCAATGACTTCATTTGGTCTCATAGGGAACACATGTTCAAAGAATGTCGCATCACGAGATTCCATTATTACATTTGTAGAGATGTCACACACCACAGATTTGACCATTAGAAATCTATAAGTCGTGCTGTTTTTAGCATACCTAAAAAGACATAATCAACAGTCTTGGGGACCAAGCTTTCTTTTCTTCGGTAACAGAACATGCACTTTTGCAAGGCATCCCTAACTTCAAAGAAATGATAAGTTAGGTTTTCTCCCCTTCTATCCTTCATAAGGTGTTTTCTCCTAATTGTGAGGCGGTACCCTATTGAGGACATAATTAGCAATGAGAACTGCTTCACCCCACTAATAGTCCTACATACCTTAACATTGTAGCATGGCATTAACCAAGTCACAAAGAGTTTGGTTCTTCCTTTCGGCTATTTCATTCGATTGGGGTGAGTATGGAGTAATTTCATGAATTATTCTACTTTCTTCACAGAATTAAGAGAATTCATTTGAGACGTATTCACCGCCTTAGTCTGACCTTAACCAAGTCACAAAGAGTTGATTTTCCACTTCGGCTTTAAAGATTTTAAAGTGTTCTAGTGCTTCATCTTTTTACTTAAGTAAGTAAATGTAGCAATACTTAGTCACATCATCTATGAGAGTTAGAAAATAACGTTTGCCACCTTTAGTTAATATTCCATTCATTTCACAAAGATCAAAGTGGATTAGCTCAAGTGGAGAGGTGCTTCGCCCTTCAACACTATGAAAATGTTTTCGGGGTTGCTTAGCTTGCACACATACTTTACACTTAGAACCATTCTCATAATTATAGCTAGGAATTAAACATATTTTGCTTAACCGCACAATGGCTTCAAAGTTAACATGACATAAATGAGAATGCCAAACATCATGAATTTTATTGCAAAGTGAAATATTAAAAATGTTTACATTATTAAAATCAAGAATGGATAAGCGGAACATGCATCCGCTATCATATCCTTTGCCCATAAAATTACCAAATTTTGTCAACACAACTTTATTGGACTCAAACACAAGTTTTATTCATTGCCTACACAACATAGACCCACTCATCAGATTGCGAGTCATGTCAAGCACGTACAACACGTCTTTTAGAATGAGTGTTTTGCCTGAAGTAAGCTTCAAGCAAACCTGTCCAATCCCACGTACTATAGCAACGGCTCTGTTCCCTATCATGGCGAATCCACCACCTTCACCCTGAAATGAATAGAAACAAGATTGATAAGCACATACATGTCGAGTAGCACATGTATCAATCCATTAATCAATAGATGGACTTGTCATAATTGCCTGTGGTAGTTCATATATACTCATATGTCTTTGACGAGGATCTAATAATCATCATTTAATTATTTATCTGTAATTATTATTATGGATAATAATACCATCATATGGTTCTTGAGTATACCCTTAATGTTCATAAAGGGAGAAGCTGGAGTCGTAAGTCCTTCTACGACTACCTCATGGTCGTAAGTTCTTCTACGATCACCCCCATAGTCGTAAGTCCTTCTACGACTACCTTATGATCATAAGTGTCGACGTCTAGGACTCTCGTCACAGAACGGACAAAACAAGAATATAAAGGAAAAAATGGAGATTACTATCTATTCGCCAAAGGATTCAAAATGATGAATGTGAATTGCAAAGAATATGCTCTGATTACAAGGAAAGTGGCTATGAATACATGTGGATTAGGGCTTGGATGTGAATCTATGTTACAGGGCACATAGGCCGGTCTATTTATAGTTTTACAAGCGTCAGCAGTTTATCACAGTGGCGCCTCTTCGCCTAAGGGTTGCGTCTCTTCGAACCAACAGTCGCGTCTCTTTGTGATAACTGTTATCGCCAATATCTCCACGTGTAGCTATCATTAACCACACGTGGGTAACCGCTTTCTAGGACCTCCTCTATGGGGGAGAGGTCCCGGAGGAACCCATAGAGGAGGTCCAATGATGAGGTGATCATATATCGAGGTAACTTCTATGTTAAACAGTTTTTATACCTTTCCACCCACGATGGATACGGGGTGAAGATAACTTTGAGAAAAGAAAAAGAAAACTTTACAACTACTTTTTCTTACACATCTCTGACGTGCGAAACAACCTCCTTGACCAAACGTGAGTTATCGTGTCACCGCTAATTGAGGCGTAGTTGTTACATCCTTAAGGTAGTGGGTTTTAAATGCACCAAGAGTGTATATATGGATTTTTTTACCCTTCCTTAGACACGTTTTTACCCTAGTCATTTTCACTTTCCCCTTTCACCGAGTACCTTTCGTCCTCCACGAACCTTCGAAGAGAAGGATCCCTTAGTCCACTATTGAACCGAAGCAATGACGGGATGGAAATTCTTCAATGCTATCCGCGGAGGAGCTCAAAGGACTGGAGCAGGACGGGCATCTACCAGAGAAGGCTCTCATCGAGTGGCATGCACCGGGGAGGGAGATTGAACTGAACCCTCCGACCGGTTTCACGGTACTTTTCATGCCCTACCTCCGGGCAGGTCTTCGCTTGCCCGAGAATGATTTCCTGATCGAAGTTCTTAATCATTATGGAATTGAGTTGGTTCATCTTGTACCGAATTAAGTTTTGGTTCTTAGTGTTTTCGCTCACATGTTTGAAGCGTTTTTAGGGATAGCCCATAGTCTGCGTTTGTTTAGGTATTACTATCAAATCATCTGCAACAAGAAAGGTGCTGGTGCTTTGGGTTCTTTTTATTTCAAATTTCAAGATGCTAGCAAGAGGATATTTCCCTTCTTGGCTACCAAAGATGCCAGCTAGACAAGGAACAAGGAATGGTTTTATTCCGAAGTTTCGAAAGAGAGTAAAATTACTTACAATCATAATACACCACTGGAGTGGTCCTCAAAAAGTCAAGCTGCTGACAAGGAGATCAAGCTCTCAAATGATGAGAAGAGAGTGGTCTTGGTGATCAGCAACCTGGTAGAGGGAGGTTTAACTGGACAAAAGGTTGTCTATGACTTCCTCAAGAACAAGATCTACCCTCTTCAGAAGAGGGAAATACTATCCTGTAATTATGATGTCCCTGAAAATAGTAACATCTTACTCATCTTTTTACCCAAATTGAATGTTCATAGTTAAAGTAAAGTAAATTTTTTTATTATACTGCAGCTTTCTCAAATGATGAGGCCCTAGCTAGGACCTCAGTCCTGTTAAAGGATCGGGTTCCAGAAAAGGAACCGATCAATATAGAGGCGCAACGGGGCGACTTTATCACTTAGGAAAGACTGTACAATGGTAAGTATTCATAGAAATTAATTAGACATAAGAAGTAAATTCATTCATGCCTAATTTGTATGTTTCTGGATAGTTGACATCAAAGAAACATCCCATTTCAGATGTCGGTGCGAGCTCTTCTCCTTCTTTGGCAAAGAGTGCAAGGATTACTTTTAGACTTCCTGTCGTGCCAAAGAAGACTAAACCCACACTGGCTTTAGCGTCAGTTTCCCCAAGACCTCTTGCCTCAATCCCAACTTATTCGAGACCTTCTACCCGCGAGGTATTGAAAACAAAAGTTAAAACTTCCATTTTTTGATATGTCTCTAACCCCTAGCCAATGTTTTCTATATCAACTTTCTTGGTTGGGGTGGTTCAGGGTGAAGGATCATCAGAAGAGTCCGAAGAAGAGATCCCTCTTCAAAGGGTTCCAAGGCCAAGGACCTCCCTGGCCTTGGTTCCCTTCTCGTCAGAGAAAAGGGGAGAACCTACTTTCACTGTGAATGAGGACTTTATGTCGCTTTTTAGCGAAAGTAACTTTGAGATCGAGTAAGTTTTTCGATTATAATTTTATAATTTTGGCTCAAAAAATGACTAATCCTCTCTTTTCTCTTTAGCCTTTCTTTGCCGTCAGACCCGAAAAGGGGACAAATGACTGCTCAAGAACAATTTTGCCACAATTGTATTGGCAACAGAGGAATTCCTAGTAGAGAAAATTCTGCCAATGGAAGGACCTCAGAGGATCACTAAGGAAGTGGTTCAAGACCTCTTGGCGATGGCTACTGGGACGTCCGAAGGTACACCGCTAGACATGGAGGTTCAAACGGAGAGGACCTCCCCAGAGGATCGGATGGAAGAGGTGGTCCATGAGACCACCCATTCAGAGGAGGTGGTCCATGAGACCATCGAAACTCAAGATGAAGATGATCATACCTTGGTAAGCTTTTTATCTTGATAATTCTTCTTTGAATTTATCAGTATGAATCTAACTCATAGGATATCTTAGGAGCTGCAAAATACCAGTATTGATCCAACCAGAGGAGTTTTTAAATGCGGTTCAATTGGATCAACTCGAAGATGACATTCCTCGATAAGTTCTCCTTCCGAATTGAAAAGAAGGACCTTCAAGACCTCATGACATCTGTCAAAAGGTCTTTGGAGAGTCAATATTGACATGGTAGAGGAGATTAAAACTTTTGCAGAGGAGAAAAAGAAGTAAGTACATGAAATTATTATTCAGTCGTAAGATTCTAACTAAATAATTAACTTACTGGCGAAAGTTGGACAAGAAAGTGTTGAATCTGAACTTCATGCTCTCGTATTGAAATTATCTGAGATGGAGAAAATATCTGAGGTGAGTGCGGTGGTCATGGCAGAGAAAACCGAAGAGATCCGCCTCTTGACTCAGAAGAGTGAAAAGTTACAAGAGATCATGGGCAGACAATCTAAAGAAAGTCATGATCTCTTTGAACAAAACAAGATGCTCATTAAGGAGAAACAAGGTAAAGAACCTCTCTTTTATTTCTTACAGAGCTTTTGACCTGTTATCTGCAACGCATAAATTTTGTTCTATTTTTTCATTCTTTCTTAGAACTAGAAAAGGCAAAATAGGATCTTCAGAAGATCTCTTCTAACAAAGATCTTCAGATTCAAGACTTGATGGAAGTGGAGAAACGGGGTCATACTACCGTACAAGAACTTGACAAGAAGATGGATACCTTGATGATGGCTGGCAAGGAAATTACTACGGTTACATGAAATAGCTTTTCTCGGATCTCAGCTTCTCTACGAGAAATAAAGCAAGCAGAGGCTCGGTAACTCCTCTCACAACCAAGATGACCTTAGGAATGACATTTATACTCAAATTACATATATTCAAAAACACATACCTGCAATGACGACTACCATATACCAATCTTTGACGAGAGCAATGAGTCAAGCTTTAAACCGAGTCTTGTTAAAAATAGATCTCCTTTATGGGGATTCTGTTGATCTTTAGAACCTTGTGCCTGCACCCAAGTTAAGACAAAAGAAGCAGGTATTGCAGCCCAAGCCAAGAACATACCAGTGGTGGCAGAGATCATCAGGAATATTGAAGCTAGTGCTCCTGCCCTTCCCTCAAATGCTCCTGGCTCAAGTGTTCAAAAATGACATTGTAATGATACAGATGTTTCGTTTTAAATTATATAGGATAACAAAAAGATTTGATGTATGATTATTTGTCGAAAGTTGACTGACTATATTTTGCAATTTAAATTTTTGCAAATTGAAAGTCGTATATTTTGCTATGTGTAGCCCCCCGCTTGGAACACTATGTCTGACAATGGGAGAAGTGTTTCGAGCGAACAATTGTGCTAGGATCAGCATATCTATTACAAAACCAATGATCCGAACCAGTGTGTATTCAAAAAGATGAAGTCAGACTGTTGGGCTCTTATGCAATGAGGATTGGCTTATAGAAGAGGTCCCAAACAGTTGTCATTCCCAAATGTATACCGATGACCATTTGATAAGTAAAGACACTATGACCCATGAGCGAAATTAATCAACTGTAGGCACTTGCAAAAAATGGTAATCATGTATGCGAAATGATACGAAAAAACTTATACCGAAAAAAGTAATATAATACTAACAGTAAAATGACAACTGAACTTATACAATATAGAAAAAAACACTTATACATAGAATTTTCGAAGATGTTCAATGTTCCATGTGTTGGCCCTTTCGACTGCTCCATTGCTCTGTGGATGTGCCACGGAAGCAAAGCAGATTTTAGTGCCAATTTCATCGCAATAATCTTGAAACATGTCACTAATAAATTGGCTCCCATTATTTATGATAAGACGACTGGGTACTCCAAATCTTGTAACAATGTTTCGCACAAGGAATTTCTTTGCTGCTACAGCCGTATACGAATGACTGGCTCAGCTTCTATCCACTTAGTGAATGTATTGATGGCCACAAACAAGAATTTATACTCATTGGGTGCTTGCGGTAGTAGTCCAAGTATATCAATGCTCCAAGTCGAAAAAGGCCATGCCAAGGGAATGGTCTGTAATTGATAAGATGGTTGGTGCACTTGCCTGGTATGGAACTGACACTGCTCACATATCTTAACAAGGTGCATGGCATCTTGTAGAGTGGTGGGTCAGTAATAGCCTTGCCGAAAAGCTTTGCCAACCAATGTTCTATAGGATGCATGTGTACCACACAAGCCCCTATGGATTTCTTTTAATAATTTTATCCCGGAGTCATGGGATATGCAAAGCATAAGAACACCATGTGCTCCATTCCTGTACATTGATATCTCGACCAGTTTGTACATGTGTGCTATTCGAATTAATCTATCCTTCTATTGAGGATCATCGGGCAATGTCCCTGATGTAAGATAAGTGGTCAATGGTTTTATGCACTCCCCATCTTGCTCAATGACCCTGACCTCTGAGGTGGTCGAACTCATTTCTATTGAAGGTTTTGTAAGGTATTCGAGAAAAATACCTGTTGAAATAGGCGTTCGTGAGGAACCCAATTTAGATAACTGGTCCGCTAAGAAGTTTTCCTTGCGCGGTATATGTTGGACTTTGAAGTCCTTGAAATGTTTTTCCAACTTCATCACTTCACCCAAGTATTGAGCTATTATCTCATTGGAACAGTTGTATTCCTTTGATACCTGGTTTACGACTAATTGTGAATCTCCCTTCGCTAAAAGCCGACAGACTCCGAGGGACTTGGCTGCTCGAAGCCCAGCTAGAAGTCCTTCATACTCTGCCACGTTGTTAGTGGCAGGGAACAGAAACTGTATGACATACTGAAGTTGATCACCTTGTGGTGTTATCAACAAAATGCCAGCCCTCGAGCCTTTAAGCTTGCGAGAGCCATCAAAATACAGTGTCCAATGATCGTCTGGCCTTGGACTTTCTTGAGGTTGGTCCTCGGTGTTCGTCCATACAACCACAAAGTCAGCCAGGACTTGGCTTTTTATGGCTGTTCGGGCAGTAAAATTTTGGTTATAAAGTATATTTCCAAGAGGAAAAGATGAGGGCACTATGATTTTATGAGATTGAAAATAATGTCTCAGTTTTCTGGAAGTCATTAGAATAGCATAAATTAGTTTTTGGACCTCAGGTTATCTTTCCTTTGGTCAATGTAAGACCTCACTTACATAGTAGATAGGTCGTTGAGACCCGATTTTCTCGGGGTTAACTTCAATCCCGCGAGAACAAACAAGGAAACCAACCAACTTGCCGGAATTAACCTCAAAAGTACACTTTTTAGAATTAAGCTTTATTCCAAGTTTATTTACATTTTCAAAGGTCTCTGTGAGATCCTTCAAATGGTCATATTTGGTGCTACTTTTCACAACGAGGTCATCTACATAGGCCTCTAAATTACGCCCACCGATGGCTTCTTGAATGTTTTCAGTCGAGCGCTGCACGTGGCTCCAGCGTTCTTTAACTCGAATGGCATCTTGACATAGCAGTAGACGCCGAAGGGTGTGATGAAGGCAGTCTTCTCTTTATCTTCTTTCGCCATGCTGATCTGATGGTATCCGGAATAAGCATCAAGAAAATTCATCAGTTCACAACCTGCAGTAGAATAAACTAATTGATCAATGCGAGGCAAAGGGAAGTCATCCTTTGGACAAGTAATATTTAAACTGGTAAAATCTACGCACATACGCCACTTACCATTATATTTTATGACCAGGATCGGATTCGCAAGCCATTCGGGGTGATCAACCTCCCGAATGAAACTGGCTTCAAGGAGCTTACCGAGCTCTGTTCTGATGGCTTCTTTACGAATAAGGGCGAAACGTTTTAGTCTTTGTTTGACTGGTTTTTTCTCAGGCTGGATGGCTAGCCTGTGCTCAATCATCTCCCTTGGAACTCCAGGCATATCAGATGGCTTCCACGCAAAGACATCTGAGTTGGCTTGAAGGAAGGTGAGGAGCTCGTCTTCCTATTTCTCACTTAATCCCGCGCTAATTCGGACTGTCTTGGATTGGTCATCGAGGCTAAGTGGTACTACCTGTACTTCCTCACTAGGCTGAGGAGTGGCTTTGATTTTTGCAGCCTTCCCTATTTTATCCTCCAAAGTAAGATCTTTCAGAGGTAACTGATCATCAAGTTCCAGCGACCTACGATCACATGAAAGTGCTACGGCCTGGTCGCCTTGCACCACAATCACGCCTTTTGGCCCAGGAATCTTGATCTTCTGGTAGGCGTGGTGTGTAGCTGCCATGAACTTTGTTAGAGATGGTCTTTCTAAAATAGCATTATAGGCAGACACAAAATCAACCTCTTCGGAAGTGATTAACTCAGTTCAAAAATTAGTAGCCGTACCGAAGGTTACTAGTAAAACTACTTGCCCTATTGGTGTAACAGACATACTCGACACTATCCCATAGAAGGGACTTGTCATTGGTTTAATCTTAGAACGAGGAATTTGCATCTCATCTAAGGTGTTAATAAATAGCGGTCTAAAGAACTACCACTATCTATTAATATTCTTCCTACTCTGCAATTATTTATGGTAGGGGAAACTACTGATGGTAATACCTTTAGGGACGTTCTCCTTAGTGAAGGTTATGGAGGTCTCTGACCACTTGGGGGTATTCCGGACGACCAGGTGGGACCTCAACATTGTTGACGTCTCTCCATGCTGCCTTGTACTGCCGTTTGGAGGTGTAGGTGGACGAACCCCTGTAAATGACATTGACGTGATGATCCGTCCTTTGAAACGGCATTTCCGTGTCCTTGTCACTACCTTGGACCTCTGGTGGTCCGCAATCTTCTGGTGGGACAGGCATTTGACCTTTCCCATCGTAGTAGTCATCCATATACTTCTACCAAGTATGGCAGTTGCGGAGGTCATGACCAGGAACTTTATGCAATGGGCACCAGCGCTCATTGCTCTTGGACGTACTCGCAGATTGTGGGGTAGTTTGATCGTTTGAACGACCTCCTTACCTCCTTTTGGTCCAAGGACCTTTATTCTTGTCGTAGGGTGGTCGTTGGTCAATCGCTACGACCTCCCTGGTGGACTTCTTGGGCCTCCCCTTCTCCTTCTTCTTAGGTTTTCCTCTACTGCTTGTGGAGTCTTCAGACCTCTTGGATTTATTTTCTTTGACATCCTCGAGGCCTGGCTGAGGAGGGGTGGTTCTCTTATCCACCATTCGGTTCCACTCCACTGCCTCATTGGCATTAGAGTACCAATCGGCCATGTCGAAGAGTTCTGACACGAACCTGGGCGGATTGATGTTGAGGCCTTCTGTGAACCCTCGATATCTCACCGCCTGTTTAAAAGCTTGAATAACAGAGTCATTAGAAATATTTGGGATAGTGTTACAGACTTCTATGAAACACTTTACAAACTATCGTAAATTTTCCTCGGAGGTTTGGCGGAGTCGATGCAAATCATCCTCCTTCTCCGGCTTTGTATAACAACTTTTGAAGTTGTTTTGCAATGCATTGCAAAGCATCTCCCAGTTATATATAGATCCCTCAAGCTGGTTGAATAGCCAAGTCGTGGTGGAACCCTTCAAAACTGTGGACATATAATTAGCCATTACCTTATCATCGCCTCTAGTAGCCTGAATGGCGGTAGTGTAGACTTGGAGGAATTTCGATGGATTTTGCGTCCCATCAAAAGTCTCTATACTCCCTGGCTTGAACTTCTCCGTCTAGGTAACATCTCTCAACCCGGTAGAAAAAGCTTTACAACGTGCATAAGGTCCAACACATTGTCGTGTATTACAGTGATTATTATGACCAGCAGGAGACCTGGGATGTTGTACTCCTTGCTCTAGAGTTAATCCTTCTGGAGGACGTGCGATAACGCTTGCTAAATAGCGAACACGCTCTGCAGGGGAATCCTCCTCTGGTCTATTTATAGTTTTACAAGCGTATGCATTTTGTCACAATAGTGCCTCTTCGCCCAAGGGTTGCGTCTCTTCGAGCCAACAGTCGTGTCTCTTCGTGATGACCGTTATCATCGATATCTCCACGTGTAGCTATCATTAACCACATGTGGGTAACCGCTTTCTAGGACCTCCTCTACGGGGGAGAGGTCCTGGAGGAACCCATAGAAGAGTTCCAACTGGGCCTCCGGAAGAGGCTTTGGAAACGGTCAAAGAAAAGACTTTTTAGAGCCCCACCTTCTGACTGTTTAATTGCTCTTGGGCCCAGAAAACTAACTTAGGCCCGGAAAAAACCTGGCTTATCTATAAATAAGCGAATAAAGATATACCCGAATAATTGACTAGTCAACAATCCTCGTCAGTAAGTTCTTCTACGACTACCCTCATAGTCGTAAGTCCTTCTATGACTACCTCATGGTTGTAAGTTCTTCTACGACAACCCCTATAGTCGCAAGTCCTTCTACGACTACCTCATGGTCGTAAGTTCTTCTACGATCAATCCTATAGTCGTAAGTCCTTCTACGACTACCTCATGGTCGTAAGCTTTTCTACGACCACCATGTGGTTGTAAGTCCTTCTACGACCGTGTCACCATTCGACTACTCTATAATCTATGGAGCTTCTGAGATAAGTAGGCCCAATTGATTAGGAATCTAAGCGATTAGTATACAATGTTATTCTTTAGAATAATCGCACGTATTCTCCTCTGTCTCGACAATAAGCTCGTCAAAGCGACGTGGGGTTACTACTCCAACAAGAATCGCCATCAATGTGCTCATTATATGAAATAATGAGGCACCTCTTAGTGTGGAGAAATGACCACCTCTTCAGATACTATATAAAGGCTACTGATCGATTGACGAGGAGGGAAAGGAGGCGCAATCAGAGCACAAGACATTAGACTTTAGTCTTTCTCTTGATCTGTATCAAAGATACTCAATATAGCCATACAGGAATAGGGTTGTTATTCTCTCCGAAGAAGGCATGAACTTGTATAAAATCCATGCGTCGTTCTCTCTGCATGATCAATCTTGGAAACCCCCCGAATCAAACAATCATACGTAAGATCTGTTCTAATACACTAACAGTCTTTATATTCAATTATTTGCAATTGTGATGGTTGTTAAGGGTGGAAAAAAAGCTTGAAACTCGTGAGCCAGCTCAACTCGTTAAAGGCTCGGCTCAACTCGGCTCGAACTCGGTTCCTTAACGAGCTGGGCCGGCAATTTAGCTCGTTTTCTTAACGAGCCGAGTTCGAGCTGGCTCGTGAGTTGCTCATTTAGCTCGTTAAAAAATTAGCACAATTGAGTAGTAGCACCAGGCCAGCCCAACCCAGCAACTCTTAGGCGGTCCAGGGAGGCCCAAGCCCGAAGTTGTGATCTCTGGATTTTCTGAAAATTTTATGTGGTTCATTTTCCTTTTTAGTGAGCCTAACGAGTCTAACGAGCCCTAAGCTGTGATCTCTTGACTTTCTTAACGAGCCTAACGAGCCGAGTTCGAGCTTTTTAATGAGCCGAGGCGAGCCTAGTATTCTGCTCGTTAGCTTATTGAGCCGAGCCGAGCTCGTTTTCTTAACGAGCATTACCGAGCCGAGCCGAGCCAAAGACTTGTTATCCACCTAATGGTTGTCATTAATTACCAAAGAGGGAAAGATTAGAGTATCTTAACCCACCATTATGAGTTGATGGTATGTTGTGGTAATCAATGGCAATGATGTTGTGGGGCTAATATTTTCCATGAGCTGGGTAAATAGGTTATGTTCTAAAATGATGAAGACTTTGGATGACATCATGAGTTGAGTATCATCAAGTCAAAGTTCAAAGAAGAGAATGCATCATGTGTTGATGTATATCAAAAACTCGAAAAGGAAATCATCATGTGTTGATGATATTCAAGTCAAGAGCTTGGAGTAGAGGATGCATCATATGTTGATGCACATCAAGATCCCGAAGAGGAGATGATCATGAGTTGATCATCAAATCAAGAAAAAGATCCATCATGTGTTGATGGAGGTCAAGTAAAGAATGCATCACGTGTTGATGCATATCAAGACAATGACCCGGACTTGAAGAGAAGATGTGCATCATCAAGCTTCAAGAGAATGTGCAAGGCAAAGGTATGACTAGCTAGGGCTAAGAATATGTTCCTAGTCTTTTATTGGTCTTGGTGTTTGGTTGAAAGACCGGATTGCTAGCATAGATTGCCGTACTATTAAGAGGGGTCTTGATTAGTAGCTTGAGTTAGTCATATGTTGATAGCTCTTAGTGCTTACTTTAGCTCTCGTTTGCATGTTGCCGATATTTGTGAATGTGTTTTGCAAATAGTCGAGGCTTATGCAAAATCCTTGTAGCATGTGTCTTTAGTTTACAAATGGTTTAAGTACATGTACCTTATTCATTCTGGTGTCATTCTAAAAGTTGACAAATGTGTTTTGCAACTTGTTGAGAATCTCGTCTTTAATCCTTGTTTGCATCGCGCATCAATTGGCAAATGTGTTTTGCAAATTAAGTTAAAGCGAAGTGCAAAATCTCTCTCTTAGCTTTGGCGGTCTGGCCGCTGGCCATTGGGCAGTCTGACCGGCCCATCTTGAGTGTGACCGGGCTGAGTGCTGGTCTTTGTGAACTGGCGGTTTGACCGCTAGTAGTGACCGGTCTGACCAGCCGGGCGTCCGGTCTGACCGCCATGTGTTGGCCGGTCTGACCGCCATGTGTTGGCCGGTCTGACCGGACCCCTGGTCAATCTCCTCGGTTAGCTTTTTTCAGAGAGCGTGTTTCTCTGGTTTTGGCTTGCTCTTTTGTGGAGCGGTCTAACCATTTTGGTCTGGTCTGACCGGCCCTTGTGAGGGCGGTCAGACCGGGTGTGTGTCCAACGACTAGTTTTATAGTCGTTGGAGCTTGGGCAGTTTGATCAGCCTTTAGTTGGCGGTCAGACCGGTTTACCCTGATTTTTCTGGAACTTTTCTCCAACGGCTAGTTTTTCTTGTGTGGGTATAAATACCCCTTGTGTCTGGTTGTGACAAAGGTTGCTGGTGCCATTACCATTCCCTTGAGCTAAGAGCAAGCACTCTCCTCTCTTTTGTGCATGTGTTGCACTTAGTGAGTTTAGAGAGCGCAACTCTAGTGCATGTGTTGCATTAGGTAGTGGATTGTGTATATACTTGAGCTTAGACACTTGATTTGTTCAAGTGGGCGTCTTCGACTTGTTACTCTTGGTGTTTGCCGACACCTATAAGGCTTGGAGGAGTTGCGTCGGTGATCTTCTCAAAGAAGGTTGTGAGAAGACCCAGGCGGTAATGAGTGGTTTGGTGCTCATCATCTCCGGAGTGGAGGAAGAGCAACCCTGATGTAAGATCGAGGAGGCCGACTAGAGGGGGGGGTGAATAGGCGTTTTAAAAACTTCTTTGGCTAAAACCGATTTCTAATGCGGAAGCTAATATAAATACGGTTTTGCACAATTAAAGCCTAAATCAACTAGGTTCACCTAAGTGCACCAACAATACAAGTCTATTGAAGAATATAGAATTAAACATATGACTTGAGCAATTCAATTCTAGCAATGGTGAATAGCACAATGAACTATTGCAATCATACACAATGAATAAGCAATTTACTACAAGGTATATAAATTGCACAATGTAAAGCAAATATTCATACACAATGAATATAAATGTAATAGTGAGACACAAGAGATCAAACCACAATTGACACGGCGATGTTTTACTGTGGTGATCGGAGACTTGCTTGGTCTCCCTAATCCACGTTGAGGGAAACCCAAACCAATTGGGCCGGCTCCACTAATTAAGCCTTCCTCCAAGGTAAGTCCAACCACTTGGACCGGTTCCAAACGAACCAACACCTCGCTCCACTAGGGTTGCTCCTTCCTCCTCTCCGGAGATGGCGAGCACCACACCACTCACAAACACCGGGCCTTCTCACAAGCTTCACTTGAGAAGATCACCGGACCACGACGCCTCCACGCCGTCTAGGTGTCGGCAAACACCAAGAGTAACAAGACTCCAACTTTCACTTGAACCAATCAAGTGCCAAAGCTCTATGGATACACAATCCACAACCTAATGCAACACATGCAATAGGATTTGCCTCTCCAACCTCTCTAAGTGCAACACATGCACAAATGAGTGTGAGAGGGCTTGCACTAGCTCAAAGGAACTCAATGGGGCACCAGCAACTCTCCCTCACACGGCCAAGGTGGGTATTTATAGCCCACACACAAAAACTAGCCGTTGGGACAAAGTCTGCTGAAAAACTTAGGAAATCGAACGATCGCCGTTATGGGGCGGTCGTACGCGCTTTCCTCCAACGGCTATAAAACTAGCCGTTGGTCACCAATCGAACGACCGCCAACCAAGGTCCGGTCAGACAAGACTAATCGGTACAACCGCACAAACACTGCGGTCGCATCGCTCCACAAAGGAGCGCCAAATGCGGCTAAGTCCCACGAACACTGCTCGGAATTTTACAACCGCCACAGAGAAAACGGAACGACGATGTGCGGTCGATCGCACTAAGAAAGCGGTCGAATCGCATCGCGGTCGATCACCAAACACCTACGGTCGACTCGCCCAAGGGTTTCTCAAAACAAAGATGAGCAACAAATGCATCTTCTCTCGAAAAACTGAACCGCTAACAAATAATCGGAATGACCGCCCACGGTCGTATCGCTCAAGACACGCCGGTACTACCGCTCCACACCCGAGCAACACATGCTCAAGAAAGTGCGGTCGTACCGCAGATAATCGCCAGTATGACCGCATCCCGGTCGCATCAAGCACATTACACGTCGGTTCATCCGATTTTCCGAGAAAACACAGATTGCATTCGCTTCAACTCAGATTGCAAAACACATTTACTAATTTGATGCTTAATGCACACAAGGGCTTAAGTGAGATTCTCAACAAGTTGCAAAACACATTTGCACACTTTTAGAATCACACCACAAGGAATAAGGTACATGGACTTACACCATTTGCAAAACGATTCGCAAACTTAAGTCACATGCTACAAGGATTAACCATGAGCCACAACTATTTGTAAAACACATTCACAAATATTGGCAACATGTTAAAGTGAGCTAGAGCAAACATAATGAGCTATCAACACATGACAAACTCAAGCTACTAGTCAAAGACCCCTCTTAATAGTACGGCAAACCTATACTAGCAATCCGGTCATCCAACCAAACACCAAGACCGGTAAAAGACTAGGAACAAATCCTTAGCCCTAGCTAGTCATACCTTTGCCTTGCGCAAACACTTGAAGCTTGATGACGCACATCCTTGCTTCAAGTCCGGGTTCTTGACTTGATATGCATCAACTCATGATGCATCCTTCACTTGACCTTCATCAACACATGATGAAGCTTTACTTCGGGATCTTGACTTGATGCTCATCAACACATGATGACATCCTCCATCTCGAGTCTTGACATGCATCACCACATGATGCACTCTTCACTTGACATCCATCAACTCATGATGGGTCTTCACTTGACTTGATGACTATCAACACATGATATCATCCCAAGTTGTCAACCATATGGAACATAACCTATTCATTCAACTCATGGAAAATGTTAGTTCCACAATATGATTATCATTAATTACCACAACATACCATTAACTCATAATGGCGGGACAAGATACCACAATCTTTCCCTCATTGGTAATTGATGATAACCACTTCAATAGCAAATAATTGAATAGAGTTTGGTATGAGTATATAAGTACTACATAAGTTATATATACTCAACATGAGTGTATACTGAACTACACAAGTCGATTAACTCAAGAATACATGAGCATATATTAACTACATAAGTCTCATATACTCATATGAATATATTAACTACACAAGTTAAACATATTCAAAGATATGTGAGTACACATGAACTACACAAGTTATGTTCTACTCACATATAAGTATATATAGACTACACAAGTCTTATACACTCTTATGAATAGATTAACTACGCAAGTTAAACATATTCAAGAATATGTGAGCACACATAAACTACACAAGTTATGTTATACTCACATATAAGTGTATATAGACTACACAAGTCATATATACACACTTGAATATACTAACTACATAAGTTATATATATTCAAGAATATGAGCATATATAAACTACACAAGTTATATATACTCACATGAATATATTAACTACACAAGTTAAATATATTCAAGGATATGAGTATATACGAACTACACAAGTTATATATATACTCATATGAATATATTAACTACACAAGTTAAATACATTCAAGAATATATGAACTACACAAGTCTCATATACTTATATGAATAAATTAACTATGCAAGTTAAATATATTCAAAGGACACGTTTCAAAGTAAAGATCCCAATTATATATGGACAAGGAAATATGGATCAATACTAATGAAACCACAAAACATATATTGAGCTCCCCCTAAATGTGTGCATACACAAATGTGTAATGGAAACATATGCACATATTCAAGTTAGACTTTTGGTGGAGTTCAACATATATTTTGGATCCGAGGAATGCAACAAGATATATGAATACAAAGTAGAATGCATACCTCTTTTGATCTTTATATCCAAACGAGACTAAACATGATATAACAAATAGAAATGTTAGTCTCACAAATAGATTCATCATTATGAATGCATACTGTTTGGATTTTCCTTTGTTTATCCAATGAATTGGATTTGTCATTAATCACATGCATGCATTCATGATTATTACCTTTATATCCAAATAAGACTACACAATATGTATATCAATGAAAGTGTTAGTCTCACAATTAGATTTTTCATTAATCACCAAAACTCCATTAACACATAATGGCAGGTCTAGATCCTTCAATCTCCCCCTTTTTGGTGATTGATGACAAATCCTTTATAAATGAGAACATTTGGATATAAATCAATCATAGGATAAGAAATGAAGCTTATTTGACTAATTGCATGCATTGAAATGACAAGAGAATCTTGGTAAACTCCCACTTTTGGCACCGCAAGATTCTCCCCCTTGATTCTCTCCCTAGATTATTCTCCCCCTAGATAAAGCTCAACCAAATGAACATCCAAATGTAGCTCATACAAATTCTCCCCCTTTTGGCATTAAGCACCAAAAACCGAAACAAATCTTAAGCAAAAGGAGAGTCTTTGCAAAACTTATGAGCTAGGCAATAAAACTCAGTTTATTTTGAGCAAATAAGCATACTCCCCCTTTTGGCATAAGACAACAAAAATCCAAAGTAAAACGAAGCCATAAGGGAGTCTTTTCAAATTAGTTTTCCCATATAATAGATTACCCATTTAAAAATCAAAACATTTTTCAATATTACTTTTTTTCAAAACCTTTTAGGAAAACTCCCCCTTACACAAAGGTTCCTCTTGGACATTCTTCTCCTTTGACACACAAAAATTTTCTTCTTGACTTGACACTTCTTTGACACACAACGAGTTTTCTTCGTACAATCCATATATTTTCTTTTGACACACAAAAGCTCCTTTATCCAATTATCTCCTCTTTGTCATCTTTTGAAATTTTCCATCCAAAACTTAAGATGACTTCAACCTTCTCTCTTTCACTTGACGACACCACTTGTTGGTAAAACATGTAGATATCACTTGTAAATAATACTCTTGTAGATCCACATGTTGATACCACTTGAAGAAAACATCGTCGACAAGGCTTGAAAGCAAAGATGATACCAAATAATAATTAATTCCACTTGTAGATACTTGGTACCACTTGGAGAGATAAGACTTAGATAGATACCACTTGAAAAGATATATCATGAAATGAAAGTATCGAGAGATACCACATGAAAAAGATATATCATGAATTGGAGGTATCGAGAGAGCTTGGTTTGAAAAGAATTGATTGGCAAGGATTGAAATAGATATCACTTGTAGGTGGGTATAAGAAGTATACCACTTGAAGGATATCACTAGAAAGAATACCACTTATAAAGACAAGATGATATCATTTGAAGAATACCACTTGTAAACATAAGTAATATGAATTCCATGCCTAGATCAAGATGATCAAAAGGTGCTACCACTTAAAGGAATACCACTTGAATGATAAACATATCACAAGGATCAAAATGGTATTTGGACTCAACAAAGCATGAGTGGGTAGCTTGCAAGGATTACAAGGATCAACTTGACTTGAGAGGATAGCCAAAAGATTTAGATTTGAATCTTTTCGATGTCAAGATGATTTTGAGAAGCTACTCTTGGAAAGGATACCACTTGAATAATTGCACTTGCAATCAAGGACAATTAGTAGTGAGTAGCTTGCAAGGATAACAAGGATCAATCTTGACATGAGGGAGGCAGTCAAAAAGATTTAGAATTGAATAGAATTGAAATGGAATCAATTGATCAGAAAACAGCAAAATCGGTACAACCGCAGTTCAATTGCTGGTCATACCGTTCTTCGTCGCATCACTGCAAAGGCAAAGGCGCATCAGAAAATCGGTTGTACCGCCGCTGAATAACTCCTATTGCTCGATTTTCTCGGAGCTTCGAATAGATCAAGGAATAGGAAATTTTGCAAATGATCCTTTGTTTTAATATTCAAATAAATGTTACTTAGGATCCTTATGCATTAGATTGGAGATAGTAAACTTCAATGAATATAGTTTTTATGAATTAGTCTTTTGAATTTTCGAATAAAGCTCATTTTTGAGAAACTTCTATACAAGAAGTCAAATTTGAGCAAATGAGGAAATTAAAGCATCAAATTTCATGTGTGAGTTATGAATACCATTATGGACCTTTTCATGTGAATAATTTTGGTTCATATGGCAAAACTCACTTAAGTGCTAGAAAGTGACCACTTAGGTCAACCTTGAATTTTGGACGAGTTTCAAAATCAAATAACTTTTGATGAGTTGGTATTTTGGAAATCTTTTGAATACCAAATATGTTTAGAATAGCCAACTCTAGGATTTTCCTTTTGGGACAATTGTCAATTTCTTTTAGAATAGATTTTACACAAAAGCCTAGTTTATGTCAAAAACAAGATACTATGATCTAAGATTTTGGGAAGAATTTCATTTTCTTTTGAAATAGATTTTTCTTGAACCAAAACCTTTGCAAAATATTTGAAACTCATTTGTATACATTTTGCAACTAGTTTTTCAAAGTATATACTAATAATTTCAAGATTTTGACTTTTGGCTAAATGGCTCAATTTTGAAAAACAATACTAGTACTTAATTAATTTAGGCACACTAAGGGATGTGATATACATGACTATGATTTAGCACTCCTTAATGTGCCACAACTTTCTTGCTCAAGAAATTAATAACAACGAATTAGCACAAGAGCAAGAACAACCCTTTTAAGATTTTACATGAATACAACCTACACAAGGTATAAGGGCTAGATACTTCAATGTAAATACTTGTTACCGAGATAGCATTGGTTTATGATATTTATCTTCCTTAAGCTTGGCTCCAATTTTGTATATGATGGAATCCACCTCTTCATATATGAGCCAAACCTCCAATGCTTCTCCAAGTACCTATTTAATCATTTAAGCGCATTTTGGTACCCAATACTTGGTTGGGTCCATGAATGTTAGTCACAACACTTTTGGGCACCCAAATGGCCCTAGCATTAGTTTTATGTAAACTAACATTCCTAGCAAACACATTGCCATTTCTATCCTTTCTAAGCAAATAATGATCATTATAGATGATAGGCTTAGGAGTGATACCTTTGGGACATTCCTTACTAAAATGTCTTTTCTCCCGGCAATTGTAGCAAGTTGGACTTTTGCTTCCCCTACTTGTCTTCTTATCTTGTTCAACACCGGTTTGCCTCTTCTTTGATGACATTGACTTGTCATCCTTTTGATTTGGGCATACCGAGGCAGTGTGACCATTCTTCTTGCATCCAAAGCACTTGATATTGTTGACTTGTTTTCTATCTTGCTTTGGAATGCTCTTCACCTTCTTCTTGGCGGTGAGACCAAGTCCTCCTTTGTCATTCTTCTTGTTAGGGCATACGGAGGCGATATGACCCTTTTCATGACAACCAAGACATTTGATATTTTTCTTTGTATGTCTTATGTTGTGTCTTGTCTTGCTATTCTCCTTCTTCAAAGGAGTGAAGCCAATTCCTCTCTTGTCGTTTGATCTTTGTTGCTTACTTAATATATCGTCAAGAGAGGCTTTCCCTTTGTAGCTTCTTTCCAAGTCAATTTTCAATTTTGTGACTTGGTCCTTGAGCTCTTTATTTTCTTCTACAAGATTAGTCTCAACAAGCATAGAAGAAATAGGAGCATCTAATTTAGAGCAACAAGGCATATCAATTAAATCATCACAAGAAGTGGATATATTGATTTTAGATGAATTGCATGAAATAGGAGCTATGCATGGCATATCATCTAATAAATCACATGTTATTCCTATATCCACTTTAGAGCTAGTATAATTTTTAAGAAGGAGGGTTTCATGTTCATTCTTTAGAATATCATAATTATTTTGAAGCAAGTTCAATTCTTTCTTCAAAACTTTGAATTTTGAAACCTCCTTTCCCATAAAAACATTTTGTTCTTCTAGCATATCTATCAACTCATCATATGAAGGTTCATCATTATCATCATCATTATATACCTTCTTTTTACCTTTTGCCATAAAGCAATGAGGCGATGTTGATGGAGTTGATATGTCATTATTTTCAAGCTAGAAGTTGATGTGGAGGAGCTTGTGGACTTTTCATCATCGGAGTTTGAGATTGAGCATTCATATCCCGATGTCCACTCTTGAATGCACTCATCATTTGTGGAGGTGCTTGTGCATTCATCGTCGTCGGAGTTGGAGATTGAGCATTCTTCTCCCGACGACCTCTCTTGTATGCAATCCTCATTAGTTGAAATGGACATTTCATAATATGTTTGAAGTTGTGTCCACATTTCATGAGTGTTCTTGAAATCGCATACCGTATAGAACACATCTACACTCAAAGCACTAAATAAAGCGTTAGTTGCTTTGGCATCGAGATGTAAGCATTTCTCTTCCTCAATTGTTGGAGCTAGTTGATCCAATAGAGGAGAAAAGCCAACATCTACAATCCGCCATATATTTAGGCCCATGGCCTTAAAATAACATGACATGCGGATTTTCCAATGAGCATAATTTGTGCCATCAAATTTAGGTGCTTCACCTAGGTGCACAATTTTACTAGTCGCCATCCTTTACTCTCTAGACGGTTAAGTCTAATAAATGAGAGACCAAGCTCTGATACCACTTGTAAGATCGAGGAGGCCGACTAGAGGAGGGTGAATAGGCGTTTAAAACTTCTTTGGCTAAAACCGATTTCTAATGCGAAGCTAATATAAATACGGTTTTGCACAATTAAAGCCTAAATCAACTAGGTTCACCTAAGTGCACCAACAATACAAGTCTATTGAAGAATATAGAATTAAACATATGACTTGAGCAATTCAATTCTAGCAATGGTGAATAGCACAATGAACTATTGCAATCATACACAATGAATAAGCAATTTACTACAAGGTATATAAATTGCACAATGTAAAGCAAATATTCATACACAATGAATATAAATGTAATAGTGAGACACAAGAGATCAAACCACAATTGACACGGCGATGTTTTACGTGGTGATCGGAGACTTGCCGGTCTCCCTAATCCACGTTGAGGGAAACCCAAACCAATTGGGCGGCTCCACTAATTAAGCCTTCCTCCAAGGTAAGTCCAACCACTTGGATCGGTTCCAAAACGAACCAACACCTCGCTCCACTAGGGTTGCTCCTTCCTCCTCTCCGGAGATGGCGAGCACCACACCACTCACAAACACCGGCCTTCTCACAAGCTTCACTTGAGAAGATCACCGGACCACGACGCCTCCACGCCGTCTAGGTGTCGGCAAACACCAAGAGTAACAAGACTCCAACTTTCACTTGAACCAATCAAGTGCCAAAGCTCTATGGATACACAATCCACAACCTAATGCAACACATGCAATAGGATTTGCCTCTCCAACCTCTCTAAGTGCAACACATGCACAAATGAGTGTGAGAGGGCTTGCACTAGCTCAAAGGAACTCAATGGGGCACCAAAGAACTCTCCCTCACACGGCCAAGGTGGGTATTTATAGCCCACACACAAAAACTAGCCGTTGGGACAAAGTCTCGAAAAAGTTAGGAAATCGAACGACCGCCGTTATGGGGCGGTCGTATCGCTTTTCCTCCAACGGCTATAAAACTAGCCGTTGGTCACCAATCGAACGACCGCCAACCAAGGTCCGGTCAGACAAGACTAATCGGTACAACCGCACAAACACTGCGGTCGCATCGCTCCACAAAGGAGCGCCAAATGCGGCTAAGTCCCACGAACACTGCTTCGGAATTTTACAACCGCCACAGAGAAAACGGAACGACGATGCGCGGTCGTATCGCACCAAGAAAGCGGTCGAACCGCATCGCGGTCGTATCGCCTAAACACCTACGGTCGCACTTCGCCCAAGGGTTTCTCAAAACAAAGATGAGCAACAAATGCATCTTCTCCGAAAAATCGAACCGCTAACAAATAATCGAATGACCGGCCTACGGCCGCGTACGCCAAGACACGCCGGTACTACCGCTTCCACACCCAGAGCAACACATGCTCAAGAAAAGTGGTCGCATCACAGATAATCGCCCAGATGACCGCATCCGGTCGTATCAAGACATTACACGCTTCGGTTCATCCGATTTTCCCGAGAAAATACAGATTGCATTCGCTTCAACTCAAATTGCAAAACACATTTACTAATTTGATGCGCAATGCACACAAGGGCTTAAGTGAGATTCTCAACAAGTTGCAAAACACATTTGCACACTTTTAGAATCACACCACAAGGAATAAGGTACATGGACTTACACCATTTGCAAAACGATTCGCAAACTTAAGTCACATGCTACAAGGATTAACCATGAGCCACAACTATTTGTAAAACACATTCACAAATATTGGCAACATGTTAAAGTGAGCTAGAGCAAACACAATGAGCTATCAACACATGACAAACTCAAGCTACTAGTCAAAGACCCTCTTAATAGTACGGCAAACCTATACTAGCAATCCGGTCATCCAACCAAACACCAAGACCGTAAAAGACTAGGAACAAATCCTTAGCCCTAGCTAGTCATACCTTTGCCTTGCGCAAACACTTGAAGCTTGATGACGCACATCCTTGCTTCAAGTCCGGTTCTTGACTTGATATGCATCAACTCATGATGCATCCTTCACTTGACCTTCATCAACACATGATGAAGCTTTCTTCGGGATCTTGACTTGATGCTCATCAACACATGATGACATCTTCCATCTCGAAGTCTTGATATGCATCAACACATGATGCACTCTTCACTTGACATCCATCAACTCATGATGGGTCTTCACTTGACTTGATGACTATCAACACATGATATCATCCCAAGTTGTCAACCATATGGAACATAACCTATTCATCCAACTCATGGAAAATGTTAGTTCCACAATATGATTATCATTAATTACCACAACATACCATTAACTCATAATGGCGGGACAAGATACCACAATCTTTCCCTCATTGGTAATTGATGATAACCACTTCAATAGCAAATAATTGAATAGAGTTTGGTATGAGTATATAAGTACTACATAAGTTATATATACTCAACATGAGTGTATACGAACTACACAAGTCGTATTAACTCAAGAATACATGAGCATATATTAACTACATAAGTCTCATATACTCATATGAATATATTAACTACACAAGTTAAACATATTCAAAGATATGTGAGTACACATGAACTACACAAGTTATGTTCTACTCACATATAAGTATATATAGACTACACAAGTCTTATACACTCTTATGAATAGATTAACTACATAAGTTAAACATATTCAAGAATATGTGAGCACACATAAACTACACAAGTTATGTTATACTCACATATAAGTGTATATAGACTACACAAGTCATATATACACACTTGAATATACTAACTACATAAGTTATATATATTCAAGAATATGAGCATATATAAACTACACAAGTTATATATACTCACATGAATATATTAACTACACAAGTTAAATATATTCAAGGATATGAGTATATACTGAACTACACAAGTTATATATATACTCATATGAATATATTAACTACACAAGTTAAATACATTCAAGAATATATGAACTACACAAGTCTCATATACTTATATGAATAAATTAACTATGCAAGTTAAATATATTCAAAGGACATGTTTCAAAGTAAAGATCCCAATTATATATGGACAAGGAAATATGGATCAATACTAATGAAACCACAAAACATATATTGAGCTCCCCCTAAATGTGTGCATACACAAATGTGTAATGGAAACATATGCACATATTCAAGTTAGACTTTTGGTGGAGTTCAACATATATTTTGGATCCGAGGAATGCAACAAGATATATGAATACAAAGTAGAATGCATACCTCTTTTGATCTTTATATCCAAACGAGACTAAACATGATATAACAAATAGAAATGTTAGTCTCACAAATAGATTCATCATTATGAATGCATACCTATTTGGATTTTCCTTTTGTTTATCCAATGAATTGGATTTGTCATTAATCACATGCATGCATTCATGATTATTACCTTTATATCCAAATAAGACTACACAATATGTATATCAATGAAAGTGTTAGTCTCACAATTAGATTTTTCATTAATCACCAAAACTCCATTAACACATAATGGCAGGTCTAGATCCTTCAATCTCCCCCTTTTTGGTGATTGATGACAAATCCTTTATAAATGAGAACATTTGGATATAAATCAATCATAGGATAAGAAATGAAGCTTATTTGACTAATTGCATGCATTGAAATGACAAGAGAATCTTGGTAAACTCCCACTTTTGGCACCACAAGATTCTCCCCTTGATTCTCTCCCTAGATTATTCTCCCCTAGATAAAGCTCAACCAAATGAACATCCAAATGTAGCTCATACAAATTCTCCCCCTTTTGGCATTAAGCACCAAAAACCGAAACAAATCTTAAGCAAAAGGAGAGTCTTTGCAAAACTTATGAGCTAGGCGATAAAACTCAGTTTATTTTGAGCAAATAAGCATACTCCCCCTTTTGGCATAAGACAACAAAAATCCAAAGTAAAACGAAGCCATAAGGGAGTCTTTTCAAATTAGTTTTCCCATATAATAGATTACCCATTTAAAAATCAAAACATTTTTCAATATTACTTTTTTTCAAAACCTTTTAGGAAAACTCCCCCTTACACAAAGGTTCCTCTTGGACATTCTTCTCCTTTGACACACAAAAATTTTCTTCTTGACGACACTTCTTTGACACACAACGAGTTTTCTTCGTACAATCCATATATTTTCTTTTGACACACAAAAGCTCCCTTTATCCAATTATCTCCCTCTTTGTCATCTTTTGAAATTTTCCATCCAAAACTTAAGATGACTTCAACCTTCTCTCTTTCACTTGACGACACCACTTGTTGGTAAAACATGTAGATATCACTTGTAAATAATACTCTTGTAGATCCACATGTTGATACCACTTGAAGAAAACATGCGTCGACAAGGCTTGAAAGCAAAGATGATACCAAATAATAATTAATTCCACTTGTAGATACTTGGTACCACTTGGAGAGATAAGACTTAGATAGATACCACTTGAAAAGATATATCATGAAATGAAAGTATCGGAGAGATACCACATGAAAAAGATATATCATGAATTGGAGGTATCGGAGAGAGCTTGGTTTGAAAAGAATTGATTGGCAAGGATTGAAATAGATATCACTTGTAGGTGGGTATAAGAAGTATACCACTTGAAGGATATCACTAGAAAGAATACCACTTATAAAGACAAGATGATATCATTTGAAGAATACCACTTGTAAACATAAGTAATATGAATTCCATGCCTAGATCAAGATGATCAAAAGGTGCTACCACTTAAAGGAATACCACTTGAATGATAAACATATCACAAGGATCAAAATGGTATTTGGACTTAACAAAGCATGAGTGGGTAGCTTGCAAGGATTACAAGGATCAACTTGACTTGAGAGGATAGCCAAAAGATTTAGATTTGAATCTTTTCGATGTCAAGATGATTTTGAGAAGCTACTCTTGGAAAGGATACCACTTGAATAATTGCACTTGCAATCAAGGACAATTAGTAGTGAGTAGCTTGCAAGGATAACAAGGATCAATCTTGACATGAGGGAGGCAGTCAAAAAGATTTAGAATTGAATAGAATTGAAATGGAATCAATTGATCAAAAAGCAAAAAAATCGGTACAACCGCAGTTCAATTGCTGGTCATACCGTTCTTGGTCGCATCGCCGTGCAAAGGGTTTCGCATCAAAATCGGTTGTACCGCGAATAACTCCTATTGTTCGATTTTCCGGAGCTTCGAATAGATCAAGGAATAGGAAATTTTGCAAATGATCCTTTGTTTTAATATTCAAATAAATGTTACTTAGGATCCTTATGCATTAGATTGGAGATAGTAAACTTCAATGAATATAGTTTTTATGAATTAGTCTTTTGAATTTTCGAATAAAGCTCATTTTTGAGAAACTTCTATACAAGAAGTCAAATTTGAGCAAATGAGGAAATTAAAGCATCAAATTTCATGTGTGAGTTATGAATACCATTATGGACCTTTTCATGTGAATAATTTTGGTTCATATGGCAAAACTCACTTAAGTGCTAGAAAGTGACCACTTAGGTCAACCTTGAATTTTGGACGAGTTTCAAAATCAAATAACTTTTGATGAGTTGGTATTTTGGAAATCTTTTGAATACCAAATATGTTTAGAATAGCCAACTCTAGGATTTTCCTTTTGGGACAATTGTCGAATTTCTTTTAGAATAGATTTTACACACAAGCCTAGTTTATGTCAAAAACAAGATACTATGATCTAAGATTTTGGGAAGAATTTCATTTTCTTTTGAAATAGATTTTTCTTGAACCAAAACCTTTGCAAAATATTTGAAACTCATTTGTATACATTTTGCAACTAGTTTTTCAAAGTATATACTAATAATTTCAAGATTTTGACTTTTGGCTAAATGGCTCAATTTTGAAAAACAATACTAGTACTTAATTAATTTAGGCACACTAAGGGATGTGATATACATGACTATGATTTAGCACTCCCCCTTAATGTGCCACAACTTTCTTGCTCAAGAAATTAATAACAACGAATTAGCACAAGAGCAAGAACAACCCTTTTTAAGATTTTACATGAATACAACCTACACAAGGTATAAGGGCTAGATACTTCAATGTAAATACTTGTTACCGAGATAGCATTGGTTTATGATATTTATCTTCCTTAAGCTTGGCTCCAATTTTGTATATGATGGAATCCACCTCTTCATATATGAGCCAAACCTCCAATGCTTCTCCAAGTACCTATTTAATCATTTAAGCGCATTTTGGTACCCAATACTTGGTTGGGTCCATGAATGTTAGTCACAACACTTTTGGGCACCCAAATGGCCCTAGCATTAGTTTTATGTAAACTAACATTCCTAGCAAACACATTGCCATTTCTATCCTTTCTAAGCAAATAATGATCATTATAGATGATAGGCTTAGAGTGATACCTTTGGGACATTCCTTACTAAAATGTCTTTTCTCCCGCAATTGTAGCAAGTTGGACTTTTGCTTCCCCTACTTGTCTTCTTATCTTGTTCAACACCGGTTTGCCTCTTCTTTGATGACATTGACTTGTCATCCTTTTGATTTGGGCATACCGAGGCAATGTGACCATTCTTCTTGCATCCAAAGCACTTGATATTGTTGACTTGTTTTCTATCTTGCTTTGGAATGCTCTTCACCTTCTTCTTGGCGGTGAGACCAAGTCCTCCTTTGTCATTCTTCTTGTTAGGGCATACGGAGGCGATATGACCCTTTCATGACAACCAAGACATTTGATATTTTTCTTTGTATGTCTTATGTTGTGTCTTGTCTTGCTATTCTCCTTCTTCAAAGGAGTGAAGCCAATTCCTCTCTTGTCGTTTGATCTTTGTTGCTTACTTAATATATCGTCAAGAGAGGCTTTCCCTTTGTAGCTTCTTTCCAAGTCAATTTTCAATTTTGTGACTTGGTCCTTGAGCTCTTTATTTTCTTCTACAAGATTAGTCTCAACAAGCATAGAAGAAATAGGAGCATCTAATTTAGAGCAACAAGGCATATCAATTAAATCATCACAAGAAGTGGATATATTGATTTTAGATGAATTGCATGAAATAGGAGCTATGCATGGCATATCATCTAATAAATCACATGTTATTCCTATATCCACTTTAGAGCTAGTATAATTTTTAAGAAGGAGGGTTTCATGTTCATTCTTTAGAATATCATAATTATTTTGAAGCAAGTTCAATTCTTTCTTCAAAACTTTGAATTTTGAAACCTCCTTTCCCATAAAAACATTTTGTTCTTCTAGCATATCTATCAACTCATCATATGAAGGTTCATCATTATCATCATCATTATATACCTTCTTTTTACCTTTTGCCATAAAGCAATGAGGCGATGTTGATGGAGTTGATATGTCATTATTTTCAAGCTAGAAGTTGATGTGGAGGAGCTTGTGGACTTTTCATCATCGGAGTTTGAGATTGAGCATTCATATCCCGATGTCCACTCTTGAATGCACTCATCATTTGTGGAGGTGCTTGTGCATTCATCGTCGTCGGAGTTGGAGATTGAGCATTCTTCTCCGACGACCTCTCTTGTATGCAATCCTCATTAGTTGAAATGGACATTTCATAATATGTTTGAAGTTGTGTCCACATTTCATGAGTGTTCTTGAAATCGCATACCGTATAGAACACATCTACACTCAAAGCACTAAATAAAGCGTTAGTTGCTTTGGCATCGAGATGTAAGCATTTCTCTTCCTCAATTGTTGGAGCTAGTTGATCCAATAGAGGAGAAAAGCCAACATCTACAATCCGCCATATATTTAGGCCCATGGCCTTAAAATAACATGACATGCGGATTTTCCAATGAGCATAATTTGTGCCATCAAATTTAGGTGCTTCACCTAGGTGCACAATTTTACTAGTCGCCATCCTTTACTCTCTAGACGGTTAAGTCTAATAAATGAGAGACCAAGCTCTGATACCACTTGTAAGATCGAGGAGGCCGACTAGAGGGAGGGTGAATAGGCGTTTTAAAACTTCTTTGGCTAAAACCGATTTCTAATGCGAAGCTAATATAAATACGGTTTTGCACAATTAAAGCCTAAATCAACTAGGTTCACCTAAGTGCACCAACAATACAAGTCTATTGAAGAATATAGAATTAAACATATGACTTGAGCAATTCAATTCTAGCAATGGTGAATAGCACAATGAACTATTGCAATCATACACAATGAATAAGCAATTTACTACAAGGTATATAAATTGCATAATGTAAAGCAAATATTCATACACAATGAATATAAATGTAATAGTGAGACACAAGAGATCAAACCACAATTGACACGGCGATGTTTTACTGCAGTGATCGGAGACTTGCCGGTCTCCCTAATCCACGTTGAGGGAAACCCAAACCAATTGGGCCGGCTCCACTAATTAAGCCTTCCTCCAAGGTAAGTCCAACCACTTGGATCGGTTCCAAACGAACCAACACCTCGCTCCACTAGGGTTGCTCCTTCCTCCTCTCCGGAGATGGCGAGCACCACACCACTCACAAACACCGGCCTTCTCACAAGCTTCACTTGAGAAGATCACCGACCACGACGCCTCCACGCCGCCTAGGTGTCGGCAAACACCAAGAGTAACAAGACTCCAACTTTCACTTGAACCAATCAAGTGCCAAAGCTCTATGGATACACAATCCACAACCTAATGCAACACATGCAATAGGATTTGCCTCTCCAACCTCTCTAAGTGCAACACATGCACAAATGAGTGTGAGAGGGCTTGCACTAGCTCAAAGGAACTCAATGGGGCACCAGAACTCTCCCTCACACGGCCAAGGTGGGTATTTATAGCCCACACACAAAAACTAGCCGCTGGGACAAAGTCTGTTGAAAAAGTTAGGAAATCGAACGATCGCCGTTATGGGGCGGTCGTCGCTTTTCCTCCAACGGCTATAAAACTAGCCGTTGGTCACCAATCGGAACGACCGCCAACCAAGGTCCGGTCGTACCGCACTAATCGGTACAACCGCACAAACACCTGCGGTCGTACCGCTCCACAAAGGAGCGCCAAATGCGCTAAGTCCCACTAACACCGTGCTCGAATTTTACAACCGCCACAGAGAAAACGGAACGACCGATGTGCGGTCGTATCAACACCAAGAAAGCGGTCGAATCAAGATCGCGGTCGTATCGCCCAAACACCTACGGCCGTACCGCCCAAGGGTTTCTCAAAACAAAGATGAGCAACAAATGCATCTTCTCCGGAAAAGCGAACCGCTAACAATAATCGGAATGACCGCCTACGGTCGTATCCGCCAAGACACGCCGGTACTACCGCTCCACACCCAGAGCAACACATGCTCAAGAAAAGTGGTCGCATCATTGATAATCGCCGGTATGACCGCATCCCGGTCGCATCGCACATTACACGCTCGGTTCATCCGATTTTCCGAGAAAACACAGATTGCATTCGCTTCAACTCAAATTGCAAAACACATTTACTAATTTGATGCTAATGCACACAAGGGCTTAAGTGAGATTCTCAACAAGTTGCAAAACACATTTGCACACTTTTAGAATCACACCACAAGGAATAAGGTACATGGACTTACACCATTTGCAAAACGATTCGCAAACTTAAGTCACATGCTACAAGGATTAACCATGAGCCACAACTATTTGTAAAACACATTCACAAATATTGGCAACATGTTAAAGTGAGCTAGAGCAAACACAATGAGCTATCAATACATGACAAACTCAAGCTACTAGTCAAAGACCCCTCTTAATAGTACGGCAAACCTATACTAGCAATCCGGTCATCCAACCAAACACCAAGACCGGTAAAAGACTAGGAACAAATCCTTAGCCCTAGCTAGTCATACCTTTGCCTTGAGCAAACACTTGAAGCTTGATGACGCACATCCTTGCTTCAAGTCCGGTTCTTGACTTGATATGCATCAACTCATGATGCATCCTTCACTTGACCTTCATCAACACATGATGAAGCTTTACTTCAGGATCTTGACTTGATGCTCATCAACACATGATGACATCCTCCATCCCGAAGTCTTGACATGCATCACCACATGATGCACTCTTCACTTGACATCCATCAACTCATGATGGGTCTTCACTTGACTTGATGACTATCAACACATGATATCATCCCAAGTTGTCAACCATATGGAACATAACCTATTCATTCAACTCATGGAAAATGTTAGTTCCACAATATGATTATCATTAATTACCACAACATACCATTAACTCATAATGGCGGGACAAGATACCACAATCTTTCCTCATTGGTAATTGATGATAACCACTTCAATAGCAAATAATTGAATAGAGTTTGGTATGAGTATATAAGTACTACATAAGTTATATATACTCAACATGAGTGTATACTTAACTACACAAGTCGATTAACTCAAGAATACATGAGCATATATTAACTACATAAGTCTCATATACTCATATGAATATATTAACTACACAAGTTAAACATATTCAAAGATATGTGAGTACACATGAACTACACAAGTTATGTTCTACTCACATATAAGTATATATAGACTACACAAGTCTTATACACTCTTATGAATAGATTAACTACGCAAGTTAAACATATTCAAGAATATGTGAGCACACATAAACTACACAAGTTATGTTATACTCACATATAAGTGTATATAGACTACACAAGTCATATATACACACTTGAATATACTAACTACATAAGTTATATATATTCAAGAATATGAGCATATATAAACTACACAAGTTATATATACTCACATGAATATATTAACTACACAAGTTAAATATATTCAAGGATATGAGTATATACGAACTACACAAGTTATATATATACTCATATGAATATATTAACTACACAAGTTAAATACATTCAAGAATATATGAACTACACAAGTCTCATATACTTATATGAATAAATTAACTATGCAAGTTAAATATATTCAAAGGACACGTTTCAAAGTAAAGATCCCAATTATATATGGACAAGGAAATATGGATCAATACTAATGAAACCACAAAACATATATTGAGCTCCCCCTAAATGTGTGCATACACAAATGTGTAATGGAAACATATGCACATATTCAAGTTAGACTTTTGGTGGAGTTCAACATATATTTTGGATCCGAGGAATGCAACAAGATATATGAATACAAAGTAGAATGCATACCTCTTTTGATCTTTATATCCAAACGAGACTAAACATGATATAACAAATAAAAATGTTAGTCTCACAAATAGATTCATCATTATGAATGCATACCTGTTTGGATTTTCCTTTTGTTTATCCAATGAATTGGATTTGTCATTAATCACATGCATGCATTCATGATTATTACCTTTATATCCAAATAAGACTACACAATATGTATATCAATGAAAGTGTTAGTCTCACAATTAGATTTGTCATTAATCACCAAAACTCCATTAACACATAATGGCAGGTCTAGATCCTTCACCCGAGTAGATCGAGGTGTTGGTTCGAGTTGTGAACCGGTCCAATTTGGTTGGACTTACCTTGGAGGTGTTGGCTCAACTGAGGAGCCGGTCCAACGTGATTGGGCTTACCTCAACGTGGATTAGGGGAGACTGACAAGTCTCCGAACACCACAGTAAAACATCTTTGAATCATTATGGTTTGCCTTCTTGTGCTTTACTCTATTGCAATTTATATTCCTAGAATTAAATTGCTTACATGTCTTTGTTTGTTTGCTATCATTATTGATAGTCTTATATTGTTAGTGCACTTAGTCGAGACTAGTTGTTTTAGGTTTTAACTGAACAAAATCGAATTGATTTACAATTCCGCTTAACACTCAGTTTTAGCCAAAAGATTTTAAAAACCGCTTATTCACCCTCCACTAGTCGGCCTCTCGATCTTACAACCGCCCCTCAACCATCTTAAAGTTCAAGTGGGTAGCAGTTATGAATGACTCATTCCCATTATCCCCTTCGGAATATTTCTCATCAAGGTCGTCCCAGAGTTGCTTAGCATATTTGAAGTTAACATACACGTCGAACAGCCGGTTTGATAGGATGGCTAACAAACGAGCTAAGACTGAATTGTTCGTATCCTCCCACCACGTCATAGCCACGGTTTCCAATAGGAACATTGGAGGATTTGATATGACCCAAAAAAGTTTGAGGTCAGTTAGCCATAGTTTTGTTTTAGCCTGCCAATGTTTAAAGTTGGCACCATTAAGTACTTCCGGCTTAACGACATCATACGAGGAAGCCATTTGTTCAATTATTGGTTTTATGAATTGTTGTAAAATTAGCGGTTTTAGCAAATATTCCTAATTAATTCTAGCATAATTAACGATAATTAAAGCATAATTACGACAACATCTAAATGACAAAATTAATATAAAAACATGTAACATCTTCATGTCATTTAAACATGATTAAATGCTCAAAAGATAGAACTTGACAACAATAGAAATTAGCATAATGCTCAGATTTTAATTGCTTGTTTATTGCTCTCAGATGTCGGGCTGCTCAAGATGTAATCTTGGCCTCTTCGCCACGTTTGTCAATATTCTTCACTAATTAAGTATGACAACGACAAATCAGACTTTGAGCTCAAACTAATACTTTACTAATATGTCAAGATTTATCTCATAAACAGCAATAATACTTTCAGTCAACAGAGGATCATTTGTTCAACAGTGTAAATGAAATCACAATTTTAGCACATTAGACTTATTGTAAACAGGATATCACCGTGCAAGAGTTCACAAAATTTAGGACTTAAGCCTTTCGGCAAACAGGATCAACAAGATCTCCACACAAAATGATCAAGCTCATTTCAGTCACAACCGAACTATAGAGAGTGTCAGAACAGAACTGCTAGAGCCTAGAGATAAAGCTGACAACAGTAAGCAATTCAATTGGCGGCATAAGTCTGATTTAGTTATCAATTCAATTTCATAACATGATAATTATCATTATCGAGGATTAATCCAAGCCCACAATCATTACTTAGCAATGTCTCCCGATGCTAGTTTCAATAAAATCAATCACAATAGCTACAAATATATTGAAACAGATACTCCCGAGGCAACGGGCAAATATAGCAAAATGAAGAGAGCACTTATTTATTTGTTTGTTTGTTTATTTATTATTCATTCATTCATAACCATCGCGTCTAACCAAAATTAAATGTTGCCCGTCTAAAAATATAAATAAATGCTCCCATATTTAAACCGTGCAATACGTATACGCAGTTACAAGAAACATCATTTTTCATTTCCAATCCAAGCAATGAAGCACACGTTCCAGCTACGCCATGAAAAATGGCGCGCTGTTAGGGATGCAAATGACTTTCTTGCCTTCTACGCCATGAATCCTTTTGTCCCCTCGGCTAGGCAAGGCCAGACCTGACCTCACCGACGCCCACGCCGTTGCGACATCCTCCTTCAATGATTGCAGAGCAGGCCATGATCTGGGTACTCGAGCAATGGCCGCAAAATCATCAATGCCCCCAACCAAGCAAGTTAGCTTTGGTGCCGTCGTGCCTGTGGAAGTTACTAGAGTACTATAAGTGCGGAGGAGCAAGTGCGGATCCACGTACACCTTCAGGATACTATCGTTTTAGCTTATCAGAAAACTTGTATATACAGATGTATATCTCGTAGTTTAATCATAGTGATGTTTCGATCAATTTTATTTTAGATCCACGAGTAGCAGCTCAGGGTGGCCAGGCCCGCGGACGTCTAGGCAATCACAATTCACAAGGCGACCGATGAGGGGACTGTGTGAGAGAAGAAGGCTTAGGGGAAATTTTGGCATTTTTCAATAACTATCACCCATACGCTAAAAACAAATGGAATCCTAACGGCGGCAGTGGCATTTTCCATATTTTTGGACTTTTGCGATGGCACTGGATAGTCCACTTCGTTTGCAGTTGTATTTTCCTAAATGTCAATTTTTTTATTTAATCTTTTTTTAAATTTTATTTTAAAGTTAACCTCTCGCGAATTTTATTTTCAATTCTGACCCCTTTGGTGACAAAACGACACTGTCACGCTACCCATAGCGCCATGGTTAAAGCTACCACGCAAGTCTCGGCGCGCCGCGTGCGGCGCGGAGCTTGCGTGGCATGTGTCACGCCATATCCCATGGTGTGACAAGTCTGTCTTATCACGCCTTTGTATGTGGCGTGACAGGGCCCGTTGCGGAGGAGGCGTTAGGACCGTCCGATCAAATCGGACGGTCGAATGCATGAGACGTTCAATGGTATGAATGTACCCTTTGTCACGCCATGGAGCACGGCGTGATAGTAGGCTGTGTCTCGCCAATATGGATGGCGTGACATGGGCTAATTCCAGTTGTTTTGTAAATTATGACAATTATTCCATTTGGATTTATGAATTTGGAACCTATGGTAAAATGATAACAAAGGGACTTCCTTTTAAAAGATAAAAAACAATTAAAGGTACGGTGATACATAACACCATGTACATGTAACATTTAACAATCCACAAATTGAACATAGAGACCTCTCTACGTAACCAAATATAACACCATCCTTTTAACTGAGAGTAAATACATATATAGACTGATAATCTTTTTGTGGTTTGAAAACCTTTGACACTTCACAATATTTCCAGGGCATGATACATAATGCATCCTGGAAAAAATGACTAATATGTGGATTGTGTGGTACAACGTGAGGCGCAAGGATGGACAAATGGTAGATAGTACCACTGATGAAAGATGCGTAGACATCCTACTGGAACGAAAGGTGGTGCTCTTCGTCACTTTGTGGTCGTAGACCATTTCGTGCCTACTTCCAGAACTTATTTTTTTTCATGTTGTTGGATGCCTTGCTATGCGAAGAATTGAATGCGAAAAGACGATGAGATTTGAACTTGCGAATTAAAATAGACTTCATAACAAAGCTTGGAATAACACGACGCACATGGTTTGGTTACATGCATAAGAAACAACATCATGCACGATGCAATAAACCGAAGTACTCCTACGATACATATGCGCCTTTTTGGAATGGAAATAAATTCGACCTTCCGGGAACTAGTACGGAATGGTCCGACCTACTGCGTGTAAGGGTGGAAAAAAACTCGAAACTCGCGAGCCAGCTTGGCTCGAACTCGGTCCCTTAACGAGCCGAGCCAAGCCGACAATTTAGCTCGTTTTCTTAACAAGCCGAGTTCGAGCTGGCTCGCGAGTTGCTCGTTAAGCTCGTTAAAAAACCAGTACAGTAGAGCAACAGTACCAAGCCAGCCCAACCCAGCAACCCTTAGGCAGTCCAGAGAGGCACAAGGCCCAAGCTATGATCTCTTGACTTTCTAAAAAAATTATTGGGCAGATTTTCCTTTTTACTGAGCCTAACGAGCTTCTAGCTGTGATCTCCTGACTTTCTTAATGAGCCTAACAAGCCAAGTTCGAGCTTTTTAACGAGCTGAGCCGAGCCTGATATTTTGCTCGTTAGCTTAACGAGCTGAGCCGAGCTGAACTTGTTTTCTTAACGAGCAGAGCCGAGCTGGCTCGTTATCCACCCCTAACTGCGTGGACCGGGACCATTTTCCCATCCTTGCTAGCTCGGCATTGAACTCCTCGCTGGCCTCTTTGTCCTTGGCGCCATTTTCCTCTTTCTCTCGCGCTCGCTCCTGCAAGACGCTTTCGAGATGAGCTTTCGTCTCCGGACGTATCGCGCTGCTTTTGCTCGTCGGCGACATTCCTCCTCCGGATCTCGCGGGCTCTCTTGGCATCCCACTCGTTGAAGTCGAGAGACCATCGGTCATGTGGATGGATCTCTTGGTCGATCTACTTGCGATAGCCACATAACGGATTCGGGGACTATAGGTAGACGGAGAGGTTGTTAGTGCATACTTTGAAAGAGAAATAGTTGGGGAACACACTTTAATCGGTCTCACGGCCGCCGATATTCGCCGTGTCCCAACATCGGTCGAGATAGTCATCAAGTAGTTCGCGAACCCCAAGAACGCATGCCCTGTGCTTAGCCGCTGGTTAGACTTGAAGAACTTGCATGGGTCCCGCGACTAACAGAGGGATCATCTCCCCTCTGGCGGGTGTTGCGGTGAACGCCGGTTGTAACGCTCGAATACGCTGTCGCCACGGGGGCCTCATTGCGGAGAGTCGCCATCCCGACAAGCTCCTCTTGCGGACCAGCCTCAAGAGTCTCTTGCTTGGTCATCCCATGCCCCAGCAGCCCTGGCTAGTTCGCGGATCTCATCCCATTGCTTCTGCAGCTTGTCCATCCCGACGTAGTGAGCCAAGCTCTGGTGTAGTGTTGGGTTTGGTTGTGTAGTGTTCTCTCCCAAATATCTTCCACCTCCTTTTATAAGCCATAGGGTTGGCATGGTGTGGTAAATTTCAAGCAGAGTCCTGTCTTTTAGTTCTGAAAAGCTGAGGAGGTAGAATGTTGTCATGTCAATCTGAAAAGCTAGGGAGGAAGAGTGTTATCACGTCTTACTTTGCAGAGAGAAGTCATGTCTTTTCGGTCTGAAAAGCTGGCGAGGTGGTCAGGGTTGTCAAGTTGATTTGAAAAGCCTAAACCCTAATCATGAACCATAAACCGTAACCTAAATCATAAACCTAAACCCTAGACCCAAACCCAAACCCTAAACCTAAAACCCTAAACCCTTAACCTAAACCTAAAGCCTAATAGCCTAAACCCTAACCAAAATATAAACATAAACCTAAACCTAAAACCCTAAAACTGTAAACCCTAAAATCGTAAAACCGTAACCTATTCCAAAACCAAACCTAAAACCTAAAATAAAGCAGAGTGTTGTCACGTCTTTCTTTTTAGAGTCATATCTTTTCGGTCTGAAAAGCCGGCGAGGTGGTCAGGGTTGTCATGTTGATATGAAAAGCTGGCGAGGCTGTCAGGGTTGTCAAGTTGATCTGAAAATCCTAAACCCTAAGCCTGAACCCTGAACCTAAACCTAAACTATAAACCTAAACCCTAGACCCAAACCCTAACCCTAAACCTAAAACCCTAAAACCTAAACCCTTAACCTAAACTTACACCTAAACCTAAAGCCTAATAGCCTAAACCCTAACCTAAACATAAACGTAAACCTGAACCTAAAACTCTAAACCGTAAAACCGTAACCTATTCTAAAACCAACCCTAAAACCTAAAATAAAGCAGACTGTTGCCACGTCTTTCTCTGCAGAGCCATGTCTTTTCGGTCTGAAAAGCTGGCGAGGTGGTCAGAGTTGTCATGTCGATCTGAAAAGCTGACGAGGCTGTCAGGGTTGTCAAGTCGATCTGAAAAGCCTAAACCCTAAACTTAAACCTAAACCATAAACCTGAACCCTAAACCTAAACCCTAAACCTACACCTAAACCTAAAGCCTAATAGCCTAAACTCTAACCTACACAGTCACGCCATTGATCCTGGCGTGACATGGCTGCCTTGTCACGCCACTATTCTTAGCATGGCAAAACCATACTACCACGCCAACTTGCTAGCCGTTCCAGCGGCGTTGTGAAAAAAAGAGCAGCGGTTTGGTGCTAAGTCCTGTTACACCATTATTCATGGCGTGACAGGGCTCCTTTGTCACGCCATTATTCATGGCGTGGCCAAACAGTGTTGCCATGCCAAATTGCTGCCCATTCTAGAGGCGTTGCGGAAAAGGCTAGCGATGCTAGTGCTAAGTGTTGTCACGCCATCATTCATGGCATGACAGGGCTCCTTTGTCACGACGTAATTCATGGCGTGGCAAAACAATGCTGCCACGCCAAAGTGGGGCCCGTTCTAGAGGCGTTACGAAAAATGCTAGCGCTCCTGGTGCTAAGTGCTGTCACGCCATTTATCCCAGCGTGACTGGACGGTTTTGTCACGCCATGTGTTCCGGCGTGACAGAAGAAACTGATACCCAATGCAATCACCCGAATTGAGTTCATTCAATCAACATTGCATTCAATAAGAATCATTCAACATTCAACATCCATCAACTCAGAAATTTCATTTCATACAATAAGAATCATCCAACATTCAACATCTGTCAACTCAGAAATTTCATTTCATGCAATCATTTCATTCAAACATAGCTATAGAAAGTTTCATTCCAGCAGTCATCTGATTTCATTCAATATGAACTGTACAGACATGCATACACCCATTCATCTCATCGCCTGCGCTTTTGGCGTGCACCCGACCCCGGTGTGAACCTCACTACTGGGTGTTGGCCTCGCGTGCCCTCGACGATGTTTACCGAACTAATGTCCACATGATCACGCCGTTTACGGTGTGGTGGCGTGGCCTGAGTCGGCTGCGTAGGGGGCGGTGCACCAACTAGGTCCGCGAGGACCATCTCGTCGGGAATCCTAGCATCGATGTCCTCCTCAGCCTCATCTGCCTCGTCTGTGCCACCCTCCTCCTCGTCCTCGCCGGCCTCATCGTCATCCTCCGGGTCCTCGTCATGTGCGGCCGAAGCGGATGTCATCGCTCCCGATGTTGTAGCACGCTCGGAGCCACTCCGAGCCGGGCCAGGTTGTACGACTTCTCCCACCGCTGCCACACAGCTCATCTTTGCGGCCATTCGCCGGCATTGGCAGCGAACCAACTACAAGGTAGAGAAGTTTAACACAACAAAATAAATAACAAGGGAGAACTTGTTAATTTAACGTAGTGTGTGTTACCTAAGCAAAGTCCCTGAAGCATTGGAAGCTCCCCTCCGAACCCTCTTGTAGCATGAGAACCCTCCTGACCTCATTGCTTATGCGAGCGAGCTGCCTTCCCCGTGAACGGGTCAACACATTAAATTAGCGTACGTGTGGTGACATTGCTAGTTAGTGGTGGGATAGAATGTACTCATGTAGTAAGCGTTGATGGGGGCCCTCTCCGGCTGAGTGCCCGTCCGTGTGAACTCATCGTAGTCATCCACGATGTCCTCATCGGACGAGTCACCCTCACCTATATCCGCATCGGTCATCGCCGGTCAAAGCTGGAGACGTGTGACGCCGTGTAGCACTCTAGGTATCTCATGAAGTCATGCCTCTGATGGATCTGGGGCATGTTCCTCGACCGATTTATTTGGTCCACCCACTCCAACACGTAGGTTCGGTGATAAGCGGACCAGTCGGTGTGCTGATACCTCCGCCTTCGGTTCATCTTGCGAAGAGGACAATCTAACCGTTAGCACGAAAAGCGCTATCGAAGCTGCATATACATGGCGATAGGTATCCTTACCCATGAAGGTTTATGTCTGTCGAGAACACCAATGGTGGACATGCCTGAAACTTCCCGAACTGCCTCATCACCCGATGGGGCAAGTGGTACTCCACCGTATGGAAGTAGATCAGCGGTGAGAGGGTCAACCACGAAGCCTTGCCCTGTTCGCACATCGGGTTTAACTCAATTTGGAGGACCTCGTCGCGGACGTATGGCAGCCACGTGACCTGCACCAGATGTATACAACAGTAGTGATGGAATCATAGTTCGAACAGGTAAATGCAGGAAGCAAAATAACTTATGAAACAGTACCTGGTCCCGCATGATGATGTCGAGCTCATTTGTATATGCGAGGTACCGCGACCTCGGATGCCCAGTAGGTGCCATGATGGAGCTCCAGTGCGGTAAGCGCAGCACCGTCCATACGAGGGAGCCCGTTGATAACTATCCACGCCAAAGCAAGGAGACCAGCTGAGTGGACGTATAGCACGCACTGCTCATCCCAATCTAGAAGGGTGTGGGTCCGAGGGCGAAGTGGCTGGAGTACCTGCAGGAGAGATACATAAATAAATAAGTGAAAGAACAAGCACATGGGGGATTAGTTGGTAGCACGATGGAATAGAAGATTAGCAAATATCACCACACCATCGTGGGCTATGCGGTGAGCGCGGTGGTCGTCATCGTACTCTGAGAGGAGCAACACATATTGCGGCATCCTGCATTACAGGAAAGGATTTTTGTAAGATCACGTGAGGTACAAAACAATATAGAGAATGCAAATGAGCGAACTGTATCAATTAAAAGCAATCATTTTTCGTGACAACAACATGATGTGCAAAACAATATGTGAAATGGAAATGAAAGTACTATATACGTAAGGAACAACCATTTTTGCGGAACAACACCATTAGATACCTCAAGAAGGTGGGGCGACACGGGAGCACCGCCGCCTGACCCTACGCGGCTGGGAATCCTTACTGGCGTGCTTTGCCTTGGTGTGTCCATGCTCGTGGCACTTCGAGCACCTGTTGGTGCTGCCGACGTCGTTGAAGTCCCCTAGAGAGTACATGTCCTTACCACCTTACTGTGAGAGGTATGAAAGTACTATATACGTAAGGAACAACCATTTTTGCGGAACAACACCATTAGATACCTCAAGAAGGTGGGGCGACACGGGAGCACCGCCGCCTGACCCTACGCGGCTGGGAATCCTTACTGGCGTGCTTTGCCTTGGTGTGTCCATGCTCGTGGCACTTCGAGCACCTGTTGGTGCTGCCGACGTCGTTGAAGTCCCCTAGAGAGTACATGTCCTTACCACCTTACTGTGAGAGGTCCATGTCATTACGAAGCCTCTTCCTCTTCCTTCAACCTCGTCGTTTGTTTATCATTGCTATGTCGGGAATGTATTCCTCCTCCACATACGGTGGCCAATGCGAGGGATCAAGGTAAGGTTCGAATCTCTTCTCCCATGTCCGCATCGTGTCTAGCTTTGAGAATTCTGGCGCAATGAAGGTAAGGTGTCTTACACAGCGCATGCGACAGGCGGTGGTGACGTGAGACATGGGACATGCAGCAACGTCGAGACCACACAAGTATAGTCTTTCGCAGTCAGGTTCACTCTATGGTTCCGACCACCATAAAGCTCGCCCCTATCGATGAGCCCCCGGCTGCCCTGACGACGTATATATGCAAAGTGGGATCGTATTCCTCCACCTCCTGATTGCATGAATCGGCCTCCGCGATAGCAAGGTGCTTGGCAGCAGCCGCACCCCAACGCTGGCCGGCGTTGTATGCATCCCTTGCTCGGGTCCACCGATTCACAAAATACGAGTTGGTCTTTCGAAATGAATACTCCAAGGTAGCAGATACTAGCGTCGCACGGATGCCCTTAATAACATTGTTGAACACCTCCGAGATGTTCGTTGTCATCATTCCGTACCGACAGCCATCTTCATCGTATGCCTGTGCCCACTTCGCCTTCTGCTGCAAGACCTCGTCCAACCATAACTTACCCCGTTCGTTGGTCAATCCCCTTAGCTCCGTCAATTTGACCTCGAATTCCCTCTTCTCCAAGCATCCGCACAACAACCTGAACTTTTTGGTGAGATCTTCCCTACTGCATTGCTAAATGACACATGCACCACCTATGCAACACATCCGGGTGTCCATCAAGTCCGCTCTTCACAGTGTTCAGAATGCCGTGGTGCCTGTCCGAGACGATGCAAACCTGTCGTCTAGGCCCAACGAGGCATAGACGAACTATATTCAGGAACCATTCCCAGCTTGCATTGTTCTCACCCTCTGTCAATGTGAATGCTAATGGAATCAGCTGGTCCTCCGCATTAATACCCACGGCGAGCATCAAGGCACCATAGTACTTCCCCGTCAGGAATGTAGCATCAACAGATAAGACATGCCTGGAATATTTGAAGGCCTCTATGCATTGCCCAAAGGACCAATACACCCTCCTAAGGACATGTTTCATAACCCCTCCATCGAGTTCCATTCGGTTGTCGTGCCAATGATAAAACTCCATGCCCGGATTCTTGACCTGCATAGCGGTTAGAATTCAAGGAAGCAAACCGTAAGCCTCCTTCCAATCACCCCACAATAATTGCATCACTATCTGCTTTGCCCTCCATGCTTTCCCGTACTTCACACGGTACTTAATGAACCCATAAATAACCTCGATGAGGGTGGAGATGGTCACATCAGGATCGACAGCCACAACCGCCATAATACGCCTAGCAATAAAATTTGTGGTCGCCTAGAGGTGCTCCCCGGACACTTGTGCGGTCCCACAAGAGTGAGACTGCTTCACATTCGCTATTTTCCATTGCTTGTCCCTTGTTTTGCGGCCTCATACCTTCCATCCGCACCCTTTTTCGCACCTCACGATGTACCTTTTATTCACATCGGAGTGTTACACTATGAACGGACGATGGTGTCGCACTAAGTATTCTTGCAGCCAAACCTTCACATCCTCCATGGTTGGAAACAACATGTTCTTCCGTATTATGTCATTCTTCGGGTCCGCAATGCCATTCCTGCTCTTCAACCCATTAGCACAAACCGCATTATCAGCCATACTGACATCATCGAATGCATGCACCGACGGGACCTCACCTATTACACTACGAAGAACCCTGCCTTCCTTGGAGGAGAAAATCTGTGTGGGAGCCTCGTCTTCGGTCGAGCTCCATCCTTCGTCAGACTCCACTTCATGGGTTGTTCCATCGCAAAACAACTCCTCCTCAAGCTCGTTGTTCATTACAGCGCCGTTGAAATCAGTCACAGGGTCAATAACACGTTACGGGAAAGATACATGACTCACGCTAACGAACTCTTCAGAAGGTTGCTCTTCCATTGGGGGGGCCTCGCGAATGGTGCGTAGCGGGGCCTAGTTCCTCCGTGTTGCCATTCACCACATCCAAATTGTCTGGCAAATTCTCGTAACGATTGTCCTCTCCACCGCCACCTCCAACAACCGGACCTGAGATGTGAGCATAATTTCTTTGTACATGTCCCAATCATCGGCGGACAGGATTGGCACCAACAAGGCGTGCACCTTAGAACCCAGCCTTGCGTCATATCGCCCTTGCATTCCGACAACGACCCTGGGATCATCCCATCCAAAGGTCGACTTGATCCTAGTCACAAGAGTTTGAAAGTCCGGTGGTTCGTGAAACAAAAGAACGGTCGCTTTCATGCCGCTGAAGTCAACAGAACTACCCATTTGGCTAATCGCCCTACTGGTAAATACACGTACAACTTTGTCCATCTACATCCAACAAAATATTGTAAAGTTAGTACTGCATGCCATATGAACGAAACACCGCAAGTACGAAATATCACAATCAACATTGGACATAACAAAAGCTCAGTTTCCTGAGACATGCCAGTAGTTTGACGGCACAAACGTATGGACAATTAAAGCTTGTTTCCTCCATGTTGTGTCCTGTGATAGTACTTTACTGTAGCTACAGTAATGAGCATGATGGTTTATAGTCAGCATGGAACAATACCTCTTTTTAAATGAAGTTTACGGGTCGTTTCACAATCAATTGAGGTGTGTTAGGCTACACACAGTGGACAAATAACACCAAGAAACAATGAGATGCAAAAAGATCCAAATCCTACACTATCTAAGTATCTCGTGCTCAGTCACGCTCGAGATCCTGTTCTCGAAACCGCCCAAACCACGTGTTTGGGACCACTCAGAGCTTGCCTCTGAGTGCGACCTACACTACCTTGGATCCACATGCCCAGGTACGCTCGAGATCCCGTTCTCGAGACCGCCTAAACCACATTTTTGGGACCGCTCAGGGCTCATTCCCGAGTACATCCAGGACTTCACTCCTGGGTACGCCAGAGCTATACGCCGAGTGCCACGAACCACTCGTTCGGGAAATCTTATATGTAGAAAGGAGGTAAGTCAAAAATTTTCGCCTTCATCCTATATTTCATTTCTTTAATTGACTCAATTGTTTCTAATCGGAATGAGCTAACAACTTAATTTAAACTATTACAATCATACAGCCATAAAAAGTCCACATAACTAAATTCAAGTACATAAGAACTACCTCAACTACAAGTCCAGAACAACTAAAAGTTTTACCAAGTTCAATGGGGTTAATTTTAAAGTATGAACAATGAATTCCTATTGTTTTAACAAGCTCAATGGGGTTAATTTTAAAGTATGATATTGCATATTTATAGTGTAATAGCATTTTAAAGCTTTCTTGACTACAATTATGGAGTGCAATGATAATGTAAATGAATTCTAGCTTACATTATACATAATTGGACACTTATTTGGTGAATGCATCACCATATGATTTGGTTTACAATTTTATTTGCACATGCATGCTTGCATGTATAACTTATGGATATGTCATTATTATAGGCATTGTTGCATCATTGATTGACCAAAATCGATGTCCTCTATTCTCTTAGGTCGATCTTGCACTTGCTAAATTTGGATGCTTGGAGACGACTTGCTTTCGAGGAAGGTATTTATAGACGAAGCCATGCATTCACTATGACGGTTTTATGTAGGATATTCCTACATGTTACTAGTCCATTTCTTCTTATGACAATGGAAACCGGCAGAATCATTTCCCCATTGCATAGATTTATATTAATCTCTATCTCTTTAGATTAGGTAATAATATTCATTGTGTTTAGTTTGATACTATTTAGTATATATCTGAAGCACATAAAAAGTTAGTGTGACACCTCGACTTTTCGAGCCTTTTGAAAATTTTAAAATAAAAAGAACCATTTTGTTTTGATGAGAATTCAAAGCTTAACCTGAAATTTCATAATGGATTTAAGTTGACTAACTCAAACTTCAACTAAAATGTCCTTGAAGATTTGTTGAGTTGTTGGAGTTTTGAGGATTTCCCCTTCTCAGTTCATTTTTGCCTATCGCGGGACCAGACCTCCCTACGTCTGGGATCTAATGGTCCAGCTCTCACCTTCGTTTGGATCCAAAGGTCTGGACCTCCTTTCTGTTGTCCTCCTCTGGTCCAGACCTCCTTGGGTCTAGACCTCTCCAAATGCTTGGACCTCCCTGGGTCCAATTGTCCCTCTCGGGTCTTCTCTGGCTTACAACCTCCCCAAGCCTTCGCTGCCCTTATGTGCATCTGAGCTCCTTTGGAACCCTGTTGAAGCTTTTCGGGTTTACTTGGACTTTCCCTCGCCGCTTGTATCCTTGAAACCTTCTTTGGACGTTTCCTTCAGGACCTCTCCATGTCCTCTAGGACCTCCCCTTACCTTTATTGGATCTCTCTGCGTCCTTCAGGACCTCCCCATGTTCTCTAGGACCTCTCCTTACCTTTATTGGATCTCTCCGCGTCCTTCAGGACCTCTCCATGTCCTCTAGGATCTCCCCTTACCTTTATTGGACCTCTCCGCGTCCTTCAGGACCTCTCCATGTCCTCTAGGACCTCCCCTTACCCTTATTGGACCTCTCCGCGTCCTTTAGGACCTCTCCATGTCCTACCGGACCTCCCCGGGTCCTCCAGGACCTCCTCCTTGTCTATTTGTATCTCTATTGATTGTGAGTCGTCCGATTTGCATTGGACGGTTTGATCTTGATGAGACATTCGGATGGTCCGAACGTCCCACCCTCCCTGAGCCTTAGATCATTCTGGGCGGTCCGATCGAAATCCAGTGGTCCCGACCTCTTGCTTGTAAATCTGGACCGTTAAGACCTCCCCCTTGGAGATCTTAACCGTCCAGACCCCCCTTGTAAATCTGGACCGTTAAGACCTCCCCCTTGGAGATCTTAACCGTCCAGACCTCCCCCTTGTAAATCTGGACCGTTAAGACCTCCCCCTTGAAGATCTTAACCGTCCAGGCCTCCTCCCTTGAAGATCTGGCCGTCAAGACATCCTCCTTTGGAGATCTTGGCCGTCCAGACCTCCCTTTTTGGCAGATCCGATCGTTAGGACCTCCCCTTGGAAATCCTAACCGTTCAGACCTCCCCTGGATTTGATCCTACGGCTCTAGACCTCCCTTGCGGGTGAGGTTCTCTTCTTACCTTTGCGGACCTCCCCGTTTGCCATTGATCTTGACCGTTGGACCTCCCTTTCGGAGATCCAACCGTCTAGACCTTCCTTGCGGGTGAGGTTCTCCTTTTACCTTTGCAGACCTCCCCGTTTGTAATTGATCTTGACCGTTTGGACCTCCCCTTTGGAGATCCAACCGTCAGGACCTCCCCTGTGGGTGATGATCTCCCCTTGTTCACTGCAAGACCTCCTCAATGTCTTTGCAGGACCTCCTCTGCGGGTCTTGGCTGCCCTGTTGGGCAGTCACACCCAGTTTTCTTACCTTTGACTATGTCCTTTGTGCAAGGAAGTCTTCACTGCATTTAATGCATGTTGTATCACATTAAATGCTCTCACTTTTTCAGTACTCATGTCATACCATTGTCACATTCCTTGCCTACTCCCATTGTCCTCTTTACCAACTCCTGAGGACCCATATTCTGGGTCATGTGCACTAGCTCCAGCTATATATAGTTGGGGTAGTCCTCCTTTCTCACTTTCTTCTCCATTTCTCCTCTCTGTCTCAACCGAGCACTCTCTGGACCTCCTCCAACCAGTTCTGGGACTTCCTCTCTCAAGCCCCAGGACCCCTCCAGCAAGCTCATTGGACTTCCTCCCGACCTCCCATCCTCTCTGTTGGTTTACCTTGAAGTTTTATTGGGTTTTCCTTTGGATTTTGTTGGAACTTTATTTGAGTCATTTGGTTTTCACATGTAGATTGTTAAGACTGTGGGGAGCCCGAGTTTTGTGAGGGAGAGGAAGCAGCTCAAGACTTTGAGCAAGGCAAGTTACACTCTTGATCATGTTGCACCCAATACTTTAAATTACGTATGTCGTTTTCAAAGATATATGTATGCTTAATTCACTAAGATATTTCAATGCCTACCTTTAAATTCATAGTTATGCCTACTGCTTGGTATGACCACTGTCCATGTTGAAATCAACTTCATTGTCACCCTAGATGAAACCTGGTTCTTGCAATAGTGAGGACCCGTAGCTTTGAAAAATGAAATGCTTAGTCTCGCTTAGACCAAAATCTTGATTTGGGAGTTTTGACCAAAATATCACTTAATCAAATAATTTGGGCCGTGGCATTGGTGTGCCATGGAGATTTAGGCCATGACATTGGTGTGTCATGGAGGTTTTACAAATGGCCATGGCATCGGTGTGCCATAGAGGTTTGAAGAGCAAAGTAAATGAAAAATGGTTTTGACTTGGGCGAAGCTGGTTGTTTGGTTGGTGCATGTCTATGCACGGGGGTCGTGTGATCTGATGCCCTAGGGTTGAGGTTTGTCGCCCAAGTCGGTTAAGGACCGGTCTTTGAGACACCACTTGCTAAGCCTATAATGAGCTATGCCAAAATTGTGCAACCACATGTCTCCAGTATGGGGCGTGGGACCTGACTAATTAATTTGCAAAGCTCTATCGTGGTTTATCCTGTGGATGCGGTGGATTGTCATGTTACGACTGTTGTAGTCCCACCTGGCATAAGAGGGGGGCACCCCATTAACCCGGCGGGTTTCTATCCAAAGGGGGGATCTGCGAAACCTTAATGTGGGTGGACTGCGGTGAAGCAATGCATTGTAAAGGCCTTGTCATGTGCTCTAGACCTCTCACCAAAGGAAGTGTGAGGTGGTATCGACGGATGCCAAGCAAACTAGAGAATTCATATCATGTGGGTAAAGTGTACAACCTCTGCAGAGTGTAAATCTATTCGAATAGCCGTGTCCACGGTCATGGACATGCTGGCAATGTCACTCAAAGTTAGCTCTTGGTTTTGGTTTTCAAAAGACTTATGAAACTGGTTTTGGTGGTTTAACCAAATTGGGTTTGGGCGGGAAGCCATGTGCAGGAGGGTATCCTTCACCATCTTCATGATGAATGCTATCCAACTGAAAATGGATTTCACAAAAATGAATTTTAACTAATGTAACCTGCCTTGAAAACTTAATACTTGTATTTGAAATAAAATTGGCTTTATGCAAAGCAACCATAATATGCTTTCCTTTGATATATCCCTATGCATGTCATTCTGTTAATTGACGGGTGTAACTTGCGAGCACGGTTGTTGTGCTCACTCTTGCTTGATTCATGATTTGAGCAGATGAAGATTCCTATGATGATGAAGATGACCAACTCAATTAGGCCGCGCCCTCCAGCCAATCACCTGTGATGTAATGGGTGGACAATGTCTTTTGTTTTCCGCTGCGTTTGTGTGCTCTCGGTTGCTGGAGCTTGTAAGCAACCCTTGTAATCAAACCTCCTTTTGTTGTTAATAAAGTTGTGTAGATGTTTTGCTGTCACTTGCTTGCTGTGAGAACTAGTCGATGATCCTTGGGAACCAGTTTGGATCGCAGTGGACTTTAGGCTTGTCCTCAAGCCCCACAACCTCCTCGGGTTGGCTCCTCTCGGACCTCCCTCGAGTAGCGCGTGGAGCTTGAGGAGGTCTGAGGTCCAACGACCTCCTGGTCGGGACTCCAAACCTCCGGGTGGTCTATCGGACCTCTCGGGAGGTCCGAGGTCCCATCGGGATGTCCTCTCGGGACGCCCCGAAGTCCTTTACGGACCTCCCAGGAGGTCCTGAGGGACCTCTCGGGACGTCCTGGGGGTTCCGCTTTGGACCTCCCAGGAGGTCCTGAGGGACCTCCCGGGTGTGCCCTGGGCCGGGTCATGACAGTTAGCTTCCTCTTAGATTGAAATAGGTAGGGAAGGGGGTATCTATTGTGTCAAGAGAAAATTTTGGTTGTTCATATTTTATAGTTTATATGCAAAATAAAAATATAATATGCATATATTCTGCAAAATATAAGCAAAATAAAAATATAATATGCATATATTTTGCAAGCTTGTACCTTGGTGAACGACCTTTTTTTGATGGTGAACCTCTTTTAGGTGGAGGTGATGGTGAACGACCTTTTTTTGATGGTGAACCTCTTTTAGGTGGAGGTGAAGGTGATCGACCTCTCGTGCTTGGTGAGTTGCATGCATAACAAAGATCGATAAGTAAAAATGTGCTCGGTGAAAGAGAACTAGCATGGGAAACACAAGGTAAAGAACCATGCCGATGAAAGCGACAAGCATCAAGAGTGGCGAGTGACTTCATAGATGAGCTAATTTAAGTGCACATAGTGTGTAATTATCATAACGAAAATTGAAACATAATGGTTTAAAAAGGTAAAAACAAGAATGAAAAGCATGAAGTGTGATGAATTTGTAGAACATAAGACAATGAATTGATTTCTGAACAATTTGTTTCATCTGGAACTATGGACATTAACTCTTGAGGGTTTTTTATTTTCATTTATAGCATGCATATATCCTACATACGAGATGTTGATTCATTTGACCACGGCTCATAATTCTTTTCCTACAGTAAACTTGTGGCTATGGTGACAAGAAAAGGGAATCTCCTCAAACAGCAAAAGAAGTTAAACATCATAATAAGCTAGAGTGCTATTTACTTGATGCCATAAGAAGGAAAATATTGGAAGTACCTCAATTGAATCAGAGGGCCACCTCTCTCGGTCTCTTGTATTTGAGATAGCCCAAAAAAGTATTTGCAATCAATTCGAATGCAAAACATACAACATATCAAGTGGGATTGAATCAAAAGTCTTGTATTAGTTTATCAACATATGAACTGTTTCGTTCAAAATTTTGCATCACTGTTACAAAATGCATAGAAGTGCACACCAAAGTATTTTCTAAACAACACCTTTTTCAAGAAATCTTTTAAATTGTCTGAAGCATCAGCCTGATGCATTCCCATTTCAATGTACCCATCTCTTGAGGAATCCCGTCAAGGAAGCTCAAAGGAATTCTATAAAATAGAAATGTTTATAATATGTAACACATATTCTGCGGTACTTCTACAAAACAAGTCTAGATCATGAATCCAATATGAGGACAAATGTGCTACCAGCTAAATATAACAGGATTGTGGCCCAATCAAGCATTGACACAATAGCCATTAGGCTTCCATTTCCAACAGAATCAGAACACCCCGGGCCTACAAGGGCCTGGAACGCTACTAATCGAACAGATTATCAAAATTAAAATGGAAGTCAAAATAAATCCTAAATTTCGGCAGAACCTCCCCTGTACAGTAAGCTATACCGGGGTTCCAACAGCAAAAACATCAAGACAATAATGAAATCAACGAAGTTATCGTAATCCTCACAGAGTATAAACCGATCTCAAGCAACCATATCAAAGAATGAACTAAGTTCACACTCAAGATTTAACCAATCTTAAAGGAGAAGGGTTTTCGGTCACAACCAACCAAGCATTATTACGGTTCATCAATATTGAATGATTAAATCAAACTAAAATGAAATCCGAACTTGTATAAAGTCTTTGTGAAATGGCGCAGTGTGTCTATTCCTCCCCATGGAGCCAACCTCAAGGATCACCTAAAAGAAACAACAACGCAAGAGTGAGTCCGAGACTCGGCAAGTCTGTAAAGTAATAAAAATACAAACAACAATCCATGGATAAGACAACATCATCCGAGAATGTGAATGAATTGCGAGAACAAGTATTTGAATAAGCGCAATGAATGAATTGGATGGAAGGAAGGACTACACACATGCATATATCGGTATTCTTTGGTGACACACCGCCGATGTTCACCTAAGCCCGCGACTTAACAAAGTGCGGGGACCCAAGCCCCGTGACGAAGAACGTTTCAGACGGTGTCCGAATCGCCCACATTGGAATGGTGGGTCTTACGTGCCCATATTGGAATTGATGGGTCTTATACAATGATCCACTCCCGTGGATGAAATATGAAATGTGGATGATGAGTAAGACATATGAATATTGAACAATAAGAAACATGCTCACTAACATGGAGGTAACCACATGGATTGAATACGAACATTTAAGAATCAACAAGGTACTTAGAAGTACAATACCAACAAAGAAGCATACCACATGTCATAATCCTAGGAACACTAAGGTACTTGCCTTTAGCGGCCATGACGCGTTAGTAGGCAATTGCGGTGCTCCCAAACCTAAAGCTTCACCTCCTAATCAAACAAATAACTGAAATAAGGATACGACGAACACGACAATACTAGATAAAGTTCTACAACGCTTCTTCGGCGACTCAATATTTAACTAGAAGCTCTAAAATGGAAACCAACGCAATCTGCCCTAAACCGCCCCTGGGCAGCAGCACGGTATTCAGCATAACTCTTGATCTGGAACTCCGAATGAGGTGAACCCAGTTTCTGTGGACTCTTAACTGACAAATCTACAATACTCTAGTTGACAAGATAATTTAATTCGGCCAATTTAGAACACTAACAGACATATGAATGTTCAGCACAGAAAAACTGTCTACAGAATAAATAGCAGCACTAAAACGACCATAACTTTTAATCTATAACTCCGAATTGATCAATCTTTATCAATCCGGAAAGGTTATCAAATTACCTACAATAACCTAGTTGGGAGAAATCCCAGATTCTGCCAATTACAATTTCATAATTTACGAATTATCACAACAGTTTAATCTCGTCAGGAATCTAGACAGCAGAAACTAAAACGGTGATATCTTTTGACTCGAACGTCGGAATTAGGTGCTCTTGGTGGCCACGGAAAGCTAAGAGTAACACCTAACTTTCACTAAGAGATGGGCATCTCGAATTCTGTCACTAAGGACTCAAAATCAACCACGCAACTAACTGGACAGAACGGGACTACAGCAGAAACCATTCGATCCAAACAAATCTGATCCAAATCGCAAATACTAACAAATCAACAACTAAGAATGACAACCGTTACCCTTAAGATCCCAGGAAGACGATGAACGACAACCCACAAAGAGGATCTTCTTCTTCTCCTCCTTTCTCTACCCTCCTTCCTCCACGGTCACCACCAAAGCAAGAAACGCGACGCTAAAAGATGGCAATGCGAGGGGAGAATCAGAGCGGCATGCTGCTGAGTAGGGAGTGGAGGTACTGTAGCACGCCGTGCTACAGTACTAAGGTTTGGAGGAAAGGGCACCTCCCCTTGGGCCTCCTAGGCCAAGGCACGAGGCCCAGTTCTAGAAAAAAGGCAAAAACTCCTTTTAATCTATTAATCTCTGTTGGATACTTCCTTTGTTAGAATAAATTCGAGGTATTACAAGAACAGATAATTGCCAATAGAGTACTTCAGTTGTCACTTTCAATATTATAATAATGCGTTCCCATTGCAAATCGTTCAAAGTTCATAACGCAATGTACTATGTGAAAACAAACATGTCCTAAACAATAGAAGCCTAAAGAATGCTATGTAGTTTTTCGGCGCAGCAAACTCGCAGAAAACCAAAACATATTGAATTTACTGCAACACTTGAATACAACTATTATTAACTCCATCATTCGACTGTCCAACCCAATTATTGAGCAATCAATGCAATTGTGCAATGAGATGACCCCAACACCACAATTTACTCCATAGCTAGGCATGAAGCTCAGAGAAAAATATAACAGCCCATCCTTGCACATCCCGGCGAGGCACAAAACCACACACAACCAGCCCACTACTCCTAACACAACTCAACTGCCTCCGCACCTAATCTATCATTAAGACTAGTTACTCACAGACAATTGAACACCGGTGGAGAACGCGGGGAGGAGGCCGCCATGGCCGCCGGAGTCATCATGGGCGGGGAGGGGGCCAGGAGGGCCGGGCCGCCGCAGGAGGAGGCCTGGCAGGAGGCCAAGGCCGCCACAGGGAGGGCCGGGGCCGTCGCCATGGGTCATGACGTGAAGGAGAAACCGACGCGGGGGTGGATCTTTGGCTTGAGGAGGGACGGTGCTTGAGGAGGACGCCAGATCAAGGGGTCGAGCTCCGACGTAGGGGACTGGCGGGACTCAAGGATGGCGCGGCAAGGATGGATTTGGGGAGGAGAGAAGTCGGAGCGGCGGGGACGAGCTGGGGAAATAAGTGCAAAACTGGAGTGGCGGCCGCACTTAAGTCACCCATTGTCACGCCAAGTCTCGTGGCGTGACAAGATAACCTTGTCACGCTATGGGACATGGCGTGACAGATGCCACACAAGCCCTCCACACTGGCACAGCGCGCAGCCGAGGGCTTATGTGGCATGTTTTGTCACGCCATGAATGGTGGCGTGACAGTATGGTTTTGTCATGCCACGGAAGGTGGCGTGACCAAAGGGGTCAGAATTGGAAATAAAGTTCGTGAGAGGTTAACTTTAAAATTAAATTTAAAAAGGATTAAATAAAAAAAAATTCATGCTTGTGATGCTACCAGCCTAATTTTCTCTCTATTTATCACCCATGTATATGTAGTACTAGTACACGCTCCATGCATTTCCAGCTGGCTGCAGTGCGTGTATATGAATTCTGGTTTTTAGCTATTGTAAAGCTAGGAAATCCCAAGAGATTTGTAAGGCATTGCAAAAGTGTTGTCATTCATAGTACAAAAATCCCCAAAAGTTCTAACACCTTTGCCATGTATGACCTATCAAATCCATTCTAAGTAAATGAAGAACGAAAGCGACTAATCTCGTAGTGATTTTTTCCACCTTTTGATGGCAAGCTGTCGTCGTCGTCGGGATGCAACTAGAGATGGCAATCGGGCGCGGCAGGTACGGGTAGTGCTCACCCGTACCCATGCCCGCGACCCCGATTTTCCTCCACGGCATGCCCGCTGATGGATGACGGGCGAAGAACCTCGCCCATGCCGTCGCTCGCATGGTACCGTCGCTCATGCCATGCCCGTTTACTCCGTGAACGAGGCACTACTACGCATGGTACTAACAAAAGCAGGTCTACACTTTGGGGGGGGAATCAGCTAATTGTGACAAACTTATATCAACCAGGCATTTCGCTCCATTCAATTCATCTGCATATACAACGAAAAACTTACCCCACGTAAAATACAATTCATCGAGGGCAACAGCAGACTTTGTACACAAAGACATAAACATCAAACAATTGGATCCACTACTACCAACCGAAAGCAAAATGGAAAATGAGGGGAAGAAACTTCATACATACATCACAGATGCTAAAAGATTTTAGACAGACTTACGGATAAAAGCAAGAAAGAAATGTTATTAACAATAAGAAACGAAATGATTTCTCGAATCCAAGATAAAGATTCTTCGGATCGCTATGGCATCTTTGAACCATCAACAGATCATTGGGAGACTTAACAAAGCACCGAGACTATCTACCGATATTCCATCATGGCGGACAAAAAATTCAGAATTTCGTATCGTCAACCGAGAATGGAAGACAAAGCTTGGAAATGTAGTGGTGATGTCCCTGCGAAAGTTGACATGATTAGTATGTGAATTTGGGGTAGGCAAAGAACAATGAAGGAATGAAAATGTTAAGGTATAGACTGAATTGAAGCAATGAAATTATTTTCTCATGCCTCCAAGAGAAAATAAAAATTCAAAAAATATAATGAGATGACTATATGCCGCTTCTTACCTAAAAAAACTATGATGTTTCATAATTAATATATCCCTTTGAATCTAGCACTACCATAGACTGGCTTGGTTGAAACTGAACTGCTAACACCTACACTCTTAACGTGTTCATGGGACATCAAGCATATTAGGAGGCGATCGGGCATACAACTCAATGTGCAATGTCCAGATCGATTTTGTGTCTCAATCCCAAACAAGAAACTAGATCATGCACCTTGAGGTTCGGCTTTGGATCCTACTTGCTGATCACGGAGTATTGAGCCTTGAGAAGATTGCCCATGTTAGCTACTACTTCCCAGAGTCACCATCTGATAGTTGAATGAACACAAATATGAGACTTAGAACACAAATCAAAAACATCTTGGTAGACCAGTAGCACTAGCTAACACAAATCAAAAAATGTTACAATGGATAATCCCTTGGATACCTCTACCAAGTTAACATAGGGAGTTCAATGACAAATGCCCAGCCAAGATTTTAATGCACAACTACAAAATGGAGCATCGATTCTTTTACTAGGAGCATGAATGATAGGCAAACACTAAAAAATGGAGCATCCATTCAGATGATAGGCATATGACAGATAACAGAACTGGATCTACAGCATAAATCACAACATCAAGAACTTTTCTATCAGCACCAAATACAACATAAATCACAACATCAAGAATTGGATCTACCAGCTATTATTAGCATGTAGTATAAGTACTAGATCTACATATCCAAATACTAAAGTTTAACATCAAGAACTAGAGAGCATCAGTTCATGGGATAGATCAAGCATATTAGGAACAAGAACTAGATCATGCACCTAACGGCCGGGGACGGGAGGCGTGGTGGACCGGGAGGAGGCCCGGTGGCTGGGAGGAGGACGGCTGGGGATGGGAGGCGCGGTGGACTGGGAGGAGGGCGGCTAGCCAAGAGGAGGAGGTGCGGTGGACCGAGGACGGCGGTGGACCGGGAGGAGGGTGGCAGCCGGGAGGAGGATGACGGTGGACCGGGAGGAGGCGCGATGGATCGGGAGGAGGGCGGCGGCCGGGAGGTGCGGTGGACCGAGGACGGCGGTGGACTGGGAGGAGGCGCGGTGGACCGGGAGGAGGGCGACGGCCGGGAGGCGCGGTGGACCGGGAGGAGGGCGGCGGCCGGGAGGCGCGGAGGAGATCTGGTGGGAGGAAATTTGGGAGCCAGGAGGAGAGCGGTCTGGCGGCTGGGATTGTGGGAAGCTGGGGGCTATGAAACCTAGCGAGGGTTAGGGTTTTAGTTTTTTACTCAGGGAGGGTCCCACCTGTCAGTGTAGATGGCGGGTAATCGGGCAAAGTGGGTACGGGTGGAGCTTACCCATGCCCGCACCCGTTTACTCGATGGGTAAGAAATTGTGCCCGTTTTTATATCCGTGGGCAAAGAAAGACACCCATACCCACCTCCATTAGGGTATTCACCTGCGGGTACATGGGTAATCGGGCACAATAGCATCCCTAGATGCAACCGTCCACGCATCTTAACACAATAATAACACCGCGCCACGGCGTTCTCGCGCCGATCCGACGTACATCCATTGGTCCAGACTCCAGAACATTTTTTTTAAATAACACATTTAAAAATAGAAATAAATGATTTGTTTAATAAAATTACAAGAATGAGCTTACGTCGCTATTTGAATTGGCAATGCACTCGTTGGTTGGATTGATGACGTAAGCCTGCCGCCAAAGAAACCGAAGGAAATGCCCTTGTCGCCATTCAAAATGACGATTGACACCCAGATCGTCATTTGGAATGGCAACAGGGACCCCGCGGCCCCTCGTCGTCATTTCAAATGACGATAGAGGCTAGGCTATAAAAAGAGCAAAAAAATGGTCATAATTCACTTTTATTCCAAAAAAGAGTGTGAAGGAGGGAGAAGAGGCGAGGAGAAGAGGTAGCGAAGCCCTGTCCGTCCGTAGCTAAGGAGGGGAGAGAGGGAGGAGCAGATTCGACAACCCACATTGTAGATATTTTTTTGTAACTTTACATTTAAATTCGAAACCCTGGTAGGTTAGTAACTGAAACTTGTAGGTCCGAAATTTAAGGGATTAAATAGTTTTACATGTATGGCTATGTAGTGTAGTTCGGTGTAGTACATCTTTCTAGACGTGTGTAGTTTAGTTATAGAAATATGGATAGTCATAAAGAATTTATTTATGGTGTAGTAATTAAATGGGTTATATAGTTTTAGATGCACGATTACGTAGTATAGTTCTTTGTAGTAAATCTTTTTAAGTGTATGTAGTTTAGTTTTAGATATGTCGTTACTTATGTAGATATTTTTATGGTGCAGTGTTTGAATGTATCAGATGGTTTGAGATGTATGGTTTTGAAGTCCAGTAAATCTTTTTATGTGTGTAGTTTAGTTGTACATATGTTGCTAATGCTTCTATTTTAATAGTATTTTTTTAATATAATTACCTAAATAAATGCATGTCCAAGAAAATTAGAAAAATGGCCTTATGTCGTCAATTGAAATAGCGACATGACCATGTCACCGGTTTGATTGGCGACATGCCCCTGTCACCGATTGGATTGACGACAGAGCCATATCGCCCTCCAAATGCCTCCATCGCCATTTGGAGCGACGATTGGGTTGGGAATGCAATTAATATTATATTATTTTATTTTTATGTTTATATTTTTATATTAATAATAATGTAAGCAATGTCTTTTCTGTTTCACATTATTTCGTGTATGACATCCGCAGGAGGTTCTCGCAGTGGCCCTTCGAGCTCTGAAACGGTCATTGACACCAACCACTATAGCGCCTCAAGACCATCCAAATTTCGACCCGCGAGACACCCATCAAGCTTGGCGTGTTGCGTCTGCGCACACCCAATAGGCATAGAGGATCGACCCATGCTAGGTTCCCAGGTACGTGCAGTTGTGACATTTTTGTACTACATTTAAATACGACTTATGTGGGTGTACTAACGTGCCCTCTTGATCATTTTTACGTAGGCTGAGAGCGTTCGTCCTGATTCTGCTTGCGAGGATGGAGGAGGCCAAGTGGGAGGACGACGGGATGTCCGTATGTTTAGGCTTTTTTGTACAATCGGTGCCTATTGACGGTGTCGATTGGATCGTTGAGGTCAAGATACACATATTCCACCTTCTGTGCGGGGAGATGGCTAATACGTTGCAAAATGTTGTGTACCTCATGGGTCTCCTTTGCGTGGTATGCCATTGGATCGCCCGCAAGGTCGCAAGGCCGACATGGCGCAGAGACTTCCTCACTAGGTTCACTGGGGTGCTACTGCAAGGCGGTGGGTTCGACAGTACGCACAACCCTTCGCTAAAGTGGCTCTGTCAGTTCTACGTAAGTTCCCCTCTTTGGTGTTCATATTTCATTTTTTCGCCAAACCTACTAACAGATCCTTGTCATTTTGTATGGACACCGACACCCCCGATTACACAGTGATGATGCACTCCGAGGCCTACTTGTTGTGGCTCTTTGGGTGGGTCTTATTCTGCGAGTCCCATAGCGACATCGTTGACAAGCACATGATCCGGTATGCACATGTTCAACTACGAGGTGCCACTCAAGGTATTCCAACGCTGAAAATCTTACGTACTTGAGAACGGGGAAGACAAGGAAAACACGACGATGGAGTCCAAGGGCGCCGAACAACATGTTGAGGACGGCCGGGCCAAGTGCACAGCGGACAAGGGGAAGACTTCTGCTAGTCAGACCGACGGTCATCCTAGCACCTACCGTCGCCGGGGTGCACTGCAGATTGAAGAGGTACGCTATGTTCAATTTGCGTCCTGATTATTTATTTAGCCTACGCTCAGACAGATCGCCAGATCGGTCGCGCCGCCCATGTCGCAGGAGACAAGGGAAAGGCATTGATTGTCTCATCGGGGGCTGGCTGAGCCGCCGATGCTCCTGCTAAGCTGGTGCTTAGTCTTGAGGAGATCTTCGAAGCCCAATGGAGGGCTGCATTCCGGACTGGCTGTGCCCACGTAGGAGACAAGGGGAAGAGACCGATGTTGCCGCAAGACTAAGTTCGTTCCGATCCACCTTTTTTCTGATTCAAAAAAGGCGTGCATGTATCCCACGTGTCTTTCAGTTTGTTGATTCGTGTATGCCATCGTTTGTAATGCAAGTAGCCAAACCCTGTGCGCCATGTAATTCGCAAGTACATTACGAAGTCTTATTATTGCAATTGAAATCTTATCTTCTAAATTTAACTCCTAAATTGTTATCTATTTAATATTTCATTATGTTTTTCGAAAATAATCGGTTGGGCAGACACATAAAGATATTACCAAAAAAACGAGTCCAATTCTGTAAAATTTGAAGCTGCATTCTCAGTCAAAAAAATAAATAGAAAAACAGCTCCTGTCGCGATTTGAATTGGCGACTGGAACTTGACGCTATTTTAAGTGGCAATTTGATATCTGTCAGTATTCCAAATGGCTATAGAGACATTCAACATTGCTTTGCTCGCGATAGGGGTTCTATCGACAGTCCAAACAGCGACAGAAGCCTATTTTTTTAAATAATTTTAAACATGCATTTATTTCTACATTTCTTTTTTTAAAAAAAAAACCGGAACGAGTAAACACATGTAGTACCCTTTTTGTGGTCAAAGAACTTCTTTTTGTTGCAGTTTGTACATAGTACCATTTTGTTCCTCTCAAAACATTACATTACATTTTGCCTTTAGAAGGAAAAAAAACTGTACATTTATTGCAGGCACACCGTATACTGTACTGGTCGTTATTGCAGGCACACCGTATACTGTACCTGTCGTTATTGCAGGCACACCGTATATTGTACTGGTCTAAACGGGAATTCTAGCACACGGTGATCTTTTCTGATACGACAGCAAGCTATCCTGCACAATGTAGAATGTAGCTAGACACGTAGAAAGATGGACAAGGAAGAAGCTAGAAGAGAACGAGAAAATTAAAGGTCGTGTGCAGAAAAATAATGCATCTCGAAAAATAGAAGAAACGAAAGATAGAGGGAAAGCTAAGGACAGGTGGCATGCCAGCTAGTTGTTAGTGTTTGTATGAAAGCTGTCTCTGTGCTGCTATCTCTCTATTTTTCTTTAACAAGCTCATCGGATCTACACATAAACTAGCTGAAAAAAGTATATAATATGAGCATAATCGTTGTAAGGTTGTGCTTAGCATTACTATACCTAGCATTTCATATCTGTGGCGATAGTTATTGTGTTCCATAAATCAGGGTACAACCCAAGCGTATCGGATCTACACATAAACTAGCTGAAAATAAGTATATAATATGAGCATAATCGTTGTAAGGTTGTGCTTAGTATTACTATACCTAGCATTTCATTATCGGAGCTTTTGGCTGAATTGGTATCTTTATTATTCATAATAGCAAGAGGTGTTGCATGTTACCTGCGGTGCTTTCAGACCGGTTTCTATTGTGCTCCCAGTCCGCCAAAGAAACCAGCACAGATGCATGCATGCTTAATCACCGAAGGACAAAAAAACTTAAGCAGTAGAGGACAGAAAACTTAATCACTAAAGGACCAAAACACCAAAACCGTGACCATGCTTCCGCGGACGCATGTTTGCTGTCGCGTCGTCATATCATCCACTCACGTTTAGTTGATCATGCCCCTGTGCCTCCGTCTTATCCCAGTCTGAGAGCGATGTAGGTAACATACGACGTCTGTCTAGCCTACTAAAAAACTATTTTTACAATTTTACATAAGCAGCTACTGCTTTTGCTATTACTAATAAAAAGGTAGGCCACTTCAACCAAATGCTCTAGAGGCTGTTGGGTGTGTGTGGGGTATGGCCGAATGGGGCAGGACATGATGCTGTTCGGATATGATAGACCTTGCTTCATTGCTACGATGATGCACGCACGGTGCATCATACATTTCGGCGAGCGATAACGAGATGGCGACGTCTCAAATGCCACTGTTAGCAAAAAGGTAATTGATTGGGTGAAGAAAGCAGGTGCGCACAATGTCATCTTTGTTTGTCGAAAACTAATGTCCAAACCAGAGGAATGATTACACGAGTTTTAGTTACCTTGGTCTCGTTAAACGTCCAAGTTTGTTTGGTTGAGCTTGGGTTACTAAGAACAGAACAGAAGTTTGTTTGGCGTTGATGAGCGGCCGTGATGCATCATCACGTGCGTACTTCCAGAGACCCATGCCCGCCGGCCGCCGCCACCTACGAGATACGTTCAGACTCGAGAGGTGGGCTTCAATTTCTGCCAGGTTGCCCTTGATAACCGGAAAAGCACGAGCATCAACGTAACATTACGTGACGCAGATGTTTGTAAGATTTCACACTTAGAATACAAGATAATGTGAAACAAATAGGAAGAGCATAGAGAATTATCTCTTATACAATAGTTGGTCGTAATCTAAAAACAAGATATATTATACATGAAGGATCATGTCTATAGAGACGTATAAAAGATAATCTATTGTATGTTCGCCTTTAGTCTTTGTCTATGGATGATATGAAAGAATACTATAGACAACAGTTGTCTATATCATTGTATATGTGCTTACCATATCTGAATTTTTGGCCGAAATGACGAGTTTTTGTTTGGTATTTGCGAAATAATAATACGCGAGCGGTATTTACAAAAATAGTCGTCCGTCGTAATACAAGACGGTGAGTTTTTTATATAAAAAATCTCATGTGGTTATATATATATATAAAACGTGCATACCACGACCGCCAATCTGACAACAAGATTGTAGCATTTTTTTCCTTTTAAAAAAATAATAATTTAAATGTATTTTTGTATGAGTTTGTAAACATAGTAAATGAGCTCCAAATATTATAATTTTTTTGTGGAGCCTCCTGACATAGTGTAATTACTTGTGTAATTTTTTAAAATTTTATCCGTTCTAATTTTTTCTCGAAAATTCATTTAAGTATATTGTTTGTAGAACTTTTTAATATAAAAATGGGGTCCAAACATTATGAATTTTTTAAAAGGCTCCTTACACAGTGGACTTGATTGTGTAATATTTTTCAGAATTTCATATGTTCTAAAAATGTGTCAAAAATTAAGGATTTAGGTTTTAAAAAATTAGAGTTTTAGGTTTCGAAAATTAAGGCTTCATGATTTCATGTAACTTGGAATGTGTGAAGTTTAGTACCACATGGACCACTCTAGGTAAGAGACTCTCCTTAAGGGTTTAGGCCAATGCTCGGCCTCCCTCCTTCACACGTCTGTCGCCCCGTCGTTGATGTCCCCCATTGCTAGCAGTGCTGTGTCTCGACAACGCCTTTGGAATTTTCAGCACTGTGACTACTCTAGGAATTCCTAGATTGGATGCGAAGGGCCTAGTGAATCATTTTATTTAGTTCCTGTGCTGATTGATGTGCAGCATAAAAGGGGGCAACTTTGATCGTGCCTTTGAGTTAATGAGTAAGATGATGCATAAATGCTTCTTGGGACAGCGACATGACAACGTATTTTGCTATGCCACGAACCCTTTGTGAACCGTTTGTTTCCCTTCCTAACAAATGACGGCATGATTCCATGCGATATGGAATGTGAGAAGTTTAGTACCACATGAAATGACGACATGATTTTATGTTCACCTTAGATAGTAATAGTAGTAGTATTACTCCAATCGAGCCCGTATAAGACCAACTTAACTCCTAGATAGTGGCATCCATGTTCCCACCTCTAGTGTGTGTCCTGCTGCATCTTGCGGTGTTGCCGTAGTACAGATTCGAAACAGGTCGGAATGTTTGCTAAAGACATTGGGAGTTCAAATTCTACCATTACTGCTATAACAATCTTACTGAGTGAAGAACTAAAGACAGTGGTCATGTTATTCACTACTAAAATCTAAATAATAGTAGTATGATTAGTACTACTTGGAGCGAAAGAAAATAATATGGTACCCAAAATCTAAATAATAGTAGTATGATCAGTACTACCATGTGAGTTCAAATTCTACCACTACTCCATGTGGTACTAAACTTCACACATTCCAAATCACATGAACATGAAGCCCTAATTTCCGAAATCTAAAACCCTAATTTTTGAGACCTAAACCTTTAATTTTCGAAATATTTTCTGAACATATGAAATTCTAAAAAAAACATTACACAATCAAATCCACTGTGTAAGGATCCTTTCAAAAATTATAATGTTTAGATCTCATTTTCTATATTAAAAATTCCTACAAACAGTATACTTAAATAAATTTTTGAGAAAAATTCAGAACAGATAAACTTTTGCAAAAATTACACAAACAAGTACACTGTGTCAGAAGGATCCAAAAAAATTTCATAATTTTTAGAGCTCATTTGCTATATTTTAAAATTCATACAAAAATATATTTAAATGATTTTATTAAATTTTTTTTTGCTACAGTCCGCTGTCAAGGTGAACGTGCGGCAGCGGTTTTCAAAAATATATATATAAAAAACTCACCGCACGAGATTTTAAAAAACTCACCGCGACATTTGTCAAAGCAAGCAATGAGCGATCCGCAATTTGGGATGACTCTATCACACGGCTATGGTAAACGGATATTTTTGTAAACCGTTCGACGACTATCCTATCTTACATGTACGGAAGTACTAGTACTACGACTTGCTTGAGACTTTTCCGAAAGATGTCACGTGGCTCATCACACATGTCAGGCTGGTCCCAATGCTCCACCTTGGCAAGTTTCTTAAGGCTGCCACATAGGCAAATGTCTGATGTGGCACTGTAATTAAAGAAGAGAGAGAGCAGACTGGTATCTTATTTAGATACCACTCATACACAGTATCCTAGGTAGAAATACTAGTAAATACTCTATATCAAAGGTCTAAGATACCACACTCTAGGATACCATACATTAGGAAGGTAGTATCTAAATACTTTTCATGCAATAAGAAACTGTAGTAAGAAATCATCCATTGGGATTAGCCTCAAAAAGTTTAGTCCCGTGCAGTGCAGCGCACCTTTTCTGCTGAAAAGACAACTTTTTTGCCGGTTTACAGTGCCGACCAGCTCACCTCAAGCTCTCATGTGAACTTGTCGACAATCGTTGGTAACTGCGCGCGCGCGGGCGCGTGTGCACGGGACAGCTTTGCTTTGGGCAACTCATTGGCACGTGAATCCTCTGAGATAAGATTTCAGCACGTCTGTACATTCAAACTAAAATCAGTCTCAGTTTGCGCCTGTGAGATCTCTCGCCGTGGCTATTCGTTTCCACCGTGCGATATGTACGCCGCACAGTGTCTCGTCCGAGTGATCCATCCGACCCGTCTGCCTTTTGCCCTTGTACATCACCCGGGGATGTAGCAGTGTGTGCTTTGTGCATTTAGCCCCTTTTCAAAGCGAAATAGTAAAATAGTTTCTCATAAACAAAACGTCAAAAATAATATCTGTCAAGACATCCAGATCGTGGTAGGCCACTGTCCCTAACTTTATACGTGCAAGTTGCTGCGCGACAAGACCGCCATTAACCGGATTAGCGGAAGATGGTGCGCCACGATCTAGATGTGCGGCCACCGCCCGATCGTGAGGCCATCTAGGTGCGCTGACACATCATCACCGGTTGTGAGGTCATCTGGCAGGGCGGAGCTGGGCTCTCGTGCCTCTCGGCCCGAGGCGCATGACAAAAATACCGGTAAAAATAAAAATGAAAACGTAAAATGCAAGCTGCAATGTTAATTTATTTGAAATGTCTTGGCCGACTCGAGACCAAAGGCGTGTCTTGGCCGCCAAGATCTGGGTGCCCTGACTTATCGCTTTCGTCACCGTGAGGTCGTCACGTGTCCTATCACGTTTTGGGTGTGCCCCCCTCGCGTGGTGTTTTCGTGCAGTGGTGACATTTTTGTCATTTTATTGAGGAATCATTTTTGCTATTTTGTTTTAGAAACGTGATAAAAGAGACAAAAACTCATGTAGCTAGTAGTATGATAATATCTCTACAACCTGACAAGCTTGGAGTAACAATCAGCGTGATAACAAGGCTCCAAAGCTAGATGGATCGATATCCATTTTTAGCCATGTCCTCCTGATCGGGGATGATAGGTACGAAGTATGCAGGTCTACAATTAATAGCAGATACAAAGGACTATTCTGGGGCGCTCAAGACGGGAAGTTGCTCGGGAGGATATCTTACACGTTGGAAGCCTCAAATCTCGGGATTTTCACATGTACCTTGCGATATACTCAACCAATAACATTTCTGCATTATAATCATGATTAATCGCAAATCGCAATAATTAATCACACATTTATGACAAATATCTTATGTGTTTTAGGACGTCACCTAACCATTGGATGCTTACCATATGGCAAGATCCATACCATTGCTACAAGATATTTCTTACCTGTGTGAATATTCTAGATACATAAGCTAAAATAGCTGGCCCTTGAAATTTCCCTCAACTTTCCTGGGTGGTTAAGCTATTCCATTCCATTCTACGGTCTCTGAACCGGGCGAATGAGCAGAAACAACAGTTTGCGTATCAAAGCCGCCGTCGCATTTTTTTTTCCTCTCTAGTTTTCATGTCCTTTTCGGCCGGAGAGATGAAAAATTCGTCGCTGCCGCGGGCGATGCGAGCGGGCCGGTGAAACGAATCTCTCGGGGAGCAATCAAACGGCTGCGGGGAGCGTTCACTGCATTGTGCCGTAGCCTGTAGGCAGAGTGGCCAGTGTGGGAGAGAGGAGTGGAGATGCCTCTGATCTTTGTTAATAGAACACATTTGTTGGATAAATTTCTTTGAAAGTTTACTCATACGGTGAACATCCTCTCTTTAGGTCTATAAGGTCATCTCTAAGACTCCAATCTAGGTGCTCGGAGGGATGTTTAGAGGAAAAACCCGGTTTTCTTCGTGAGACAACTATAGACACTTAAAAAGTGGAATACTTGGAAATTACTTTGCTTTTAACTGTCCATTCAGCCATTGCAAAGAGAACTAACTAAGCACCAATAAGAAGAATATTTGCATTGGGGGTTTAGACTCTTAGATGGATGGTTGGTTATATGACATACTTTTTGTTTCTAAGCACCTTCTTAAGCAGCTCTTGCATTGGAGATGCCCTAAATAGGTTGTCCATGGTGATCGATACCACACATGGCGCCAAGATGCAATGGTGGAGCTAATATAGGAGCATCTTGGTACAGTTGTACCTCAAATTTTTTTTAAAAAGCATATGTTATATATAATGTATATATATACATGTAATAAATTTTAGTACAACTAATGGCGTTTGTGATTATATGTAAGTCTTTGATTATATGTTAGTATATAGAATTGTATAAATTATGTATTATATAGAAGTAAAATGGTTAGTAGTAAATTAATTAATTAATTAGTTAAGTCGACCGCGTTGATCTGTCCCTCGCCGCCTCGAAGCTCTCCTCCACCCCCGACTTCCTCCGCGGTCTCGTCTCCTCCCTCCTCATCCCCTGCCACCTGCCCCACGCCATCGCACTCTTCGCCCAGGCCGGCCTCCTCCCCGACGTCGTTTCCACCTTCCAGTCCTCCCCCTCCATCCGCTCCCTCAACGCCCTCCTCTTCGTCTGCCTCGTCGCCGACAACCACGCCGAGGTTTCCATACCTTCCCCGGCGCCCACTCTGTCAAGCCTAACGCCGAGATCTTCAACGTCAGCGCCGGGGGAAGAGCAGAGGAGGAGGTAGAAGGCGCTAGCGGCAGCTTCCTGCAGCTGCTTGCCGGTGGGGGCGGGAACATCAGCGAGGACGCGCCCCCGCGACCGTTCGACACGCTCCCGTCGCCGGTCACAGACGATAGGAAAGACGAGCTCGCGCCCAAGAGGCACGAGACGCTGAACCCGGCGTCCTTCACTCTGTGTCCGGACGCCGATTTGGTAAAGTCCAGCGTCATGGACCTAGACGACGACACCCTCGTCGGCGCCGGCTCGATCGCGGAGGGGCCCTGCGACTGCGCTACCACCAGCCCGCGCCAGAACCTTGCGTGGCCGGTGCGGTTCAAGATAGAAATCACCTTCTTAAACTTGGACACCGTCATGTCGGTGATCTCACGGCAGCCCACTGGCTGTTGTTGTTGCTGTGTCTGCGCCACCGCTGCAGACGCCGACGCCCCAACTGGCGATCTCTCGCCGGTGCCCGTCCGTGAGAACTGCAAGAAGAGGTGCTCCATTCCGCGCAGCCCCGCCGCCGCGTCCTGGATGGCCCACTTGCTCGTCCACCCGTCCGTACCCTCCCTTCAGATAGCCAGCCGCTCATACGGCCAAGGGGCAAATAGGTCATTTTGCCTGCTAAAAAAGCAAAAGAAAAGAAAATCTATTTAATTGTTGAGTAACCGTCACGCCACCCAAATCCAACGATTACCTCGCAGACAAGTGTAGAATCGCTTAGAACAAATCAAGAACACAAAAACAGAATAAGAGATTGAACACAAAGATATGAGGGGATTTCGGGCTTCTCTTTATTGCTCTTCAATCATGATTGATTACAATAAGGGGTCCCCTCTCCTTTATATAGACTACTGGAAAACATGAGGTGTCCAATTGGGCCAGGACTCCAGGTCATGGGCCCAGTTTCCTAACACTCCCCCTTGGACACTCATCAGACATGTTCATGTTTCATCAAAACTCCACAAAAACCCAGTGGAAAAAATTTGGAGAAAGAGTACATGTCATGCGTTTTGTTGTGTTGTACGAATTGCCTCATCAAAAACCTTAACCGAGAAACTTCAGGAAAACTCGTCAAGGGAAAAAGAGTACAATCCACCCAATTTCATTTAATCTCCAGAATTTATTCTTTGGGTATTCGATCTTCGTAATCAAGCTTTAACAAAGAGTTTGTGAAGGTCCTCCTCAATTGAGACTTCTCTAAGTCTCATCATTCCATTCCACGTATGCATCTTTCAAAGCTAGATGTTTGGAGTGACTTAGTGAATACATCCGCTAGATTTTCACATGACTTAGTATGCGATTTTAATTTTCGCCCATCTTTTGCAATTCATGAGCATAGAAGAACTTGGGGTTGGTATGCTTAGTGAGGGACTCTTCACATAACCCATCCTGCACTTGTGCAACACAAGTCGCATTATCTTCATAGATAATAGTGGGAGTTTGCGCATATTCAATCCACACGATTGCCGGATGTGGTGAATCATCCGCCAAAGCCAAGAAAATTTCGTCTTGGCCTCGACAAAGTGTTATAATTTCGAGTGGTTCGTCAAGTCGATACAAGACTTTGCTTAGACGATTTCCATGAAATTGCGCCCACCACACAGAATACATAGCCTGTTTATGACTTAGTCAGATATGGTCCGACAGTGCAAGATCTACATAACCAAATATAGTTAGGTCTTGGTTCTTTTCGTAGAATAGCCCAAGATCCTTACTTCCTTGGAGGTATCGGAAGACGCCCTTATTCCCCGCCAATGCCTTTTGGTAGGTTCCAGACTATACCTTGCTAGAAGATTTATCGCAAATGCAATGTCCGGTCTAGTACAGCTTGCTAAATACATGAGTGCTCCAATGCGCTCAAGTATGGGAATTCGGTCCAGACTTCTCCTCTTCTTTAGGTCCGAACGGGTCCTTGTCTTGTTGCAAGGATCTTGACCATTGGCACTTTCGAAGGGTATGCCTTTTCAAACCGAACCTTTCTAACACTTTTCGAGTGTATGTTGATTGATGTACTAAAATCCCTTCGTGGGTATGCTCAAGTCAGCAAGCCTAGGCAATATTTGGTTTTACCCAAATCTTTCATTTCGAATTCTGACTCCAGGTAAGAATTTGCTTTCTTAATATCTTCCAGGGTTCCGATGATATTCAGATCATCTACATATACTGAGATTATACAAAATCCATCCTAGGATCTTCGTATAAATACACAGGGACAATCCTCATTGTTCGTGTAGCCTTTCTTGCAGAGAAAGTCGCTTAAAGGATTATACCACATCCCGCTCGATTGCTTCAAATTATACAAGGACTTTCTCGAGTTGCACTAATCGCATGTGAGTTCCTATTTGCTCGGTCTTGGTTTGGGACAGGGATACCTTCGGGTACCTTCATGTAAATGTCCAAATCCAAGTTTCCATAAAGGTATGCAACGATTACCACATCCATCAATTTCATTTCCAAATTCAAAGTTTATCGCCATTGAGATTAAATATCTAAAGGTAGTTAGCCCATGACCGGGAATAGGTTTCTTCATAATCAACTCCCGGTCGTTGAGTGAAACCTTGTGCAACAAGTCTTGCTTTATGTCTTACAACTTCATTGTTTTCATTTATCTTTCGAACAAATACCCATTTATATCCTCTGAGGTGCACATGGGGAGGTGTGCGACTTATGTGCCCAAATACTTCTCTTTTATTCGTGAGATATTAATTTCGCTTCATTGCCTCCTTCCAATCTTTCCAATCTGATTTTTCTTACATTCAATGAAAGTGATGCGTGCTCGATCAAGATCGATAATTGTGGCAATTTTCTTTGCAAAATAAATATCGACATTGGCCGTTGTTCTATTCATAGATTCTCCGTAGTCATATAATTTATAGCTATTTCTTCATAGGCGGTTCGCTAATGCTTCTACCGCCACCGCCGCTTCCAATTGCGGGGCAAGTCCTTTAGTTTTTGGCTCCGATGTGTGCGCACACATCCATGCCGATGTCTCCTCCGTGGGAATATTCAAATCCGTATGCCTTTTCTTGAATGTTCCATATGGTGTCAGTCTCAACGGCCCCTTCTTATTCGGGAACTTGGTGATCACCGTGTCAAGTCCTTCTTATCCTTTTTCGCCAGCGTCCCCCTACTTGGGATTCGAGGGCCGAGTTCTCGTCCTTTTATTCTTAGGCCTTTGGACGGGATTAGGATACCTTCAATTTTCTTTGGTATTTCGACTCTCCGGTGCATTATGTGCGAGCACATGCGACTTGGTCACGCTCTTCAAATCACAAAAGTGGTCAGCAGTTGATTCGCTAACGCTTGCAAATCAATTATCTTTTGGACTTCTCCATTTGCTTCACTAGTGCTTGGTCATGTGCATGGATTCCGTGGCTTGCCACGTTATTTCCCGACATTCTTCATCAAGGGTTGATTTCCTCCCTAATGACGGAAACTATCCTCATCAAATATCTTTGTCGTGGCCGGTTGTCAGATGAAAATCTCCGATCATAGGGTCCAAATACCGATTATGGATGCCGTCTCATAACCAACGATATCCCGGACTTTCGGAGAGGTCCCATTGCGATTGCGGTGGTGGTATAGGTATATAAACCTTGCAACCAAACCTTCGGAGGTGAGATTTTTGGTGGTGACCCTTGCGCTAGTTGCATAGGTGAATGGATGTTATATGCCGATGGTCTAAAATTGATAAGAGTTCTTTGCGTGCAGGCGCTGTCCCCAACATGTAGTTGGTAATTTACAATTACGCAAAAGGGGCCTGCAATAAATTTAATTCTTTTAATTAATGCCTCTGCTAGTCCATTCTCGGGTGTGGACATGTGGTATCGAATGCTCAACAAGAATTCCCATTGCCATGCAATAATCATCAAATGCCTTTGAAGTAAATTCTCGGCGTTGTCCATTCGATGGACTTCACGTGATGATCGTGAAATTATTCTTAATTTTAATTATCTCGAGATCGGCTTTGCAAAAGCGTGGTTTCTCGTAGACAATAAACATACATGCGATCATTTCGAGGAAGCATCGATGAGCACCATGAAGTACCTAAATGGCTGACGGACAGGGTCAGATAGGACCGCAAATGTCTCACTGGTACGATCCAGAAAGCAGGATTTCATCCTTCACTTTCGTGAGTAGAGGGTCTAGTAATTAATTTTCAAAGGGCACATGCGGCACACAAAATCTTCTTGGTTTGGGAAATTCTTTACATTAACATTATGTCCCTATGAATTGGTAATTATATTTTCATCATTCTAAGACCGGGTGGCCTAATCTATCATGCCGAGAGATGTAAAAGTTGAGCTTCTAAAAGTGGTTTTCGAGATAAAGATAGGCCGCAGTGCCTTAATATTAGTGTAGTATAGCCCAGATTCATATGAAGGAAGTCGTTCTAATACCCTTTTTCCATGTTCTTCACGCTTTGTAATGAGCAGGTATTCCTTACGATACTCTTCTTCAGTCTCTACATGGAGACCGTTAGCGCGAATATCCTTAAAGCTTAAGAGAGTTCTAGTCGATTCTGGGTACAACTAGGCTTCTTCAATGACCAATATTGTGCCCATCGGGAGTATAATTGTGGCTCTTCCCGAGCCTATTATACATGTATCGCTTCTGCGATTGTCGTAATGTGCCAAAGATTCTTTCCGACGACCGAAAAATTTTGTTTCTCTTAATATGGTATTCAAGTTGCCGCTATCCGCTAAGCACACTTCCTCCATAGGCGCCACACGTGTTCGATATATATATATATATATATATATAAAGTATTTATTAATATGGGTAGAAAGCAATCCACACATAAATAAAATACTCCAAATGTAACATAACTTGCTTTTATTAATACTACGAAAAGTCTTGCAGACTCATTATGAGAATGCAATTATTTGCTCTCCTAGAGCTTACAACCATTATTCAATAATTCAAAGTTCTAACCAAAACTACAAATGACTATAAAATCTAAGTGCAATACGTGCACTAGATCGAATCGATGAAGTATGAATTAACCGACCGAATCGTTTCTATGTCCATCTTCTTCTTCTAAGCAATCTGATTGCTTTCGCCGCGATGTCCAAGGAGGGAGTGATGGGGAAATCGCTTTAGGTCTGTCCACATCCATGGATGCAACCAATGAGTGTGGATCCTCTCGGCTGCAATGGCGAGGTGTGCCTCATGCGGTGCTTTGCCCTTCTTCATAGCCTTGAAAGCATCAATCACGTCTTTGCTCACGGTAAATACGTGACCAATGCCCCCGAGTGCCACATTTGTAGCAATTTTGGTCCTGCTGACCATAGGGCTTCTCATCACGCTTCTTATTTCCGCCCTTCTTGGCTTGAGCATTTTGCTTAATCTTGCGACCATCACCCTTCTTGCCTCTTTCTCTTGGCGAGGCTTTTTCACCTTGTAGCTGCTAGCGTTGACTTCATGGCCAACTTTGCTACTAGGTGGCTGTGAGATGTAATTCTTCCTTAAAATCTCATCTTGAGCTTCCGCAACTTGCATAATGTCAATTAGTTCGGCATACTCCTTGTAGCCATCTTGACGGTAGTTGCGTGCGGATTGCACCGCATTTGGGTGAAAAGTAGAGAGGGTTTTCTCAATCTTCTCCTCGTCTGTGATTGCCTTACCACAGAGCTAAAGATTGGTACAAATTCTGTGCAAAGCAGAATTGTACTCCCCCACTATTTTATAGTATGCAAAACTTAGTCGGTTCCATTCTTGCTCTGTACGAGGAAGGATGGTATACTTTAGCTTCTCGAACCGCTTCTTCAGGGCGGTCCATAAAGCTAGTGCGTTCTTCTCCGCCATATACTCATTCTTGAGTGTTAGATGAGATGATGTCCGAGGAAATGAAGTGCTTGATCATTCTCTTCAGATCGGTAGGACATCCTTCGAGGTGCCAAGTCCGATAGCAAAGACGGAGCTTCTTAGCTCCAAGTACAATTCGACATCCGATGCCCAAGTCAAGTAATTCGGCCATGTGGGCGACTCTTCAACTCGGGTGCTCAGAATGCTACCATCTGCATATTCATGCAAAAGGTGTATAAGATTATCGCCGTAACTTGCATATAATGGTTGCAAAGGTTCTCGTAATGTTCTGTCAGATATTCTATGTATTTTTCATGATTTATCGCTATTTCCAATGATTAAAAGCAATATAAACAATCACGATAATCAAAACAAGAAATACAATAAATAAATAGCATAGAAATAACAATAACAAAGTTAAATATGCTTCAAAAGTGCAAAATATGCAAAAGTTGAATTCTCGAGGCCCTTTTCTGCTGGAAAGATGACTTTCGGCAAATTCTGCAATTCCAGGGGTTAAAAACGCGAATTTTTTCAGTTCAGAGAAAAAGTTCACGTAATTTTCAATTTTCCGGAGGGCCTTTCCGCAAACAAAAACCGGGATTTCTTTTCCCTTTTCCCTTTTTTCCCGAAATGGTGTAGCCCATTGGCCGCTTTAGCGAACCGGTAGGGTTTCACCACCGGCACGAACAGCGGCGGCTCCAATGGGCGCTGGCGGGCATACAAGAAGGCGGCGGCAGAGCAGGGCCAAGAGGCGTTTACAGGCAAGGCGCGTCGGCCTCGCGGAGGCGGCGCGTCACCAGGCGGAGGCGAGGCGGCGGGAGCGGCGTGGCGCGGGTCGGCGGGAGCTGGCCTATGGGGCGGCGCGAGAGGCTGCGAGAAGTTAGCGCGGCGCGAGGCTATGGCGGCACGGGCGTGGCGGCGGGGCGGTCGGGCAGGCGGGCGGGCGCGCTCGGCTCCCATGACGTCTTGAGGCGGGACGCGGCGATCGGCCTGTCGGGCGGCGGCCGATTCCGGAAGCTTCTACTGAGGCGCTTAGGCGCATAGCGATTTCAAAGCGGCGTATGGGTTCCTGTGGCGCGCAAGATGGCTTAAGCGGCGGCGCGCCAAAGCTACTGAAAGCGCTACAAGACGGCTCTGTGGCGCCGCGGCACCATTGGTTACTACGGCTTCAGGCGCATCGCGTTCTTGCTCATATATGAAAACTATTTGTGCAATGTAATGCGATGCGATATATCTGATGTAATCAACATCGGTTCTTGCATGTAATCTACCCATCGACATTGTGTCGGCGACTTCAAGTCGGCTCACGGTAGATTGGAACGGATTTGCAACTTCTACTAAGACAATCGACATCCAATTTTTTCGTGCAATCTACCCATCAACATTGTGTCGGGCGACTTCAAGTCGGCTCACGGTAGATTAGAAAGGATTTGCACCGTAGAAAACAATCTAGAAAGCGAATTTGCAGAATTGAAAGCGATCTAGAAAGAAGACGATTCAATCTACGAGTGTCGTTCATCGACAATTACCTTTTCGATGCGAGGAGAGTTGATCGTGCTGATAACGTGTTGAGTAACCGTCATTTGGCGATCGGTCCGAGCGATTAACGACATCGCAGACAAGCGTAGAATCGCTTAGAACAAATCAAGAACACAAGAACAGAATAAGAGATTGAATACAGAGATATGAGGGAACTTCGGGCTTCTCTTTATTGCTCTTCAATCATGATTGATTACAATGAGGGGTCCCCTCTCCTTTATATAAACTACTGGAAAACATGAGGTGTCCAATTGGGTCAGGACTCCAGGTCATAGGCCCAGTTTCCTAACATTAATAACCCATAAATGTCAAGATATAAAGGACACAACGGGAGATGTGGTATATGATATATTACCTTGTATTTTCTAGTATTTTGTAAAATGTCAACCAAATGTGTGGTAAATAGTCAATTTTCCCTTTGGGATTTGAGGTAGGGGTGTTGGGCCTCCTGTCAGGGAGAAGACGATGACCATCACAGAAGGATAAAATTTCTTATTTCCCACTAGAAAATGATATTTTACTGATATATCATTTGAAATTTTCATGTTTCCTCGGTATAATTGAAGTTCAATTCGCATAGATAGTGTGCGATACAATATAGCTTCTCTCAAATTTTTAAATCCAAATTTAATCTACAAGTTGAGAAACAATAAATAAATAAATTTCAGTGAATAGTAACTTTTCCATTTTTATTCGGGGTTTTCTTTTTAGCAGATTTTATCTTATTTTTTGGTTTCTCAATATGTAGATGGACTTTGGATTTGAAATTCTGTGAGATGCTAGATTATATCCTATCCTGTCTATGTAAGTTGTTTTGGAATTTTTTATAACTATTTGAACTATTATTCCAGCAATGGGAGCACCGGTAGCACCAAATATGTTTGTGGCAGTGCCAAACCTTTAGCATTTCTTCAGCACGAGTAAAATACGACGCACGTATGGAATACTTGGATATTGCCTCCGCTGTGGCATTTTCCCTCTCGATTTGGGTCATCTGGCCTATCTTTGCGGGGAGAGTCATCCGGCTAAGCGGATCCTTGACGCGAACAGCAACAGGCTGCTTCGGATCCTTGTACTTGAGATACCAGCGGAACATGATCAGGAGAGCAAAGGTGGTCTTGTGCAAACTCGCCATCTTGCTCTGTGTTACCATGTAGCGATCACCACGGGCAGCCTATATGGCTTATATATGGACCTAAGTAAATGATGGTAACCATGGGAAAACACAACTCTGTTACCGGTAGCATGAGCTACCCTGCCATCCACCGTCTATTTGCCTCGAGATTCGTGAGTAAATATACCCTTCACATGTATTCATGGTGAGGACAAATACATGCACACATCCCCGTGTTAGATGGACGGTGGATCCTAGGGGAGCATGTGCTACAGATAACAAAAAAAAAATTCCTCTTTCGGTAACCACGTGACTAAGCAATCAACCAAGCTTATCCAATAATCATGTGTTATTGTAGTAGAAGCCTAGAAGAAGGCTCTTCTTTGAACAAATCATAGAGAAACAAACTTTAGATCTGCATCATGGCACCGCCACTTGTTTGGGCCCGTTTACGTGCAAGCCTTAGCTTCGGCAAGCCACGTTCGCGTGCGCGCCGCGACACCTGCCGATGCACGCTACCGCACTTCTCTCGGACGGTCGCGCGCACGCACGCACCCGCTGCCGCGCGCGCCAACCGACGCGCGCGTGACGGCCCAAACGAAATAGCGGGAAACGGCAGGCCCGGTTTGACCAGCACGCTATGAGCCAGTTGCGGAGGAACTGCTGCTGGTGAATTCAGTATGGGCAATTACTTCCTAGATAAATTTAGAATCATAAAAATAATATAAGAATATAAGAACAGAATATTAGATTAAACACAGAGATATGATGGGACTTATCACCTCTCTTTATTGCTCTTCTGTAAACGGTAATACAATGTTAGGATCCCAAATTCTTTATATAGGCTATTGGATGGATGAGGAGGTCATCGTGGGCCCAGGGCTGCTCGCCTGGGTCCGGTTTCTTAACACTCCCCCTTGTATACTCATCCGTTATGTTCATGTCTCATCAAAACTCTATAAAAACCCAGTGAATTTTTTTAGAGAAAGAGTATATGAAACACATTCTGTTATGCTGCACAAATTGTCTCGTTAAAAACCTTAAACCGAGAAACTTCAGAAAAACTCGTCAAGGGAAAAAGAGTACAATCCACCCAATTTCATTTAATCTTCAGGATTTATTCTTTGGGTACTCGATCTTCGTGATCAAGTTTCAATGAAGAGTTCATTAAGATTCTCCCCCTAAATTCTACACTTCTCTAAGTCTCATCACTCCAATTCCACGTATGCATATTTCAAAGCTAGACGTTGGAAGTGACTTAGTGAATAAATCTACAAGATTTTCACATTACTTAGTATGTAGTACTTTAATTTCGTCCATCTTTTGCAATTCATGAGCATAGAAGAACTTGGGATTGATATGCTTTGTGAGAGGACTCTTCATATAACCCATGTGCACTTGGGCAACACAAGTTGCATTATCTTCATAGATAATAGTAGAGGTTTGTGCGGTATTCAATCCACATGACTGCTGGATGTGGTGAATCATCCTCCGAAGCTAAGAACATTCTCGTGAGGCCTCGTACAGCGCTATGATTTTCGAGTGGTTCGTCGAAATTGATACAAGACTTTGCTTAGATGATTTTCATGAAATTGCAGTTCCACCACAAAAGAATACATAGCATGTTTGCGACTTGATGGTATGCGGGTCTGATAGGTACCCGACATCTATATAGCTAGTTATAGTTAGGTCTTGGTTCTTTCTGTAAAACAGACCAAGATCTTTGCTTCCTTGGAGGTATCGGAAGATATCCTTTATTCCCTGTCAATGCCTTTTGGTAGGTTCTGCACTATACCTTGCTAGTAGATTCACGTCAAATGCAATGTCCGGTCTAGTACAGTTTGCTAAATACATGAGTGCTCCTACTACGCTTAAGTACGAGAATTCCGGTCCTAGGACTTCCTCCCCTCTCTTCTTTAGGTCTGTACGAGTCCTTGTCTTGCTGCAAGGATCTCCTGACCATCGGCACTTTCAAAGCGTATGCCTTTTCAAAATCGAACATTTCTAACACTTTCTGAGTATAGTTTGACTGATGTACTAAAATTTCTCTAAGGGTATGTTCAAGCTGCAAGCCTAGGCAATACTTGGTTTTACCCAAATCTTTCATTTCGAACGCCGACTCTAGGTAAGAGCTTGATTTCTTAATATCTTCCAAGGTCTCGATGATATTCAGATCATCTACATACTGAGATTATACAAAATCCATCCTGGGATCTTCGTATAAATACACAGGGACAATCCTCATTGTTCGTGTAGTCTTTCTTGCAGAGAAAGTCGCTTAGGCGATTATACCACATTCTGTTTGATTGTTTCAGTCCATACAGGATTGCCCATGCGGGGCGGCGCGGGCGGCGGCAGCTGTAGGATCAAGGATAACCGACTAGAGGGGGTGAATAGGAGGTTATAAAACTTTTCAACTAATTAACAATATTAAACAAGAATGCCTTAACAAGGCTTCCTAGAACAAATGAACTACTAAGCTATTTAAGACAATTAAGCACTTATGTTAAAACAAGATACAATTTGAGCTAGCCAATTCTACACAAGTGAATTGCTAACAATGTAAGTGCAGAAGAGTAAAGACAAGTATAAACCATAATGGAGACAATGAAGTTTTTCCCGTGGTATCGAAGACTTACCAGTCTTCACTAGTCCATGTTGAGGAAGCTTGAACAAATTAAGCCGTCTCCACAAATTAAGCATTGATCCTCGATCACTATCGTTACTCTTCCTTCACTCTGGAGATGGTGCGCACGCAACCACTTCACAATCCCTTACCGGGTCACATCACAAACTTCTTTGAAGTGATCACCTCACAACTTCTTCTTCAAGCCGTCTAGGTGCCGGCAAGCAACAAGAGTAACAAATTGTAGTGCTTGCTTGGAGACAATCAAGTGCCAAAGTGATCAAATAATAATGCAATGCACTTGAATGCTCTCAACAACCTTAAGATGGGAATTCAAAGCAAATGAATGGTAGAGAGTGTATATAGGCTCAAGAAACTTCAATGCAAGAGCATAATGCTTAATGATCTCAAGAGTTACTTCTAGAAGGCAGGTGGAGGGTATTTATACCCTTCACCAACAAATCTAGCCGTTACATCCACTTTCCTGAAAAACCAGGATTTGCGGTAGTACCGCCGTTGAAACCCGGTATTACTGATTTTCGGTATAACGGTCGAAACAATTGCATTTAATGCTCTGAACTAATCGTTACGAAAAAAGTTACGGTATTTTCGCCAATTAGAAATCGGTACCACCGCAGCGCGGTAGTACCGCTTGACTAGAACAGAACTACCGTTTTTCAAAGTTAAAGAAATCTCACAAAAACACCTTCTCTGCAAAAAAAAATGTACTGCCATCAAAATATCGGTACTACCGCAGTTCAAATAGCTTTTTCGTCTCGACTTTCTCGAAGTCGAGCGAATTAGCTAAGGTCTTCTCGTCACTCTTGAACCTACAGAGGAAAAGAGTAGAATAAGCATAAAACAAGCGGTCGTAAGTTCTTGTGGATATCATGGGGATATGCTCATGATCTTTCGATGATGTTACAATTGGCAATGTCGTTAACAGTTTGTCGAAACACGCGTTTTCATCGAAGTTTGGAATCTTTGTCAAGTCGAGCGAGGTCGAGACCGAGTTGGGCGTGGTCGGGCGCTTGTAAATGGCGGTCGATCGGCCAAAGGCCACGGTTAGACAAGCCATTGAATGGCGATCGACGTTTTTATCTTGTTCATCGGCCAAAAGTGGCGATGAGTGTTGGGTTAGGTCAAGTTCATGGGTTTCAGTGCATATGTGTTGCATGATGCATGTTTTGACTAACGTGGTCAAGTTGTGAAAAACTTGTTCCCGGAATCGATTTTTTTGTCTATTGTTGTGCAGGTTGCTTGGAGGTCAACGACGATCAACGGCGAGGATGATCAGGACTAGGCTTGGAGAGCTGAGGTCTAGAACAATCGGGGATGCCGGGTGAGGTCAATGGAGTCAAGCATGGCGCAAAAGGGACAAAGGTGACCGAGCAGGCGATTCGGTCTGACGGGTTGGATCAAGCGGTGTGGGGTCGATGCAAGTGCCATGGTGGTTTCGGTGGGAGCCGGATGGGAGAGACTTGTCGACATGATAAGAGCCGTTGGATCAACCTACGTGTGAAGCATGAAAGTGCCAGCGAAGATGGGACTCGATCTTTGCAAAAGATCGAGAAGGGTATTTTGGTAATTTTACCAAATACCACCTTGGTGACCTTTTGCCAACCCGCAACAGAAGATGGCGCAAGGTGAAGTGGATTAGGTCAAGAGGAGATGAAGACGGCGCTTTAAAATACATGCGTGTGTGACCCGTTTGTGTGTGGTCTTAAAGGGGGCCCATTAGGGTTCAATCTTCTAAAAGGTCTAGACCTCCACTATAAATAAAGGAGGGAGGTGGTTGCACCTCTCTTCAACCCTTTCATTATTGAAAACCCTAGTTTTGCTTTTGTGCTTAGGGAGAAGATAGTTGGAGGTTAGGGTTCTAGAGAGTTGGATTTGATTTCGTGCTCATGTATTGAGTCTTTGTCCTCCATTGATGGAGTGGTCAGAAATCAATATCATATCAAATCAATCCAAGGAAAGATTGCTCAAAGATGTGTCTCTTTGCTTTCCTTCTCTCTATTTGATGATTTTGAGTCTTTCTTTGATCCATGAGTTTTTCTTGGTTTCTTCTCTTGATCTAGCTTGTTGTGATATGTGGGAATACATCTAGGATCATCTTGATCATCAATCACCCACGAGCAAGTCTCTAGATAATATTTCGTTTTGACTCGGTTTTAGAGCACCCTTCGTTCAAACTGAAAAAGATAGGAACTTTGACATGGATCTCTGTGATTTTTGATTGGAATAGGTTCCTAATATCTTTAAGAAGGTGTGATTCAAGTTTTATGGAGTTTGGCTGTGTGTATCAAAAGTTAGATCGATTTGTGTTTTGAACACGGCCGTTTCTTCAACATTACGTGCTGTAAGCGATAAGACCGCCTTCATCTCACGGTCGGACTAGAGGCGGTCCGACATGCCCTGGTTGGTGGTCGGTCGAGACCTTGGCCGATCGCCGCTCATTACGCCGATCGACCGCCCTTAGGGTTTGAGTCTTCCTATTTTGGTGTTTTGCTTTGGGGTCTAGATTGGATTCAATACAAATCTTCATTTGTGCTTGTTTATTGATCTTCATAGCTTTCATAGCTATTGGAGTGAGATTGGTGTTGAATCCTATCAAAGTGAAAAGTGAGCGTGCTCTATTCACCCCCTCTAGTCGCCTTTTCGGTCCAACAGTTCTTCTACGACCGGAACCTAGTCATAAGTTTTTCTATGACAATACCCTGGTCGTAAGTCCTCCTACGACCAGTACCTAGTCGTAAGTTCTCCTACAACAATCTTTGGTCATAAGTCCTCCGACGACCAGTATCGAGTCGTAAGTTCTTCTACGACAATCCTCTGGTCGTAAGTTCTTCTACGACTAGTATCAAATCGTAGGTTCGTCTACGACAATTTCCTAGTCATAAGTTCTTCTATGACCCGATTACCAAATCGAGGTTCTTCTACGACAATTCTCTGGTCGTAAGTTCTTCTACGACCAGTACCTAGTCGTAAGTTCTTCTACAACAATCCCCATAAGCACTGTGGAAGTGGTCGAAACATTAGCGACTACGAGTAGCAATGACTTACCATCTCTCTACCTGCTCACAGAGTACCACTTTCTCATGTTGCAGCTGAACAAGTTGTCTGTTGTATTCAGCAACATTGACAATTTGTTCCACATCTTTTTGCATAAAGAAAGACAGTGAGAAGCGAGAAAAGACACATATGTGAATACCGAACGGCAGGTACTTACATTCATGGTTGTTCGGGCAAACGAAGATAATACCCTCGTGGGGTTTTTTAGTTCATCGATCTCTTGAACTTGGTCCCATCACACCTTTTCAAGACGCTCGTCGTCGAAAACATCCCCTTTGTTGGGAATATCCTTAGGGTGAGGAACCTGAGCACGAGATCTGAACACACGAGAGCCCACAATGGTAGCAGGGCTGAAGAACCCGAAGGAATGGTCAAAGAAATTGGACCATTCCTCTTCTTCGGTGGTAGCGGCATCAGTAGCTTGACCTTGGGGGCTAGGAGGAGCATCTATAACGATTTCTTTCCCAGCGCGGTGATCAAATGCTTCACCACCATGGCTGGATGCTTCGCCGCTACCTCTACCGTCTTCACTTCTGGCTCCACGACCACCTCAGTGGTCGTAGCTGCTTCAGCAAAAACGACACCTTCTGCCTCGTGGACAGTGGACGACCCTTCGACCACCGCCACCGTCATTTCCCCGACATTCGGAGAAGTAGCGGTGGGTTCCTCGACAGGAACGTCCTTGATGGTTAGAGAGGTCGGGCTAAGATCATAAATAGGGAAACATGTCAAATGGTAAAAAGCAAAAGGTAAAAGTTGTTCTTACACTTTTGTCTTTCTACATACCTTCGTGTGCCAGATTTGATCTTGAATTTGGAAGAAACCTTCTCCAAAGAACATTACTTTGACTTCTTCTCTTTGACCACATCTAGTCGAAGCTCGAGTTGAGGAATGGGAACATCCACGATCACGTCTGGTCGTGGATCTTGAGCGAGCACTACCGCTCTTTGAGCCTCTTGGCTCTTCGGATGGCCGAGACCTGTCTCGACCACCTCAAGGGTAGCACTGCCCTCGACCATAAACACTTCTTTGGTGCCATAATTTCCTTCATAAAGACATAAAACTCTTCCAGGTTCTCCTTTTCTTGTTACTTGACAAAGACAAGGAAGGCGTAAGCTATGAAAGTCTTATTGTCGTAGTAGAAGGGTACCTTGATCTTAGGGGCTTTGCGTTTGGCGCTTATGCCGCTTCACCGCTTTGCCTCCAGCTTGTGTACCATGTCTGCAAACAAATTTTACAAAGGGCGGTCGGGCGATGAAGCTTGAACTTGCGCCTCCTTGTCGGCGACTTTCACGAGCCGACGCTTCTGGCCTTGAGGAGTATCGACTTGCTCTGCCACCGCGCCGACGACTATCAGTTCGACCTCTTCATCGTCTTGATGGTCTTCCATGCCTACTTTTTGCAGAAATCAGAAAAATAAATATTATTGAGCGATCGTAAGTCTTTCTATGACCGATAGCGTCGTAAGTTTTTTTCACGACGATCCCCGGTCGTAAGTCTTTATATGACCAGTACCTAGTCGTAAGTTTTTCTACGACAATACTTTGCTCGTAAGTTCTTCTATGACCAGTACCCAGTCGTAAGTTTTTCTACGACCACAGGATCCTAAAGATGAAATCAATTCTTGTTTATCTTTAGGCGCTCCATCTTGTCCTCTGCATGGACAGGGCGCTAGGATTTTAGGAGCCACCACATTGATGGCGAGGATTTATCACAAATGAGCTTGACTCGTCGTCAATTTTCTCTTGTGAGAGATCTGCAGGAGCAAGCAAACTTTTAATAAGCCAAGTTCGAATTAATGTAAAGAAGGCTAAGATTGGAAGTTTACTTACCCTTCTCATAATCTCTGGTGGTCTTGCGGCCCGAATACCTCCACATGGGATGAGCCCTCTTCTTGAGAGGGCTAATGTGGCAGCGTGATGAAATCCTTCACCATGTGCCATCAATGAGCCCTCTTCCTTCAAGTCTTTGATGGCTTGAATGAAAGGCGATCCGACCAAGATTCTTGGGAGTTGAATCGAGGAAGAAATCTTCTCGGTCGGATTTCGGTGAAGGAGTGATTGTCCTCATTGGTCGCCTCCCGGTAGAACCACCTCTTCTTCCATCCAAGCCATGATGGTGGGTGAACATCTGAATGTACTCCTTCAACTTCCGTCATGGAGCTTCAGACTCTGACTACGGCGATTCCGCTAAGTGAGTCATCCCATAGAAATCTTGGAACAACTCCAAGTCGTGAGAATCCCCAAGTAGGCCTCGCGACGGGTAAATGAACACACCTAACATCGTGATGGAATTGGGAACGAGGTTCACCAACTCCACCCGAAGTGTTCGAAAGTACAAGTGTGAGGAAAGGTGAGCAGAACAAGCGAAAGCCATAATCTGTCTGCTGGAAGGCGGAATCTGCCCAATCTCCCAGGCGGCCAATCTTGCCAAAGACCTCAATCCACTTCACGAATCGCCTCTTGGGATCTTCTCGGCGATGACCAGAGCCTTCATGTTGGTCGCGTCCATCTCGATTCGGCCCATTGGGAAGCGGCTCGACCATCTTTCTCAAGGGTCTGAGATTTGGATTTGGATAGATTTGAGGAGGACACTCGATTTCGTTGGTAGCGGAGGCGCAAGAACTTCGATGAGCAGTGGAAGCAATTTTGGGAAAGGTAAAAAAGCTAAGTCTCACCCACGGTAAGTATTTATAACTGCACGCCTGAGTTAAAGGCATGGAGACCCAATGGTTGTCACCGCTTCGGGAACTGCTCCAATAGACAGGTCTATGAGGGTCGATTGAGATTCTTAAATTTGTCCGCTCGAGAAAGCCAAGTGTGTCTTTACACCTCAAGAGAAATTACTTTCTTGACCAAGTCTATTTACGATAAAATGAAACAGAATCGGAAGGTTTTGCTTAGATTATAATATTGTGATCACTGGTGGTCGTAAGATCTTCTCGACCACCTTGTAAATCGTAAGATTTCTACAACCTTCTTGACCAAGTCAATTACGGTCAAATAAAATATCGACCAAAGAGTTTTTCCTTTGACCACCATTCTACGACCACCTACTGGTCGTAAGATCATCTATGGCTCCTTTTTCAAAAAATTTATTTTCACTTGAAGCTGGGGGGGGGGCTAGATGACGAGGATTCAATAATCCTCATTTAATTATTTATCTGTAATTCATATTATGGATAATAATACCATCATATGGTTATTGAGTATACCCCTTAATGTTCATAAGGGAGAAGCTGGAGGTCGTAAGTTCTTCTACCACCACCCTATAGTCACAAGTCCTTCTATGACTATCCCCTGGTCGTAAGTCCTTCTAGACTATCCCATGATCGTAAGTCTTTCACGATCGGATGTGGTAAATAAGCTTTCTGCGACCACTACCGGTCGTAAGCTCTCTACGACCGGTCCATAGTTGATAAGGCTTACGAGACATGTGGGCCTAGTCGATCGAGGAATCTTACGCACCATAGCGAGGATATGAGCGGTGGGCCTAGTTGATTTGTAAACCAAACATACTCAATACATATATACAGGAGTAGGGTTGTTATTCTCCCGGAGAAGGGCCAAACACATATAAAATCCATGTGTCATTCTCTATGCGTGATTTGAGTCTTAGAGACCCTCCGAATCAAACAATCTTTACGTAAGTTCGGTTCTAAAACATCGATAAAGATAATTGATAAAAGATGTTTGAGATAACATTAAAAACAAGAGCATTCAATAAACAAGTTCAACATAACAAGTCTTAGAGAAAAACCGATAAGGTCTTACAAACATAGACAAAAGACATATTGTTCCAACATAGATAATAGTTAATAAGATAATCCCCAAAAGCTAAGCTCCCCCTTAATCTTTTAATTTTGATCTTTCTCCCCCTTTGCATCAAGTACCAAAAAGAATCACTCAGCTGGATCTTGAGGAGGTGGTGGAGCTTGAGAGGTTGAAGCTTGAAGTGGATCTCGAGGAGGAGTGTTGAGGCGACGGTGTCCATAACAAGCTGGAGTAGACACGGCTTGCTCAAAAGCGCTAACACTTTCTGTCAATGCATCAATCCTATTATTTGTTTCTGTCTGAGCCTCCTCCAATCTCTGTTGATTTTGCTCCAATCTCTGCTGAGAGTCTCCAATCTCCATGACCACTGAAAGTATCTGAGAGAGAGAGGCTTGATCTGCTGGAGTTCTTCTTTGGAACACGAGGAGGTACTCTAAAGCAGGAGGTGGTATAGCTACAGGCATTGGGGCCCCTTCCCTGGGCTTATAAGGTTTATGCACTCCTGGACGCCCTCCTCTAAACTGAGTCAATCTCAAAATTAGAGCCATGATATAAGGTGCAAAGTAGATCCTTTTAACTCTGTCATTCTTAGATCAGCTGATTTCTCTGATTATTACATCAACCACATCAAACTTTCTACCATGTATAATATTGTCAATGATATTCTTTGCAAGCCCTCGAATGGCATCAAAGTTCCCACTCTTGGGAAAGAAGGTATGGTTGATGATCCTATTGATCAAGCTCGGCAGTGGGAGAAGGTGTAAGACCGGGATTAACACCTAAATCCTCGTGCATTTCGAACTAGTCCCATGATCGATAGCTAGTTCACGATGAAACAAATATGGTAACATCCATAACTCGTATAACTTTATTAATAACCAGCGAGTTTATTACAAAGAGGCTTACATGCCAACAATAAATAACACAAATGAAGAAGGCAAGTAGTGGAGTCGGTGATCGCCACGAGCAATCGGTGAGGTAGCGGCCTAGTCGTCGAGATCCACACGATGGCAAAGTCCTTCTCCTCTGAAATTATTTGCAATAAGCAAGGATGAGCACTACTACCATGCTACTTAAGTTACACGATCAAATAATGAATGACATGCATACATGGATATCTCAAAGGAAGGCTTAACATGGTTGATTTGCATAAATCAGCATTTTCTTTAAATACTTGTACTAAGTTCCAAAGCGGTTATTCCATAACTAAAATTCATTTTATAAATCAATTTTATAGTCGGATAACATTCACACATGAATGGTGAAGGATACCCTCCTATCACAAGGCTTCCGCCCAATTCCCATTTGGATAAACCGAGTTGACAAAGTCTTTTTGAAATCAAAATTCAAGTCTAACTTTGAGTGGCTTTGCTAGCATGTCCATGACCGTGGACACGGCTATTGAATAGTTTTACACTCTGCGAGAGGTTATGCGGCTTTACCCACATGACACGAATTCTCCGGTTTGTTCGGCATATATCTATGCCCTTTGCTCACTACCTTAGGTAAGCGGTCTAGAGCACGTGCCAAAGGCCTTTACAATCGCCATCCCACCGCATTCCCCTCGCTAAGGTTTAGCATCCCCTTTGGGTGACCATCCCCGGGTTCAGTAGAGCCCCTCTTGCGCCAGTGGGAATATATAAAAGTAGGTCGTGAAAAGCGCCCACACATCGGAAAGGAAAAACCACGGTGGAACATTGCAGATTAATTAGCGAGTCACGCCCATACAGGACATGTGGTAGTCTGGTATGGCTTAGCAAAGGCAGCTCGAGGCCGGTCCTTGGTGACTTGGGCGACTTTCCACAAAACCCATGGGCCTCGACCCTAACAGATTGAGCTTGTGCATAAACATGCACCATCCAAGCAACCATTTAGCCCAAGTACAAACCATCACTTTATTTCATTTTCAAAGTCATTTATAAACTTCCATAACACACCAATGCTATGGATACAATTTAAACAATATTTGATTTTTGGCTAAAATTCCCCAAATCAACATTTTTGGTCTAAGCATGTCTATGCAACATTTTCAAATGATCCTAGTTCATACTATTGTATCAACTAGGTTTTATCTAGGGTGACAAGGGGTGAGGATTCAATGTCAAGGTATTGTCGGTCTGAGACCGGTAAGTGAACCATCCGTCTTGTGTTCATAATCCGATAATCCAAACTCCATAATTATGTGATCCTATACTCCAATATTAATTAGCCCAATATCCACCATATCAGTCTATTTCTATGATCTGACCTCCATCGATCCAACATTCAGTAATGCTCTAATTCTATAATCGATATCCATCAATCCGATGATTATGTAATCCTCTAATCAATTTTTCGATAATCGATATCTAGTGATTATGTATTTCTATAATCTAAACTTGATAATCCATTATCAACAATTATCTACTTCTAAGATCTAATCAAGTTTTATTTCTAAAATCCCACCAAGAGTTAATCCTACAATCCAATATTCAAGCAAATCAACATTGTACAATGACTATTTCTATAATTCAATCTCAATAATCCAATATCAATAATTAACTATCTCTACAATTCAATATCCATTGATCACTTATTTCTACATCCGTCATTCTTGCATTCCTATGATCCAATCTCTAACCATTATTTTTCCTATAGTCCATCGATCAACAATTGTATAATTGTATAATCAATAACTAAGCATCATGTATTCATATAATCTAATATCCAATAATCACGTGATTCTATAATTCAATATCCATCCATAATGTATATCTACAATCCCATGTCCATCAATTGTGTAATCCTATACTTCAATCTCCAATATTCGATGTCCAATAATATATTTCTATAATTTAATCTCAACAACAAATCAAATTCTTTAATCTAATATCCAACGATCATGTTATCTTATAATCCAATATTTTCACTTTCTACCTCCAATATATATATCACATTGGAATGGTTCTCCATATGGTCTATCACTGAGCAATATTTGGCTATACAATGGAATAGGAATAACTATAAAGCTTAAAATAGGGATTTAAATTACTTGAATATAAATCGCATGCAATAATAATTTAAAACATAATTTAAATAATGTAAAATAATGGGTGCAAATATGGTCAAGGGTGTAACTTGCCTTCGATGAAGTCTTAACACTCTAAATACTCTGAAGGATTGAACTCTCCGGAATCGTCGAAGTCTAAATGCGAAAATCGACAAAATCAATTGAAATTCAAATAAATTCGAAAAGACAAATTAAACTAACTCCAAACAAAATAATTCTATTTTATTTAGTTAGATAATAATTTTATAAGATTTTAGAAATTTGAATCACTCAATTTGGAGTTTGGATGAAAAGATATGAATTCTACAAGTTTTAATCCTAAATCGCCATTTAAAAGGATTTCGATTTATTTTTCTGAAGGAAATGCTAATTATTACATAATCTTGACATCATTACGAGGTTTTCGGTAATTAAATAAATAAAACTATATTACGCGGTGGGACTTACGTGTCATAGACACGGTCCATAAGGACTTAGTTCACGAGACTAGGATTTAGGATTGACTCGGGTGTGCCGCACGCAGCGCTCACGTGGTCTTGGTCGGCAACCACGTGGCCTGCGTCTTGGTAATTTGTGAACGCCGAGGTGGTGATGGCGGGCTGCCACGAGGCTTGGCGGCAAGGCTGGGTGTGGCGACAACAGTGGTGGCTCACCGGCGCGAGTGAATGTGCACAATGGGTCGGGGAGGTTATGCGAACCGTTGGGTACTGACTTGCACGGAGGTCGATGGCGGTGGCGGTTGGCGCCGGGCGGTGGAAAAATCTTGTGGTTGTCGGCGATGGCGGGCGCTCAAGGCGAATAAGGGGTGCGAGAGCTCCGTGACGAGGAAAAGCGGTGGTGCGATCCGGCGGCTAAGCGGCGTCGGCGGCAGGCAACTTCGAGGTTTTGCCGGCGGCGGCCAAAATCTAATCTTCAAATTGCGGCGCTAGAGCTTTAGAGAAGCGATGGGTGGTGGCTCACGGGATGCGGTGACAAATGAGAACCGGGGTTCCTTTTATAGGGCGGAGAGGCAAGGCGGCGAGATCGTGTGCGAGATCGTGCCTGGCGGTTCGAGTTAAATGGCGCCTGTATGAGAAGAAGGAGGTGGGGTGGGGCGGACGTGCGTGCGGTTCGTCTTGCCGCCTTGTGAATCCTGGCGGACGAGCAGCGGTTAGGCGAGCTCGTGCGGCGATAATGGCGGTCGGCTCGGCTTGTCGCGTGAAGGAGAAAGAGGGAAAGAAGAAGGTGGCGGGGCCTTTGGTAAGAGGGAGAAGAGAGGCGGTGGGGCGAAATGAGAGAGAGGAGATCTGCAATTTGGGGGTAGCGTGAAATTTGAAAATGGCCGGTGAGGCGGTGAATAGGGAAGGGCAGGGATGGATTAGGCCCATTGGTTTTCAGATTTTTAAGCGATTTTCCTATTTGAAATGGAGTTAAATCAAAATAGCTTTTAGAAAATAGCAAATAAAATCCAAAAATTCTAGAAAAAATTCCCATAAATTCCTAGAGTTATTTTGGTCTTAATAAAATTATTTCCAACTTAAAGTTGGTTTTAATTTTGCAAATAAATTATTTTGGCTTTAAAACATTTAAAAAAAGCTTTTTAAAATTTTAGAAAATTCTCAAAATTAATTTATTTTTTATTTTTCAACTTTAACTCAAATAAAACTTTAAAAACTTTAATAAATTTTATTTTTGGCTTTTAAAACTTCAGAAATTCAAATAAAGCAATCAAACTCTTTCAAGTTTCGAAAATCCAATAAATTGATAACTTTAATTAATTTAAATTGGTATGAGTTTGGTACATTACTGAAGGCCTCCAATTCTTCTAGGCACAAATTTGACATTTTCATCATAAAACCGACTCCATCTTTGGAACTCGAGAGCTTCTTTGTCCTAAAGTTTTTCTTGTGTCCCCATATACGTTCTCAAGGCATGTTCAAAGCCTGCCTTGGTGGCTTGATACCTCTGAGTTCCAGTCATCCATATTAAGTGATCAAAAGATACTGACACATGGATAGTGGCGTAAAATTGTCTAATAATCTCTTCATTATAGTCATACTTCAATGCCACAATGTCATGAAAACCAAGCTACTGAAAGCGATCTGTAGGCTCCATCATATTTGTCAAGACTTCTGCTAAAATCTAGTGTGGAACCTTGCATCTGTGGGCCCTAGGGTTTATCATATTGATTGACATATCGAAGTAAAGCGTAGTTATCACTGTGAATCTGTATGAGGTCCACTATAGGCTCTCCGGCCTCAGCGATCTCCTCATCACTTGCCTCATCACTTTCAGTTTCTTCTTGAGAGGTGTCCTCATCACCCTCATCCTCTTCATTTTCAGGTTCTGCAGCTTACTTCTTAGAAGATGTCCCTTGATCTCTCTTCCTCATAGCTAGAAGAAAAGACGCAGTCTCTGAGTCACTTTCATCCCTCGAAGAACTTCTTGATGCTGCCTTTCTTGAAGGTCTCTTCTGGCGAGAAGGTCCAACGCTCGAGGCTGGTGGATCATAGCGCTCTTCGCGATCTCCATCGGGAGTGGTCCTTTGCAAAAGATGGTCTCTTTGTCCTTGGCATGATTGCTAAGACAAGAAGAGATAATCAAAATAGGATTTATGCAAAGAGGATGATTAAATCAACTTTTCTCTTCTAGAAGCGGTAATCTGCCGTTGATATCTGTGTTACCGCAAGTCGATAGTATCGGCGTTGATGTCGTATTACACGCACAGGTAGTACTGAGCCGAGGATCACATAATGGAGGCACCCAATTTCCGGTGGTGGATGGGACCCGTGAGCCGATTCACGGTCAAACCGGTTTTTCGGATGAACTTCGTTTGAATTTGCTTAAAAATCAGCCGAAATTCAAATTTTGAAATTTGAATCTGGAAAAACCGGTGGGAGTTTGGATCCGACCCGTGCAGTAACGGTGATTCTGGCACGGAATTTTATCCCTAATCACAAAACGACCCGCATAGCGGTAATACCGTAGTTCGAATTATTAGAACAATCTTTCGATTTTGATTCTAACTAGTGTTTGACATGGATTAATCCATGGAATCGACATGATATGTCATCAAACACTAATTACCACCAATTTTCCCAACGACGACTCAATCATGCATATTTTGAAACAAACCCTAAAAGGAATAGATGGCAAAAGGAAGATGAGAAATGAGAGAATCAAAGCAAATAACTTAGGGATTGGATGAGAAGAGGGTGCTAGAATCGATCTCAACCAAGAAATCGAGGAAAACCTCACTCAATCGAAAGATTTGAGTTTAGGGTTTTAATTGGAGCACGAGAGAGAGAGAGAGGAACGATGGTGGTTTTGGAGAAGAGGAAGCGGTATGACCGAAGAGAGAAGGACCGGGGATAAGGTTTGACCATAACCGTTTATGGAACCACCTGAAGCGATAATACCGCCGTTTAAGTGCGGTATTACTGTCATGATAATCTTGGTGTTAAAATCTTGATATTACCGTTTTGCTTGAAATCTCGGGAGCTGAGCTTGAATGCCAGCGATCCTTTATAATAATCATTCAACAAATAGTTTATAGGATCATTATGCATGATATATGAGTAATAACTCAATCAACATAGAGGTTTTTAAAATAGGGATGTTTGATAGGATTTTTGAAATAATTTCATAAATATCTCAATAAAATCTAAATGAGAACAAATAACATGTGGTATGAGTTTCAAACAACATTAGAGTGATCTATGACATTTAACTCATTCCTCAACTTGCAAAAGTGGCGTTCATCTAATGGTTTGGTGAAGATATCGGCTAATTGCTCATCGGTCCTTATGTGGCTAATTTTGATATCTCCTTTGCTCACATGATCTCTCAAGAAATAGTGATTGATATCTATATGGCTAATACATGTGATCCAATTGCTAGTATGGCTAATACATGTGATCCATTGCTTGTTGTTGAAAATCATGAATTAAAAGAATAAGTCACCAAGCTAAGTAAAAGCTTGGAAAGATGCTTCAAGGGTAAAGCAACTCTTAACAAGCTATTGAGTGAGCAAGGGTGCTCATTCAAAAAGGAAGAACTTGGGTTCATTCCCAAGAAAGGTAAACAAAATTACAAGCCATAAGGCTTGTAAAAGAAAAATAGCAAATGTTGCAATAAATGTTGTAATATAGGATATTTGTCAAATCGGCGCTCTAGCACTAGTAGTAAGTCTTATTGCATTTACGATTCTTGTTACATACTTAGAAAGTCTAAAGATGGCAAAGTAGTAGCAAAATTTATTGGCACTTCAATTTTAGGTGCCAAAAGAATGTCATTTGGGTGCCCAAAACCTTGGTCACTAACCTTCAAGGACCCAAACAAATTTGGGTACCTAAAAGAACTTAATTCTTGTTTTGTAGGTGAACTACAAAACCGTGGAAAACATTGGGTGCTTGATAGTGGATGCACTCAACATATGACCCGCGATAGAAAAATGTTCACCACATTCGAGAATGGAATTTTTTTGTTAAGATCACATTTGGTGATAATAGCAAAGGAAAGATAATAGGATTGGGTAAAACTACTATCTCAAATGACCTTTATATTTCTAATGTATCTTTAGTTGAACCTCTAAATTTCAATTTGTTATCCGTTACTCAAATATATGATCTTGGTTTAACTTATTCATTCTCTCAAAATGGTGTTTCCATTTTAAATGAAAAGGAAAATTATTTAGCTTTCAAAGGATTTAGATTTGGAAATATTTACTTAGTTGATTTTTCTTCAAATAATTCATGCTTAAAAACTTGTTTGATTGTAAAAATCTCATTGGGTTGGCTTTGGCATAGAAGACTAGCTCATGTTGGTATAATTCAACTTAAAAAGCTTTTCAAACATGATTTAGTTGTTGGCTTGAAAGATGTAAAGTTTGAGAAGAATAGACTTTGTAGTGCTTGTCAAGCCGGGAAACAAGGCACAAATTCTTATTATTCCAAAAGTATCATGTCAACTTCTAGACCATTAGAACTCTTACAAAGCGGTTTGTTTGGGGACAACAACCTATATGTGTATCGAGGGTAATAGCTATTGTTTAGTTCTCGTGGATGATTCTTGTAGATATACATGGGTAATCTTCCTAGATGACAAAGCGAAACCTCCGGTATTTTTAAAAGTTTTGCAAAAGGGCTCAAAATGAATTTGATTTCAAAATTTAAAAATCCGTAGTGATAATGGTTCCGAGTTCAAAAACACTAAAATTGAAGATTTTTGTGATAAACTATGAATAAAACATGAACTTTTGCACAACCTACACTCCGGAGCAAAATGGAGTTATAGAAAGGAAAAATCAAACATTAATTGAAATGGCTAGGACAATGCTTGATGAATCTAATACTTCCGATAGCTTTTGGGCAAAGCCAATTAATACCACTTGTCATGCCACAAATCGTCTTTATTTGCATCGTCTTTTGAAAAAGACTTCTTATGAGCTTCTTGTTGGAAGAAAACCAAACATTTCCTATTTTCGTATCTTTGGTTGCATATGCTATATTTTGAAGAAAGGTGTTCGTCTTTCAAAATTTGATAGTCGATGTGATGTTGGTTTCTTGCTTGGATATTCATCAAATAACAAAGTTTATCGTGTTTTCAACAAAAATTCTTGTTTAGTTGAAGAAATACATGATGTTCAATTTGATGAGACTAATGGCTATCAAGAAGAGCATGAGAATTTGGATAATATAGGTGATGAAGCCTTAAGAAAAGTCATGGAGAACATGCAAATAGGTGACATCAAGCCTAAAGATGATTCAAATGATACATCATCTACTCAAGTTGAACCTCCTTCATCTTCAATGTCAAGACAAATTCAAATTGAAGAAGAAAACAATAAGGAAGATGATCAACCTTCCAACATACCACCAAGAATTCATAATGCAATTGGAAAAGATTATCCAATAGATCAAACATTGGGTGATGTAAGTAAGGGTGTTCAAACTCGATCTCGTGTAGCTTCTTTTTGTGAACATTACTCTTTTGTCTCTTCTATTGAGCCAAAACATGTAGAAGAAGCACTTAATGATCCAGATTAGGTGAATGCAATGCATGCGAGATCTCAATAACTTCATCTGAAATGAAGTTTGGACATTAGTGTATAGGCCCATGGAACATAACATAATTGGTACAAAATGGGTCTTTAGAAACAAGTAAGATGAAAGCGGATTGGTTATGAGAAACAAAGCAAGATTGATCGCTCAAGGTTTTCCTCAAGTCAAAGGTTTGGATTTCGGTGAAACTTTCATTCCTGTAGCTAGATAAGAGGCAATTCGGACATTACTTGCTTTTGCATCAAGCTTTGATATTAAATTATTTCAAATAGATGTTAAAAGCGCTTTTCTAAACAGAAAAATATCGAACATGTATTTGTTGAGCAACCACCTAGTTTTGAAGATTCTAAGAATTCTAATCATGTCTATAAACTCTCCAAAGGCGCTCTATGGTCTTAAACAAGCTCCTAGAGCATGGTACAAAGCATGTAGATATTTTCTAGTTTCAAAAGGATTCAAAATTAGAAAAATTGATTCAACCTTGTATACTAAAGTTTTAGATGATGATTTCTTTGTATGTCAAATTTATGTTGATGATATTATCTTGGTCTACTAATCAAGATTTTTGCAAAGAGTTTGGTGATCGATGTCTAGGGAATTCGTAATGTCCATGATCGAGAACTTGGCTACTTCCTTGGACTTCAAATCAAGCAACTCAAGGATGTAACCTTTGTGAGCCAAACCAAGTATGCAAAAGATTTAATCAAGTGGTTTGGCATGGAAGATGCAAAACCCTTTAAGACTCCATGGCAACCAATGGTCATCTCGGCCTTAATGAGGGATGTAAATCGATAGATTTAAAGCTTTATAGATCCATGATTGGTAGTTTACTTTATCTTACCGCATCTAGGCACGATATCATGTTTAGTGTTTGCATGTATGCACGATTTCAAGCATCACCAAAAGAAGCCATTTGGTGGCCGTGAAAAGAATTATTAGATATTTAAAGCATTCCTCTAGCGTTGGCTTATGGTATCCCAAAGGTCCAAATTTTGATTTAATTGGATATCAGGGTTTCGATTATGCATCTTTGCAAAGTGGATAGAAAAAGCACCTCGGATATTTGTCAATTCTTAGGAGATCCTTAGTATCATGGTCATCCAAGAAACAAAATTTAGTAGCCCTATCCATGAGAAGTTGAATATGTTTCTGCGGGTAGTTGTTGTGCTCAATTGCTATAGATGAGGCAAACATTGATGGATGATAGAATTAAATTTGATAATATGCCTCTTTTGTGTGACAATGATAGTCTTAGTGAAGATTACAAATAACCGGTCCAACCCTCAAGAACCAAGCATATAGATATCCGTCACTATTTCTTGAGAGATCATGTGAGCAAAGGAGATATCAAAATTAGCCACATAAGGACCGATGAGCAATTAGCCGATATCTTCACCAAACCATTAGATGAACACCACTTTTGCAAGTTGAGGAATGAGTTAAATGTCATAGATCACTCTAATGTTGTTTGAAACTCATGCCACATGTTATTTGTTCTCATTTAGATTTTATTGAGATATTTATGAAATTATTTCAAAAATCCTATCAAAATCCTATTTAAAAACCTCTATGTTGATTGGAGTTATTACTCATATATCATGCATAATGATCCTATAAACTATTTGTTGAATGATTATTATAAAGGATCGTTGGCATTCAAGCTCGGCTCACGAAATTTCAAGCAAAGCAGTATCTGGTGTTTTAACACCAGATACTACTGCGGCGGTATCTACCGCATAAGCGGCGGTACTATCGCTTCAGTTGGTGGTTCCATAAACGGTTATGGCTGAAACCTTATCCCCGGTCCTTCTCTCTCTTTCGGTCATACCGCTTCCTCTTCTCCAAAAACCACTGACTGTTCCTCTCTCTCTCCTCTCGTGCTCCACTCAAAACCCTAAATTCAAATCTTTCGATTGAGTGAGGTTTTCCTGGATTTCTTGGTTGAGATCGATTCTAGCACCCTCTTCTCATCCAATCCCTAAGTTATTTGCTTTGATTCTCTCATTTCTCATCTTCCTTTTTGCCATCTATTCCTTTTTAGGGTTTGTTTCAAAATATGCATGATTGAGTCGTTTTCTGTTGGGAAAATTGGTGGTAATTAGTGTTTGATGACATATCATGTCGATTCCATGGATTAATCCATGTCAAACACTAGTTAGAATCAAAATCGAAAGATTGTTCTAATAATTCTGGAACTACGGTACTACCGTTGCGTGGTCGTCGGTACTAGGGATAAAATTCGGCGTGTAACCGCCGATTTACGGTAAAGTCGAGGATCAAACTCGGCGGTTTTTCCAATTCAAATTTCAAAATTTGAATTTGGCTGATTTTAAGCAAATTCAAGCGAAGTTCATCGGGAAAAAACCGGTTTGGCCGTGGCTGAGTCGATTCTGGTCGGCCCGGCCAATGAAATTGGGTGCCTCCAGTTATGTGTTCCTGGTCGGTACTACCTGTGTGCGGTAACACGGGACATCAACGCCGATACTACTGACTTGCGGTAACACAGGATATCAACGGCGGTACTACCGCTCTAGAAGAGGAAAGTTGATTTAATCATCCTCTTTTGCATAAATCCTATTCTGATTATCTTTTCTTGTCTTAGCAATCATGCCAGGACAAAGAGACCATCTCTTTGCAAAGGACCACTCCGATGGAGATCGTGGCGCTATGATCCACCGACCTCGGCGTTGGACCTTCTCGCCCGAAGAGACCTTCAAGAAAAGCGACATCAAGAAGTTCTTGAGGGATGAAAGTGACTCGAGCTGCGTCTTTTCTTCTAGCTATGAGGAAGAGATCAAGGGACATCTTCTAAGAAGTAAGTAGAACACGAAAATGAAGAGGATGAGGGTGATGAGGACACCTCTCAAGAAAAGCTGAAAGTGATGAGGCAAGTGATGAGGAGATCGTTGAGGCGGAGAGCCTATAGTGGACCTCATACAGATTCACAGTGATAACTACGCTTTACTTCGATATGTCAATCAATATGATAAACCCTACAGTTCCACAGATGCAAGGTTCCACACTAGATTTTAGCAGGAAGTCTTTGCTCAGCTCTACAGTCATCACCGACATCCCAAATACCTAAACAGGTGTTTGTTTCAAATGTAATTAAATGTGTAGAAATTAAAACTTTTTCTCACATCTTGAAACCCCTGAACTCTCATGTCATTATTGTCCAAGAGTTGTGTAATCCAAAAACACAAAGTTCTTGTTGACCAAAAGTCAACCTCATTTTCCATTTGTCACAACTCATGTGCCAAACCGTTGGAAATAATCTTTCTTGGTCCTAGAGTTGATGTGGGACCTCTCTGAAACATATCATGAGTTTTCAAACTTGTTTGATAATTTTTGGACGTAAAACAATTCCTTGAACAGCCTTAGTGAATTTCCTGAGAAAAATGTGTTGCATAAAAATCTCTGGAAATTTTATGTAAGGTTAATCTTAATGTCAGCAAGCTCCAGTTAAAGTTTCATCAATTTTGGAGCTGGTTTGATATCTCAAATAAATATGCAAAGTCTCAGCTGTTAAGATTTGAAATTCGAACTTGCTCTGTTCCTTGGGCTGAGCCATTTTCCAAACTGGTCAAGCCCAACCACCTCCTCTCGCTCAGCAGACCTCTTTTCCACCTTGATGAGGTTGTAGCCGTTGGATTCTATGTAACGACCACGACCTCCTCCTCTTAACAAACCATCGAGACCTCCTTTGCACTCACTTGAGGTTGTAGCCGTTGGATTCAATCCAAAGGCCACGACCTCCTCACTGCTCATCACAGTGAAGTCCTCCCACCTCATCGAGGTCATAGCCGTTGGATCAAATCCAACAGCCATGACCTCCCTTCGCTATCAAATGCCCAAGTCCTCCACCCCATCGAGGTCTTGTGCCGTTGGATCCAAGATCCATGGCCTTGACCTCCCCATTTGTTAAACCTCTCGACCTCCCACCCATGTGAGGTCGTGGCTCTTAGATCTAAATCTAAAGGCCATGACCTCCCTGCGCTATCGCAAGCTCAGACCTCCCTTTGGTTGTGTGCCCTTGGATTTAAATCCTAAGGCCATGACCTCCCCTCGCTTCTCAAAGTCGTGGCGGTTAAGTCCTCCAGGAGGTCCTTGCTGTTGATTTAGATTCAACTCCTTGGACCTCTGTCCCCTTTCCCTTTTAGCGTCCGTGTTGTGAAGATCGGAGGGCCACGACCTCCCGATCCAAATCGGGTGTGACCTCCTCTAGTCACTTAAAACTTACTGTTTCAAACTCAAATCACATCCTAGGGTTGGGACCTCCCCATTCTCTTAATCTAGTGGTGAGAAGCTTACTGTTCTTCTCCTAGCTTGGGCGCGTGCGAGCCATGGCGATGGAGAAAGTCGAGCCTTGTCACGTCCAGCGGCTCTGCTCTGCGTGCATTAAATCGTGGCGAGCTTTCGCCCTAGACCATGCCTGTCTTAACCTACTCTGTCCCTCCATCTTGTCCAAGCCATGGACCTCCGTGGACCTCCCATGGGCTAAGCTCACCATGAGCTTAACCCGTGGTCGAGGACCTCTTTGCCCTAGGTATAAAACCCCCAACTGTTGCCTTAGCTTCCTTTACACACCATTGCTGCCTTGCTTGCACCTCTGTGCTTGCGAGCTCTAAACACCCGTAGCTCTCTTGGCCGCCATTGGAGCACCTTGGAGCTCCTCGGTGGACAAGGGCCCCTGAGTTTTTCCTCTCTTTCTCGTGCTTCAATTTGTGCCATTCACCTCTGTGACCAAGTCCTAACTTGTTTAGTTTTGGGCATTCTGAGAGGTGGCCAAAGTGGAGCTTGGAGTTGGAGTTAGCCTGGAGCTCTTTGTCTTCCCGGCTCAGGTCCTCACCTTTCTCGACCTCCTCGGCACCTCTGGACCTCCAGGTAACCTTCTGGTAATCCTAGGCGCTTAGCTGCAGCTTGAATGATGTTGCGGAGCTTTACTTCACGATTTGGTCTTTTGGCCGTGCTTGTCATCTTTGTCCTCTCCGGCTCGCCGGCATTCAAGGCCGTCGCCGCCGTCGAGAGTGAGCCCGTGGTGTGCGCAAGATTATTGCACACTCAGTGGTGCCCGTGGATGTCGTCGTGCGAGTCTGCATCGCGGCGAGACCACTTCATTGCGCTTCGGGTTTTGTCGGACAGCAGCGGCACCGTTGTCATTTTGGACGAGAGATCCTCTCTTAAATGCACTAATCATTGCTCAACCTCGTTAATCATTGGCGTTGTCTTAGCGCCTTTAATTTCCGCCCTTTTGGCGCATTTAAGACCTCGCGGACCTCCTTGTGTCCATGGCGCTTTAACTTTCGATGTCCATGCGTGGTCGCTTGCCGCCTTGAGCTGTGATAAGCGTAGATGCTGGCCGTCCAAGACCTCCTCAGGAGATCTTGAGCGTCAAGACCTCCCCTGCGCAATCTTGGCGTCCGGACCTCCACGGAAGTGCAGGCGTTGACCTCAGCGTAGGACCTCCTCGAGGTCATCTTGACCGTTGAGGACCTCCCTCGCTTAATCTGGGCGTTCGGTCCTCCCTCCGTGTTGTGGTCCGTTGGATGCGCATCAGCGGCCACGACCTCCCTGCGCGCATGCTTGTCGTTCTTTGGGAGGACATGGACCGTTGGATACAAGATCCTGACCCATGCCCTCTGGACCTTCAGCGGCCTTGGCGTGCCGTTGTTCTCTGGGAGGTCTTGAGCCGTTAGATTCAAGATCTATGGCTCATGTCCTCCCGGTCTTAATGGTTTTAGAAATTCGAGAGAGCTGTTATTTTGTGGTGAAAAAGGTAGGAACTTTAAAAATGCATAACTAATTCAATTTAAATCCAAAAGTAGTGATTCAAATTTCTGCAGCTCTGGCTTGACCTGGGCTCCAATCTAAAATGGTTATGAGCCCAGTTCAGCTCCAGAACATGGTTTTGCAAATAAATTTCAAAACTAACTTTAATTGTTGCATTAAAAATTCAAATTAACTTGTAAAATGCATAAGTAAATCTCTGTAGATTATTTTTGAGTGAATCCAACTTTGTTGGCTTACTCTGTTAATGCACTAAATGTTAGAATAGGATTTAGGCATGTCCCTATTTTCAAAAGCTTACTTGTGCATTTTAATTTTGTTCAAGTTCTTGTCTTTGAAAAATCATAAAACATGCATAATAGCTCCAAATGAGATGAACTCAATTGTGTTATTCATCTCATGAGGTGCTTGTTTTACTGTAAAAATCCCAGCTGCACCACCTTTCTAGAAAATGTTGCCAAATAATTAAATTAGTGAATAGTGGCAGTTTGGTATTTTTGGGGGCTGAGCAGAATTGTTATGTTCATATCTTTTGCATTGAGAATCCAAATCAATTGGTTCTTGTTGCTAAATTCCTAAAATCATCCTCTTGCTGCTGTAGAAATTTCAGAGCATTTGGAATTTGTTTGCTGTGCTGTCCTTGTGGTTTTGTCGTTCTTATCGATTCTTTTAGCCTTTTCGATTAGGTGCCGGCGAGTGTGTTGATCCGTGAGTGATCCTTTGCAGCATTGTGACCAGCCACAGCAAGGCAAGCAGTTTGATCATATCCCATTATTGTCCCATTACTTTAAAGTTTAATACTTTGTTTCACTTATATGTATGCATTGCTACTTTGTGTTAAATTATCGATTAGTTGAGCCTATAGATGCATCTCCTGTAGGTAAAATGTTCATTCTCTACTACTAAGCCTAGGATTATCTTGCTGTGATATAGAGTTCGATGGATGGACTCTTATCACTTAGTAATTACGTTGATAATGCTTAGAAATGCTTAGATAACGGTAGAAATGGGCGGTTATCGACATTATGTCGATGACCTTGATCACACTAAAAATTATTATTCCATTATGTCCCTCTTGTGCTTTGTTACTTTGTAAACAAATAAAATAAAAATGAAAACAAGACTGTTTTTGACTTGGGCACAATGGATGTTGGTGTGATATGTTGGGTGTGAATGGAATGGTGCCCAGGTCCCCAAGGACCGAGTTACTTGTGTCACTAAGCCAAGCGCTTATGCGTGCTAACCACACGGTATTGGGAAACTCTCTTGGCTAAGTACTTTGGGAGGTGTTAATTGGGGGTCATGGTGAGTAAAAGCTGTTTTATAAGGAAAGAGCACCCATGATTCTTTGCTTGGGGGCAGTGTCTCTACCTTCGGTTTGTCGCGACTCTTAATTAGCATCATTCATTGGAAATGCCTCGTAGGACTTAGCCGTGCAGCACACCAGGAAGTGTGCTAAATAGCTTGGCGAAAAAGCGATGCGGCGTGTGGGTACATTGGTACACCCCGAAGGGTTAAAACTATTTGAATAGCCTCGTCTAGGTTATGGACATGCTTGGTAAGGTCATGCAAGAACTAGACTACAACATTTAATTAAAACTTGATGGGTTGGTATGAATGGATGTTCATACTATTGTGGTGGCTATTGGGTTAGTCACTTCCGGGATTTTGTTGTCATCTACCTTTTGTTACTATTGTTACTTGTCTCGTTGTTTCTTGCAAATGAAAAATGAATTGCAAAATTGCTTTGGAACCTATTTAAATATTGCAAATGAAAATTTGCTTTATGCTAAAATAAGTCCAAAGCCTCATCCACTCAACTAAAGCTTGCATGTAGTTAAACTATAGTTACGTTATACTACGTCGGTCTTGCGAGTACATTTTGTACTCATTTGCTTTGCTTAATAACTTTGTTGCGAGAGGAGGTAGGGTCCAAAGGGCTTTACTTTTGTGAGATGTGCGGTGGTTGGGAATCGAGCTAAGCGACTTGGTTGGTTGCCTTGTGGGCTAAAAGCAAACCTTGTGGCTCTCTTTTGTTTATCGCCATCTTATGGCTTTTTGCTTCATTGTGTTACTTTTATTAGTTGTATTTGGCGGTCGGCCTTTTATAATAACTCTATATTATGTATGTCTTTTAATCTAGTTAGTGCTTTGGTTCTATGTTTGAATGGAATTGATGCATGATTTTGTAAAGGGTATATCTTGCATTCAGGAAGTATACATATCTGAAGAGACAGTTATTATGTTTGTGATGCTAGAGTCAATGGATGACTAAGTATTACAAGCCTAATAAACCGGGGTCCTCATGATTCGCCCTCGTAGCATGACTTTGTGACCGCTTGATGACATATAAAGGCGCTTGACACTCAATGAGTTGTCGTGACTATCAATGTCGAGGCGGGCAAAACGATGATGTGACAAAGGTAAGGCTCAAGTCCAAGCTCATTTAGTAGAGGTCAAGAGTCTTTGGTAGCTCTAGGAATCAGAAATTCAAGAATCAGCCCAAAATCAAGCTTCAAGGAAAGAATATGACGAAGAAGAAGAAGGGGGAGGACATTGTTTGCTTTGTGTGCGGAGTGGCTGGCCATAAAGCCAACCATTGCCGCAATCGTAAAGGCAAAGGTCGTTCTCCAGCTCAGCATAAGGGCCGAAAGGCCGAAGTGAATGTCGTTCTGGATAATACCAGTTCTGAAGGGTATGTACCTAAGGCCTTTATGGCAAGTCCATCTATAGATTGGTGGATTGATACAGGTGCTACTAGACATATTTGTGCTGATCAATCATGTTTCTCTTCTTTTCAGGGTGAAGGTGGTGGATCCGTCCTGATGGGGGACGGAGCCGCTGCTACAGTATGTGGGATTGGGTAGGTTTGCTTGAAGCTTACTTCAGCAAAACACTCATTCTAAGAGCGTCTTGTATGTGCTGCAATGACTCACAATCTCATTAGCGAATCGATGCTTTGTGCAAGGAATAAAGCTTGTTTTGAGTCTAGTAAGGTCGTGTTGACCAAATTTAGTACTTTTGTGGGTAAAGACTATGATAGCGGAGGCATGTTCCGCTTATTTATTCTTGATTCGAATAATGTAAACATTTTTAATGTTTCCCATTGCAATAAATTACATGATGTTTGGCATTCTCGTTTGTGTCATGTTAACTTTGAAGCTATTGTGCGGTTAAACAAAATGGATTTAATTCTAGCTATAATTATAAGAAGGGTTCAAAGTCACGAAGTGTGTGTGCAAGCAAAGCAACCCGAAAACATTTTCATAGCGTTGAAGGGCGAAGCACCTCTCACTTGAATTAATCCATTCCAATCTTTGTGAGATGAATGGAATATTAACTAAAGGTGGCAAAAGATATTTCTTAACTCTCATAGATGATGCAACTAAGTATTGTTATATCTACTTACTTAAGTCGAAAGATGAAGCACTAGAACACTTTAAAATCTTTAAAAGTGAAGTGGAAAACCAACTAGAAAAAAAAATCAAGCAGTTAAGATCGGATAGAGGCGGTGAGTGCGTCTCTTATTATTTCTCTCAATTGCGGAAGAGAGTGGAATAATTCATGAAGTTATTCCACCATACCCACCCCAATCTAATGGAATAGCGAAAGAAAGAACCGAACTTTATGTGACTTGGTTAATGCCATGTTACAAAGTTCGTGTATGTCGGACTATTGGTGGGGTGAAGCAGTTCTCACAACTAATTATATCATTAATAGGGTGTCACCCGCAATCAAAAGGAAACACCTTATGAAGGATGGAAGGGAGAAAACCTAACTTGTCATTTCTTCGAATTTGGGGATGCCTTGCAAAAGTGCATGTACCGTTACCGAAGAAAAGAAAGCTTGGTCCTAAGGCTGTTGATTGTGTCTTTCTAGAGTATGCTTCTAACAGCACGGCTTATAGATTTTTAGTGGTCAAATCTGAGGTAAGTGACATCGCTACGAATATAGTGATGGAATCTCGTGATACGACATTCTTTGAGCATGTGTTTCCTATGAGACCAAATGAAGTCATTGATCCTATTGGTTCAAGTGAACACTCTATTCTTCCTAGGTTGGATAACACCGCTCCAAAATTAGAGGCAGAGGACTTAAAGTCTTTAGGCGATGACTTTGTCACCTATGTCGTGGATGATGAACCACGAACCCTTTGAGGCATCGCATCCCGGATGTGGATTCTTGGAAGGAAGCGATCAAATGGCGAGATGGATTCCATCATGACTAACAGAATATGGGAGGTTCTGGACCTCCCATGTGAGTTCAAGCCGATTGAAACGTAAATAGATCTTTAAAAGAAAGCGTGACACGATGGTACTATAGAAAAGTACAAGGCCGTTTAGTGGCTAAGGGTTTCACGCATAAAAGAGGCGAACTATTTTGATACATACTCTCTCGTGGCTCGTTTACCCACAATTCGAGTGCTTATAGCACTAGCTGCTGCGTATAAACTCCAAGTACATCAAATGGATGTAAAGACTACTTTCCTAAATGGAGAGTTGGATGAGGAGATTTATATGCAACAGCCTGATGGTTTTGTGGTGGAAGGGCAAGAGAGAAAAGTATGTCGTTTGATTAAATCTTTGTATGGTTTAAAGCAAGCTCCCAAGCAATGGCACGAGAAATTCGATAGTACTATGACCTCGGTCGGCTTTTGTGTGAACGAAGCTGATAAATGTGTCTACTATCGGTTTAGTGGGGACGAAAGTGTCATTCTATGTCTTTACGTAGATGATATATTGCTTTTTGGGACCAACATAGATGCAATCAATAGAACAAAGTCTTTCCTCTCCTAGAATTTTGATATGAAAGATGCAGGTGAAGGCGATGTGACCTTAAACATCAAGCTTATAAAGGGTGATAATGGGATTACTCTTTCACAATCCCATTATGTGGACAAGGTCCTATCGATTTGGATTCATGAATTTGTAAATCGGCAGCCACACCCTATGATCCAAATGCTAAGCTTAATAAAAACCTTGGACATGGAAAAGACCCGACTTAAATATTCTCAAATTATAGGATCCTTAATGTATCTAACTAGTGCAGCGAGGCACGACATCCCATATGTTGTAAGCGATTGAGTCGTTATACATCCAATCCAGGAGATGATCATTGGATATCATTAGAGAATTGCTTGGTACCTAAAGGGACCTTTAACTTGGGAATACATTATTATGGCCATCCGTGATTTGGAAGGATTCGGTGATTCTAAGCTGGATCGATGACTCGGATAACTTGAAGGCTACAAGTGGCTATGTATTCACTCTAGCGGTGGAACATTTCATGGAAGTCTTTTCAACAGACTATCCTTACGATCCACCATGGAGGTGGTGGTAGCTCTAGACTCGATGGTACAGAAAGCGAATGGATTAGAGAACTCCTTTCGACCTACATGTCTTTGAAAAAGCCAATTCGGTAGTTTTAACCTCTTGCGATAACCAAACCGTTACGGTTAAGGCTAAGAGTAGGAAGGACAATATGAAGTCCTCAAAACATATTAAAAAGGCGACTTAAGTCGGTAAGGCATGCTAGAGGCGGGTGTTATTACTATAGAATACATCCAATCTGAAAGGAACTTAGCAGATCCTTTCACCAAAGGATTGGCGTGGAAGGCCATCCTTGCGACATCAAAGGAATGGGGCTCATACAGGGTAAAGGCTCACTGCTTGGTGGTAACCTATCCTAGGAGATCGGAGATCCGTGAACTAGGCTCTAGGACAACAAACTGTGTGTGATTATAGAGCACATCTAAAGGTTCCCATTACCTGCAGTGCTCTTTCTGTATGGGAGGTTGAGCAATGGCTCTTAATGAATTCGAGATCTAAATGGTATCGAGAATCGTCCTACAGGATTCCCTAAAGAATTCACTTAATTGAGTATGATCGTGAGGTCGTGATCAAAGGAAGATAAGGTGTACTTCCTTGAGTACTCATGAGCTAGATCTTGAGGACATGGCCAGTGTCCCAACTTGAGAGGATTTGGGCAAGCGCCCAGTCTGATTAGTAACTTGGCGAAAATTCTTACACCAAGGCATCGGATCAAGGTGTAGTCCTCCATTAATACATGTGATCGTAGTCCTTGTTGCTAGGCTTTGGGTTCAAACCCATAAGGTACCCATCGTCGAA